>OY728126.1:377496098-378746098 GCA_963277665.1 Viscum album | reverse complement strand
AAATATCATTTGATTTCAGTCAACCACAGACCAACCCTCTGAGAAACTTTATGTATAATATGGTCCCAAAAAACATATTTTCTTGAGTCTCCCCAAAGGGACTCGTTAACATGCTACATCATGGATGATTACACTCACATATGAAATTCACAAACCACTAACACTGATATAATAAACATCAATATAAATAATTTTAAGCACATCAATACACCTATAAACATATCCATATTAGTAAAACATTCTCTATAACACCACACTCAACACATCAAAAACTATACTCCCATTCCATAGAGTGTTAGGAATGTCAAAATAATTATCCAAAATAACCTCAATCTTTATATGTTATCATGGATATAGACCCTTATATGGAGAAATTATCTTATGATATCATTATTTTGAACGACATCAATTTGATCACTGATGATAATTCATGAAACATCATTAGCGAAATAATCGCCATCATCATCTCAAGATCACCGGTGGAATAGTCATTCTCTTAGGGATAAAATTACCTAGACACAATTTACATCACTTATCTCTAATATATCATGAAATTAAATAATGTGATATTATAATAACACAAATTGAGATTATAATTATCCTAGAAAACCTCAATAATTAATCATTACTATAGAAATTGATGCTCTGGAAGAAATGATTAATCTCTCTATCAGGCACTCAAATCATTCCAGATACAAATCTGTTCAAATGAAGGGATACTAATATCTTCTCAAGGATGTCAACATGTTTTATCTCATGTAAATTCATACCTGGCCTTCAAATATTCTCCAAAAATAAAAAAGAAACAATGGATATGTATAATATTCTTATTTAGTTACTAATAATAAATTCCTATATAATTGGAGGATCCACTACCCCTCCCCAGTGGGACACCTCATGATTAATTTAGTCCACTCATACTCCTAAATCAAAAAACATGTACATCTTCGTATAAAGATAATGGAGTTGAAGGAATAGTAGAATTTCCATAATATGCTCAACATGTTAATCCTTTGAACTCCACTATAAAATAATTTCATCAATGAAAATTGCCATAAAAATTATCACAAACATAAAAGACACCATTTTTATGACTCCAATGAATTTTACTATGGAGTTTGTGACACTGAATTAGATGACCAGGAACTCAAGCACCCATACTAATACATAAAAGTGCTCTTGATGTGTCATCATTCTAATATCTCATCTGGTGTTATCAATAACACATAACAATATTAAAAAAAATTAGCTATCTTCATATGGGTGAATAGATCTATTCCACAAAAAATGCTAATAGTGGTTCATTATAACAGTCCAATTCAAGTATCGATTATCTATACATAGGAAAAGAAAAATATATTCCTTTTATGTGAATAATATATCTTCAACCCACATAGACACAATGATAGGGATAAAACACTTCATATGAAATTATTAATCTGTATTGAAAACTCTTGATGCTCAGAAGGTGTTATATAATAAGAATCCATCAAAATCAAAGAATCTCTATGTTTAAAATGGATCCCAAACATGATATCATAATGAGTACATAATTATAAATCTTCATTTAGAAATACAATTTAAAACAATACAAAAAATATTAGAAACTCCATCCAATGGTCCCCAAATGAATCCAATAAAAATGAAACTATATTAAAAACAGTGACTATGAACATTTATAGACTATCTAATGCTCCATCACTATAATTAAAAATCCTAATTTCACATCCCCATCATAGAACATAAATCTCTCATATAATTATTCAAGTATCACAGGAAAAAATACAACAAATCAATTTTGATAATGTCATCATGTGGATGTATTCTAATTTTAATAAAATCACAAGAGGATGGATGCTTCCCCATAAACATCTCACATCCTTCGAACACATAGGTAAGGCTCATCTAGCCTCTAATTAGAAAATTTAACCATAGTTTCATGGAGTACCAATGTATCGACCATGGTTGGTGAAAAAAGGAGTGCAATTCTTGAGAATCCTAAAAGTTGTAATATATGGTATACAACTAAAAAATGGATCTTCTAATAATGTCATGTCTTTCTAGACCTATTACATAGATAGTATTATGTTTTAAATGTTTGGATCCCCCACATGAATACTGGTGACTACCTCCAAAGTCTCACACAACCCTACATCCTTAAATTCATGCCATATATCAAGGATACCCATACCGTACCCATATATTTTATGATTAATTTGATCATGTAATACAATCTTCTAGTATATCCTCTAAGTCAACTAATATTTACAACGGTTAAACAAAAACTATCATATTGTATTATGTTGATACTTAAGGATGACTCGGAACTAAAATTACTGATATTTATACCCCCATATGTAAATAACACCATTCAATATCCCTCGATAGGTGTAAAAAACATTATTCTTAATAAAATTTGATGAATTTATTTTTTATATTAATACTAAAACTATCCATATTCTCGAAATCCCAGACATATATGATCAACCACCAAAAGTAATTATATTCATGGAACCCAGATATATCTCCCAATAAGATGAAAAAAAACAAAGGTTGATTCTACTCAAATTAATAAACATTCTTTAGGACATAAAAGTTCATAGAAATATAAATTGGTTGAATGTATAGAGAATCATTAAAAACACATCATTAGACAAACCCCAATATCGAGAATCATTATCTAGTAACATATTGAGTGGTTAGTACAGGTGGTTGGTAAGATTAATACTATTCTCATACATAGTTAGATCCACATAAAAAAGGATAAATATTCCTAACTATTTACCGATAAATGATAGAAACTCAGCAAAGAACTACCACTGAAAATCATATAATGAATCGTAATATTCTTTACGCTCACCATGATGCACAATCCACTACATTTGAAATTATCCCTACATTTTAATAATGATCAAGGAAACTAGATTTATAGAATTTTTTATATGATTCGATTGAGGTTATATGTTTATGTCCATTTCTCTGTCTCTAGATATGACGAAATTCTCAAAAACATGGCCTTACATTGGTGATGGAAGTCTTACAGTTTCTTCCTCAATACTTCATCCCCTTAGCCTTTTCTACCCTCATATTCTTATCCATGTGAACATCTTAAAACTCAAAATATTTAACCATTACGTTGTGATGACAACACAATACCTATGAAAATAAGTAAGAAATCATAATCCCAGTCAAACTAATAAATTTATTCAAATTAATATAATTAAAAAATAATAATTATAAAAAATAATCCCCAATTCACACACAATATCCTACTAGACTAAATCTTATTTTTTCCTTGTTATATACCATGAATATATCACAATTTATCTTGTAATTATTGGAAACTTTGTGTCATTTCATTACATTATAGGGGGATCTAAAATTTATTGTTGTATGAAGTCACCCTAGACAAAATCATGAACTATGTTTTGTAAAAAATTATCCCTACCATCCAATGTTTTCTATACTAGTGTATAACTCAAATATCCACAATATCACTCAAATAAGAGCTTAAATACCACTATTTCAGGAGCCTATGACACTGGAAACCTCTCCTGGTATATAATTATATATTACTGTCACCTCTATTGCACACCTTCAATAAGGCATTGGATGATGACAAGAACTAATGTCATAAACATTCAAATTGGAGAAATTACATTCATATATCCATGGAATATAGAAAATATAACTATTCAAACCCAATATATTAATAATTCAAGATCCATAAAAATCTAATAATGTGTTTATATGTCAAGAATATATAATATTAATTAAATATTAGAAAAAATGACAAGGACAGTGGACATATAGCCAATCAGCAACCCTAATAAAGAAATATATATCTCAAACAACATACACACAATAGAAAAATGAAAAACAAAATTATATATGTAGGGGTGAGACAAACATTTATATTTAAAAGAATCATACTCAATTACTGTAATGATTTTTTTAAAAAGAGTTTACTAATGAAAAAGTGAGAAAATAATAGAACCAAGAAACACCTAAAATGTCAACGACCAGCCAGCCTCACCAAGGCTCACTCACCAAATATCTCACCTAATTATTGTAAATTAGTTTAAAAAAAATATAACGATAAGCTCCCTCTAAACTTTATACCGATGGGTCTATCTCTCTCATTCCCAGACAGCAATGGTCATGTGATTTATATTTATTATACACCTAAACATCATGGAATCATATCTCGAAATTTGATTTATACGCCATGTAAAAAAGTATTTTCCTTATACAATATCTTATATAATATATAATTCATAATCAATATTCCATAGTTTTAGTACATTAGGGTATCCACAAGTTAAATTAAACTGACTTCATTCCTTTTTCCAACTATGCTGGAACCCCACTATATATTATTACATCAACATCACCATATATAGACATAGAAAAGTCTCATGAGGTCTTCCAATTCACCAATCCCAACCCCTTATCCAAACATCCATAAGGTAAACCAGTTATCTTTTTCGTCTTCATAAAAACCTCATAGGGTCTCCTAGTAAATCATACACCTATCAACACGTCAATACCCTATAGGGTATCATAGTACACAAAATACTACATAATTATGGTATCCTCTAACACAAGTCATCAAAAACCTTGATACACATGGAGAATAGAGTAGGGAGTGGGAGTATTTATCTGTATATTTCATCACTAAGATAGATTAAATTTGAAAACACTTAGAACCCAATATTAATTGTATTTAGTAATGTTATACTACATGAGTGGGATGCATATAGAAATCACAATGATTATAAATAACATAGTTACCACACATAATACAAATATAAATGTTCAAGAATGCTTTGAGAAAATAAAAAACACATTTGCAGCAACATTTTAGAATCAACATATAGTACCAATATTGAAAAATCTTACTCTAAAAAGTCCCGAAATCATCTAAAAATCAGCCAATATAATATTAAAAAAATTCTATTTAATCAAACTTTTATACTATTTACATATTCATCACATTCGAACTCAGTAATGTTCATTATGCCACTCAATTCCATGATTAATGAAAACCCACATATTTTTATCACTGAAATTATTTCTAAAAAATAAAATCACATGACAAGAAGAATTTTTTAATTTTTATATATATTTCTTTAAATTTTAGTCATCCCCATTAAAAAATTCATTATTACCAACAATATTCTTCACCAAAAAGAAATTACCAATAGTTCCCAAAAAACCAGCCATGTAAAAACCCATTAAAAATTACTCATTCCTTGTCTAAACCATGAAAAGGCTTCCTAAAAATGTCTACATTATATAAAAACTCAAACATATACCTCTATTTCACTAATGGATACTGTTGGAGAACCACCAACCCAAAACAATCCATCCAAATCAGCACTACGGGTAAATAAAATCAATAATAACTATATAATAAAAAACTAAATAATATCATTTAATAAACGTCTATAACTAATTCATGAGATGGAAAATAAACCACAACATCTACATAAAAACAATTTTTCAAACAACCACCTATAAAACCCATCTTATTTTGGAAGATACATTGCTCTTTTATCAAATTACTTGAAACAAGTTCAATAAATATCTTTATGTGAATAGAATATTTTTCAGGGTGGTCCAATAAAATAAATCAAAACATTAATAGACACTTTAACAACAGATTTTTGGGAATAACATCATATAAAAACCTTTTTCAATAGAAATATTATGGAATTAGGTTAAATCCTAAGAATCACCATATTAACATCAATATTATTATTTCCTATTTTCAATGATTATTATTATGTTCAATGATCATAACCTAATAAAAGATTGCATTATAATCTATAAATTCACAAAAAAATATTGGATATTTAGAAAATCTATTACCCCAACCAAATAATTTTTTATTTAATCTATAAAATAAATACATTGAAGAGATGGTCCCAATACAGAGACCATGATAGCTAAAACAACAGTAATCTAAATATCTACATCTATAATGAACAACTTGGTTTGACCACTCACATTCCATCAAAATACCCATGCTAAAAACATCCCAAGATAATAAATAAAGATAAAAATAAAATAATTTGGCTCGTAATGGACATTTATAACAGTCAAATAATCCATAGAAGTCATGGAGTAAATCTATGAAAAGGAAGGATCAAAAGATACTAAATACGATCTTTGGGTCACTATAGTTTTGGATAAAAGTGGATGAAATAATATCATTAGAATAGAAAAATTCAATTTACACCAGATGGCTTTCAACATGATCATGAAAGTGCGCAAAATAGAAGTCCGGGGTGATTAGGTTGTGAAGAAAATATTCTGTACAACATAAGAGGTTAAAATTAAAAGATACTAAGTAAAAAAACCACTTCAAAATCTATTAATCAATCTACTTAGGTATTTTAAACATAATATAAGGATTTAGTGAATGTTATTAACTATCTTGTACTGGTCCAAATAATAATAGTGTCAAGAATCTTGACCACCAAGTCTCTATAAAATATACTACACCCTACGCTTTTTGAAATCATTCACCGGGAAACAATAGGAACAACAACCCATTGAGTTCCACATCAGAACCATAAACCCACGATATAGAGACCTCCATATCAAAAATACATCCCAGACCATAATTTTGATCCTCCTTACAAATTATACAATGTTTGTACCACATGAAGTAATCACTAAAAAATAGAATCTCACCGCCTCAATATCCATTTTGAATCCTCTTACTCTAGATAAAAATTCAAAAAAATAAAATAATATTTCATCAAGACTCCACTAAGAATATCCAATTGAAAAAACCAAAAAAACGAGTTATGAATGTTTTGACCATTAATATAATATCACTCCATTCCCATTGGATTGAGAAACCTATGGAATGATACTTCACCTTAGGCAACATCCCTAAGATGCTAAAGGCTGGTTATAAATGTTTAGGGATTCATGAGTAGTGGGAGAGAATTTTCCATTTTTATCCGAAAACACCCAAAAAAACTTGACAATACCAAAATAACTACATGGTGCATGCTATCAATGTTTCATAACTCAATATGACAAAAATACCAATACCACCAAACCAAAATACTAATAACCAGAGTACCATGTGGAAGAATAAATAGCAAAACCCAAATAATATATGAAACAAATCCATAGCTCCAGACAATGCACCAGGATCCTAGAACTAAAATACTACTCAAACATCATGAGGCACCACTAAAGGAATTATAATCCTTACATTTTCCCATGACTTGGAATACAACATCTTCAAAATCACTAATGTGCCAAATTAAGGGGATTAATAATGCTCAATAGGTTTTTTCCACAATATCCTCTATACACATTCCAGTAGGATATAACCATTATCACAATTTATATAAAAAATTATATAAATCCATTTTAACAATGAACTTATCAACAAAAAGGCAAACACATCATTAACAAAATCAATTCATCAAAATCAACACAATGTAAAGACCGAGAAATTTCAAGGAAATTTTTTTCTTAAATACATCGAAATTTACGAGTCTGTGGCTTCTAACGACACATGAATCTGAGTCCCGGTGTGCCTAGAATCAATTTTTGATGTTTTGATTGGGTACGTTTAGAAAACGTACTTTTGAGTTTTTCTATCTTTTGAACCGGTACTCGGAATAGAAATCTGAAGACACCGATGAACTCACAGCGCCGATATTCACTTAAGGGGACCTTTACCATAGTTGTGTTTTATGTGGGTTGAAATTTAATTTATGGTGTTTAATAAAAAAGATATATAAAATTTGTTCAGAACAATTTTATTTATCTTAGTAGTTTAGTCCTACATGGGGAGGTTATTTGTGGGGCTCACACCCACATAACTTCCCATGTGTGGATATTCTTGAATTGGGGCCCACATGAGCCCCATCCTTTCATCTCCCCAAAACATTTGTTTATCCCCCATTTGACTCACCTTTATTTAATTCTTTGACAACCCCCATAATTAAGAGATCTCTTCACCTCCCCCCCCCCCCCTCTCTCTTTATTATTTTCGAACACATTTTAATTAATGAATTCAACCTATTCAATTAATTAATTATGTTGTTCGATTTTTGAATTACATGTCTGAAAAAATATCATAGCTATTATTTTTATATTGGGGAATTCGTTGTGTGGAGATAATTTTTGAGAGATCTTTGGAGAAGTAGAGAATGGTGTTCTTCTCTCAATGAAGAACACCATCCTTCCAATGAAGAACCGCTTAGGAACTTCAATCATCGCCTTCGATCTTTGTCCAAGACAAAGAAGAAGAAACCACCAGAGAGGAACGCCGATGATGCGCCATTCTCGGCCTTTCATCCCCGACGTCAAAGAGTTGACACCGTCTCCCCGCGATGCTATCTTCTGTGACACTCGACTACCGCAAACCATATTTCAATGTAGGGGTTTGTTCATTTTGAAGTGCTTATCTCGTACCCCGTTCTTCATTGGAAATCATTGTGTATTTTTGGCCAACTGCTACCACCTAACGCGGAGGGCTTGGGATGAACTCACATAGCCCGACGTCCCCTGTAGTCTCTTTTGATTACTATGGAGATCATGATAGAACGGTGGCGATGAACGGATGCGGTGGCCATGCGCTGACCCCGTGCAGAATAACCGCGGCCTGTAACCACAAGCCACTCCCATCGATGATGAACCGGATGACTAATGCTGGCCGTGCTGAAGGTGGACCACGACGCCTCGCTGCGAAAGACAGCAGCTCGCATTCTGTGGGTTGCTCTTTGGGAAAACTGGCCGGCAGGAGGCCGGTCGGGCTGAGCAAAACTGCGGTGCCAGGAGGGCACCACACTAGAGAGACCATGGCCTTCCTGAGCGGGCCTCTTACGCCAAGAAGGCCAGCAGGCTTATGCCGGCCCGTTAGGGAGTGTTGCGCTACATGATGTCATCGGTTCGGGTAGCTGTGGTACCGCGCCCCCCCTCAGATTACTCGTTCATCTCGGGCCGAGCCGCTCGGACAGCATGTCGGGCCGGGCCAGGCCGTACCAAGCTATGCCATGCCCCTCGGGTCGGGCCGCACAATTCATCGGGCCGGTGTGACCCCTTGCCGGGTCAGACCCGCCAAAACTGTGTTGACCCGACCCACCAGCCACTGGGCTTAACGGGTCGGGCCCGTTTTCACTTAAAGGTGAATATCTTCACGATCGTGCGTCCGATCGACGTACCGTCTGTGGCACTGAGACCCTCATGATATGGCGGTACTTTTTTGATACTCTAAGTGTGTTTTGGATAACATCGGAAAATGGTCAGGTTTGGAACTAGCGTATTTCCAACCGGGCCCCCGGAGCAAAAGTGCTAAAAACTCTCAGACCAGGCGTCCGATTGAAGCACCGTCTGTCGCGTTGGGTTCCTTTTGACGTGACAAAGCATCATGATACATCAAATATGGACTTCATGATAGTTGATGTATCGAACCGTTTTCTCTAGTAGATGACCCTCGAAGAATCGAGCATGCTGTGTGAGGGAACCCTAGAGTTTGTTGTGACTGCAATGACTACCGTACTGGAATCCTTTGTGGGTTTGACGATGATGGAAAATGTACTGGAATCCTTTGTGGTTTCGACGATGACGACAACTGTAATGGAATCCTCCGTGGGTTCGACAGTGATGACTACCGTACTTGAATCTTCTGTGGGTCTGACGGTTTGACTTTTGTTCTAGTATCCTATGTGGGTCCAACAGAGTAGCTGTTCTAGTATCCTAAATGGGTCTGACAGCTTAACTAGAATTGTATCCAACGTGGGTCTGCCAGCTTAGAGGAATCAGTGACTGCATCTTATCATCTTTATCACTTTATGAAATATGTATACTTGTGTGAGTTGAGTCTTTACAATCAATCATTATCATCGATGTGATTGACTTCTTTCCTGTGTGGACTTGGTTGTGCTCGGGCTAGAGAATTATAGCCGAACTGGATAGATGACTTAGGTATATGTTTGAGAATATCTCTAAGTAGATTTTTTTGATACTTCGTGATTGTATATTTTCTTGTGGTTTATCCTTCATGGATTCTAGGAGACTTTTTGGGGTCTCGGGTTCCCTACTGAGTATTTTTATACTCACCCATACACGGGTTATGCCCACACTATGTTGTGTTGGATGCAGACGACGGACAACACTGATCGTGGTAGTGACTTGTAGAGATGGACGGTACTCGGAGGTGGCCCACTTGGCGTGACATATACGGAGCGGACGGGCGGACCTCAGGTGCTGAGGAGACTATCTATACCCACCCTTCAGGTTGGATTCCCGGTGGACAACTCGGTGGTTGATGTTTACTTTTGTACTAGTTTTTCAGTTGTAACGTACATTCAATTGGGTTTTTATTCTGGCGCATTTACCTTTCAACACATACTTTTGTACTCTATTTTACTTAGTGCTTACTTTAGTTGCATAGTCTGTTGTGTTTGTTTACTTTAATAAAGGCAATGCCTTCCCAGCATAATGATTTACGCCTTTGGTGCTAGTCTCCAGCACCTAGGCCTTAGAAGGCGGGCTTGGGGTAGTCACGACACATGCCCCGAGGAAGGGTCGTGACAAATTGGTATTAGAGGGGATGGTTCTATCGCAGAACTAAGGACTCTGATCATTCCATTCTATAAAGAAATAGTGATAAGAGTATTGAATGTGGTTTTCAATCCAGGGAGTCTAGTTTTGGGGCGGCGGCCGACGTATCCACACACCAGCACCCTGAACCATGATTTCCGACTCAGTGCACGAAAACACTAATTTCATATGTGTTTCAACAGTTTTCATTGTGATTACTTTGTGTTATCTAATTAGTTATACTGTTTTGACCGTGACAAACCTGATTTTTTTTCAGGATGGCCCCACGAAGGAAGCCCGCAACAGTTCCGAGTCGCCTACGAGATGGCATCCCACCGAGCGAAGAGGCCTCAGTGCAGGGCCCCATCACAGCGGAGGCACCCGTGGTACCACTACCAACTGAGCCACCAATACTACCAGGCCCATCAGTAGAGAGTGCACACCGCCTAAATTCATTCATGTGTTTTAGTGACAGAGGTCGCCCAGGTTCCGCGGAGAGACGGACCCTCAGGAAGCTGAGGATTGGCTGGAGGCTATCGTCAGGGTGTTTAGATTAGTAGGGACACCAGCAGATCTTATGATGATCCTTGAATCGAGTCTCATGCACGCAGCGGCATGTAGATGGTGGAGCTTGATGCTCCAGGTGGACGACGAGGCATCTCTAATTTGGAAAGACTTCGAGAGTCTCTTCCGCTCGGAGTTTGTTCTAGCCACCCTCTGTGCGATGCGCATACATGAGTTACTTCATCTGCAGCAGGGTAGTATGACAGTAGTTTAGTACTCAGCGAGGTATACTAACCTCTCACTCTACTCCACAAACATCTTACGGGACCCATTCTTCCGGGCCCTAACCTTTGAGTAGGGACTGAGGCACGAAATCAGGGATTCAATTATCTCCATCTGCATTCCAACGGAGGCGGGAGTGCTAGAGTGATCTTTTCTTGTGGAGAGATTTCTCGCTGAACCGGCACCATCAGCGAGACCTACCACTGCGTAACACGTAGCAGAGTCTTCTGCAGCCGGCAATAGACAAATATCACATAGGACCATGAAGACCAGACCATCAAGAGAGAGGCCTCATGATACATGTTCGGTTGTGCGGGGCACATTAAACAGAGCCATCTATACGAGGCGTAGGCAGTGCTATGCATGTGGCGGTAAGGGTCACATGGCTCGAGACTGCCTGACCTGCAATTCAGATGATCAAAAGACAGTAGAGGGACCATCCAGGCTGAGGTAGAGGTTTGACCGTGGTGGTCTGCAGGGAGCAGGCGGATGAGGAAGAAGAGCTGGCTGAGCTGCAGGTGGTGGATGATGTTTGAGTCTCTACCACCACCACCACTAGGAGGTCCACCCTGACCACAGGGAGATTGCAAACAGAGGCAGGCTCAGCTCCAGGCAGTCGAGGCTTATGACCACACCACACCTGAGATGATTCAAGGTACTATATGTGTCTACTCTACCCTTGCTGCAGTGCTTATAGACATAGGTGCGAGCCATTATTTTATTTTCGATGCCCTTGTTTGGATCTCGGAGATTCCAAAGGAGTCGTTGGCTCAATCTTTACGGCTATAGAATATTATAGAAGAAGACTCGAGGATTACACCCTGGTTCCGGTAGTGTGAGCTTAATATAGGAGGTGAGAGATTCGGTTGGGATCTTCTAGTAGTGGCGTCAAGGCTTTACGACATCATCTTGGGTATGGAATGGTTGTCTACAGTCCATGCTCAGATCGACTGAATTAGGAGCAATGTGCGTTGTATCCGTAGGTATGGGAGGAGGTTCACCTTCACTGGCGTGAAGGTAGCCTTTGCAGTGCATGATGGACTTACACAGAGTAGAGGGTAGCCGATCACACATCAGTTGGATAGTCTCATCCATGAGGTAGTTGATGTGTAGAGTCCGAGTTTTCCTGTTGTGGTGGATCAGTATGAAGATGTTTTTCCTAATGATTTTCCAGGAATACCACCTCGCAGAGAGGTAGACTTTTACATTGACCTGTACCCTGGGACAACACCGATATCTACTCCGGCATATCAGATGGCTCCCGCTGAGCTTCGTCAGCTGTAGGTACAGCTGGAGGACATGTAGGGAATGGGATTCATCCGACCTAGTGTTTCACGGGGGCCTTCTCCGACTTTATTCACCAAGAAGGCGAATGGGAGCTTTCGACTGTGTGTCAACTACCATTGAAAAATCAGGTGACTGTGAACAACAATTACCCACTCTTGTGGATTAACGACCTCTTTGATCAGCTAAAGGGAGCTCGTTTGTTCTTGAAGATAAACCTCAGGTCAGGATATCACCAGCTCAGAGTTCGAGATGGGGATGTGCAGAATACGGCCTTCAGGTGTCGGTATGGCCCCTACGAGTTATTGGTTATGCCATTCGGCGTAACCAACACTCCAGCAGTGTTCATGAGTCTCATGAACAGGATCTTCCAGCCTTACCTCGATCATTTTGTCATAGTCTTCATCGACTACATACTGATTTACTTGAATACTGAGGAGGAGAATGCCTACCACTTCCGGGTTGTACTGGATACACTCCGAGAGCACCAAATTTATGGTAAGCTCTCTAAGTGTCAGTTATGGATATGAGAGTTACACTTCTTGGGACACGTCATCTCGGAGGTGGGAGTTGTAGTGGATCCAGCGAAGATCGAGGTAGTACTTGCTTAGGAGCCACCCAGGAGTGCGATGGAGGTGCGGAGCTTCCTGGGTCTAGTTGGATACTATCAGATATTTTTTCCAGACTTCTATAGAGTTGCAACACTGCTTTCATCCTTGAAGAAGAATGGGAAACCCGTCATGTGGTCAGATACATTTTAGCATAGCTTTTAAGAGTTGAGGAAGTGATTGACCAGTGCGCCCATCTTGAGGTTTCTGGAGGAGGGTGTTGGGTACATAGTTTACTGCAACACATCATGGACAGGACTCGGGTGTGTCCTGATGTTAGAGCGATCAGTGATCATGTATGGTTCATGGCAGTTGAGACAGCATGAGTAGAACTACACTACCCATGACCTAGAGTTAGCAGTAGTGGTCTTTTATTTAAAGATGTGGCGACACTATCTGATGGGAGAGCACTTTACAGTCTACTATGACAACTAGAGTCTCAGGTACATCTTCTCGTCGAAGGACCTACACTTGAGACAGAGGTGATGGATCGAGCTCCTCCAAGACTATGAATTTTAGATAGTCTATAAACCTAGGAAGGGGAACGATGTAGCTGATGCTCTCAGCAAGAGATCAGGAATTCACCTACTAGGAGAGGCGATAGAACAGATGGCCTTGTTGTTGATATCCTTTGTGGATAGAGATGGATAAGACTTTCTACAATCACTCACAGTAACTCATCCACTCCATCATCGATTCCAAGAGGCACAACGTGGGGACGTTGACTGTGAGACGTGACGCGCTCAGATATCCAGAGGACAGATGCCTGATTGATTTTCTGAACGAGGGGAGCACGTCATCCTTTTCCGGGGACGACTGTGGTACCAGTTGGACTGCAGGAGGAAGTGATGAGGTAGTTTCACACTTCCCCTCTAGTGGTACATCCTGTAGTGGCGATGATGTAACAGGACCTCAGAAGAAAGCACTGGTGGCCGGGAATTAAGAAGGATGTAGTAAAGTTCATTTATCAATGCCTCACTTGTTAGAAAGTGAATGCGGAGAACCAAGTACCAGCGGGCTTGGTATAGCCCTCAGAGGTCTCATAGTGGAAGTGGGATGGGATATCCAGGGATTTTGTGATAGTGATTCCACATACATCCAGGGGACATGACTCTATTTGGGTGATCGTAGGCTGACTCACCACGTCGGCCAACTTCCTACCTATCAAAGATCGGGGCCCAGTAGATTGCTTGGGATGCTTCTACATTGAATAGATCGTATGGCTTCATAGTGTGCCATCGACTATTGTTTCTAATAGAGATTCTCTATTCACTTCCCGACATTGGAAGGCGTTATAGGAGGCCTTTGAGACACAGCTATGCTGGGACACCGCCTTCCATCCTCAGAGAGATGGTCAGACTGAGAGGACCATTCAGACTCTTGAGGACATGCTCTGTGCATGTGTCCTTGACATTGGTCTTAGTTTGGAGGATCACCTACCCTTGGTGGAGTTTTCGTACAACAATATCTACCACTCCACCATCAGGATGGCACCATATGAGGCATTGTATGGCTGACCTTGCAGATCACCTCTGTGATGGACTGACCCTTGGGACTCAGCACTCGTAGGACCAGAGGTGGTTCAGCCTACGAGGGAGAAGGTGCATATCATCCAGGAGTGAATGAAGACTGCACATATCAGACAGAATTCCTATGCTGATATGTGGCGGAGACCATTGGAGTTCGAGGATAGTGACCGCGTCTTCTTATGGGTCTCACCTTGACGGGGACTATGGAGATTTTTCCGGGGTGGAAAGTTATCTCCGTGTTTCATCGGACCTTTCTAGGTCCTCACCTGAGTAGGCGAGGTGGCTTACCTCTGGGCCCTTCCACCTCAGTTGCACCGGGTGCATCACATCATCTACGTATCTCAGGTGAGGAGATATTTGGATGACCCAACCCAAATCATCGATCACGGGGGGCTGGACATCGATGACGGGATGACATTTGTAGAGGTCCCAGTGGAGATTGAGGATCGACAGGAGCGGGTTCTACTTGGATGGTCGATTCCTCTGGTGCACATTCATTGGCATCACGAGAACCCCTAGGAGAGAACATGGGAGTGGGAGGCTCAGATGCAAGCTCAGTACCCCCATTTGATTTCCTACTGTATGTTGTAGCTTTATGGGGACGTAAATCCCTAAGGTGGGAGTAATATAAAGTCCCGAAATTTCAAGGGAATTTTTTTCTTAAATACTTTGGAATTTTATGAGTCTGTGGATTCTAAAGACACTTGATTCTGAGAAATGGTGTGCCCAGAATCAATTTCTAAAGTTTTGTTTAGGTACGTTCAGTAAACATACGTGCAAGTTTTTATATCTTTTGAACTAGTGCTCAGAATTGAAATCCGAAGACACTGATGAACTCACAATGCCAGTATTCACTTAAGGGGACCTTTATCACAGTTTAATTTTATGTGGGTTGAATGTAAATTTTTGTGGTTTAATAAATATGTTAAATAAACTTTTTTGAGAAAAATTATATTTATCCTGGTAGTTTAATCCTACATGGGGAAGTTATTGGTGGGGCCCACTCCCACATAACTTTTCATGTGTGAATATTTTTGAGGTGGGGCCCACATGAGCCCCAGCCATTCATCTCCCCATAACTTCCATTTAACCCACATTTGACTCACTGTTAATTAATTCCTTGACAACCCCCATAATTAAGAGATCTCTTCAACTCCCTCTCTCTCTCTCTTTATTATTTGCCAACACATTTTAATTAATGAATTCAATATATTCAATTAATTAATTATGCTGTCTAATTTTTGAATTACATGTGTGAATAATAATAATAGCTTATCTATTATTTTAATTTTGGGGCATTCGTTGTGTGGAGAGGATATCTGAGAGAGCTTTGCAGAAAAAGAAAAGGGTGTTTTTCTCTCAACGAAGACCACCATTCTTCCAACGAAGAACCACCAAGAAATGTCAATCAACGCCTTCGATCTTCAGACATGCCAAAGGAGAAAGATCCAACCACGAGGAACACCGACGACGTGCCATTATCGTCCCTTCTTCTCTGACGTCAACGAGTTGATGCCGTCTCCCCGCGATGCCATCTTCCGCGATGCGTGACTACTGCAAACCTTATTTCAACGTAGGGGTTTGTTCAGTTTGATTGCATCTCTAGTACCCCATTTTCGTTGGAAATCATTTTATATTTGTTGCCAAATGCTACCACTTATCTCGGAGGGCACGTGCCAAACGCACACGCCCCGATGACACTCTGTAGTCTCTTTTTATTGTAATGTATATCATGATAGGAAGGTAGAGATAGAGGGAAGTGTTGGTCGTGCGCCGACCTCGTTTGGAAGAACCGCGGCCCGCAACCACGGGCCCTCGGCCGATGAAGAACTGGATAGCTAAAAATGGCCAGGCCGAAGGAGGACCGCGGTGCTACAAGGGGCGCCGCGCTGCAAAAGACCACAACCCTCATTCCACAGGTCCCTCGGTGGGCGAACCGGCCGGCAGGGGGCTAGCCGGGCTGAGTAGAACCGTGGTGCTAGGACGACACTACGCTGGAGAGACTAAGGCCCACATGAGCAAGCTGTGTGAGCCATGAAGGTCATTCTGCTTCGGCCGGTTGGTTAGGGAAGGCGACGCTGCTGGTTCAGGCAGCCGGGGGACTGCGCCCCCTCTCGGACCCCTCAGCCCCCTCGGGCCGAGCCGCGGCAAGGCCACATCGCTTCAGGCTAGGTCGTACCCCACCGGGATGGGCCGCGCAATTCATCAGCCCGGTATGACCCCCTGCCGGTTTAGACCTGCCAAAACTGGGTTGACCCAACCCGCCGGCCACTCGGCTTAACGGGCTGGGCCTATTTTCACTTAAGGGTGAATATCTTCACGACCGTGTGTCCGATCGACACACCGTCTAAAGCACTGGGACCATGATGATGTGGCAGTCCTTTTGTGATACTCAAAGTGAGCATCGGATTACTTTGGAAAATGGTCGGGTTTGGAAGGAGCGTATTTTCAACTCGTCCCTAGAGCAAAAATGCTAATATCTCTCAGACCAGGCATCCAATTGAACCATTGTCTATCACGTTGGGTTCATTTTTACATGAAAGAACATCAGGATACATCAACATTGGACTTTGTGATAGTTTATGTATCGACCCCTTGGATCGAGGAGCGGACCATGCATAAATTGAGTGTGCTGTGTGCAGGAACCCTAGAGCTGGCTGCGACTGCAACGACTACCGTCCTAGAATCCTCTGTGGGTTCGACGATGATGGAAAATGTACTGCAATACTCTGTGGGTTCGATGATTACAACAACTATACTGGAATCCTCCGTGGGATCGATAGTGATGACTACCATACTTGAATCATCTGTGGGTCTGACGTTTTGCCTTCTATTCTAGTATCCTACGTGGGTCTGATAGAGTAGCTGGTCTAGTATCCTAAGGGGGTCCGACAGCATAGGTGGACTAGTATCCTATGTGGGTGCGCCATCACAGATGAATCAGTGACTGAATATGATCATCTTTATCACTGTATTAAATATGTATACCTGTGTGATATTAGTCTTGAATTTCATTCATTATCATCAATGTGATTGACTTCCTTCCTCTGTGGACTGGGTTGTGCTTCTGCTCGAGAATTAGAGCCTAACTGGATAGAGGACTTAGGTATATGTATGGGCATATACCTAAGTAGAGTTGGTTGATACTTTGAGAATATATCTTTTCTTGTGGTTTATCCTTTTTGGATTCTGGGTGACCTTCAGGGGTCTCGGGGTCCCGACTGAGTATTGTTATACTCACCCATGCACGGGCTATGCCCGCACTAAGTTATGTTGGATGAAGATGACATACATCACTGATTGTGGTAAAGACATGTGGAGATGGATGGTACTCGGAGGTGGACCACTTGGTGTGATGTATACTAAGCGGACGGACGGACGGACCCAAGGTGATGTGGAGACTATCTGTACCCACCCTTAAGAGGGATTCTCAGAGGACGACTTGGTGGTTTATGTTTACTTTTGTACTAGTTTTTCAGTTGTACTGTACTTTCAGTTGGGTTTGTATTGTGGATCATTTACCTTTCAGAACTTACTTTTGTACTCAGTTTTACATATTTATTACTTCACTTGCGTACTCTATTGTGTTTGATTACTTTTATAAAGGAAATGCCTTTCCAGCATAGGGATTTACACCTTTGGTGCTAGTCGCCATCCCCTAGTCTATGGAAGGTTGGTTTGGGGTAGTCATAGCATAGGCTCCGAGGACGGGTTGTGACACACAATTCCCATTAAAACAACCCAACATGCCAATAATCCTTAAAAATTGGAAAAACCAAAGTATTTATGCATGTCTTCTTGCCTAGAAAAACCATACTCACAATTTTACACATGATATTGATGTTACCCTTGATGGAGGAACTTCACATCCAACACCATCACATTTTTATATCGGTACTTCTTGTCCACATTCCATTACATTGATGGTGGTCCTTCACACTCACTATCCATTCCATCAAACCCATTCATATACTACATAATCCAACAGTAATTACAATCACGAATTTCCTAAATCATATCAATCCACACTTTCAAAAACAAAATTTACCCATTTTCCCCAAAATCAACATAACCTCACAAAATTGTTTTCCCCTAATCTTCTCACATTAAGATTAAAATAAATTACAAGATAATCCAATTAATTCGATATCAAGGCGACTAGTTATAAAAAAGTGAAGTTGAGAGAGAAGTAGTCTAACTTAGGGGTTTAGTTAAATAAACCAAGACACATCCACATCACATATTGAGGAGAAACATCTTTGAAATATACTTTGATCCCTTTCCCTAAAATCAAAAAAGAAAATTAACACAATTTTAGGCAACAATAACCATTTATATTCTTATAAAGGATGTAGATTTGTAGAACTGAGTGAGAGAGAGAGAGATAACTAGTAATAAGGGAAACCATGAAACCACCAAGGAATGAGACATACCAAAAGATAATAACATTTACGAACCAAGAAAACCATTTTATTTTTATAAAAAATGATTGGGTGAGCCTATCTAACAATTGGGAAGAAGAAATACTAAGATAGGTTCATATGGGAGCATAAATGATTTATTTTTATTGATAATTCTGAGTGAGACTATTTTTAAAACTCATCCTTTTTAATGCCGCACAAGGATAGAAAACACATGTGATAATTGTGCAATTGCTACTGTCCTAGAGGGTTCCCCACACGGTTGTCTCACACAGTCATAAAAACCATGCACCAACCATGATGAATATCACTATATTAACATGCATTCTTTACATGGTCTGACCACACAGTTTGTAAACTGTAACTATCCCCTAGTCCTCTTCCTCTATTTTAAGGGTTACTTGTGTTTGTTGAATGGTTTCCACTACCCATTCTCAAACCGTTAACCCCAACAAAATCATCTAAACCTATTCCAAAACCCTCCAAACACTCTAAAACATTATCCAGCCTATTTACATACATAATAAGACATAAATATGTTACATAACGCAATAAAATGGTGGTAAATTATCCCAATCATTGGAATTTATATCGTTAGAAGGTAGAGAACCATTACTTTACTGAAAGAGCTTGGGTCATTCCTCGACCATCTCTTTTTCACTCTCTCAACTCTCCTCGTAAATCAGAACATGTTTCCCTAAAACCCAAACTATACTAATGTTTTTACCATGATATACTTTCTCTTTACTATCCACAATCGACAATATCATGTTCATTAAAGATGGATCTGCCTCTATCTCAACATAATTCCAATGAATCTCTTTGTCATGGTCAGGATGATACTTTTTCATCGATGACACATGAAACACATTTTATACCATACTAAACCATTATGGAAATCCAAATGATATGAAACCTCTCCAACGACACATGTATCCCAAAAGTGATCATATAACTCATAGATAACATTCCATGCATCCTAAAATGATAATTTCCAAACCATTTAGATATTCTCAAGAACACATGATCACCCATATTGAATGATAATGATCATTCAAGATGGTTTGCATACAATTTATAAATACTCTAAGCCATATCCATTCTCCTTCTATCAACATAATATTCTCATTTATCTCATTGATAATGCTCGTCCCAACCATCAAAGTATACCCTTTTTGCACCCAATATAATGGATAACAACACAAACACCCATACAATGAATCAAACAGAGACATATTTATGGAGAACTAATAAGTGTTATTGTATTAGAACTCCAATAATGGAAATTGCTCCTCCCATGAGCCTCTAAAATCCATCACACATGTATATAACATATCATGTAACATTTTTATCATCCTCCGTGATTCCCCATCTATAAAGGAATGATACATCGTACAAATATTCAGCTGAGTCCCAAGGATATGCTTCAAGGATTTTGAATAACATCAATTGATCCATTGATCTATATAAGAAACAATTGAAATTGGTACACCATTACTCTTTACCATCTTTCAGATATAGATTTTGGATAGATATTCCACCATATGAGATTCAAAAATAAGGATGAAATGGAATTACATAATGATTCAATCCACTATCCCCCAAATGGAATCATTCTTCCTCGCTATTTGTTGGAGACCTATAACAAAATACATTACTATATAATTACACTTCCTCACAAGGATAGGTAAATACTGCAACATACCACTTGGCCACTCATAACCCACCTTGATTTTTTGAAAAGTCAAGCATCTCTGCACAAAATCAGGAAGTTTTATTTTCATTTCACACTAACAAAACTATTCTATCAATGACTTATTAATTTTTTGAATAATAGAATGAAGTGACCATCATTAATGATCGTAATAAAATAGAGTTTCTCTAATAATACACTAGTACAACCATCTAATTCTGAAATAAAAAAACTGAATTTCATCAAGTTTTTACCTCTAGATGGTCTCCCCAACATTGATTATAGACCTCATGAATACACACTTTGAATCAAACATCTACAGATCATTAACCAAACCATCTATGTTAGGACCCGGTGATACTAGAAAAAAACCACAACATTACCCGTGTCTTCTCATTATAGCCTCATGTTTGCTATAACTGGCCTCAACTGCCACTAATCCATTGCATGTTTCACCACTAGAGAATACGGATCCCTATATAATTCATCTTCCAATATGTTTCTTTTACCCAATGGTTACATCAAATCCAATTTCAAATATCTGGGTAAACTCCATCTATCAAATTTTCCTCAAATTCACATCTCTTTGTGAGAAAATAGGCTTCAATATATTTTGATCGGTATATGCCATGAATTTCTCACCGAAGAGATAATGAATACATGTTTTCAAATAATGACCCACTTTGGAAAACTCTAAACCTTTTTTTGGGTTGTTATTATAATGAAAACTCTGTTTTCTTGACCCATACGAAACCAAAAATAATCATTTCATGGGAACACACCCCAACCCTAATAATGAAGTGTCGCAGTACATCACATAAACTTTCTATGGTACTATAGAAACCTAGATAAATGATGATTTTAGAAGATCCATAATCTCTTCAAATGACGTATGATATTACACATTTAGTTGATATGAAATAGTCTTGCTTGTCAAATCATTCATATGTGAAGCGAGTCATTAGAAGTCACGAAAAATGCATCGATAATACCAAGCTAGACCAAGGAATCTCCATATCTAAAAAACATTTTATGGTAGTTTTCATGTGATAATGACAACTAACTTCTATGGATACACATAAACACCACTCATAGAATGAAAATATCAAACAAAAAGAATCTCTTGTTTTCAAAAATCATAGTGGTATAATTTGTCATAATGTTGATGATATCTTAAGATTTCCAACACTACTACAGTGTATTTCTCATGCTCCACCCTTTTCATTGAAGACACTAGTATATCATCTACATATACCACCATGAATGAATTTATATATCTATTAAATATATGTTTCATAAATTTCATGAATATCAATGGTCAATTAGTAGGGGGAATGGTCATAACCACATTCTCATAATGGCCATATCTACTCTTTAATGTTGTCTTGGGAATAAACTCTTTATACACCTACTACTTGTGATATCTTGGTCTCAAGTTAATCTCAGAAAACCACTAAGATCCCCTAAACAGATTGAGAAGGTTATCAATGTGTGGGAGTGTATATCTTTTCTTTATCATAACATATTCAAAATGACGATAATGAACACCCAAAGGAAATGTTTCATCCACCTTTTTGTCTAAAAAAATATAATTCTGCCCATGGAGACATGCTAAGCCAGGTAAACTCTTTATTCCTAAGATCCTATAACTACACATTCAATTACCTTAATTATAATGTTTCCATATGTTTTGAGAAAAGTTATATAGGATTGTTCCCCATAAAGAGGTCAATTGTAAACTCCACTTTTCTCATGGGTGGAAACCCTATGAATTATTTTGGGAAGACAGCCTTAAACTGATCAACCAATACCAGAATCACTATTATCCCAACCTATTCAATGGGATCGAAAGTCAATGTCACTAATTGATATGATATCACCTCAACTGTTGTTTCTAACAAGATATTTTCACGTAACTTCACATTTTTCTCTACTCTAAATAGATTCTTGACATCATTACCCATTATAAAACTAACTAATCTTGTATAAAAGTCGATGTGGGCGTGAACCATTATAAAATAATCCATACTTATGATTATATAATAAGAATTCATCTAAATCACTAATAATTCCCATATCATCTCGACACCATCCACAACTATAAAACAATATCTACACAAGAATGCTCAACACTCTCTTCGACCTAGATGAGTTTGATGTTTTTAAACAGAATGCATCATTTCCACACTGAAGCCCAACAAATCAAATTCAAGGGAAGTAATGATTGAATGATATGCACTTATATCAAAAAACAGATGCCTAAAGGTATAATTCAAAAGAATCATACATCGCACCATCGATGGTCTCGACTGATCAATCACCACCACATGCTCAGCTCCAAATAGCTCATTGATATCTACAATCTACTCTTTATTACCCTACTGAGACTTCAACTTCTGTAGAGTCATGTTATTCCTAGAATCACCATGAAAAACTAAAATCTGATGATATGGGGTATGATGTTTTCCCAATCCAATCAAGGAAAAGGATTCATGCAACCCTTGAGGATAGTGAGGAATAACAGACCTGGGAGCATTACAACAATAAGGATGAAGATACCCAATATGCTTGAAATTTTGACATTCTCAAGGATATGTCGTACAATCCATCTTCATGTTGTATGTATAGTAACAATTAAATCATCCTTTACTACTATGATAATTCAGAGGAAGATTGACTAATCCTACCATCATATTCTAAGATATATTGCCACCCTATAAATTAGTGTCCTTCTTCCACTTAATCTCCACATTTGAGTTCCCTCTGTTCCGCTTGGGTACCAACATTATTCCCCCGCCTGTATCCCCCATGATTTACCTTTTATAAACTAATTTTATATTCACCCTTTTTGTATAATCACTTATACGTGGTAGCAGAATTTGAGAACAAATTTATGAACTCCAATCCTATTGAATGATCTGCACCTTCTTGGATGCACTAGCCACCACCTCATGTGGGAACCACACTATGTTCATAAACATACCATCATATTATGTCACTGACATGTTATCCTCCTTCATGATATTGAAATATGTTGTACCTATAATTACAAATGTATGAGGGTTGAATTGTTTTTATGAAATTCCTCAGACTGTCTCATGTGATAACGTGGTCCTTTCTAGCCCGAACCATCATTTCCCACCACTAATGTGTGATATATTCCACCAAGTACATTTTTAACTAAACTTTCAATTCTACTTATGTTATTAGGAAATCAAATATTTGACTCATCCTATTTAGCCATGCTTTTTCCATTTTTGGTTAGAAATCACCAAAAAACATGGTTGTATTCATATTTTGAAACTAAACTAAGTGATCCACATTTCTTAGCTCATCAATTCTATTTCCACATTCCATAGCTTAGAAAACTTTCAGTATGCTTTGAACTAGCTGCTAGTACACTGGGGGATCCCATGAAAAAACATTTTCATTTAAAACATTTTTTTTCTCTCTACGACACTTATCGTTGCCATTTATATCAATACAAGAATAACCATAATTTAAAATCCCTAGTAACTGAAGGAATACAATTTAAAATAATATCACATTCTATATATCACAACTATGCCTTCCAAAATATCCATTTTTTCATGTTAATTTTGTCTAAAAACATTTTTGTTTTGAAAATCATTCCATTTTCAAAATATCACAACCATTCTCTTTTCAAAACCGCACATTTGAAAACCATTTCTAGATTTTTCATATATGAACAGTTTAATATCACAACATAAATCATTATTACAAATGAAATATTATGTCCCAATGGGAAGTCTTTTCTACCATGCATGTCATGCTCATCTCATTAGATACACCCACGAAAACATGATCACACACCTCTAAGTGTATCCAAAACAAATATGTCCTAACAACCTTGTAACTTTAAGATTTTCATAAAAGGGATAGCTACATCATTTTAATCTATTCCATTCATGTTCTGACAATCGTATTCCTCACTACATTCACAACTCATGTAATACACAATGAACGAAAATTAACTCAATTATCGGCAACCCATGCCAAAACTGAACAATACAATATTTACTTGTATCTAAAGAACCAAACAATATAATAACAGTTGTAACAACCCACCCCTTACCATTGTCTTGAGAAATAGATGAAATTCTCATTAGACTTAGGGAACATCTCAATGATTCCTAAGTCTAAAAGTAAAATCATAGAGCTTCAGGTGCAGTGTGAGGCGATTTTCAGATTTTAACTGAAAACTCCCAACAAAACATACCATTACCTAAAAAACTACATGGGGCATGCCAACAATGGTTCAAAACTCAACAATACCAAAATAACCATAAAACCAAATCAAATTAATAATATACATATTTCAATTAAGAATATTAGACAAAAAAAACTCAAATAAGTTATGACACAACTCCATAGCTCCACAATAACTCCATAATTCATGCACCACTATAATGTCCGAGCATAATGTTTCACCACTAAAGGAATGAAGTTCCTTACTTTTTCCCATGTACCAAAATAAAAAATCTAAAAAATCAGCAATGTTACAAATAATGGGGTGAGTTATAATACTCAATATGTTTCCCCTAAATTAATTTCCTATAGATGACACTAGGATAGAACTGTTAGAACATTTTATATAAAGAACTGTCTAAATCTATTTAAACAATATTATAATATAAAATTATATAAAAACACTCTTACAAAGTAAACTCATCCAAATCAACACTATTACAAGAAACACAACCCAACATGGCATTACTCCTTTCAAATTGGCATAACCAAAGTAATTATGTGTGCCTAAACGCATACCACAAACATACTCACACTTTTAATAATGAGATCAGTATTACCATTGATGCTAGAACTTCACATCAAACCATGGACTCTATTATTGTTTTACTTCATTCCCACATTCTATTTAATTAATGGTGGTCCTTAATGTCCAATATTCATCCAATTAAACCCATTCTTATACCACAGAAACCACTAATTAAAACAATCAAAATTTACCAAATTCATTTCAATCCACAATTTCCAAATCAAAATTAACCAATTATGCCCAAAAAATTCCAACATAACATTCCAAACCACATCAATAAATCACCAATTTATTTATAAATAACATTAAACCATTATTCATTCCACAAAATACATTAATAATACAAATTTTTTATTGAAACCAAAATTTCAAAAATAATTTTCACTAAATCACCCAAAACAATGATTTTGAAATAACCTTTTTAAAATACACCAACAAATAGTATGCCAAATCAATATCCTATTTTCCCCAAAATCCACAATCATAAAAAATAGGTTTCCACCAAGATTCCCACAACAAAATAATATAAATGTCCAGAGATTCTAATTAATTTGAAATTAATCCTTATAGTTCAAACAAATTGGTGTCGAGAGAGAAGCCAAAGACCTTATGACTTTGGAAAAATCAACCAACACACAACCACAAGATAAATATGGTTGAAACATACATGAAATATCCTTAGATAAAATTCACTAACATCAACAAGGCCATATCTCACCACTTTAGGGGATAATTCTTATATCTATATAAGACAGAAGTACATCTAGATAAACAAGAGAGATAGAGAGAGATGGATATAAGGAATACCATGAAACAAAAAAGACACGAGACTTAACAGAGGATAATTAACTATAACACTCTAAGAAAAGCCTTTAATTCTCTTCCAAAATGAATAGGACCAACTCCTTAATATATTATAAGAATAAATCCTATGTTGGGATCATTTGGTAGAATAATGTGGGTTTTAAGGAAAATATAAAGTGATAACATTTTTATAAACCCCAGTTGTAAATTTTTTCATAGTTTCCTCACATGGTTAGAAAAACATTTCACTTATAGTGTTACTGCTACTATCTCAAAGCGTTCCCCACATAGTTTCCTCACACGGTCATAAAACTGTTCACCAACCATGTAGAATCCCACTTTCTCATGTTTCATGCTTTACCTAGGCTAGCCGCATAGTTTGTAAACCACTCACCTCAACCATGCGTCATACCTTGTTCCTCTTCATATAATTTTATTGTTACATGGGTTTTTTTCACACATTCCACTAAATTTACTCAGACCATGCACCCCTAGAAAATCACCAAAACCTTTCAATAAAAATTCAAAACTCCCCCCAACATTACCCGACAACTTAACATACATAAAAAGTCATAATAAAGCATTACATACCTCAAGACGGAGGTAATATAATTACATAAAAGATACATTACAATATAATTTTTTTTGAAAAGTATAGGGTTATGAAAATCTATTTCCATTAGTCAAGTAAAAACGTTAAAATTTGATTTTTTGATACATTCAATATATTGAGTGAGTTTTTTTCCCATTAGGCATGTTTTCACTATCCCATCATGTTTCCATGGTGGAATGGTCTTCCTTTGAGGAAAATTTCTTAACAATGAACATGATTCCCTACTTATTGATATTAATCATATAATGAAGTAGATTTAGATCTTTAAAGGGGTGTTGGATTTAACCATTTTTATTTCATGAATTTAGTGGAATATTTTTAACAAAATTTTTATAATTATTATTTTTTAAAATAATATATATTTATTTAAATATTTTAAGAACATACATATTTATAAACATTATTATTAAAAGTGGTAGTTGAGATCTCTAGGGTCTTCCGGCTGTGTCTTTATAGTCAAACCCAACATGAATAAATGGCAGAAATCATATTTCACTAATTTTATTTTTGGAATAATGTAGTAAATAAATGAAATTTCTTATGTTTTATTGATAACATAGATTTTATATTGAAATAGTATAATAGACCATAACATTATGATATAGTATTAAGAGACACAATTTTTTCCATTATGAATTTGAAATAGTTGTATATATATATATCAAGAGCTTGGAAGTAATACGACATGAAATTATGATGCCTAGTTTTCTAGAAAATAATTTTTTAAAATATTAAATATATTTTATATTTTGTGTGTGAATATTATTAAATAAAATGAGATAAATCTTAAACGGATTTTTGGATCAAAAATTTGAGACTATAGTTGAGTCCGAAACATCTGGTTTCCCTAGGCGCAACATACAATGATTTAACACAGGATGTTAAAACTTGTAGATCATTAGCAGTGATTTTAATGAATGAATGAATGAATTATAAAATTAATTAGTTTATTTTCAGTGCAACGGATAATTATTTAAGATTTATGTCAGACTATTTCCTCTATGGCAGGCCTTATAATTCGAAATCATTGTTAAGGTCACTATTATTCCTTCCTCGGTCATATCATCTCAAATGATGATAAATCGCCAGATCAAATCACATTAGGATGATAAAAAATCCATATTTTATAAAAGAATGTATGTGGTCATGTTCATCAACAATTATCAATCTAAAATTGAGTTAGGACTCATAATTTGGTGTCATAACACAATTGATTAAATATATTGTGCAGATTGAACATTGTTCTCATATCATCACCCTTGATAAACATCATCATGTGCCTATGTAAATTAATTAATTTATTTTCAATTGAATTATAAAAATATTCTCTTGTATTTTTTAATTTTACTTGATAACTTCTCCTCAATCAAATAATATTTTTTGTTCTTTTATCCCCAATTTACTTCATGTCGTTCAATACTTTGATCGTTGTGGTCCCGACATGATTTTTTTTGTGAAATATCCAACTCGATCAGACCCATGGATTCATGAAGGACAAATGAAACAATAATGAATCAACAAGGAAATCATAGATTTGGTAACATTACGGGATTTAAATTATAGATGTGATGGTTTGATGCCAAATCATCAAGGGATGAAGTTGTGGGAGAATGCAGAATAAATGACGAAAGTCTTTCTGGTTAAAAAATTCAATTTCCAGTGAATGATGACTAACACCCAATGTTTCTAGCTAGATTCACATGCTTTAAATGATATTATGTCTAGATATAAAGAGGAAAATAATGGATTGGGTTGTGAAGAACTGGTCTAAAAATACGATATTTCATTCAAAATCCCAACTACACGATGTATTTAATGAAGAAAACACATTATCTAGCCCCTACCGCCTCAATAGCTAGGGTTTAAAAAAAGTTTGGATGACACGTATGTAGTCCATCTGGCCCTCCATGTTCCCCCATTCATGTTGGATAACCTCAATGATGGGTCAAACAGATGAGAACCAATGTTTAAGTACACATGGTCAAGAACAAGGTTGTGTACTATAGTACACAGAAACAACGAGCATCTCATGGACCAGATCCCTGTTATCCTACCATACTATGTATTCAATCAAAAATTTATGTTCTCTTACAATTAAAGAATCCATTTACTGGATGTCGACATTTCTAGGTGGTTTATTTGGACCTCATGCCATGTGGTTCCCCTCAGAAGCCATGTGCCCCTTTTTCTCTTCTAAGGAATCATTGAATGTCTGTATCACCTTCAATTGAACACATATTGTTTCATGTAAGTAGCTTACTTGGAGTATATTATTAATGTATAATGTGATGATTTACTCATTTGTGTCACTAGAGATACAATGTGGAAGTATCCTTTTATGTATCATTTGTAGGTGTTGCTCGACGATGGACGTGATCAGGCGAGATCACTAAAAGATTATTTCTGTGTGTAACCCTCCTGTAGGGCTGACAATGTGTCCCAGATGACCAAGTGTGCAACACTCTTTCCAGAATACGAATGATTCCATAACATTCTAAGTGGAATTATCCTACAATAAAAGGCATGTTTCCTCGATGACCTATAGTGGATCCCACTAGATGAGTTGGGGATGGGTCATTTTCTTTCAGAGTGGAACCCTCCATCCGGGAATGGTGTGGGTCCTAGACCATCAGAGTGGAACTCTCCATTAATTCTTGGATGGGTTCCTTGATTGTAACACGCCAATATTTCATGGTGCGTTATCTTCAATATCTTATTTCACATGCATGCACCGACATGGCTTGAGTAACACAAAAGATTCGATTTCTAGGAAATAACACTTCAGTGTTAAAATTATTTAAATGATATATTTATATCATATAAATTAAATATAGTAACATAAATAGTAATAAATAATTTTTAAATATTATTTATAATCCTTTGAAATAATCAAAACATATTTTTAATGAATTGTATATGTTTCACTAAAATAGTTATATATTTAAAAATGCTATTTTCTTAAAGGAAATAATTTTTTATGTCTTTCTATGAAGAATGATAAAATTAATACTAGACACACATAGAAACTGAATTGGGTAAAATATACATCATTTTTGAATTTGTAATATCAAAATTATCATGTCAACTATTTTTGGTATTTTTCTGAAGACATCAACATTTGATAAATAGTAAAAAACACAACATTATGGTTAAAAAATAAAAATTTTATTTAAAAACTTTTTTGACTTTTTGAGTTTATTTTAAATTAAAATTAAATCAATAATACATATAATAATCCAATTTATTACATTTTAATCATTTTCATAATAAAATTAGATATACAAATTCATTGATCCTTTTTAGAGTTTTTTTACCTACCTTCTTAACCACATTTGTATATTAGAAATAAACATAATTTTACCACTTCTATGAATTGAATTTCTAAAAATAGAAATATATTATTGTAATTATTTTGAAAAATGTGTTCTAATAGGATCAAAATATATTCTCTTGGTGAATAGTATCTTTTGAATTTTATTTACCACAATTAATGGTTAATAAGGTAATTAAAATAAAAATTACTATTATAATATTATAAAATTCCCCTAACATGTGTCTTAATTTAATTAGATATGTGTATTTAGACCATATTTAATCATAGTTCAAGAATAAAATACTTTTTAAGAAGTTTTTTTAGATTAAGACATTAATTGTATTTTATTTAAATAAGAGCTAAATGTGTTATATTAAACTATTAATAAATAAATAGTTTTTAAAATAGGGTTATACAGAAGATAAATTATACTATAAATTTTCTTTATAAATCTTGTAAATTTATCTAATTTATCATAATTTATTTATAATTTTTGGACATTAAATAATTAATTTAACTATGACGCAATGATGATACAATAATTCACCTATTAAAGAAAGAATGAAATAGATGATATTAATAATTTTAATATGATAATAACATGAAAAAATTAATGACATCCTCTAATTTTATTGAAAACAAAATAATTTTGGAGGCATATTGGATGTATTGGCTCGATGTTATCATGTTGGTTTGATATTTCGAAAAATGTAAATACTAAATAGAATTAAATTTGAAAAAAAAAGATATTTAAAAATAAATTAAATTTTATTTCATGAAACAAAAGTAGAAAACAATGGTTCGACCAAATAACTTTTTAAATGTCATTTATTTCATAAATGGCCCAACTGGGGTTCGTTTGGCATTCTGTAGTTACTATATAAAAATTATACTGTAAAATTACAAGAAGACATGGTGATATTTAAACAATTTATCTAAGAGTTAAATCCAAAATATATGGTTAATACAATGACCTAAACATTTATAAAATTATTTTTTCGAATGGATTTAGACTCATCATTAACTTATAGTTGAAATAAATATTTTTTTATCTATTTAAAACCGAAAACATATTTATAATAAATTGATATTTAAAGAATTTATTAAAATTCCCCTCCCCTCTCTTATAAAAGTGAACTTCTCCTTCTATTTAATTATCCCATATAAATCCATTTTTTACAAAATAACCCTATATATTTAATCTCCCAAAATTCTTCAATATATCATAGAGGTCTTACTTTGCGATTAATGCCATCCTATGGAGTCCTTTTGTTCAAATCAAAAGAAGATACATAAAAAAGAGGTAATTGTTTTATCCCCTCCTTTAAATATCGTTTTTTCTACTTCCACATCCTCTGTTGTTTCTATACTAAATTAATAACTCTATAATGTTATAAATGGTGAATTGTTTACTATTATGGGAGAATCATCTTCCTCTTTTATCCATCCTATGAAATATAATATCACCATGCGTGTGTACGTACAGCTTACCGTCTCAATGCCTTAATGTAAACTATTTTAAATATACACATTATTTATATGGGTATAACAATGAATATAAAAATTTTAAATAATAAATATAATGTTATTTTTATATTAAATTCACATTACATCCAATTTCAATCCATTTAACAATTATGGTAATGATATCATTACTCATGTGTATGTACGCATTACCATCTCTACGACATGATTAGATTCATCTTCAACATTCAACATTCTTGATTGATAATAAAAATATATAATGTTAATAACGATTAAGTATATTAAAAAATAATTCTACAGGGAAAAAATATATATTTATATCTATGTACATATATTTCATTTAATACGTTAAGAAAACGGAATCAATATTCATGCGTACATGCGGCCTACCGACTCCATGAACAATGTATTACATTTCATATATCTATCAATTATGTGTGTGTGTGTGTATTCTAAATGTATATGATATATTATTCATTTTTTTTCATTTTTAAGTAATTAAATCATTATCTATGTTTTGTGATAACGAATAACATGTCAAATCGAGTAAGATAAAGAATGTGATTATTACCCGAAATGTTTCTTTATCTTCGAAATTACTTATAAAAGGTTAACTAAAATTCATAAATGAATCATGAATTCTATCACTAATATTATTATGGTTATTTTATAAGTTAATTATGTTACTAAAAACATTATAAATTATTTTTGGACAAGTACATTTTTTATCAGACCTATAATAATAGAATTTCATCTCAATTTTAATTTTCGTGATAGATAAGACATTTTCACCACCTTTGTCTGGTGTGTGGGGTATGTACTGCCTCTATTATATGTTATATCATGAATAATTATATCTTAGTTTCATTTAAAGATTAATTTGATGATATTGATCTTGTGATTTAAATGTTCACAGTGGTATGAGAGGCTTTTAATGTTTAAATAATTAATCCTTGATCCATTTAAATAGTAATGATATTATTTTACATAACTACTTATATGGCTATAAAAGGATTATAAATTAAAGTTTCAGTCCATTTCAATGTTCATTCGATTATTTTAAAAAAGAAATATTTTAAAGTATTTATGTGCGGATAAATTTCACAATATCATTATTATTCGAGGATGCATATACGGGAGAATATAGTTGGTCATCATTATCATCCATGTCCATGTTTCTTAAAAAAATTCAAAATATTATTGAAAAATTCAAAAAGACATTTTTACACCTGTTTTAATTTTTGTAGACTATTTTTTGTAGAATAATTCATTTATTTTCCAAATGAGTTACTTTATGAGCTTTATTAAAAATTATTCTAATACTTTTTTTAACTTATACAACATGAGCATCTATTTTCTTACATTTTGAGGCCTTAACATTTAGAATATTCCCTTATAAGCTTGCAATGTAATTTTCCAAAAAAAATTTAATTTTATAATAACAAAATATTTTAAGTGATTCTAATGTTAAAAGTTACATTCCTTTCAAAGAATATTAATAATATTGGTTGACTATTTTCATCTATGTCAAAATCCATTGTTGGATTTTATGCTTAACTAAGGATTATTTATTAGGATACAATCTTCCATATTGTATTAAAGATTGTATGTAATGTTTTACTATGTATGTGATTCTTTGATACCCTTCATGGATTATGGTTAATGTATTAATATTTCATATTCTATATTTAGTATGAATGTTTATGTTGGTTATGTTTCAATATATTCATATGAGGAATGCATTGGGTATGGAATGAAATGGGATGGGGACTGGTTGATGAAATTCCTTTGGGATGGGGACCAGTTAACAAAATCCAAATGAGTTAAGGACCATTTGATGAAATCCCTATATATTTGTGACCGATTACTGAAATCCCCTAAATGCAACAATAGTTATCATGAGACAAAATTAATTTGGGTTTTGATTAACATCTTATCTATATGGTATTGGAATGAGACCATGATGATATGTATGACATTATGCATTCCCTCCTTATAAGATTACTTATTGAAATTAAATTTGATTATTCGATTAGTATAATATCCTTGTGAATTATTAAATAGTCTTAGTTTATTTATTTTCACCATATTATACTAGTGGTTATTTTAACAAGTCTTGTGTTTTAGTTTTATAATTGTATTAAATGTTTATGATTATTTATGAATGATTTTTTGTATTGTTTAACCTTACCAAACATCTGAGATCACCCCTTTCTTATTTTTTATTTTCCAAGGATGCTAAGATGTGTTTAATTACTTATATGGATAGTTAAAATAGGATAATAATATTTTTCTTAAATAATTATCCATGTTTCATTTTATGTTGTGAATTGTATTTTAATGTTAACGTATGTGATCTATTTTCCATGACTTCTACACTAATTGGGCCTTAAGGATTTTATTCCTTATTATCATGCCAATATACTAAAAAAATGAACTGGCTCCGAGCATTTGGGGTTGGGGTGTTATAGTTAGTATTAGAAGCAGATTATAAACAACCATGGAAAGTAGATTTCGAAAACATAGATTGGGGATCATATCCCTAAGATATACATTGAGGATAATTATTTAGGAACAACATAAAATTTTGGAAATGTAGGGATTATGTGGATATTCCAAGAAAATACCTCTATATCTTGATACAATAAGTAGACATGGTTCTAGAATTGATCTACCTAGTATTAATATCTCCAAATAAATGTTTGAGGATTGACTCAAGGTAACCTAGTACTTGACAATGGGCCTTACAACATATATACTTTGACACTCATGGGGGATATTATTAAGATAATACATATTTTTTTACAAACCAATATGAATGATTTTAATATAGGATGTGAATGAATTTCCTTTGTGAACCCTAAGGTGTTTAAGATTGAAAATAAGGTCCAATGATATTCATTAAATTATTTTACAACTGTTGTTACTCTCCCTCTACATTTTTGTTTTAGTCAATGGATGTATCCCATGTAAGTCATATTAACATAGATCATGATGGGAAATCATGAAAATGTAGTGGTGATGAGAAACCAAGTGTGATGTTGATATGCAAGAAAGATGTCATGTTTATTACACATTAGTTTCATGAAATATGATTAAAAACATATACATTAACCAACTCCCGAACTCACCAAAGAAGAGAAATACAGATCATTATAATAAATCTAGTAGTGGAGACCATTGGTAAATGAATGATAAAATTCCATCATGCATGAAATGTGGATAAAGGCACATATGATAGTGAATAAATACAACAAAAAATATATGTGTGGGAAATAATGACCTAAAATAAGGGATTTTTGTAATATCCCAAGTAAGTAATGAGTAATAGATATTTTTATCTATGTCTATTAATGAATTAGATAGTGTTTTAGAGGCTTAAAATGAAAATAAATCCAATCTTAAGCATGGAATACACTAATATTTTTTAAAGGATTGTTTTACTGCCTTTTGTTGGAAAACCATTTTTAAATATATCTTTTGACAATTTTATAAGCTATGTTTGTCAAAATAAACATATTCTTTATTATTGGGACATCAAAATTTACTTTGTGTGAATTTTTGGTATTTTTCTGACAATGTTCATTTTATAATGAATATTGTAAAATGTTGTATTTTAATTCAAAAACTCTTTTTAATCTAATTTATAAATATGATTAGATTATCTTTTGAATTGGTTTTAAAGTGAAATTACAACATATTTTCACCATTTAATCCAATGGTGGTCATTGGAATCAATTTCACTTTGAAATTGGACTTAAACTAGAGTCAATCTTTTCATAAATATTGTTTAAAAAAAACCCGCTATTTGCCATGACAGCAGGAATTAATTATTAAATTAATTAATGTGACTTATATGTTTTAAATTTTGTAAAATAGACTTCCTTTTGGAATTCGGAGTATCACATATATATTAGGATGAAGTTTTGGTAATTTTCTGAAAAACTTCAATTTTTGATGAATAGTGAAACAAATAAGTGGTACTTATAAAAACTGATTTTTCCGTTTAAATGAAATTTTTCCATCATTTTGTTTTTAATTTCAAAAATCCGACATAAATGGTTGTCATTAAGAAGTAAAATATGGTTCAATGAGATAAAAATAATTTTTTGGTGAATAGTAACTCTTAAGTTCTTAATCGCGATTAGTGGTAATTAGTGTAGTTTAAGGTAAAAATAATGTTTTAATAATACGAGATGAGATTGACACATGTCTTACCCTCATTGGTTGTGTCATGGACGACCAAGACAAGCCATGGGTCATCTTGGGGACCCCATGGAGCCACTTTGTTGGGAAATGACATAAACAACTTTTTATTTAATATTAAATTAAAAATGACACAAACATGAGTTATTTTAATAAAACAATTTTTACATGGGGTTATACAAGTCATATTTTTGACTATAAATATTAATTGGAAAGATAAAAATATTTCCTACATCATATTATTTTTTTTATAATTTTTAGAAATTAAATAAATTAAATTATTTATGACATCATGATGATGCAGTGATGACCACATTATTTAACGATTTCAATAAAATGAAAAGATAATGTAAAATCTAAAACTTAAACATGGCCAAAACCAATTGGATGAGTGGATTTAGAAGACAAATCACATTATCCTCGAATCTTATCAATTTGGGACCTTTTGAATCCTAAAATCATTTTAAAATAAAGTAACTTATCTTTACCTTCCAAGAGTGCCCCTCCTCTCTTCTTATAAAGGCCCCCACCTCTACCTCCTTACCCACACATACAAAGCCGTTGGCTCGGCCAAACCCTGACCATTTTTTCTCTCCACTTCCCTCTCTTACTCCTAGAAGCCTCACATTGGGCAGAAGTCTTCCCAAGGAAGCCTTTGAGCTCAAACCAAATGGAGTTACCCGATTTTAAGGTAATGTCTTCTTTTGAGTCCTTTTGTTTTTTTTTTGCTTCTCCAACCCCCTAAACTCTTTTTATTCTTTTATTTTGTAACAAATACAGTATCCTCAATATACTATGATGTTTTTATAATAAGTATTCTTGCTACACTTACACACACCTACATCTAATGGTTAACGAACATATTGTTTCCGTGGATGGTGAATTTATGCCTCCCGAAACGATGATTGTTCAACATTCTTTTAACACCTTCAAAGGTGGCCATTAAGATGTCACTATATTTATATATGATATATAATATGTTTATGTTTTCCTTAAACTTCTGTATTTTCCTTTTTGGTCATACCTTTACGGTTTCCATTATGGGTGAACGCGATATCTTCATTTAAGGAAGTGCGGACTACCACCCCCTCAAAGTGATTTGATTCGTTAAATACCATATGTGGAACTTATAAAGGATGGAAATATGATATTATATATGATATTATATTGGAATTATAATATACCTTTATATAATTATGATTACATTCTATAAATTATGAAATAGAAATGAAAGTAGCGTTCATGCGTACGTACGGCTTTTCGTCTCCATGAACGGTGCATTTCATTTCTTACCTCTAAATGATTATGTAATATCATAAATTCATGAATTTAATGGATATATATGACATATATGATATCTACATCATGAATACCACTCTGGATATAATGGGTACATGAATAACTTGTAATTATAAAGGGCGTATTTTTGACTCAAGTACCAATGATCGTTAAAACGACCATTATTAACTTAAATAATTACATAGTGTTAATGACATGGAAATAAGTGATATAAAAGGAATAATGAACATGAAAAAGGTTCTTAAACAAGTAGAAATTAACTCAAGTTTACTATTCATGTGATAAAAGACGACCGAGTCAAGTCGGACCCGAGGTATGGGACTTCGTCTGAATCTCCTTTCATTGAGGCATATTTTGTTTTATACACAACCTTCTTTTATACGGTGTATAAACCCCGTTGACTTCTACGTTTATTCAAAATGAATATTTTGTATATGAATCATTTACTAAATGACAAAAGGGAATGTTTTTGTCGTACGTATGCGGCGACAACGACTTCTCCGCCGCCGTGACCATTATTTGAGTTTCGTCTTCCTCTACAAGCCATACCTTTTTTAAAGAAAAATAAATACCATGTTTTACTTTTCTTTTATTTTGGTATTGAAAATGGTTTTAATAATATTTTTATATCAATTTGTGGTATTGATAACTTCTAATTGAAAGGTGGAAATGTTATGTTTCCTTTATGCATGTTTTATGTGATACGATTATGTTGAGGTTCTTGGGCATTATTATGAAGATGGGTGGTTCCATGATAGACTAAGGGCGGGTGACCCCGATATAGCTCTCCAATGCATTGTCTAACGTGAAGAGTGAAAAGTTAAGGTTTCTCCGAAGAGATTTAGGGAATATATTGTGATGGGTATTCCAAACGTAACCAAGAGGATTACCTTTATGTCTTATGATTTCTATGATTTATTCATGATTTGATGAGGTATGTTAAAGTTCATATATTCTATGGGTAAAGTATTATTTCATTCTTATGTATATATATACCAATGTTTCCTTTCCATATTTTTATATCCCTTACTGAGCTTTTTATGCTCATCCCAAGTTTTCTGAAATGTTTTTCACAGGTCAAGGGAATGGTACATGATATGATGATAGTGTCAAGGATGTGTCAAGAAATAATCCATGATTTATTTTAAATGTGTTTCCATTGATGGTAATGGAGAATACTATCTTTATGTAACCACTTTGTTTATATGTGGAATGTAATGCAAGTTTTATGATTTAATTCTCTAAAACTATAAACCTGAAATGATCCTCAATGTGTAATCTTGTAATAACTCAAGATTATGTAAGGTTTAAGGCTGGGGACTTATAGTTGGTATCAAAGGTCGGTATAGATAACTTTAGGAGATAGAATTATATTAAATGATTATCCAAAAATATTTTTTTTGAAATGATATAGTATTTGAAGATTACCATGTTGCTTCATCTAAGACATGTTTGTTCAGAATGGTTTTCCGCAGAGGAAACAGGGAAGCAGTGCTAGGAAGGCATATAGAAGGAAATAACTTTCCGAATCAGCATCCTGAGATGGTCGGAATTGGAACTGAACAGTTTGTTGCAGTAATGGCGCAGTTGACTCAGGCGATAAATGGTGGTGGTATCCATGCACGAGATCAGCCAGATCAACCACTGAGGAACATGTCAGTGGTGGAACATTTCATGAGGCAGCATCCCCCATCATTCAGAGGATCATCTGACCCTGTGATATCTGAAGGGTAGATTAAAGCACTGGAGAAGATTTTTGATATCATGGGGTGTTCAGACAATCAAAAGGTTAGTCTTTCTATTTACCGTTTGGAGGGTGAGGCAGATCAGTGGTGGTCTATGGTTAAAAATATCAGGGATGCCGATGAGATTGATGCTCTTGACTGGGATGAATTCAAAGGTATATTTCTTGAGAAGTATTTTCCTATTCCTGTTAGACTTAGGATGGAAAAAAAATTCTTGGAATTGAGGCAAGAGGAAGACTTAGTGGCTACCTATGAAGAAAGGTTCACTCGATTGGCAAGGTATGCTCCAAATTTTATCCGAGACCTTGATAGTAAAATCAATCATTTTTACATAGGATTAAAGACAAAATATCGAAGGGCATTAGCTTCTCGTGAGTTTAAAAGTTATGAAAAGCTTGTTCGATGTGCTGAGAAGGTGGAAATGAAGTTTGCCGATGATCAAGTGTTCTATAACAACCAACAGAAGAAGAGACCGATGTGGCAGGAGAAAGGTAATAATTATTCAAAAAAGTCTGATGGTAAGAAAACTAAGTTTCCAGTTTGTGATAAATGTGGCAAAAGAAATGCTGGGGAATGTCTTCTAAATTCTGGAAAGTGCTACCGATGTGGAAAGATGAGACATAAGGCTCATGATTGCACTGAAAAGGATCAAGGTGAAGGTAATACCAAATTTGATTTACAGTTAGTGAAATGTTATAAGTGCAATGAGATGGGTCACTATGAAGACGAGTGTCCGACAAAGAGCTTGAGTGATGGGAAGCAGTTAGACTACAAGCAGAAAGCGGTGGTGAAATCCTTTGCAACTACTTTAGCAGATGTCGGGCCGTCAAATGAAGTTGTATTAGGTACTTTTTTTGTTTTTGCAGATTATGCCAGTGTGTTGTTTGATTCGGGGTCTACACATTCCTTCATCTCTAAAACCTTTTCTAGTAAAATGGGAATACCATCTCAAGAAATAAATCCTGAACTTTTGGTAAAAACACCTGGGGGAAATGTTGAGGCAAAAAGAATTTATAAGAATCTTCCTATCCTTATCTCTGGAAAGAACCTACTTGCAAACCTTATTGTTCTACCTCTAGTAGAGTTTGATGTTATCCTTGGTATGGATTGGCTCTCTATTTACCATGCTAAGATTGACTGTAGAGCTAAAGAAGTTTCTTTTCAGAAATACTTTCAGTTTGTGTACAAGAATGAACCCTTACTGTTGATAACTTATCAAGAGGCTGAGAAACTTGTAAAAGATGGAAATTAATGTTACCTTGGACACATTGTTGAAAAAAAGGGAACTATTCAGATTAATTATGTGCCAGTGGTAAATGAGTATCCTGATGTTTTTCATGATGAGTTGCCTAGAATAATACCAGATCGGGAAGTTGAGTTTACGGTTGACTTAGTTCCTGATGCTAAGCCAATTTCAAAACCCCCTTATCGAATGGCTCAAATTGAACTTTTAGAGTTGAAGGAGCAATTACAAGATTTATTAGAGAAAGGTTTCATTCAACCTATCACATCACCATGGGGTGCTCTTGTTTTATTTGTTAAAAAGAAATATGGTTCTATGAGGCTTTGCATTGATTATAGAGCCTTGAATAACATCACTGTTAAGAACAAATATCCTTTGCCTCATATCGATGATTTTTTTGATCAGCTCCAGGGAGCTCAGTATTTTTCAAATATTGACTTGAGATCGGGGTACCATCAGCTGAAGGTAAAGGAAGCAGATGTTCCGAAGACTGCGTTTCGTACAAGATATGGCCATTATGAATTTGTAGTAATGCCTTTTGGGCTAACCAATGTACCTGCTGTATTCATGGACTTAATGAATAGAATTTTCCATGAGTTCTTGGATAAGTTTGTGGTGGTTTTCATTGATGATATTTTGGTGTTTTCTAAAAGTAAAGAAGAACATGAAAGACATTTAAGGGTCATTTTTCAAACCTTAAAAGAAAAGAAATTATATGGAAAATTCAGCAAATGTGTGTCTTGGTTGCAAAAAATTTCATTCCTTGGTCACATTGTTTCAAAATATGGCATAACCGTTGATCCTGAAAAAAGAAAAGTTGTTGAAGAATGGCCAAGACCAACAAATTTAACTGAGATTCGTAGCTTCCCTGGTTTGGCAGGCTATTACTGATGGTTTGTTAGAAATTTTTCACGGTTATATAGTTCAATGACTAAGCTAACTCGGAAGGGTGTTAAGATTATCTGGACAAAAGAATGTGATGATTGTTTTCAGGAATTGAAAAGAAGATTGGTGAATGCTCCAGTTTTGGTACTACCTTCTAGGAATGGTGAGATTGTTATCTACAATGATGCTTCATTGAAAGGACTTGGTTGCGTCCTAATGCAGAATGATCAGGTAATTGCTTATGCTTCATGACAGTTGAAAACTCATGAGGTAAATTACCCTACCCATGATTTGGAATTATAGCTGTTGTTTTTTTCGCTTTAAAAATTTGGAGGCATTTTTTGTATGGTGTAAAGTGTGAAATATATACTGATAACAAAAGATTAAAGAATATATTAACTCAGAAAGAGTTTAACATGAGACAAAAGAGATGGCTAGAATTAATCATGTATTATGATTGTACGATTCATTACCATCCGGGAAAAGCAAATAAAGTGGCTGATACTTTGAGTCGAAAAAGTAATGCTTCATTATCAATGTTGCGTTTGGAACGTGATCCTTTGGTTAAGGATTTGATGAACTTTGGCATAGAATTTGTTGGTGCGGGAAGTTCTTCTGTTTTGTTTCAGGTATCAGTGAGATCATCTCTATCAGATAGAATCAAGCAAGCATAGAAGCAAGACAGTGAGTTGCAGAAAAAGGTAGAGCTGGTTCAGATTGATAAGTTGCCTGAATTCAACATTGATAATGATTGAGATTTGAGATTTGGGAAGAGATTGTGTGTGCCTTGTGATTCAAAGTTGAAGAGAGAGTTGTTATGTGAAGCTCATAGTTCTCCATTTTCAGTTCATCCTGGTAGTACTAAGATATATAGAGATCTATGGGAGTATTAGTGGTGGGATGGAATGAAAAGAGATATTGCTGATTTTACTGTGAAGTGTTTGACTTGTCAGTAGGTTAAAGTAGATCGGAAGTTACCGAAAGGGATGCTTCAGCCTTTACCAGTGTCAGAGTGGAAATGGGAGAATATATCCATGGACTTCGTTGTTGGATTACCGAAGACATATTAAGGTAATAAAGCAATCGGGGTTATTATTGATCACTTGACTAAATCTACTAATTTCATTGCTATACGAGATACTTTTTCCCTAGATCAACTTTTCCATTTGTATCTTAAAGAGATAGTCAGGTTACATGGAGTTCCTCTCTAAATTGTATCTGATCGTGATCCCAGGTTCACTTCTAACTTTTGGAAAGGCCTTCAGAAGTCGTTGGGTACTGAATTAAATTTTAGTAGAGCATTTCATCCTCAATCAGATGGGCAGTCCGAACGAACAATTCAGAAATTGGAGGATATGCTACGTTCTTGCTCTATGGATTATCAGGGAATTTGGGACCAACATCTTTCTTTGGTTGAATTTTCATATATTAACAGTTTTCATTCCAGTATACAGATGGCACCATTTCAGGTATTATATGGGAAGCGGTGTCGAACTCCAGCTTTCTGGGATGAAGTGGGTGAAAGGAAGTTGATGGGACCAGAATTGGTAGAAGAGATGGCAGAAAAAGTTCAGATGATTCAGAAACACATGAGAACAGCTCAGAGCAGGCAGAAGAGTTTTGCGGAAAACATGAGGAAGGATCTCTCTTTTGAGGTAGGTGATCATGTTTTTTTCAAAGTATCACCATGAAAAAGTGTGATGCGATTTGGTATAAAAGAAAATCTGAGTCCAAGGTTCATTGGACCATATGAAATTCTGGAGAGAGTTTGATCAGTTGCATATAGAGTGGCTTTACCTCCGAGTTTATCTCAGGTACACAATGTTTTTCATGTTTCGATGTTGAGGAAGTATATGCCAGATCCATCCCATGTTTTGATTCCAGAGGTAGTTCAGTTGCAAGAGAACCTATATTATGAGGAACAACCGGTCTAGATTCTTGACCACAGGGAGCAAGTGTTACTAAATAAGGTGATTAATCAGGTAAAGGTTTTGTGGAGAAACCACATGATGGAAGAGGCAACATGGGAATATGAAAATGCAATGAGGGATAAGTACCCCCATTTATTTGATAAGTAAATAATTTGTAGGGACACAATTTTCTAAAGGGGAGAAGGATGTAACATCCCAAGTAAGTAATGAGTAATAGATATTTTTATCTATGTCTATTAATGAATTAGATAGTGTTTTAGAGGCATAAAATGAAAATAAATCCAATCTTAATCATGGAATACACTAATATTTTTTAAAGGTTTTTTTACTGACTTTTGATGGAAAACCATTTTTAAATATATCATCTGAAAATTTTATAATCTATGTTTTACAAAATAAACTTATTCTTTATGATTGGTACATCAAAATTTACTTTGTGTGAATTTTTGGTATTTTTCTGACAATGTTCATTTTTTAATGAATATTGTAAAATGTTGTATTTTAATTCAAAAAATATTTTTAATCAAATTTATTAATATGATTATACTATATTTTGAATTGGTCTTAAATTGAAATTACAATTTATTCGTACCATTTAATCCAATTGTGGTCATTGAAATCAATTTCACTTTGAAATTGGACTTAAACTAGTGTCAATCTTTTCATAAAAATATTGTTTCAAAAAACCCGCTAATTGTCATGACAGCGGGAATTAATTATTAAATTAATTAATGTGACTTATATGTTTTGAATTTTTTAAAATAGCCTTCATTTTTGAATTCGGAGTATCAAAAATAGCTTAGGGTGAATTTTTGTTAATTTTCTGAAAAACTTCAATTTTTGATGAATAGTTAAACCACTAAGTGGTACTTATAAAAACTGATTTTTCCGTTTAAATTAAAATTTTCCATCATTGTGTTTTGAATTTAGAAAATACAACATACATGGTTGTCATTAAGAAGTAAAATGTTGTTCAATTAGACTAAAATAATTTTTTTGGTGAATAGTAACTCTTAAGTTCTTAATCGCGATTAGTGGTAATTAGTGTAGTTTAAGGTAAAAATAATGTTTTAATAATATGAGATGAGCTTGACACATGTCCTACCCTCATTGTTTGTGTCATTGCCGACCAAGAAAGTCTTAGGGTCAACTTGGGGACCCCATGAAGCCACTTTGGTTTGGAAATGACATAATTAACTTTTTATTTAATATTAAGGTAAAAATGACACAAACATGAGTTATTTTACTAAAACAATTTTTACATGGGGATATACAAGTCATATTTTTGACTATAAATATTAATTAGAAAGATAAAAATAATTCCTACATCATAGTATTTTTTTTATAATTTTTAGACATTAAATAAATTAAATTATTTATGACGTCATGATGATCCAGCGATGACCTCATTATTTAACGATTTAAATAAAATGGAAAGATAATGTAAAATCTAAATCCTACACATGTCCAAAATCAATTGGATGAGTGGATTTCGAAGACTTATCACCTTATACTTGAATTATATCAATGTGGGACCTTTTTAATCAGAAACTCATTTTAAAATAAAGTAACTTATCTTTACTTTCCAAGAGTGCCCCTCCTCTCCTCTTATAAAAGGCCCCCACCTCTACCGCATTACCCACACTTACCAAGCCTCTGTCTTGGCAAACCCCTGCCCATTTTATCTCTCCACTTCCCTCTCTTACTCCTTGAAGCCTCACATTGGGCAGAAGTCTTCCAATGGAAGCCTTTGAGCTCAAACCAATGGGAGTTACCCGATTTTAAAGTAATGTCTTCTTTTGAGTCCTTTTGTTTTATTTTGTTCTCCAACCCCCTAAACTCTTTTTATTATTTTATTTTGTAACAACTCCAGTATAGTCAATATACTAGGATGTCGTTATAAAAATTATTCGAGCTACATTTACACACACCTACATCTAATGGTTAATGAACATACTGTTTCCGTGGATGGTGAATTTATGCCTCCCGAAACGATGATTGTTCAAAATTCTTTTATCACCTTCAAAGGAGGCCATTAAGATGTCACTATATTTATATATGATATATAATATGTTTATGTTTTCCTTAAGCTTCTGTATTTTCCATTTTGGTCATACCTTTATGGTTTCCATTATGGGTGAACGCGATATCTTCATTTAAGGAAGTGCGTACTACCGCCCCCTCAAAGTGATTTGATTCGTTAAATACATATGTGGGGCGTATAAAGGATGGAACTATGATATTATATATGATATTATAATGGAATTATAATATAACTTTATATAATTATGATTCCATTCTATAAAATATGAAATTGAAATTAAAGTAGCGTTCATGCGTACGTACGGCTTACCGTCTCCGTGAACGGTGCATTTCATTTCTTACTTCTAAATGATTATGTAATATTATAAATGCATGAATGTACTGGATATATATGACATATATGATATCTACATCATTAATACCATTCTGGATATAATGGGTACATGAACAACTTGTAATTATAAAGGGCTTATTTTTGACTCAAGTACCAATGATCTTTAAAACGACCGTTATTAACTTAAATAATTACATAGTGTTAATGACATGGCAATAAGTGATATAAAAGGAATAATGAACTTGAAAAAGGTTCTTAAACAAGTATAAATTAACTCAAGTTTATTATTCAGGAGATTAAAGAACGACTGAGTCACGTCGGACCCGAGGTATGGGACTTCGTCTCAATCTCCTTTCATTGAGGCATATTTTGTTTTATACACAACCTTCTTTTATACGGTGTATAAACCCCTTTGACTTCTATGTTTATTCAAAAGGAATCTTTTTTATACGAAGCGTTTACTAAACGACAAAAGGGAATGTTTTTGTCGTACGTATGCGGCGACAACGACTTCTCCGCCGCCGTGACCATTATTTGAGTTTCTGCTTCCTCTACAAGCCATACCTTTTTTAAAGAAAAATAAATACCATGTTTTACTTTTATATTATGTTGGTATTGAAAAAGGTTTTCATAATATTTTTATATCAATGTGTGGTATTGATATCTTGTGATTGAAAGGTTGAAATGTTATGTTTCCTTTATGCATGTTTTATGTGGTACGATTATGTTGAGGTTCTTGGGAATTATTATTAAGACGGGTGGTTTCGTGATAGACTAAGGGCGGGTGAGCCCGATATAGCTCTCCAATGCATTGGGTAACGCGAAGGAGTGAAACGTTAAGGTTTCCCCGAAGAGATTTAGGGAATATACTGTGATGGGTATTCCAAACGTAACCAAGAGGGTTACTCCCTACGTAAGAATGTTATTAATGCCTCAAGATACATTTATGTCTTATGATTTCTATGATTTATACATGATTTGATGAGGTCTGTTAAAGTGAATATGTTTTATGGGTAAAGTATGATTTCAATCTTATGTATATATGTACCCATGTTTCCATTCCATATTTTTATATCCCATACTGAGCTTTTTATGCTCATCCCAAGTTTTTTGAATTGTTTTTCACAAGTCAAGGGAAAGGTACATGATATGATGATAGTGTCAAGGAAGTGTCAAGAAATAATCCGTGTTTTATTTTAAATGTGTTTCCGTTGATGGGAATGGAGAATACTATCTTTATGTAACAACTTTGTTTATATGTGGAATGTAATGCATGTTTTATGATCTAATTCTCTAAAACTCTAAACCCGAAAAGATCCTCAATGTGTAATCTTGTAATAACTCAAGATTTAGTAAGGTTTAAGGCTGGGGCCTTATAGTTTCTATGGAAAAATTAAGAGTACACTAGAAAAAAAAACTGATACTAAGAATCCGTTTATATTTTTATTTTCTATTAATTTATTGGACCTATGCATTACCTGATTCAAATTCCTATTCTATAGGATAACCACTAGTCCAATGAAAACCCTATATTGAAATAAATTGATGATGACAATTTTAAAATTATTAAATGTCTTTTGATGGTGGGATATCTTTGGAATACTTTATTTTAGTTTGTGTAACCATGATGTTTATTATGTGAAGGTGTTATTCGAAGAAGAGATTATCATATCTTGTTTGGCCATAATTATAAATGTATAAATAACCTTTATGGTTTATATGATTTAGAGTTAATTATGGGATATTAAAATTTAGGATGAAAAACAAAATATATTGAAATATATTACGGTAATTTTTTTATTTTATTGAATTTTTTGAATTTTACCAAAATTATATAATTTTAGAAAAAAATAACCCATTAAAGGGTGATATACCATCAAATCTTGTAAGACCATGATTCATGACCCCACAACTGGAAGAGATAAGGTTGAAATTTCTTCCATTGGCCTATGTGATGTCCCTTGTTAGAATGACATTATATTTTTGGTTAAACAAGTTTATGGAATAAGAAAAAGTTCATTTTGGGAACCTATGTTTTATCAAATGGATATCCTTGGTATTGAAAAATGATTTGGGAATTAGGTGATAAATATGATTTTGAAATATTTCCACTACATTGGGATCTTTATATGATTAAGTTTAATATAATACTATCAGATTTTATTAGAGGTGTAATTGTTGAATTTTATTTTGGATGTATCTATGATATTTATGTTTACTTTTAACGATTTTTGTTATTTATAAGAATTATCAAACTATCTTAGAGAATCTAAAATTAGGGTAATCATTTTTTCGTAAGATAAATTATGAGTTATGATGTTATTTGTAGATAAATGAAAAAAATTTCCCAGAGGACTATGTAGTCAAATCCTTATGAATCTTTGGCTTCAATCATAGTTTATAATACTTTTTAGGAAGGATAGTTATTTTCAAAATTATAAATGAATAAAATTTAATGTTATATTGTATAATATTTGGGATTATTTGTGAAAATTATCTTATCTTATACTATCATTTTTTTTAATGACTTTTGTGATTATCTAAAATTTGAATATAGTGATTCACCTATAGAAAATTAATCTTGAACACTCATCGATTGGAGAAAACGATGTGTCCATGGTATAGATTTATTAAATTAGGAAATTGTAATCATTAAGTAATTCATTGTGGAGACTCTGAGCGGTGGCTCTTTCCCACTACTCGCACACCTAGGGTTTCCCTCATTGCTCTCTCTTCCCCACCACTGGCTGGTCTGGACAGGCCTCAATGATGGCTATCTCACCTTGGATCGGTGATGATGGGTGACAGATCTGTGTGGTCCAACTTCGTTCCTAGCCTAACAATGGCTTCATTTCGCCTTATGTCTTTGAGTTATCTCCCCAACATCGGTACAATCAGCGATGACCTCGACATTCCTAGATTCAAGATTTCAGATTGGCATCAGCATGAGTCATCTTCGAGTGGTCTGGCTTCGAGATCTTGGCTCGTAGATGTCAGATCTGGTGATTTTGCTGAAACTTTTGTCTTGGTTATAGCTTTGGGATCTACTCATGGCCCTGATGTGATCATCGGAGGCGGCTCCGATGTGGTCATCAATGGATTTGGCGTGATTTCCGGCTCTGAGATCTTGGCTCGGCTTCATCTCGGCTGATCGTCAGATCCAGAATTTCTGGTGCGCTTGGGGTAAGTTCTACTAGCTTGGAGGGATGAGGCTTTGAAATTTGGTGCTATTGTAAGTTTACTCCTGGTTTTGATTTAGATTTAGATTTAGTGAAGTTGTTACATTGTTTGTCTGGATGTGATTTTGGTGATGTTATGAATCTGCTGGTAAGGGTTGTGTCTACTGGTAATCAGCTGGTTGATTGTTGCTGGAGGTGTAATTGGTCTTTTGGGTAATCCAGACAATCTACACGGTTTGTCTTCATATGAGGATAGAATTGGTCATTTCCACCTGCATGACTTTTCAGATTTGGTTTATTGAGAGTGAATGACATTTCCATCGGTACTGGGCAAATGTATTCTTACATGAGATAGTTTTCTGAACAACCATGCTTTGGTGGAGTCATGCCTTAATGTTTTCGATTCTGGGTTGATGTACTTATTTGTAGTTTTTTTGGGTTCCAATTTTCTGTTTTCTCAAATTTTGTTAATGACTTGATGTCTTTGATGTTTTGGTCCCCCCCCCCCTTTACCATAAAAGGGGGCTTATCCAAAATCAATAAAAACATCAGCCTTCGTGCCATTGACTTCATGTATGTGATGATGTTTCATTACGTTCTTAGTCTATATATTAAATGAATTATATAAATATAGATTAAATATCATAAAACAAAAATTTATTTCCTTGTACTATATTTTTCGATGATTCAAAAATTCCCTCTCATCATCGTAGATTTAATGCATTCTAATTGTTAGCATTATCCACATTATGTTTTCTATTAGTCTCCATCAGAAAATGATGGTTAAATTTTCTTTTAATTTTATGTTTTTCTACATGGAACCCTAGAATTTTTTAACTTTTATGACCATGAAAATCCCCATTTTCTATTTTAAAATAGAGGTCTCATTTATCCTTTTTTGATGTGGGATTTCAATAAAAATATTTTGAAAATTAAAACCCATAACTTTTGATTTAGAGATTAAATTGACAAGTACCAATTTATTAAATATGGGGATAATATAAAACATAAAATATTTCATGGTAGGTTATCTTCAGTATATTGTGCTGCACACGACACTGACTTGGATTATGTTATTGAAAATTTTGAGTTTCTGCAAAACAAAACTTTATTGTTAAAATTATTTATATGATATATTTATAACTTATCCATTAAATATAGTAAAATAAAAATTACTAAATAATTTTTAAATGTTATTTATACTTTTTTCACATAAATAAAACATATCTAAAATGAATTTCATATTTTCAGTATGAATGTTATATGTTTAGAAAAACTATTTTTTAAAGAAAGTACTATTATGTCCTTTTGTAAACAACGTTAAAATTTATTTTATACACTCTTATAAATTGAATTTTCTAAAATAGAATTAATTTTTAAATTAGTAATATCAAAATTATCTTATGTATAATTATATTTATTTTTCTGAAAACATTCAATTTTTGATGAATAGTGAAAACACTACATTATTGTTTAAAAAGATACTTTTTCATTTAAATAATTAGTTTAATTTAAAGTTATTTTAATGTCACATTAGATAAAATATAAATATATTAATCTAATTTAGGTCATTGGAGTCATTTTTATAATAAAATTAGATTACAAAATCCATTGAACATTTTAATGTCTTTTCACTTGCCCTCTAGCCACATTTGCAGAATTGTTATAATTTTGTTTACAGCTTCTGTGAATTTAAATTTTAAAAACAAACATTTATGTTTGTAATTAGTATGAAAAATGTAGTCTAATATGATCAAAATAATTTTAAATGAATAGTAACTTTTCAATTTTATTTACCAATATTAAAGGTTGATAGAGTAATTAATGGTAAAAGTAATATTTTAATAATATAAAATTACCCTAACACTTTTCCTAATTTTAATGGAGAATTTTTTTTAATCCAAAATAAAACTTTTTTGAAAAATATTAATCTTTTTAAACAACTTGTGTCAGATGAATTCATTTAATATATTTTACATGAAGAAGTGTTAAAAGAGTCAAATTAAAATTTCAATAATTAAATCATATTTAATATCGGGTTATACATAAGTTATATTTTACTATATATATTTATTATAAATCTAATAATTTTGTCTATATCATTATAATTTATTTATAATTTTTGGAAATTAAATAATTAAATTTAATGTTGACACAATGATGATGCAGTAGTTGATTTATTAAAGGAATAATCAAAGAAATTATATTAATAATATTAAAATAAATATAAATTGACTTAAGTAATGACATAAACTAATTTTATAGATAAATTATATATTTTAGTAGCATATTTTAGGTATTGGTTTGAAGTAATCATGGTCGTTTGATATTTGTAAAAATGCAACTACATAATTAGAATTAAAATGGCCATAAATGATATTTTAAAATATATATTATGTTATTAAATGAAGTAAAAGTAATAAAAATATATGGTTCAGACAAATAACTAAAATAATGTAAAATATATCATAAATTACCAAATTGGGGTTCTTTTGGAATTTTATTTTAACTATATTAACCCTATAGTGTAAAAATACAAGATGACACGGTGAGAGTTAAACTGTTTAACAAAGGGATAAATCCAACAAATAAGGATATGTTTATGACCAAAACATGTATAGAATTCATTGTTTGAGTAGATATAGACTCATCCTCACCTTGGAATCTAAATTAATCACTTGGGACCTATTTGAAACCGAATAACAATTTATAACAAAATAATATTTTTAGACTTTCCTAAAGTGACCCTCCCTTCTCATATACAAGGGAACATCTCCTTATATTTAATAAACACCTCTAAATCCATTTTACATGGAAAACCCCAACCAATTTTCCCTCCCAACATCCTTCAATACATCTTATAGGACATAATTTTGGATGAAATCCATCCAATGGAGTCCCTCTGTGAAAATTGAAAGGAGATACATGAAAAGAGGTAATTATTTTCTCACCTCCTTCTATGTTCTTTTCTTCTTATACTTATTATTACTATATTTTTTCCATAAAAAAGTAATAAATATATAATATACTAAATTATTAGATTTTATTATCATTATTTGAAAACCAAATTTCCCCTTTTACCCATCCTAGTAAAATCAATATCACCATGCATGAGCACGCCCGAGTTACTTTTTGTATGATGTGGTGTAAATGGTTTTACATGTAAACATTAGTTGTATGGGTATAAAAATGAAGGTATGACATGTAAATAATAACTATAAAATTATATTGATTCTGTAAAATATATATTTTATCCAATTTCAAACCTTTTAACTAATAATGAAATGATAAATTCATTCGAGCATACGTAATGATTACTATCTCCACAACGTGATGAGATTTATCTTCCACAATCACCATTCACGAATGATTATAAAAATATATAATATCAGTATGTATGATATATATGACATGATAATGATACTGGAATAATATATATAAATATATATGTACATATATTTTATTCAATTACTTCAATTAATTAGGATAGGAAAACGAAAACAGTGTTCTGCCATACGTATGACCTACCTTATCCATGAACGGTGTATTCCATTCCATATATATATATATATTATGTATATTTATATTATGAATGATATATAAATCATGTTACACATTCTCTATGTAATTAAATCATTATCTATTTAAAATGACCAAAAATAACTTGTCAAGACACATACGATAAAAAAGCGATTATTAACCAAAATGTTTCCTTAACAAGGAAATTATTAATAAATAGGTAATAAAGAATCAAAAAATGAATAAAGAATGATATATTAAATATTATGATGGTACATTTATAATTTAAAAAATGTTTAAAAACATTATACATGAGTTTTGTACTCCTGTGGAGAGTATTGAACCAAAGCTAAGGGAGTTTCTCTCAATTTTTATCTATCATTAGATAAATACAATTTTCACCAACTTTGCCTTTTGTGTGGGGTTATTTATTTCTCCTATTATATTTGATATTGTGGATAATTTTGTCTTCAGGGTATTTAATGATTAATGTGATGATATTGAGATTATTATTTAAATGTTCAAAGTGTTATGGGATGATTTGATTGTTTAAAGACTTACTCTTTTCTCTATTTCAATATTCTTTATATTATTTTACATAACTATTTATATAGATATAAAATGATTATAATGGATTTTATTCTTCTATTTTTTAGTCATTAAAATGTTTTCTAAAAATGTTTTTTAAGAATGATTTATATAAGGGTTAATTTCACAATATCATTTGTATCTGAGGTTGTTTATATGTAAGTATCCACGAGGTCATATTTATCATCCAGGAGCATGATTCATAAAATTCATTTCAAAATATTATTGAAAAATGTATAAATTCATTTTTAACCATTTTTTTAATTTTTATAAAATGTTTCGAGGGGAGTCATTATATCTTTCTCTAATAGAGGTTCTTTATGAAATTTTCGACAAATTAAGGGAAGAATTTTTTTATTTAACTTTTACGGTGTGGGAGTCTATTTTCCGCCGTTATGACACCATAATATATTGATGCATCTCTTATAATATTGCAATGTAATTATTAAAGTAAATGATTTATTTTTTAATTCCATGCCCTTTTAAAAGATTTATTGTAAAATGGATATATTTTTTCAAAGAGTATTAATGATTTTTTAGATTATTGTCATCTTGGTCAATATACATTGTTAAATTTTATGATTAATTAGTTATGTTTCATCCTTTTAATTTGAGTAATTGATATGAATTAGAATGAAATGGGTTGGGGACAGGTTAATGAAATCCCTTTGGGTTGAGGACTAGTTAGTGAAATCCCTTTAGGATTAGGGAATGGTAAATGAAATCCCCTTGATGAATAAATAGTTTCCATGATACAAACATATTTTGTTTTTAAAAACATTTTACCAATGTAGACATTTCATGAGGCCTTGACGGTATGTCTGAAATTTTGAATCCCACATTATGAGAATAGTTACTGGTATTACATGTGATTATTTTAATATTAGAATATCCATGTGAATGAATAAATGGAATTATTTGATTTATAATTTCCATTTTATGCTGAAGGTTATGTTTATAGGGATTGTGTTTTCGATGTATACTTGTCTTAAATGTTTATGAATATTTATAAAAGCTTCTGCTGTATTTTTTATCCTTACAAAGCATCTGATCTCACAAATTTCTAATGTTTTATTTTCTAAATATTCCATGAAGTGTTTTATGATTGATATTAAGGGTTAAACTAGGATAATAATGGGTTTCTCAAAGATTTATACATGTCAAATTTTATTATTTGAATTGTAATGTAATGTTCATGTATATAATATATTTCCCATGAAAATTAAATTGATCAGTCCTTCAGGATTTGATTCCTTGTAATCATGACAATGTATTAACACAATGCACTAGCTTTGGGAATCTGGTATTGGGGTATTACATTGAAATTCAGTGTTTAACCCTCATATTGAACCATGGCATGGGTTATATATATAAAAATTGTGGCCTCTAAAATATGTGTAATATTTATGATATATGGTTTAATGTTGCTTTGGTCTCAGGAAGAAGAGGTAATATTTTCCCACTAAGGCATTTTTTTTGTGACGTGACCAAACTTGTGCAGGTGAGTGAGTTCCACCAAAAAAGGATAGTATCATTTATTGGTTATGAGTCCCTTATAAGTTTTTGTTTTGGGATGAAGTATGATATTATGGTCATCATTGATGGTCTTTTAAAACTATTCGATAGTCTTCTTATTGGCTTGATCTGAGAGATGGAGATCCCCTCACTCTCTAATTTGGGATTCTTTTAACTAGGAATATATTTATTTATTGATTTATATTTATATTCTTATTCTAAATCCACAACCTAGATAATGTTAATCTAATTCTATGAGAGGCAAAGACATGTGGGGTATGCCACATGATTTCTATATTTATCATATCATGGTCTGATAATTCTACTTTTTATCTATAGGTGGTGATTACTCAATTAGTTGATTATATACTCAACATGTTTATCTTCTTAAGTTTTTATGAGCTTACTTTCACACTTGGATTGTTTGATATGTATGCATTCACTGTAACTTGTGCTTTATATTGTTATCTCTTATATCTTATCTCTTATTTATCCCCCTTATTTTCTGGACAACTTAATGGGTATTTTGATACTCACCTAAGAATGTTATTTCACCTCATTTATTGTGCATTATGAGGATGATTGGTAGGTTAATCATGAATAGATAAGAGATTTGGGATACTAGGTAAAAGGACCGACTATGGTGGCTGTAGCATTGGATTCAAGATATAGTCTATCATTCACCAATTCAATTTTTTAGTTTTATGTCATCTTGGGACACATCCTTGGTGGGGCATGTAACTTCCCCTTTACATTTTGGCTTATAGCTCCATAATTTTTTACTTCCTAGAGGTTCATTCATATATTGTTTAATTTATATAAATGATGAATCTTTAACTCTTTATATGTGCACCTTTTCATAAAGATGATTGTTTTCATGCATAGCTGTATTTGGGAGAAGGCCTCCTTGGATTAGTTATGCCTTCAGCACCATTCGCCACCCATTTCCAATGAAACCATGATTGGGGTATATGCCGCTCAAGCCCTCACATGGGTTGGGCCATGAATGATTAGTATCAAGAATCTTCATTCCTTTTGATATTTTGTATATGTATCCACTTATGTGGATTTTGTTGGGTTTAGACCCAAAATCTAGAAGGGGATTGTGTAAAGATCTCAGTCCAGTGAGTCCAGTGATGGTGTGGCAACTTATGTAACAATTATCTAGGACCTTGAATACATGTTTTTTGACTCGTCATACTGTGAAATTATTTACATGGAAAAATGGTACATGAATCATATATGATTTAGTCTTTTACTATGATTCTTTAGTCAAATATCAATTTTTTCGATATATATATATATATATATATATTCTCATCACATTGTAGTCCTCCTTGATAAACATTAGCATGCCTCTATGATGATATGTAGCTCAGATACCATATCTGGTTCTTGATGAAGACCATATGAGAAATGAGGCATCAGTTCAAGGATGGTATCCCCATCCTCCAAGTGGGAATTTAGAAGCACAACCATATGTCAAGAAATAGATAGTTGAAGCCAAGAAGGATGAGTATGTACACGGTATTAGAACAATCTATGAGATCCACTGTCAATGACTGTAGAGGGTTCATGGAGATCCAAATCTGTAGGAAGTGGAGGATTTTCAAGATTCTATGCTCCATTTCTTTAGGCTCATCCAAACATTGGAGAATCATATGGTTGCAATAGACCCTAGCCTCTTCTATATAGATGTTGGTAATTGGTGGAGACTTGTTACCGAGATGCACGATGAGTTGTCTTTGTCATGGAATTTATTCAAGTAGCTATATTGTGATGAGTACTACTTATACATCGAGAAATGAGACTAGATTCAGGGGCCTTTATAGTTATAGGATAGAGAAATTAAATTTTATGAGTACAAAGGAAGGATAATATATCATACGTGGTACCCTCTTAACCTGATTTGGGATAAACACTTCTAAGAACAGAAATTTGAGCAAGGACTCTTCCCATAGATCAAATCCAACTTTCTTCCCTTATACATACCCTCCAATTATGGGGTTATAGAGATGGTAATGGTGACATAGTGTTTCAGTTGGAGGGATACTAGAGAGATAGAGTTGGTAGTGGGTGACATAAAGGTGAGTTTTCTGCAGTAGTTAGAAAACACCAAGAATCTAGATCACAATGCATGTGATGATTCCATGATCAATCTCAGACACATGTTATGAGGTAGAATGGTTGACCATATCATCCTAGTGAGGGGAAAATATTTACTTGTGATCCGCAAGGTCGCAACACATGAGACGTCCTAACAAGAAATGAAGGGAAGACCATATAGATAGCTGATGGACCACAACAGAATAAACAGTGTCTTGATGAGAGATCTCCCATGCATGGATATGTTGGTTCTGTTGAAGATGGTGCTAGAATAGGATAAGGATGAATTGGAGGTGGAGGATAGATCCATGTGGTCATTCCACCACCACCACCAGGCAACCCACATTGGGCTTAGGGAGATGGAAGCTAAGACCATAGATAGTTTCATGCTTTTGATGTATATGATCCCCTAGTGCACAAGATGATAATAGGTAGAACCAATGTTTAATATACGATTATTTCTATACCAATAGAAGTAGATTGCAGTCATTACTTTGTATCGGTACTCTTCGTGCGAGAATTGGAGATCCCATTGGAATTGTTACAACAATTGCTTCATTTTGAGTTTCATTCATTGAATAATTCTTATGTATCTTTCATCTTCTAGTAGTATGAGATATCTCTTGGAGGAGATAGGTTAATGCGGTAAATTTCAAAAATTATGATGTAACCCTATGACGTCACATTTTGAATGGATTGGGTATCCATGGTCTGAGACAAGATTGATTATCATTGTGAAAAAATAACATTCATATATACTGATTACACAAGATTCTCCTTTTTGGTGAGATGGGTATCATGGAATAGAAATAGGATTCTATGAGTAGGAGGATGAAGCCCATTATCCATCAGTTAGTGATCATATCCCATGGTGTAGAAGGATCTTCAGGAAGCAAGGATCCTTCAATTGTGGGCAATTTTATGGACGTCTTCCCTGATAACATTCGGGGACTACCTATGAGGTTGGAGATTGAGTTTTTCATTGACATGGATCATGAGAGCACTCTGATATCTTCTTCATCATATCAGATGAATCCTTCTAAGCTTTGGGAGATTTAGTTGTAGTCAGGGAACCTTCCTTATAATGGTTTCATCATAACCATTGTGTCCGTTATGTAGTAGGAGTCCTATTTTTGAAAAAGGAAGAAACGTTCATATGGATTTTAATTACATATAATCACATGAACCATGCCATAATAAATAATAAGTACCCATTTCTGATGATTAGAAACCTATTTGATTAGTTGTGAGGCATGTGATAGTTCTAGAAGATCAATATCTTTTCTGGTAACCACCAATTGAGGGTTCATGAGGATGATTTTAAAAAGTTAAATATTTTATGACACTATAGACACTATGACTTCCTACTAATTTCGTTTGGTGAGAAGAATATCCCTCCCATGTTTATAGACTTAATGAACCATAGGTTTTAGCTGTACTTAGACAATTTTTTGTTTTCCTAGTAGATTAGTTACTAATCTACTCTACATCAAAAAAATAGAATGAATAGAACATGCGGATGGTTCTTGATTTTCTTTAAGAGATGCTGGATTGTGAAAATATATCAAATTTCTATTTCCTGACACATGAGGATTAATTTCTGGGGATGTCAATATTGAGCATAGTTTAGTCATTGATCTAGAAAATAAAGAAGTAGATATTTCTTGGGATCCACCCAATAATGTGTCAAAGGTGATGATCATTCTTAGATGGTTGTGGGTACAGTAGGTGGTTTGTGGAAGAATTCACAAGAACTGGAACCCCTTCGACCACCCTGATGTTGAAATAGAAGTTGTTTACATTGTATGTATAGTTCCAGAGGTCCACTGAGGAGTTGAGAACGAGGATGATGAGTGGTACGTTGTTGAGACTACAAGATGAGGGTGTGTAGTCCCTATTATTGTGATAAATCATGAGATGATCTTGGATTCATTTCGATGTAGATACACATAGTTATGTGGTATGGGTCGACACAATTGAGACCCATCTACTAGAACTATATCACACATAACCTAGTGATGAAAGATGAAGTCTTCTCACAGAGGATGTTTATGCACTGTAACACACCAAGATTTCATAGTATGTTATCTCTTCAATGCAATTCAATAACTTTCACTACACGCAACACCGAGTTCCAGTGCACCACAACTTACCAAATCAATCATTCAAAAAGAGGTTATGAATAATATTAACTGAATTTTAAATTTTATATACTCCATATAATTTTATAATATATATTATTTTTTTCTTAGACATAATATAAAAATAAATATAATTTTTTCAGATAAAAGAAGTATTCTTAAAAAATATAATTTTACCGCCTTTTATTGGCAAATCATTTTTAAAACCAATATTTGGCACTTTAATATATACAATTTAAATAAATTAAATTCTTTTCTAGAAGCGGGGCATAAAAATTTAGTTTGGATAAATTTTTGGATTTCTTCTGATAACTTTCATATTTTGATGAATAGTGGAAAATACTATGATTTAATAGAAAACAACTTTTTAAATTTAAATAAATTTTAGTGTTAAATTAAGAATTTGAATGTTTTGGATGTATAATTAGATTATATTTTTATCCTATAATACAATTTAGGTCATTATATGTAATTTCAAAATTATATTTGGCATAAACACATGTAAATATTTTGATAGTTTTTACTTATTAAAAAATGATTTTCGGTTTTGACAACAGGAATTAATTTTCAATTAATTAATGAATGAACTCTATTTTTAATTTGGTATAATAGAATTTATTTTTGAATTCATAATATCTAAATTATCTTAGGGTGAATTTTTGGTATTTTTTTGAAAACATTTAATTTTTATGAATAGTGAAAAGCATTCTATAATTGTTTAAAACTGAATTTTTATTTAAATATTTATTAATTTTATTTCAATTTATTTTAAGTAAAAATAGATATATAATACCTATATATGTTCAATGTAAATAATTGGAGTAATATTGTAATAAAATTAGATGTATACAATTTTATTGATCTTTTTAACATCTTTTACCCACCATCTTGGTACATTTGCATATTTGCATAAAACATAATTTTACCACATCTGTGAATTTATTTTCAAAAATCCATGAAACACGATTGACATTGGTATGTAAAATTTGGTTCAATAAGATGAAAATAATTTTCTATGAATAGTGGCTTTTGACTTTTATTGTCCACGGTTAAAAGTAAATATAGTAATTAAAGGTCAAAATGATATTATAATTACACTAACACATGTCCTGATTCTATTAGATTACTGTATTTTGACAAATATCAATTTTATGAATAAAATATAAACCTTTTGGTTCATTGGGAATATATTAGAACATTTATTATTATTTTATTTAAAGTAGAGTTAAACGTGTTAAATTCGATGTTTAATAACTAAACCATTTTTAATATAGGGTTATAAATAAGATAAATTTCACAATATATATTAATTAGAAATATAAAATGATTTCTGACATAATTTTTATTTATTTATAATTTTTAGATATTACATAAGTGTATTTATTTATGATACAATAATGTTGCATTAATTACCTTATTTGGGAAAGATTAAAATAATTGATATTATAAATATGAAAAATATTGTAAATTGAGACTTTTGATGAACTAAAATAATTTTATAGGTCAATATTACTTGGTAGAGTTGATTAAATAAATTTTTTTCTATGTTATAATGTTTTTACGACTATCACAAAAATAAAATACCAAATAGTGTCAAATTTTACATAAATTAGTTTAAAAAAAATACTATATTATTAATTGATATAATATTCCTAAAAATATATGGTTCAGAAAACAGACACAGATAAGGTTATATATATCAATAATTAACAAATTAAGGTTCTATTTTCTTTTTATAGATACTTTATTCACCATTTCTTATAATAATACAAGAAGACATGGTAAAAGTTACACTATTTAACTACGAGTTAAATCTAAAATATAAGGATAATATGGTAACCTAAACCTATCTAAAATTTATTGGTTGATAAGTTATCTACCCATACCCACCTTATCCTCTAAATAAATAATTTTTAGCCATTATAAACTGAATATGACTGTATAATAAAATAATATTTCAAGCATTTCCTAAAGTGGACCTCACCTCTCTTATAAAAGGGTACTTCCCCTTTTATCCAAATAACTCCTCCAAAGCCATTTTGGTCGGCCAAACCCTATTAAAATATCCTCTCAACGTCCCTAAATTTGAACTAGAGGCCTTAATTTGATCAGAAATTCGACATATGGATCCCTTTTGACCAATTCAAAAGGAAACACCCAAAGAAGAGGTAATAATTTATCCACCTCTTTCAAAGTTATTTTCTTCTTCCACTTCCTGTTTCATTGTTGTTTCCAATAAAAATATTAACTAAAATACATTATACAAACTCTGATGTTATTATATATATGGTAGAATAATATTTATTATTTTATCCATCTTATGATTGAGAAGTCCTCAAACATGCATACATACGGCTTACCATCTCCATGTCATGGTGTAGTTTGTTATTCAAACACATCATTATTTTAATGGGTATAATAATGAGTATAAATGATGAAACTAATAAATATAACATCTCAATGATTGTGTATATATATGATATACCATCCAATTATGTATCATTTCTCCATCAATAGAATAATAGTTTTTCTCGTGCGTACGTATGGATTACAGTCTCCACGAGCGCGATGAAATTCCTTCCCCAGCATAACCCTTAATGAATAATTTTCATGTTATGATTAAAAATTATGTTTAATAACTTAATATAATTATGTATATGAATAAAATACATCATATCCATAACAATAATGGCTTACTTAATCATGCATTTAAAGGAAAATGACTCTATTAACTCCCGAAACAATGATACTACTAAATTATTATTAACAAAGCAATATTAAAATATCATATATTATATCATATTTATATATGACGTTCTTGTATAATTTAATAATAATTAAATAACTATTATAAAAGAGGTTAAAGTACCCACAAAAAAGGAAAAGTAAAATGTAAGGAGTTTCTTATCTCAATTTTAATTTCGTGAGATTTCAATTGTTCGCCACTTATTTATTGCATGTGGTGTATTTTGTACTACCATTTGATATATATTATCTTTATTCTCTTTTTATTCATGGTATTATGTGATTAATTTGGTTGTTATTAACGTTTTTCCATATGACTCAATTGATTATAGCGTGGTAAGGTGTTTTCATCTCACTTTTATTCTTTTGATATTCATGCTATATTTTCCACTATTTCCTTTTTTTGTGGTGTATGAATTGCCCATGTGTGTATTATTGGTGTAATATAATTTAATTTATGGTTATTTATAGTTTCATTGTATGATTATTCTTCCATGGGATGTGTGTTCCTTAAGTTACCAAATTGTTAAGGGAATTTCTAATTGCAATTTCTACTCTTTAGATTTTATGCAATCTTATTTGATTATTTTACTCCATGATTATGTGTGAAATCACTATTTATTTATTTATGTAGTAATTTCCACTCCCCATTGTGTGTATAAACATTGGATACACATAATCACAACATTTATAAATTCTGAAGTCATCAATATGAACTTGATAAGAGTAATGTAAACTCAATTTCCATTCATTGAGTTAAAAATCCATGTCATTGGTGTTTTTTACAAGAATATGTATGAATTCCCAATGATTGGTTTACACTAAATATCCAATCATATTGAGTGTATTTATATTTTTCACAGGTAATTATTTCTTTTTTTTGTCATTGACTTAAAGATACGGCCTTTATAAGGTATTTCCTCTCAATTTACATTCCATTCAGACTTCTTTGTTCTTATTCACCAAATCAATTGTATATAGTGTATATAATATACTTAAACATAGTATAACATTAATCCCTTCATTCTCATGATATTATAATGTTTTTATTACTTCAATTTTTTTTCAAGTGTCTCTCATTTGGTAAGGAACTATAACTAAAATATCATTTTAAATGTTTTAAATAACTATTCTTCTAAATCATTCTTATTATTTCCCATGTTTTTAAAATGGTTTTATGGATTTATTTATATGGACATGAATTTTTAAAATAAAAAATCCTTTTAAATGTTTCAATGTTGTATGGGACCCCTTGATTCAACAATCAATTTTTAACAGTTTCTTGATAAATAATGAGACTTTTAAATGTTTCTAAGAAAAGGGGGATATTTCTCTCAAATAGTTTGACTAGTTATTTTCATATATGTCAATATACATCATTATTCTTGACTAAGATTTATCTATTATAATAAAATATTCTATATTGTATCGAATGATTTAGGTTTGTCTGTGGATGTTCTATGTTTATACCATTCATGAGTTGTGGTTAAAATACTATCATTTCGTATGCTAGTTTTAATACGAATGTTTATGTTTCATTTCATAATGTTAACATGAGGTATGAATTAGACATATTATGTGACAGGTGAAGACTAGTAAAGATCGTCGATGCATAAGTAGGTCTAATAAGACAAACTAGTGCCGTGGCACATGGCCTTGACTAAATCTTATTTTCTAGTCTTAGCACAAGGCCTTGAATTTGTGATTATGATGTTCGTCATTATGCATTACTTTATTATGAAATTAACTATTGATATTATATTTGATTATTCAAATATTAGAATATCTACATGAATAAGTAAAAAGATATATTTTATTTATATTTTTTATATTATGCTAAATCTTATGTTTAAAAGGTTTGTGTTGTCTTATACGTTGCTTTAAAAGTTTACGCATATTTATGAAAGTGTCCTCTATATTTATATCCTTTTTGAGAATCTGAGCTCAACCCTTTATATGTTTTAATTTTCCCAGGATGTAAGGAATTATATTATGGCTAACATTTAAGGATAGTATAAGGGAGATGAATGTGTTAAAAGGATATACAATATTGTTGTTCTTCATTTCAAAATGTAATGTAAAACTTATGTTGGTATCATGTACATACAAGTCTGCAAAATTGATCGGTATTTCAGGAGTTGATCCCATGTGATCATGCCAATGTTATGTAATAATGCACTAACTCTAGTTAATGAGAGTTGGGGTGTGACAATTGGTATCAGAGAATGTTTAGTTCAAAATTTGGAAGCTAGATTTAGAAAAACACTGATTAGAGATCATTACCCTAAGATAGTTATTGAGAATTAGTAAATAATAACTTCCTATAATTTTTATAATGTAGATATTTTGTGTATTTTCCAATCAATACAACCTTGTATGTATATGTGTAGGTAGTGGCGGCTCTGGCACAGACATACCTTGGAGTGAAAACTCCAAAAAGGAGTTTCGGGTTTGACCCGAGGTATCCCGGGACACAACAATGGGCCTTTCTACACACTTGGTTGTGACACTCCTGGGGGATATGGTTATGATAATTCAGATTTTATTTACAAATAAATTAAGATTATTTTAATATAAGATTAGAATAAATAACCAGGACAAGTCCTAAGGTGTTTAGATTGAAAATAATGTGTCATGGGATTCTCTTAATGAATTTATGACTATTGTTACTCATACTCTACTTTCGAGTATTAGTCAATTGATGGATTCTAAGGAAGTCATAGTAACATTGAACATGATGTACATGATGGGAACAATGGTGGAAATGAGAATCGAAATGAAATGTTGATCGACGAAAAGTTATCCTGTGCATACCAAATCAATTTTCCAAAAACATGATCAACAACATATACATTAACCATCTCCCGAACTCAACAAATAATAGAAAGGAAAAGAATGATAAAAGCTCCAGCAGTAGAGACCATGGAGAAAATAAGTCACATTTTCTATCATGTAGGAAACGTGGAAGGAGACACCCAGGAATGTGCCTAAATGGAACAAATAAATTCTTTATATATGGGAAAGAAGGAATTAATGTAATGAACTGCCGAGAAAAAAAGGAGGGTACTATAGAAGAAGATAAAAATGATCCTAAGAATCCATTTATAGTCATTTTCTATAAATATAGGGTACCTTCCCATTACTCAAGTCAATTTTATATTCTCTAGGATAACCTCTAAGTCATGAAAAAAACTATGTGGAAATAAATGATTGGAGAAATGTTTAAAAGTAATAATGCTCTTTGTTAATGGGATTACATTGGAAGAATTTTCTCTTGTATGTGTAACCCTACAGTTTGTTAAGTGAAATTTCTATTTGATGAAAAATTATCTCTTTTTTTTTGGATATAGTTATTCAAACCATTTTGGTATATATATTCCTTAAATTTGAGTCAATTACATGTTATTACTTTTTGGGAAAGAAGTTCAAGGTATGAGATAACATATGTGGTTAAAATATGTTATTGTTATTTTTGAGAAATTTATATCGTTTTTTGGAATGTTATAAAAATATATATTTTTTGAAAACAGAAAACATGAAGACCATGTGACAACCCATCGTGTCGGACAAATCATCGGGAATCAAACCCACAACTGATGTGCGCCTGGGATTTATCGGCTACCACTAGACTAAGTGATGTCCCCGGTTATTATGACTAATTCATTTTGGTTAAAAGATTTTATAGATCAAGAATATGATTATTTTTGTAAATTAATATTTATCCTTATTATATGAAAATGATTAGGTGATTAAGTTATAAATGTTATATTGCAAGATGTTTTCTCTTTTGGGAACACTATATGCCTTAAGAAAATGGAATACTATAGGATTTCATTTGTGGAGTAATGATAGATATTTATTTTGGAAGAATGTATTTTTTTTGGAGTTATAGGTATTTGGATTATTTATATAAAATCATTAACCTATCATGGATAATATGTGATTAGGTTAATTACTTTTAAGTATGTGACTTTATGATTAGTAGATGTTATTTGGAGGAAAATGGTAAGATTTATTGTGGGAGAATATGTGATAAAAACCATCTGAATTTTGGGTTTCAAATAATGTTCTGATTATTTTCGAGAATTTTAAGGAAAATTGTTTTGTAATGGACATTGTTGAACATTGGGTATTGTTTGTCTAATTTTCTAGATTAAGAGTAGTATTTCCTTCTATAATGAATTATCCTTTTTAGTGATCATTTGATCTTGTTCTAACAATTTTTGTTTTGGTTAATGTCTAAGGACAATTTAAATATATAGTTTATCTTTTATGGATTATTTGATTCTCCAGAAGATTATTCTAGAGCATTAGGTGTGACCAAGTCCTCTTGAATACTTATATTTTGGAGTGAATGATGAGTTTGTGGTAGGAATTAGTTAATGGTTGAAACTCTACTTGTGAAGTATATATTTTTTCTCTTATTCTATAAATAAATTAATTCGTAAAATTTAGGTAAGGTATCTTAGAACTGAAAATGTGTTATCCTAATACGTTATGTTTTGTTGAACCGATAAAATTTTAAATCATCATAGATTAATGGCTTTGAGGCCTTCAACTTTAAACTTGTTAGTGATTGATGACATAATTCACTACCTATAAAAATTTATATTCTTCCTCCAATTATGTGTCTCTAATTTTCACCAATTTTCTCCTAATCGAGATCATAATTTGGTTGTGATGTTTATATTTCCCTTTCCCTTTTATTATGACTAAATATTATTAACCCAATTTCTAATGTGGGTTTTACACAAGGGTATTTTTTTATTTTTACGCTTTTATTTTCGAAGATCATTTTCAAATTGAGAGGATGCAGTTTATTTAAGTAGGGGTGAATGTAACACCCTAAGATTTCATAGTATGTTATCTCTTCAAAGTAATTCAAAAACTTGCACTACATGCAACACCGAGTTCGAGCGCACCACGACTTACTAAACCAGCCTATTATAAAGTGGTCATGAATATTGTTAACTTAATTTTCATTTTCAAATACTCCATATAATTTTATAATCCATATTTTTTATTTCATTGACACAATATAATAACAAATTCATTTTTTTCAAATAAAAGAAGAAATTTTCAAAAAAAGAAATTTTACCACCTTTTAATAGAGAAGAATTTTTAAAACCAATATTTGAAACTTATATATATTCAATTTAATGAAATTAAATTCTTCTTTAAATGTGGGATAATAAAATTTAGTTTGGATAAATTTTTGGTACTTTTCTAGATAAATTTCATATTTTGATGAATAGTGAAAATTACTAGGTTTTAATTGAATACATCTTTTTATTCAAAATAATTTACAGTGTTAAATTATGAATTTGAATGGTTTGTAAGTATAATTATATTATATTTTTATTATTTAATACAATTTAGGGTAAATTTTTGGAAATTTTCTGTAAACATTGAATTTTTGATGAATAGTGAAAAACAATGTGTTATTGTGTAAAACCGACTTTTTATTTAAATAATTTTTTGTTTTATTTAAATTTATTTTATGTAAATATAGATATATAATAAATATATATGTTAAATTTAATTCATTTGAGTAATTTTATATTAAAATTAGATGTATAAAATTTTATTGAACTTTTTAATGTCTTTTACGCACCTTTTAGGAACATTTGCAAATTTGCATAAAACTTAATTTTACTGCTTCTATGAATTGAATTTAAAAAATATGAGAGACACGGTTGACATCAGTAAGTAAAATTTTGTTTAATAAGATGAAAAGAGTTTTTTGATGAATAGTAACTTTTGACGTTTACTTACCACGTTTAAACTAAATACGATAATTAAAGGTTAAAATTGATATTATAATTTCTTTAAAACATGTCTTAATTCTACTGGATAACTGTATTTTGACCAAAATCATCCTTTATAATAAAATATGATCTCTTTGTTCAACTTGAAATATATTATGACATTTAATATTATTTTATTTAAAAAAGAGTTAAAAGTGTTAACTTTAATGTTTAATAACTAAAGAATTTTTAATATAGAGTTATACATAAGATAAATTCAACTATAAATATTCATCAGAAAGGTAAAAATATTTCCTACAAAATTGTATTTTATTTATAATTTTAAAATATCAAATAATTAAATTTATTTATGATACAATGATGATGCATTAATTGCCTTATTAATTAAAAAGATTAAAATAATTGATATTATAAATATCCAAATAAATGTAAATTTAAACTTATGATGAATTCCACTAATTTTTATTGTTTAATATGACATGTTAGGTTTCAATTTTTATCTTCTAAGTGATACTTTTTTAATGACTTTTAAAAAAACAAAATACAAAATAGTGTCAAAATTACCATAAATGAGTTTTTAAAACTAAAACTATACTATTTATTGATATAACATTTCATAAAATCTAATGCTTGGCCAAATGACATATATAAGGTTACATATTTCATTAATGAACCATTTTGGGTTTTATTGGGTTTTATAGTAAGTTTAGTAACCATTTATTATAATAATACAAGAATACATGGTAAAAGTTAAACTATTTTACTAAGAGTTAAATCTAAAAGACAATGTTAATATGGTGACATAAACCAATATAAAACCTATTGGTTGATAGTTTTTCAACCCATTCCTACCTTATTCTAGAAATAAATGATTTATGAGCCATTATAAACCGAATATGATTGTATAATAAAATAATATTTTAAGCTTTTCTTAAAGTGACCATCACCTCTCTTATAAAAGGGTACTTCCCCTTCTCTCAAAACCCAATTTTCAAAGCCATTTGGCTGGTCCAACCCCTGTTCCAATAATCTAAAAACTACCCTAAAATATACTTAGAGACCATACAGTGATCAGAAAGCCAACCTAAGGTTCCCTATTGATCAACTCAAAAGGAAACATTTGAAGAAGAGGTAATAATTTCAACACCTCTCTTAATGTTCTTTTCTTCTCCCAATTCCTCTTTCTTTGTTGTTTCCATAAAAAAATAATAACACTAGTACCTTATACATAATTCAATGTTATTATAAATATGGTACAACCATATTAATTATTTTATCCATGTTATGAATGATAAGTCAACATGCTTGTGTAAGTACGGCATACCGTCTTCATGTCGTGGTGTAGTTCGTTATTCAAACACTTAATTATTTTGATGGGTATAATAATGAGTATAAATTATATAAATAATAAATATAACATGCTAAATATTATTTATATATGGTATACCATCCAATTACATACTATTTCACCATCAAATGAATGATATTGTTTCTCGTATGTACGTACATATTACCGTCTCCACGAACACGATGAAATTCATTCCCCATCATAACCATTAAAGAATAATTTTCATTTTATGATTAAAAATAATTTTTAAGTACTAAATATCATTTTAGATATGAATCAAATACATCCCATCCTAACAAACATGTATTATGTAACCAATCATATAAAGGAAAACAAATCAGTTAACACGAAAAACAATGATACTACTGAAATATTATTAACAAAGAAATATTTAAAGATCATACATGATATAATATTTATGTATTTGGTTCTTGTATAATTTAATAACAGTGACTGAACTACTATAAAAATGGTTGACATACTCTCAACCATGGAGAATTACATGGTAAGGGGTTTCTTATCTCACTTTTAACTCCATGAGATTCCACTGTTTTCCAATTATTTATTGCATTTCATGTGTTGTGTACTGCCATTTGATATATATTATAATAATTCTCTTTATATTTACTTTATTCTATGATTCATTTGGTGTTTATTAACTTTTTTTTACATGAATCTATTGATTACATTGTCGTAAGGGGTTTTAATTCACTTTTATTCTCGGGAGATTCATGGTATATTTGCCACTATTTTCTTTGGTGTGGTGTATATACTGCCCATGGTTGTATTTTTTGTTTAATATAATTTATTTTATGCAAATTTCTATCTTCATTATATGATCCTTATTTCAAGGGATGTACATTTTGTAAGATACCAAATCGGTAAGAGAAATTTATAATTTCAATTTCCTCTAATTGGGTTTTACGTAGAATTCATTGATTATTTTACTCCCAGATTATGTCTAAAATAATAATTTATTTATTTATGTATTAATTTACACTCCCCTTTGTCTGTATATACATTTTATACACATAATAATTCCATTGATAAATTGTTATTCCATCAATATGAACTTGATAAGAGTAATCTTAACTCAATTTCCATTCATTGAGTTAAACATCCAAGTCATTGGTGTTGTTTTTACAAAAATATGTGTGAATGTTGTATGATTTATTTTCAATGAATATCCAATATTATTGAGTGTATTTATACTTTTTCACACATAATTATGTCATTTATTTATCTTTAACTTAAGGATATGATCTTTATAATTTATTTTATCTAAATTTATATTCCATTGAGACTTGTTTGTTGTTATGCGCCAATTCACATCTATATGGTGTATATATTGTACATTGAAATAGTATATCATGAATCCATTTATTATCATGATATTATAATGTTTTTATAACCTCAATTATTTATATTCAAGTGTCTCTAATTTTCTTTGGAAGTCAAACTAAAATATCATTTTGAATGTTATAAATATTTATTCTCTTAAAACATTTTTATTAATGTCAATGTTTTAAAATTGGTTTTAATGTTTTTTTATATAGACATTAATGAATTACAATTAAAAAACCTTTTAAATGTTTAAAAGTTGTATGGGACACTTTGATTCAAAAATCTATTTTTAATATCTTCTTGCTAAATAGTAATTCTTTTAAATGTTTTCATAAAAAGGGGGATATTTCCCTGAAATAGATTTACTGGTTATTTTCATCTATGTTAATATACTTACTTAGTATTGCTTGAAATTGATCTATTATAATAAAACATTTTATATTTTATATTATCAGTAATGTTTGACTGTGGATGTGCTATTTTTATACAATTCATGGTCGGTGGTTAAAATATTAACATTTCATATGCTAGTTTTAATATGAATGTTTATGTTATGTTTCAACCATTCATATATGGAATTAATTAGACATAATAATTGATGGATGAAGCCTTATATAGATCCTTGATGCATTGGTCTATCTGATGAGACAAACTACTATTTTTGCACAAGGCATTGACAAAATCTTATTTTGTAGTCTGGGCCCGAGGCCATGACTATGTGGTTATGATATCCAGAATTATGCACACCATCATTTTAAAATTAGCTATTGATATTATATGAGATTATGTTACAAGTTTAATATCCATGTCAATAATTAAATTGAATTATTTGATTTATATTTTCCATATTATAATGAAGTCTATGTTTAAAATTTTTGCGTTTTAGTGTTATATATTGCCTTAAATGTATATGGTTATTTATGAATGATTTTACTATAATGTTTTCATTACTGAGCATATGAGCTCACCCATTTCTATGTTTTATTTTCCCAGGATGAAAAGAATTATATTAGGACTGACCTATAGGGATATTCTAAGGGAGATAAATGTGTTAAAAGGAGACCAAATGTATCTGTTTTTCATTTCATAATGTAATTTAAAACATATGTTTGTATCTAGTACTTCCAAGGATACTAAACTGATTGGTCTTTAGGGATTTTAACCCTTGTGATCATGGAAATTTTATGTAATAATGCACTGACTATGGGTAACTAGGGTCAGAGTGTTACATGCACTACCCTTTAGGAGGATACTTTTTGGTTTATTCATACTATAAGAGTCTGATGTTCATATTCATAAGGGAGTCCTAATCCAGAGACAGTTAAACTGGTTATCGAACATGCATGACTATCATATTGATGTATTCTATGAGGACAAAAATAATAACATGTTAAAACATTGAATTTAATATGTAAAATCTAAGTAAATAAATCAATAAAATAAAACGAAATTATTAATTTTAATTAATTAATTATTTATTCTCACAATTTGTTTTTCATGAACTACTAAAAATGAAAGTTGTTATGTCACATCTTAGGTAAAACTCAGGTTTTTTAACTCAATAGTTCCCTCATATTTCTAATCAATGCAACTGATCATGAGTTATTCAACTTTCTCAACAAAAATACATGTGTTTTTTATTAAAATTTATAATATATTTCAAAAAAAAGTCTTTCCACAACATAATATCGAATCTCCTTCTATATCAGTTCCTAACTTTGAAAATATTCCTATAAACATGTAATGTTCTTAAAAAGAAACAATAGAATGTTAGATTATTCCCTCTTTCATGGATTTTTTCCCTGAAAAGAATAAACTAAGAAGAAGTGTGGGAATAAAGTGCACTCAACTAGGTCTCTCCCTCCCATGATCTCTATAAGCCCCGAACCAGAATCCATGAGCTGGTAGATTATTTTAATACATTGTAAGATTATAAGGGATACTGTCTTGAAATTCCGATTAGTTTAGTAGTCTTGGAAACAAGATACATACATAATTCCAACATTACAACTTGAAAATAAATACTACACTAAATTATTCCAATAGAAACATTCATGATTCCAATATTATTCCTTCCTGTCACCCATAAATAACTTTGAAATATCCTGGGAAAATGAAACATGATAATGGGGTGATCTCAAATGCTCAGTAAGAGTATGCAATACAGTATAAGATAACATAAACACTAGGCATGGTGAATAATTGAAAACACATGCCTTTACAAATAATAAACATGAACACTTTGTGGCATGAATATGATCTGGGTAAATAATACCATAATAAAATATAGTCATGGGTATTCTGCTAGTTGAATTACCATATTAAATATCATAACTACTCTCATAATGATTGAATGCATAATGCCATACGTCATAACCACATTGTCAAGCCCTCTTTCCAATACTACAAATAAGATTTTTTCAAGGCCTTATTCCAAGACACTAGTTTGTCTCATGAATCCTACCGATGCATTGAGTAGCTATAGCGGGCTCCACCCGTCACTTACTAAATCCAATTCATTCCTCGTATTAAATGTTTGAAACATAACATAAACATTCTTATTAAAACTAGTATACGAAATGTCAATACTTTATCCACAAACCATGAATGGTATAAAAATAGCACATCCACATTCAAAAATAACTCATTCAATACAATATGAAAGATTTTATTATAACATATTAACCTCAATCGATAATAATTAAGGATAGTGACATAGATGAATATAATCATCAAAAATATTTGAGAGAAATACCCCCCTTCTTTTTGAAAACATTTAAAAGTCACACTATTTGTTAAGAAGATGTTTAAAAAGAGATTTTTGAATCAAAGTGTCCCTTACCACTATGAAACATTTAAAAATAATTTTAATTTTAAATCATTAATGTCCATATAAATAAATCCTTAAAACCACTTTTACAACATGGACCTTAATTTGAAATATTTAGAATAATAAATCTTTAAAACATTAAAAATGATATTTTAGTTAGAGTTCCTAACCAAAAGAGAGATACTTGATTACAAATAATCAAGGTAATAAAAAATTATAATATCATTAGAATAAAGGGATTCATGATATAGTACGACAAAGTACATTATATACACCATATAAAAGTGATTTGGTGTATAACAACAAAGAAGTCTCAGTGGAATGTAAATTGAGATGTAAAGACCGTATCATAGGTTAATGATAAATCAACGATGTAATTATGTGTGAAAAATATAAATACACAAAATATTATTGGATATTATGTGTAAATAAATCAGAGGACATTCACTAATATTCTTGTAAATACAACACTAAAGAATTGGATATTTAACTCAGTAAATCGAGATTGAGTTGAAATTACTTTTATCAAGTTCATATCAATGACTTGATAATTTATCAATGGAGTCATTATTTGTATAAAAAGTGTATCCACATAATGGGGAGTGGGAATTATGACATAATAAAATGAATAGTGATTCCACACATAATATTGGAGTAAAATAATCAATTAAGTATCTGTAAAGCCGAATGAGTGGAAATTGAAATTTGTAATTCCCTTACTAATTTGGTAACATACAAAACATACATACCATGAAATATGGATCATAAAATGATGATGTAAATATCCATAAATTAATGTATCTTACTCAATGAATACCATCATGAGCATTACACACACCACATGCAATAAATAAGTGGTGAACAATAGAAATCTCACAGAATTAAAAGTGAGATAAGAAACCACTTACCTTGTGTCCGATTTGACCAGTTAGTTCTTTAATATATTGAATAATAAAATAATTTTAATTTATACTTTATTAATAACCTTTTTAAAATTTATTATTTCTTTTATAACACTTATTATCATGTTATTAACATTATGAAAACATTCAAGTTAATAATGGTCGTTTTGTCGACATTTGGTACTGAGTAAAGAATGAACACCTTATATTTACAAGTTGTCCATGTGGTCAATAGTCCATTATATCCATAATTTTATTATTTATTTAGATATCATATATATCATATATATCCAGTATATATATATTTAAAACAGTACATATCATTTGGAGGTATGAAATGAAATACATCGTTCATGGAGACGGTAAGTCGTGCATACACATAAACATTATATTCATTTCTATTTCTTATTTTAATGTATTTAAAACATAATGATACATAGTTATATTATAATTATAGAACAATATCATATATAATATCACTAACTCCATCTTTTATACATCCCATATAAGGCATTAATGAGCATATCACTTTGAGGGGGCGGTAGTCCGCACTTCCTCAAATGAAATTATCGAATTTACCCATAATGGAAACCATAAAGGTATTATATAAATGGTAAATACATAAGAATAAAGAGAACATAAAAATAATATATATCATATATAAATATAGTGCCATTATAATGGATACCATGAGAGGCGGTAGGAGGTAATTGAACAATCATCGTTTTGTGAGGTGTTAGTTTTCCTTCCACAGAAACATTATGTTCTTCTCCCATTAGATGGATGTGTGTTTTAGTGTATTTTAAATACTTATCATAACACCATAATAGTATATTGAGGATACTGGTGTTGTCATAAAATAAAGCAATAAAAATATTTTAGGGTATGGAAAAGTAAAACAAAATAAAACAAAAGAATTTAAGAGAAAACTGTTAACTTTAATATGGGTAACTCACTTTGGTTTGAACAAAAATGTCTTTTTAAGTTCCTTATGCCTAAGGTAAGGCTTCTAGATGGAGTATACGTATATAGGGAGCTTAATTGTGTAGAGGTTGGATTGGACAAAAGTTTTAGAGGTGTGATTAATTGGATAGAAATGGTCTCCTTTTATAAGGGGGGGGGGGAGGGGTTCTTTAGGAATGTTTGAAAATATTATTCTATGATATAATGATATTCGGTTTCTAAAGGTTAGAAAATAATTAAATATGAAGATAAGATGCCTCATAGACTAAATAAATTCATACAATTATAATTGGGTAGTTTTTGTTTGTTATTTTAATATTTATAATCTTGTTTAATTAAATCAATTATTAATTGGGTAAAAACTACACCATTATTGTTTCATTAATAATTTAACTTATTCGATGTCTAAATATTATAAAAAATTACCATGATGTATGAAATCGTTTTTGAATTCCAATGAATATTTATAGTTGAAAAATAACTTATATAACACCGTTTAAGAATTAATTAACAATTATATATTTGTTTATATTGTTACTGTCTTTACTTTAAATTAATTAATATAAAGTGTCAATATCATTCCCAAGTGGCTCCATGGTGTCCCAAACATGACCCAAATATTAAATTGGTCGGCCATGACTCATCCAATATGGTTTGGACAAGTGTTAAGGTAATTTTGAATAATTATAATATTCTTTTTTACCTTGAATTACCCTATTTACCTTTAACCACGTTAAATAAAAGTCAAAAGTTACTATTCACCATAAATTATTTCCATCTTATTGAACCTCATTTTACTTCATGATATTTACCGTGTCTATAATATTTTTGAAATTCAACTCACAGAAGTGATAAAATTTCATTTAAATGAAAATGTCAATTTTTTAACTACTACTAAGTGGTTTCACTATTCATCAAAATTTGATGTTTTTCAGAAGAATACAAAAAATTCAGCCTAAGAATTATTTGATAGTCCTAATTCAAAAATGATTTATATTTTTTCAAATTAAAAACAGAAAAGTGGAATTAACTAATTTCAATTTAATTCCCTTTGTTAAAACAAATAGTGTGTTTTTAAGAAATAATAAATGTCAAAAGAATGACACTTGTTTATGTCCATTTTCTAGGTGAAATTAATTCCAATGACCAAAATTGGATTTAATGGTAAAAATATATTCTAATTGAACTTTAAAACTAATTAAAAAGATAATATAACCATATAAATAAATTAGATTAAAACACAATTTCGAATTAAAATACAATATTTTTCACTATTCATTAAAAATGATCTTTATCAAAAAAATTCAAAAAATTTATACAAAGTAAATTTCAATGTGCATATTATAAAGAAAGATTTTATTTGGTCTAATAGAATGTATTAAAGTGAAAATGACTAAATTTATATAGGGTTCACCATTAAAAGGTGGTAAATAGACCTTTTAATGTAAATTATGCTTAAAATTAGATTCATTCATATTTTAAGCCTCTAACTTTTCTTGGATAAATGTAAATACATTTAACAAACAAGTATAATCATATTGTAGTTAGTTTTTTTCATTCCCACCAAATTAATAGCTAGGAGTAACTACCATTTAAAATAATATTATTATATTTTTACTGTGCAACGTAAGATTTAAAGAAACTTGTTGTTGCATATTGGGTACACAATAGAACATAAAAACCCATTTAAAGTAAAATTGATATTTAATTCACAAGTATTAATAAATATGAATGATGTCGTATTATTTTTTTTACCTAGGATGTTACACTATCCCCCCTTTTTGAGAATTGCGTCCTCACAATTTTAAAACTGGGTTTGGAAGATTCATTAAAAGTCCAACATCGGAAAAAGAGTCAATAAAACTATCAATTTAAAAGAAAGAGAAGTAAAAAGGTCACCTGAGATAGCCCATACTAGGATTCCATATAGGAAAACATGGATATGGATGGTAAACTAAGTGTCATGTTATGATGGAGAGGTATAGAAAACATGATTAGGAGAAAGTTAACAACAAGGAAATCACAAACTTGTGATCGGATAAATTCCCATTAGTTTCTTAGTAGGAAAAGTAAAAGGATAAAGAAAATTTGTTTTATGATCGATTTAATAAAGGTGAGGAATTTATTTATGAGATTGACTAATAACATAAAGAGATATACTTAATTTTTATGTAGAGTTTCATTGTTTAATAAATTTCTACCACCAACTCATATTTTTTTCAAATGATGAGTATTCAAGAAAACCTGGTCTCACCAGAAGAGCTAGAATCAACTTCCAGAGAATCACATGATCAATAAAAGTTAAACAATATATTTACCTTTTATTTAGAGACTAACCACCAACAAATTGGTTAGTACAAGATCATATGATCCTCAAAAAAGATAATGCTTTAGAAAAAGAAATACTAATCTTAATTTCTAAAATTAAACCAACAATACCCAGAGTTCAAAATATCTCATTTAATAAACAATTGCCCTTAAAATCCATCAATATAATATAAACGAATTTTGAAACCCAAAACATAGAATAATTTGATTACATATTCTTCCATGTTAAATTGTATCTCCAAATGACATCAAGTACTCTTAAACTCACATACTTAAAAGTAATTAACCTAATCACATATTATCTATTATAGGTTAATAATTTCCATAAATAACCAAAATCACCACAAATTAACAATAAAAAAATGGATAAAAATCCACCATTACTTCTCAAATGAAATCATATAGTATTCTATTTTTCGTGGGCATATAGTGTCCCCAACATAGTGAACGTCTTCCAAATAACATTTATCACTTAGTCACCAAATCATTTTACTATAATAAGGGTATTCATTTGATAATACAAAAGATCCCAAAAAAATTATTATTGATCAATAAAATCATTTAACTAAAAATAATTAGTCACACTAACCAGGGACTTCATGTAGTCAAGTGGTTGGCGATAAATCCCAATCACAATCTAGTTGTGGGTTCGATTCTGACTGCTTTGTCTGACACATTGGGTTGTCACATGGTTTGCCTGTTGTCCTTTTTAAAAAACTATATTTTATAACCTTACCAAAATTAGATAAATTCTTCAAAATAACAATAATATAATTTAACAACAAATGCTACCTCATACCTTTCATTTTCATCCCAAAATATAATAACATGCAATTTCCTCAAAACCAATGATCATATAAAACCAAATGGATTTTTATAACTCTATCCATAAGAGAAAAGATAATTCTTCCCAAAATTTCATTTTCACATGACAAAATGCAAGGTTACAAATACAAGAAGAAATTATTCCAAAGTAATCCCATCAATAAGGAGAACTGATACTTTTAAAAATTTCTCCAACCGTTTATTTCAACATAGTTTCTTCTTTGACCAAGAAAATATCCAATAAAATAGGGAATTCACTCGGGTAATGACCAGGTCCCCTACATTTACGGAGAATGACTATAAATGGATTCTTGGGACCATTTTATTATCTTCTATAATACTCTTCATTTTTCCTCATTAATTATTCACTTTATGTTCTTATTTCCCACACGTAATGAATTTCTATGTTCCATTAAGACACTTTCCTGGGTGTCTCCTTCTACATTTCATACATGATGGAAATTGAGGATTATTTTCTCCATGGTCTCCATTGCTGGAGCTCTAATCATTCTTCATCATTCTCTACTTTGTTGATTCCGGGAGTTGTTTAATATATATGTTGTTGATCATAATTTTGTAAAACTTATTTGGCATGAACATGATTTCTTTTACGCCTCTCAACATTCCATTCTGTTTCTCATTTCCACCATCGTTCCCACCTTGTACATCATTCTATAAGTTACTATGACTTACTTGGAATCCATCCATTAAATAAAACCAGAAAACATTGTGTGAGTAAGAATATTCATAATGTTATTTAGAAAATATCATCACACCTTATTTTCAATAAAAACACCATATTATTAACCAAGGTTATTTATTCTCATTATATATTAAAATCCTTCAAATTGGTTTGTAAATAAAATTTAAATTATCCTAAACATATCCCCCAGGTATTTCGTAACCAAAAGTACAGCAAGGTCCGTTGTCATGCACCAGTTCTCGTTTAAGTCTATCTTAAAGCTATGTTTTCGGTTTTTACCCTGAGGTACATCTGTTCCAGAGCCGCCTCTACCTGCTCATATCCATATAAAGATGTATTTCATGGAAAAATCACAAAATATCTACAATACCAAAATTTTAGGATGTTCTTCTATAATAATACTCAATGTCTATCTTAGGGCAATATTCTCTAATTATAGTTTATCTAAATCTAGTTAGCATTATTTGTACTAAACCTCGCTCTGATTCCAACTGTAACGCCCCGACCCCAGAATCTGGGAGCCAGTGCCTTATTTTAATAAATTGGCTTGATAATGAGGAATGAAGTCCGGAAGGACCGATTAGTTTAGTAGTCTTGGATACAAGATACATACATAAGTTCAAAATATCAACTTGAAAAGAAAAACAACACTAATTTATTCCATTAGAAACATCAATGATTCCAAGATTATTCCTTCAAGTCACTCATAACAAACAAATTCATATCCTAGGAAAATGAATCATGAAAAACTGGTGATATCAAATGCTCAGTAGGAGTAATAAATATAGGAGAAGATAACATAAACATTAGGCATGGTGAATAATTGAAAACACATGCCTTTACAAATAATAAACATGAACACTTTGTGGTAGGAATATGAGCTGAGTAAATAATTCCATAATAAAACATAGTCATGGGTATTATAGTAGTAAAATAACAACATGAAATATTAATAGCTAATCTTATATGATGTAATTCATAATTCCAGACAACATAACCACATAGTCAATGCCTCGTGCCAAGACTACAAAAACGATTTTGCCAAGGCCTTGTGCCAAGACACTAGTTTTTCTCATTAGACCTACCAATTCATCGAGGAGCTATAGCGGGCTCCACCCGTCATATACTAATTCCAATTCATTCCTCATATGAAATGTTTTAAATATAACATAAACATTTGTATTAAAACTAGCATACAGAATGTAATATATTTATCCACAAACACTGAATGGTATAAAAATTGCACATCCACAGTAAAAAATAACTCATTCAATATAATATGGAAGATTTTATTGTAACATATTAACCTCAATCGAGAATAATGAAGGATATATACATAGATGAAAATAAACATCAAAGCTATTGGAGTGAAATATCCCCCTTTTTCTTGAAAACATTTAAAATTCACACTATTTTCAAAAAGACATTTAAAAATAGATTTTTGAATCAAAGTGTCCCATACCAAATTAACAATTTTATAAGGAATTTTAATTTTAAAACATTAATTTACATATAAATAAATCATAAAAACCATTTTTAAAACATGGACATCAATTAAAAAGATTTAGAATAATAAATCTTTAAAACATTTAATAGGATATTTTAGTTAGAGTTCATAACCAAAAGAGAGACACTTGAATACAAATAATTGAGGTAAAAAACATTATAATGTCATGAGAATAAATGTATTCATGATATACTATGTCAAAGTACATTATATACACCATATAAATGTGTTTTGGTGAATAACAACAAAGAAGTCTCAGTGGAATCTAAATTGAGATAGAATCTCTTATAAAGACCGTATCCATAGGTTAAGGATAAATTAATAACATAATTATGTGTGAAAAATATAAATACACTCAATATTATTGGATATTCAGTGTAAATCAATCAGAGTACATTCGCACATATTCTTCTAAAAACAACTCCAATTAATTGTATATTTATCTCAATAAATGGATATTGAGTTAAAATTACTCTTATCATGTTCATATCGATGACTTGAGAATTAATCAACAGGGTGATTATGTGTATAAAATGTATATCCACATAATGGGGAGTTGGAATTATGATATAAGAAAATGAAAAGTGATTCCACACATAATCTTGGTGTAAAATAATCAATGAAGTATGCCTACAGCCAAATGAGTGGAAATTAAATTCTATAATTTCCTTACCAATTTGATAACTTACAAAACATAAATCCCGTGAAATATAAATCAAAAAATTATTATGTAAATATCCACAAATTAAATTATTTTACTCAATGAATACAATCATGGGTAGTACACACAACACATGCAATAAATAAGTGGTGAACAATTGAAATCTCACAGAATTAAAAGTGAGATAAGAAACCCCTTACCTCGTGTCCGACATGACCTGTTCGTTCTTTAATATCATGAATAATAAACTAAAGTTAATTTATAATTTATTAAGAACCTTTTAGATGTTTATTATTCCTTTTATATCACTTACCACCATGTTATAATCATTATGTAATCATTCAAGTTAATAATGGTCGTTTTGTTGATATTTAGTACTTGAGTAAAAAAATGAACACCTTATATTTACAAGTTGTTCATGTGGTCAATAGTCCATTATATCCAAAATGATATTCATTATTTAGATATCATATATATCATATATATCCAGTATATATATATTTATAACATTACATATCATTTGGAGGTAAGAAATGAAATGCACTATTCATGGAGACAGTAAGTCGTGCGTAGGAATGAACACTACTTTCATTTCTATTTATTATTTTACTGGATTAACAACATATTGATACATAGGTATATTATAATTTCTAGAATAATATAATATATAATAACATTAAATCCATCCTTCATACATCCCACATAAGGCCTTAACGAGTCATATCACATTGAGGGGGCGGTAGTCCGGACTACCTCAAATGAAATTATCGCGTTTATCCATAATAGAAACCATAAAGGTATTATATAAATGGAAAATATAGAAGAATAAAGAAAAAATAAACACAATATATATTATATATAAATACAGTTCCATCATAATGTCCACCATGATAGGTGGTATGAGGTAATTGAACAATCATTATTTCATAAGGCGTTAGTTTTCTATCCACAAAAACATTATGTTCTTCACCCATTAGATGGAGGTATTTGTCAGTGTAATTAAAATAAATCTCATAACAATATCCAAGTATGTTGAGGATACTGGTTTTTTTATAAAATAAAGGAATAAAAAGAGAATATGGGTTGGATAAGTAAAAAAAATAAAAAAAAGAATTTAAGAGAAACTGTTACCTTTAATTTGGGTAACTTACTTTGGTTTGAACCAAAATGGTTTGTTGAAGTGCCTTCTGTCTAAGATAACGGTCCTAGGAGGAGGATAGGTTTGTAGGGAGATTAATTGGGCAGATTTTGGATGATCCAAAAGGCTTGAGAGGTGTGAGTAATTGGATAGAAATGGTCTTCTTTTATAAGGGGGAGGAGGGGCTCTTTAGGAAAGTGTGAAAATATTATTTTATTATATAATGATATTCATTTTCTAAGGGAAAAAAATCATTAATTTTGAAGATACGATGACTCATGGTTGAAATAAATTCTTACAAAAATAATTTTATAAGTTTTGGTTTTTATTTTAGTATTTCTAATCTTATTTAATTAAATCATTTATTAATGAGGTAAATACTACACCATTATTGTGTCATTAATAATTTAATTTATTCGATGTCTGAAGATTATAAAAAAATACCATGATGTAGGAAATATTTTTATCTTTCCAATTATTATTTATAGTCTAAGAAATAGCTTATATAACGCCATGAACAAATTAATTTACAAAGAGATATTTGTTTGTGTCATTTTTGTCTTTACATTAAATTAATTAATATAAAGTGTCAGTATCACTCCCAAGTGGATCCATGGGGTCCCAAAATCGACCCAAGGATGCCCTTGGTCAGCCATGACTAATGAAATAAGGTTTGGAGACATGTTAAGGTAATTTGGAATAATTATAGTATTCTTTTTACCTTGAATTACCCTATGTACCTTTAACCACGGTAAATAAAAGTCAAATGTTACTATTCACCAAAAATTATTTTCATCTTATTGAACCACATTTTTTTCTTGATATTCACAGTGTCTCTCAAATTTATTAAAATCATCTCAGAGAAGTGAAAAAATATCATTTAAATGAAAAAGTCGGTTTTTTAACTAATACTAAGTGGTTTCACTATTAATCAAAAATTGAAGTTTTTCAGAAGAATACCAAAAATTAAGCCTATGATTTATTTGATATTCGAAATTTAAAAATTATGTCTATTATTTCAAATTAAAAACTTAAAAGTGGCATTAATTAATTTAAAATTAATTCCTGTTGTTAAAAAATAGCGTGTTTTTAAGAAATAATAACCATCAAAAGATTGATACTAATTTATGTCCAATTTCAATGTGGAATTAAATCCAATGACCAAAATTGGATTAAATAGTAAAAATATTTTATAATTACACTTTAAAAACAATAAAAAATATAATATTACCATATAATTAAATTATATTAAAACATAGTTTCGAATTAAAATATAATATATTTCACTAATCATTAAAAAATGAACTTTATCGGAAAAACTCCAAAAATGTACACACAGTAAATTTTGATGTCCAAATTATAAAAAAAATATGTTATTTAGTCTAATTGAATGTATTAATGTGACCAAAAATAGATTTAAGGAGGGTTCAACATTAAAAGGCTGTAAATCGACCTTGTAATGTAAATTATGCTTAAAATTAGATTCATTCATATTTTAAGCCACTAACTTTTATTGGATAAATGTAAATACATTTAACAAACATGTATAATCATATTGAAGTTAGTTTTAATCATTCCCGCCAATATAACAGTTAGGAGTCAACTACAATTTAAAATATTATTATTATTTTATTAGTGTGCAACGTTTGATTTAAAAAAAAACCCCGTTGTTGTGTATCAGGTACGTTATAGAACATAGAAACCCATTTAAAGTAAAAATAATTTTTAATTCAAAAACATTAATAAATATGAAATATGTATTATTTCTTTTTTTTACTTGGGATGTCACATCATCCCCCGTTTTTGGGAATTGTGTCCTCGCTATTTTAAAACTGGGTTTCGAAGCATCATTAAATGTCCCAAATCGGAAAAAGTGTCAATAAAACTATCAATTTAAATGACTGAAAGAGAAGTAAAAAAGTCACTCGAGATAACCCATACTAGGATTCCATGTAAGAAAACATGGATATGGATGATAAAATAAGTCTCAATTTATGATGGAGAGTGATATAAAACATGATTAGGATAAAGTTAACAACAAGGAAATCACAAACAGGTGATTGGATAAATGGTCATTATTTTCAATGTAGGAAAACTAAAAGGATAACTTTTTTTATCTGGTTTAAGTTCCATTCAATAATGTTGAGGAATATATTTATGAGATTGAATAAGTACATAAAGAGATATACTTACTTTTTAAGTAGAGTTTCAATGTTTAATAAATTTATACCACCAAGTCATTTTTTTTCAAATGATGAGTATTCAAGATGTCTTGGTCACACAGGAAGATCTAGAATCCACATCTAGAGAATCACATGATCGAAAAATGATAAACAATATATTTACCTTGTCTTTAGAGTTTAACCATCACCGAAATGGTTAGTACAAGATCATATGATCCCCAAAAAGGAGAATCCTTCAGAGAATGAAATACGAATCTTAATTTCTAAAATTAAACAAACAATAACCAGAGTTCAATATATATCATTCAATAAACAATTGTCTTTAAAATCCATCAATATAATCTAAACTAATTTTGAAACCCAGAACATAGAAGAATTTGATTACACAGTCTTCCACGTTAAATTATATCTCCTAATGACATCATCTACTCTTAAACTCACATACTTAAAAGTAATTAACATAATCACATATTTACAATTACAGGTTAATCATTTCTATAAATAACCAAAATCAATATAAATTCACAATACAAAAATAGATAAAAATCCACCATTACTCCTCAAATGAAAACTCAAAGTATTCTATTTTCATTGTGCATATAGTGTTCCCAAAAAAGTGAACATCTTCCAAATAACATTTATCACTTAATCACCAAATCAATTTCCTATACAAAGTGTATTTATTTGATAAGACATAAGATCACAAATCAACATATTATTGATCAAAAAAATAATTTAAATAGAAATAATTAGTCACACTAACCAGGGACTTCATGTAGTCAAGTGTTAGGCGATAAATCACAATCACACTCTGGTTGTGGGTTCTATTCCCACAGCTTTGACCGACGCGATGGGTTGTCACACAGTCTGCATGTTGTTCTTTTTCAAAAACTATATTTTATAACATTACCAAAATTAGATAAATTCGTCAAAATAACCATAACATAATTTAACCAAAAAAGTTATCTCATACCTTGCATTTTCATTCCAAAATATAATAACTTTCAATTTCCTCAAAAAAAATGATCATATAAATCCAGATGTATTTTTATAACTATATTCACAAGAGAAAATATAATTCTTCCTAAAATTTCATTTTCACATGACAAACTACAGGGTTACATGTACAAGACAAAATTATTCCAATGTAATCCCATCAACAAGGAGAACTAATGCTTTTAAAAATTTCTCCAACCATTTATTTCCACATAGTTTCTTCTTTGTCCAAGAAAATAACCTATAAAATAGGGCATTCACTCAGGTAATGACCGAGTCCCATACATTTACGGAAAATGACTATAAATGGATTATTGGGACCATTTTTATTTTCTTCCATAGTACATTTCATTTTTCCTTAGAAATTATTCACTTCATATCCTTCTTTCCCACATGTAAAGCATTTCTCTGTTCCATTAAGACACTTTCCTGGGTGTCTCCTTCCACATTTCTTGCATGATGGAAATTGAGGATTCTTTTCTCCATGGTCTCCACTGCTAGAGATCTTATCATTCATTACATTTCTCTTCTTGGTTGATTCTAGGGTTTGTTAATATATATATTGTTGATCATATTTTTGTAAAACTTATTTGGAATGAACACGATATCTTTTACGCATATCAACATTCCATTTTGTTTCTCATTTCCACCATCGTTCCCACCTTGTACATCATTCTCTAAGTTACTATGACTTCCTTGTAATCCAACCATTGACTAAAACCAGAAAACATTGTGTGAGTAAGAATAGTCATAAAATTATTTTGAAAATATCATCACACCTCATTTTCAATAAATAAACACCCTAGTATTAACCATGGTTATTTATTCTAATCTTATATAAAAATCCTTCAAATCGGATTGTAAATAAAATTTAAACTATCCTAAGCATATCCCCCGGGAGTGTCGTAACCAAGAGTACAGCAAGACCCGTTGTCGTGAACCAGTTCCAGTTTATGTCTAGCTCAAAGTGGTGCATTTAGTTTTTACCCCTAGGTACATCTGTGCTAGAGCCGCCTCTACCTACTCGTATCCATACATGGATCTATTTCTTGTAAAACTGACAAAATATCTACAATATGAAAATTTTAGGAAGTCATTCTATACTAATCCTTAATGTCTATCTTAGGGCTATATGCTCTAATTATAGTTTATTTAAATTTACATTACAATGTTTGTACTAAACCACTCTTTGATACCAACGGTAACGTCCCAACCCTAGAATCTGGGAGTTGGTGCATTATTTTAATACATTAGCTTGATTAAAAGGTATGATGTCGTGTAGGACCGATTTGTTTAGTAGTTTTGGAAACAAGGTTCACACATAAGTTCAAAATTTCAACTTGTAATGAAAAACTACACTAATTTATTCCATTAGAAACATCAAATCATCCAAGATTATTCCTGTAATCACTCATAACTAACTTATTCATATCCTGGGAAAATGAAACATTAGAAAGGGGTGAGCTCAATCGCTCAGTAAGAGTAAGAAATACAGCAGATGATAACATAAACATTAGGTATGGTGAATAATTAAAAACACATGCCTTTACAAATAATAAACATGAACACTTTGTGGAAGGAATATGAGCTGAGTAAATAATTCCATTATAATATATAGTCATGGGTATTATACTAGTCTAATGACCACATGAAATATAAATAGCTAATCTCATAATGATGGAATGCATAATTCCGAACATCATAACTATATAGTCAAGGCCTTGTGCCAAGACTACAAATAAGATTTTTTCAAGGCCTTGTGCAAAGACACTAATTTGTATCATGAGACCTACTGATGCATCGTGGAGCTATAGTAGGCTCCACCCATCAGTTACTAATATCAATGCATTACTCATATGAAAAGTTTGAAATATAAAATAAAAATTCATATTAAAACTAGTATACGAAATGTCAATACTTTATCCAGAAACCATGAATGGTATAAAAATAGCACATCCACAGTCAAACATAACTCATTTAGTACCATATGGAAGATTTTATTGTAACATATTAACCTCAATCGATAATAATGAAAAATATTTACATAGAATAAAATAATCATCAAAATTATTTGAGTGAAATATCCCCCATTTTCCTGAAAACATTTTAAAGTCACAGTATTTGTCAAAAATCCGTTTAAAAATAGATTTTTGAATCAAAGTGTCTCAGGAAAAATAAAAAAAATTTAAATTAATTTTAATATTAAAACATTAATGTCCATATAAATAACTCCGTATATCCATTTTTAAATCAAGGAAATTAGTTAGAAAGATTTAGAATAAGAAATCATTAAAACGTTTAAAATGATATTTTAGTTAGAGTTCCTAACCAAAAGAGAGACACTTGAATACAAATAATTGAGGTAATAAAAAAATTATAATATCATGAGAATAAATGGATTCATGATATACTATGTCAAATAACATTATATACAACATATAAAAGTGATTCGGTGTATAACAACAAAGAAGTCTCAGAGGAATGTAAATTTAGATAAAATCTTTTATAAAGACCGTATCCTTATGTTAAGGATATATTAAAGACATAATTATGTGTGAAAAATATAAATACACTCAATATGGTTGGATATTCAGTGTAAATCAATCAGAGGACATTCACACATATTATTGTAAAAACAACTCCAATTAATTGGATATTTAACTTAATAAATGGAGATTGAGTTAAAATTACTCTTTTCAGCTTCATATTGATGACTTGAGAATTTATAAATGGAGTTATTATGTGTATAAAATGTAAATCAATAGAAAGGGGAGTGATAATTATGACATAAGCAAATAAATATTGAGTCCACACACAATCTTGGAGTAAAATAATTAATGAGGTATGTGTAAAGCCGAATGAGTGGAAATTGAAATCTATAATTTCCTTACGAATTTGGTAACTTACGAAACATAAATACCATGAAAGATGAATAATAAAATGACTATGTAAATATCCAAAAATTAAATAATTTTATTCAATTAATACAATCATTGTTAGTAAAGACAACACATGCAAAAAATAAGTGGCGAACAATGGAAATCTCACAGAATTAAAAGTGAGATAAAAAACCCCTTACCTCATGTCTGACATGACTCGTTCGTTCTTTAATATCATGAATAATAAACTAAAGTTAATTTCTACTTAATTAAGAAACTTTTTGAAGATTATTATTCCATTTATATCACTTATTAAAATGTTATAAACATTATGTAATCATTCAAGTTAATAATGGTCATTTTGTCGATATTTGGTACTTGAGTAAAAAAATGAACACCTTATATTTACAAGTTGTCCATGTGGTCAATAATCGATTATATCCATAATGATATTCATTATGTAGCTATCATATATATCATATATATCTTGTATATATATATTTTTAACAGTACAAATAATTTGGAGGTAAAAATGAAATGCACCATTCATGGAGATAGTAGCTCCTGCGTACACATGATCACAACTTTCATTTCTATTTATTATTTTAAAGGATTTACAACATAATTATAGATCGTTATATTATAATTCTAGTATAATATCATATATAATATCATTAAATCCATCCTTTATACATTCCACATAAGGCCTTAACGAGTCATATCACTTTGAGGGGGCGGTAGTCCGCACTTCCTCAAATGAAATTATCGGGTTTACCCATAATGAAAAACATAATGGTATAATATAAATGGAAAATATAGAACAATAAATAGAAAATAAACATAATATATATCATATATAAATACAGTTCCATCGTAATGGCCACCATGAGAGGCGGTAGGAGGTAATTGAACAATTATTGTTTCATGAGGCGTTAGTTTTCCATCCAGAGAAACATTATGTTCTTCACCCATTAGATGGATGTGTGTGTTAGTGCAATTAAAATACTTCTCATAACAACATCCACGTATATTGAGGGTACTGGTGTTATTATAAAATAAAGGAATAAAAAGTGTTTAGGGGTTGGAGAAGTAAAACAAAATAAAACCAACGAATTTAAGAGAAACTGTTACCTTTAATTTGGGTAACTCACTTTGGTTTGAATGAAAATGGTTTGTTGAAGTGCCTTCTACCTAAGGTAAGGCTTATAAGAGGAGGATAGGGATCTATGGAGCTTAATTGGGTAGAGTTTTTATGATCCAAAAGGCTTCATAGGTGTGAGTATTTGGATAGAAATGGTCTCCTTTTATAAGGGGTAGGAGGGGATCTTTAGGAATGTGTGAAAATATTATTTTATTATATAATGATATTCAGTTTATAAAGGCCCAAAAATCATTAAAGTTGAAGATAAGATGACCAATGGTCGAAATAAATTCTTCTAATAATAATTGGATAGGTTTTGGTTGTTATTTTAATATTTATAATCTTATTTAATTAAATCATTTATTAATGAGGTAATTACTACACCATTACTGTGTCATTAAAAACGTAATTTATTCGATGTCTAAAAATTATAAAAAAAATACCATGATGTAGGAAATATTGTTATATTTCCAATTAATATTTATAGTCTAAGAAATAACTTATATAACACCATTAAAAAATTAATTTACAAAGAAATGTTTGTTTGCGTCATTTTTGTCTTACTTTAAATTAATTAATATAAAGTGTCAATATCACTCCCATGTGACTCAATGGGGTCACAAAATCGACCCAAGGATGCCCTTGGTCGGCCATGACTGATAAAATAAGGTTTTGAGACATGTTAAGGTAATTTGGAATAATTTAAGTATTCTTCTTACCTTGAATTACCCTATTTACCTTTAACTACAGTAAATAAAAGTCAAAATTAACTATTCACCAAAAATTATTTTCATCTTATTGAATGATGTTTTTTTCAAGATATTAAGCGTGTCTCTAGGATTTTTTAAATTTAACTCAGAGAAGTGTAAAATTATCATTTAAATGAAAAAGTCAGTTTTTTTAACTAATACTAAGTGGTTTCATAATTAATCAAAAATTGATGTTTTTCAGAAGAATACCAAAAATTCATCCTATGCTTTATTTGATATCCGAATTCAAAAATGATGTCTATTTTTTCCAATTCAAAACTTAAAATTGGCGTTAATTAATTTAAAATTAATTCCCGTTGTTAATACAAATAGCATGTTTTTACAAAATAAAAACTATCAAAAGATTGACACTTGATTATGTCATATTTCAAAGTGAAATTAATTACAATTACCAAAATTGGATTAAATAGTAAAAATATATTTTAATTACACTTTAAAAACAATAAAAAATATAATCTTACCATATAATTAAATTATATTAAAACATAGTTTCGAATTAAAATATAATATTTTTTACTATTCATTAAAAAATGTACTTTATCAGAAAAATTCAAAAAAATGTACAGACAGTAAATTTTGATGTCTCAATTATAAATAAATATTTTATTTAGTATAATAGAATGTATTAATGTGACCAAAACTATATTTAAGGAGGGTACACCATTAAAAGTCTGTAAATCGACCTTGTAATGTAAATTATGCTTAAAATTAGATTCATTCTTATTTTAAGCATCTAACTTTTAATGGATAAATGTAAATACATTTAACAGACATGTAGAATCATATTGTAGTTAGTTTTGTTCATTCATTCCAATATAACAGCTATGAGTCAACTACCATTTGAAATAATAATATTTCATTATTAGTGTGCAATGTAAGATTTCAAAGATACCCGTTGTTTCGTATCAGGTACACTATCGAACATAGCACCTCATTTAAAGAAAAATTAATATTTAATTTACAAATATTAATATATATAAAATATTTCTTCTTTCTTCTTTTTTTACCTGGGATGTAACAATCTCCCCATATTGTTCTCAGTGATATCAACAAACACATACCCAATGCTTCTTTTTGATATTAAGGGTCTTTAAATTACTGGTCCTCAACATAAACAGATCCTTGAAATAGGAAACTTTACTCTCATTGACCAACATACCAAGTTCTATATTGTACGTGTCATGGAAATAACTCTTCATCTGTGACATGTAAAGAACACCATGTAAACCAAAATATTTTGGCCATGGTGATATTTGGTACACCACCTTGTTAACTTGATATAGTAGTATTAAATGAAATAGTATTATGATTACCAGATATATGCTACCTCCCTAGATAAGAATAAGTGACTCTAAAACTACAACATCCTCTTCCATTTTTATGTTGAGGACACATTACGTCTATTAGGTATTCGCCATCTTCCTTTGGTTGAACTGTACCCATTACAATCATCAGAAGAACCAATACTAGGACCCATGAACTATTAAGCACAAACTCTGGCCATTATAAAAGTATCATGTAATGGATCCCATACATAGTCTTGAAATTATGGAACTCTTGTGGTAGAATGATAATTATCATAATATGAAAACCACACCATTTGTTATATGTTCCTCCAAGTTATTACTAATAATCAACATGCAAACCTGAAGCATGTTCACCAGAACATGAGCGATCCACTTTAACTGTTCAAATGGCTTCGGTAAAACATTGTTTAGATATGAAAATAAGTCCAAATATTATTCTTTCATTTTATTTCTAAGTGGTATATGAATTATGCATTAGAGTCTGAAATAATTACTGATGAAATGCCACAAATATGGACTACCTCATGCAAGAACATGTGTTCAAAACTCTTTTAAAATTATTTTATATCATCACCTATAGATGTACTAAACAAAAAAAGTTTACCTTATAAATATTTTGTAACTCCCTTGGTTTCCCAAATGATTCCATGAGATCCTCGTAAAACATCACCTTCACTAGATATACAAATAAGGTAAATCTACTCTTCAACACCTCTGATAGTATCATGACTAAATTCACCATGTATACCAGTAATGGGATTACATGATTCTACCATTCGAGGAATCCACCAAGAATATATATTATAGATACCTCATCCAGCATGATCTCCTAGTCAATATACCCAATTCATGCCACCCTAACATGATACAGAATGAAATCGGTCGAAACCATCGACTGAAGGTTCTCTACAACTACCAAACCCCTAAAAAAGGTTCCAATGAAACCAGATTAACTATTTCATTATATTTTTCAAACAATATTGGACCGAAAACCATGATCTAGGAATCTGTATCCAATGCCATTCCGTGAGTGACCCTCATGCTGACACTACCTCAAACATAGAGGGTACACTCAAAATATAAAATATGAGATGACAAATACCATTAAGTGGAACTCAATATCCGTATTTTTCTCCATGATATATCTCATATGACTATTACATGGGGAGCATGTCGAGTGCCATAATCCTATATCTCATGTGCTCTAACTCTGACAGGATACAAGGACAAGATCATAAAATACTATCACAAACAAATCAAATCCAAATTCCGTATCTGCATCATAATTTTAGTGAACACTGCTAGTGTATTAAAAATGCACAAGGGTATCACTATAACGTCAACAAAATAAGGACCCCTGCCTTGATTCAAACCACTATTTCTTAAGGTTATGTCTCTTCATGGAACCTCAATTATCTCCATTATTGGTACATTTGTAAGACACTAAAACTATGTGTACCGTCATGGAATCACGTTGAAGTTATTGACTACTCATCATGTATATAATCATATTTTAAACCCATATACGGATACATGTGTCTATCAACAAGGGTTAGCACAACTTCGTTCCCACCGGGAAAAAACACATTGTGACTGGGTCCCTAAACTAAAACATTATGACTCATCTGGTTAACATCATTAATCTATCTCAAAATCCTAGATGGATGAAATTGTAGATGAATAATTAATATTTCCATGATGTACCATTATAAATGAGTATATCTTGGGAGATGACTCAATAAGGACACAAAAACCATAACCAATTCCTATATGATGTATGTAGCAACGATTTAACTAAAATAATTGTCTACATATTATGAGAAAACTAGTAGGTTCTTAGGGTATACATGAAATAATATGTTGGATGTCACATCAACATAGGATACATTGGCTTAAGATCCAAACCTGAAGCAATTAAACAATATTTCCCCAGTTCCTAGATGAAACAACACATCTATAAAAAATAATTTTAAAAATTCAATCCTAAACCCATCTAGTTTCATAAAACATCTAGCTGGGTACCCTTATGATATCATGATGTCATGAATGAACCTAAATGGAGTTGGAATACAATTCTACCAATACTACACCCAATTTTCCAAGGGATAGAAACTATCTCAATGATGTAATATCACGGACATGTGAGGCATTATCCTAAATTACCAACACACATAATGATCCCTAAGGCCATACAATACGGAAATATAAATTAATTGATAATAATGAATTCATACATCTATAATCCCCAAATAAGAGTATGAATTAAGGTACTATATTGAACAAAAAGGTTACTTATACAAACCGACCCAAAACTAGAAGCTACAGTATTTCCTGCTTAGAAGAATTTGACTACTATAAAATGAAACACTAATATAAACCTCAGTCACTCTATCCATACTAGATCCACTTGCTCCTAGTCCACCAAGGTCTCTACAAAAGAACCATCATCTACATAATACATGATATGTGATGGAAAAAACATGTAGGGTTGATTATAACAATACATAGTTGGAAACGTTTATGTAACCACACCCATGAATCAAGATCAGTAAAATCATTATTGGATAAATCAATCATTATATGAGACATACAATAATATATCCATAATTACTCAGAAAGATGCCACCTCCCATGTGTTTATATCCACTTCCATTCATGGATTCCTTTATAAAGGATCTATAAAAACATATCAGGTTAAAAACACTCCCTGAACTATACAATAAATATTTACGCTCATTATAGTGGTCACACTTGTCTGGGAAGAAACTCTCATAGAGATATACAACTGTTGATGAATCTCATCCTAGAGTTCATGCTCTTCAGGTCTTTCCAGGAAGAAACAAATAAGAAAATGAGAGGATTAATCAAATATACACAATTGATCATAGTACACCACCTCAAAATGATGCAATCTTGATACATATATATGCGTAAATTTCTTGAGATCTATAGGGGACACCAAGCCCTACTAGAAACATAATCCTAGTTAGGGGATTGACTCCCTTGTAAATATTGTTCTTGGATATTAATATTAACCAATATAAGGTATCATGATGTGAAGTTATATTCCCTATGGGAAGCTTAGAGGGATAAATTTTACACGATACTTCATCATTAGTTGAATAGGTATAAGAGAACTTGCTCAAAAATAAGGGAACTCTCCCTCACTAAAAAGAGAATTAGGAATCTTCATATGGGTCACCATATATGAAAAGAATGTGATATTTCACTGAACCATTTTAGAAATGGACTAGGGTAACACAATCACCCGATAATGGTCCATGGAACCTCAAACAATCACATAGAATTTTTGATCTATGAATAAGGTGGAATAAAAACATTCCTCAAGGAGGACAAATCTTGTTATAGGGGGCACATAGTGTGTTTCGCTAATTCTAGAACTGCATATTTCTTCATATCACATAACATGATCTTTTACAAAACAAACAGTGTGTCTTAGAGGTACATGGTGTGTAGAAGTCGTACAATATCTAAATACGTCCTTCCTCCTTTTCTCATATATCGAAGACCATGTTTGTGTACTCTGGTTGTGTCTGTGTACCATCCTGTGTAAATATTGCAATGTAGTCTATATATTTTAATGTACCTTATCTTGATCAAGCTAGTGTATCATCCAATATACATGTTGAGCCAAAAACATGGTTCACAATACATGTGAGGGGTCACAAGGAATTTCATCCTTATATATACACTAAAACCTTAGTGCCTCATAGAATGAAATGAAAAGTGAATTCTCATTTCACTACATGACCCATACACAAGAATTTCACCACAACTACGAAACATTCAAAAAAAATTATATGAAATTAACTGCCATAAATTCCACTAGGAATCACATTATAAATCCCATTTCTTTCATTTAATGGACCCCCTTGCAGTCGTTGGCCATATTCTAGTTGTATCTGATGGTTGGGAATCACTGCTGATATGTCTCATTGGCATCACACACCCAAACCTAGAGGAACACCTATGATATATGCATATATCAACCGCTATCATTATATACAAAAATTATATCAACAAATCCCTATCCATGAACTATGGTAATGATTCATTATTGAATAAGTTTAATTTACATCGATCCTTTACCATGTAATCGTTGAATCATAGGGCAAATAAAAATATCAACTATAAACACAGATAGAGCAGGGATAGAAAACCATAAATCATAATCATGTCAAATGTACCTCGAACATTTTTCATTTTTTCTATGACAAATTGATATATAAAATATTACTATAGAGTTATTACATTCAATGAATAGAAAACATTACTTATCTTAAATCCCATAAATAGACCGTATCTAGAAAATGAGTGATCTTTGAATAAATATTTTTACTGAAGGATTTTGATTTATCATGGGGTAAAAACGTGGATAAATCTAAAATGTGAAAATCCTACCTCAAGTCGGATCACTCACTATTGAAAAATAAATGTATTACATTTTTTTCCTGAGATCATTTATTTTTGTAAGCACATTGATCACTAATGCTCTGTCCTTTGATCCACGATTTTAATGTCCACAAACACTCCTCTATGCATTCCTCTAAAATCATAATATTATGAGGCTAAACCTATGAATTTTTTTAATAGAAATTTTATATAGGAATATCTACATCATTTAATCTAAAAAATAATATAAAAATAATAATTTAAAATAAGTTATTTTTTATGCCTCTGAAATCTTTTTAAAAAAATATTTATATTGAAAATGGTTATGTCATGATAAGGGAAAAATATATATTCCAATATATATTGTAACCTCATATTTCCGATCAAGTCCCCCATTTTGGATTAATTTAGCTTTTTTCTAGGAAAACATCATTCATGCATCATTAATGAATTTGATATATTTGAAACATTATTTTCAGACACTTTGGAAATGAGAATATTATATCATTTTATCACCTAGTAATCAAAATAATACAATAAATATTACATTGTATTTCATAGAAAAATATTTGAAATTAAAATGATTTTTAATGAAATATTACAGAAATGGTTAATTATATACATCAATGAAATGAAATATGTGTTGAATATTTCATATGTCTAACAAAAGATAAAGTTAGATGATAAGCCATTACCTCTGGTCCAACATCCTTTGTATGTCATCAATCCTCTTATATAGTAAATATATATATAATGTAAATATATTATAAAATAGTAATCACATACCTATCATAAAATTTTTTTCGCTCATAATATTTTGTCACTCCATTATAAATATTTTTTAATGTAAATTTGGAATAAAAGAATATTTTGAGTCATACCAGTCACTCCAAGGGTCAAATTGGGGGGGGGGTTATTTATTATTACACATAAAAAATGTCTTATGGATTGTTTCACTATAGTACAAAATTAACATGAATGTGTTTATTTTGTTTTGAGAATGTGGGTTATTTATTTGTTACAATTTTTGTCAGGTTTGAGCACTTGGAGTCATAGTGGTCACACTATGCATCAGATTGAGGTGTGGCTGATTCTTACATGTCACAAATGATAGATTGATATTTTTATAAATGTACAAAAACAATCACAATTCGTTTTCTTCATTTTGAGTATGGTAGATGTTTTTTCACGAAAATTAATGTCAAATTTGAATAAAAAGATACACATGGAGTCATATTTCTCACACTTTAATTCATATTAAGGTAAATCTTATCTGAACACATTCCAAAATGAATCATGTATTATTCTACAACAGTATAAATAAAATTATAATTTTTTCCCTCTATTTTTGAGTATTCAAGTTGTTTTTTTTTCAACAATGTCACTTTAAATTCGAAACATGCACTTTAATACATATAGGTTACATCATGTTTGGGTTTGATAGGACTGATTTATACATTTAAAAAATAAATTATTAATCATTTTTAAAATATATCAAAATAATCTGAGAATGTTTTCATGGGTTTTTTTTTACGGACACTTTTTTGTATTAGAATATAAATTTTAAAAATATAACAGGCAGTTTGATTCATTTCAGTCACACAGTGCATCGGATTGTGGTGTGGCTAATTCATATGTGGAAAAAATTATTATATGGATTATTTTCATAAATTACTAAAACAATATGAATCTGGTTGATCAGTTTTGAGTATGTCAGTTGTTTTTTCACAAAAATTAATGTCTTTTTTGAATAAAAGATACTCTTGGACTTATACCAGTCACACAGTGTGTTATATTGAGGTGTGTATGATTTATAAACATTCAAAATGACTCATGGAGGATTTTAATAATGTGTCAAAATAAAAAGTATGCATTTCCTCTTTTTTGTGTATGTCACATCTGTTTCCTTAGTAAAATTTAATTTTAAACTAGAAACAAGAACATTGACCCATAAAAGTGGCATCTTCTATGGGTTTGACATGAGAGTAGTTCAAAAACATCCCAAATGAATTATTAATCATTATACCAAATTATGAAGACAATCCAAGAATGATTTACCAAATTTAAGTGAGTGAAACATTTTTGTATTACATTGTCTATTTTAAACAGAAAATAGACACTTGGAGTCACAGTAGTCACAATATGCATCATATTAAGGTAAATATGATTCTCACACATCAAAAATTACTTGCGGGTCATTTAAATAAAATACCAAAATAATATGAATGATGTTTCTTAGTTATGAGTATGTCAGTGGTTTTTCACTAAAATTAATGTCAATTTTCAATAAAATAGGAACATAGAGTAATATCTGTCACACCATGGATCATATTGAGGTGATGTGGATTTAAAAATGTCAAAAATGAATCATGGATTATTTTTATAATTCAATAAAATAATAATAATAATTTTATTTTTTTTCGTGTATACCACATGTGTTTTTTTACAAAAAATGACTTTTTAAACTAGAAATAAGAACATTGAGACATACATCTGACATTGTGTGTGGGTTTGACATGAGACTGATTCGTACATGTAAAAAATTAATTATGATTCATTTTACCAAATTATTAGGATAATTCTAGCTAGTTTTCTTGGTTTGAAGTGGGTGATACTTTTTTTGTATTAGAATGTAAATTTTAAACTGATAACAAATACTTGAAGTAATAAAAAACATAACATACATCATTTTGAGGTGAGGATGACTCCTACACATAAAAAATTACTTAATTATCATTTTCCTAATGTATCAAACAATCTATATTAGTTTTCATAGTTTTGAGTATGTTTGTTGTTTTTTCAGTAAAAATAACATCAATTTTGAATAAAAAGACACACTTGGAGTCATACCAGTAACACCATACGTTATATTGAGGTGAGGATGATTTTGAAACATTCCAAACGACTCATGTATATTTTTAATATACTACCAAAACAATAAGTATGTGTTTCCTTTATTTTTCATATGCCACTTGTGTTTTTTGTACTAAAATGACATTTTATACTCGAAACATGAACTTTTTGAAATATATGTGGAATTGTGTTTTGGTTTGACATGAGACTGATTCATACATGTAAAAAATTAACTAACAATCATGTTCCAAAATAATCAAGGCAATCCGAGCATTTTGTATCTATTTCGATTGAGTGATAGTTTTTCGTATTAAAATGTCAATTTTAAACTAATAATTGACTCTTGGTGCCATACCTGTAACAATGTGATTTGTATTGACTAGACGATGATTCCTAAAAGTCAACTAAGATGTAAATAAAATTTTACAAATATACTAAAATAGTCAAAATGTTGTTGACCAATTTTTTTCATTTTTTCACTAAAATTTATGTCGATTTTGAATAAAAAGACACACTAGTAGTTGCATCGGTTATATCGTGCATCATATTGAGCTGCAGCTTATTTTTAAATGACCTAAATTACTCATGGATAATGTTCTTAAAGAATAAATACAATATTAATGTGTTTCCTTTGATTTGATTAGTCCACAATTTCATTTTTTTACTAAAATGTCATTTTAAACTAGAAACCCTTACATTGAGCCATATAGGAGGCATCGTTTGTGGTTTTGAAATGAGATAATTTCATAAACGTCACAAATAAATTAATATTAATTATACCAAATTATCAAGATAATAAAAGGGTGTTTCATTTTCTTTTAGCGAGTGAAACTATATTGTATTAAAATGATATTTTTAAATTGATATCAGACTTGTTGAGTCATACTAATTTCACTATGTGTTAGATTAAGGTGCATCTAATATCTACACATCAAATAAGACTTATTGATATTTTTCTTAATTTACCAAAACAATATGAATTATTTTTATTAGTTTTGAGTATTTCATTTTCTTTTACTAAAATTAAAGTCAGTTTTGGGTAAAAAGATGTATATGCAATCATAATAGTTACAACATGCATCATATTACAGTTTGGTTAATTTATAAATGTCCCAAATTAATCCTCGATAATTATTCTAATGTATAGATACAATCAGATTATGTTTCCTATATTTTGAGTATCCCATTTTTTTTTACTAAAATGTCATTTTTAATTGGAAACATTCACTTTGAGCCACATAGGCTGCATCGTGCAGGGGTCTGACTTGAGAATGATTCTTTCAAGTCAGAAACTAAATATTAATAATTGTATAAAATTATTAAGATATGTGGTGAAAAAAATTATTTCAATAAGTCACCAAAAACACTTGTATAATATATCTTATCTTTACTGAAAAGTGTTTGTGTGCACATTTAAAAAATATTTTAGACACAATCATGTTATGATCCTCATTATACATTTTCTCAGAAAAATTTTATTTTCTGTATGAAAACACTTTTAATCATACTTTTCCTCAGTCTGCACATCTTTTTCCTCCTCCAGGTTGATTTGTGCCTCTCCCTTCACTTAAGCCTATGCCTCCACCTCAACCTCCGCCTCGACCTCCACCTTTGCGATTTACCAACAATTTTTTTGCATGCATGTTTTCACTTATAAAAAAATTTATTTCCCCTGTTATTATTTTCATTGAGAAAGAGTTCAAGGATATTATATATGCATTCTCACGGTAATTATTCCCACCCAAAATATCTTTAAATGATTATAACTATACTAGATCAAACTAATAGTATGTAGTAATATAAACTTGTTGTCAGCATACATTCTTACAAAAAGTATGCTTCCCACTCCTCTTTAAAAAAATTGATTTCTTATAATGAGTAACTAAGATGTCGATAGTCTTGATAATGCTAGGAAAATATAGACAAAAAATAATTATGAAATTCATTTAATGAAACACTAATTACCTTAAAAAATTTATTATAGGGGATGTTGTTCTTGTCATGTTTTATGCTTCCTATCATAAATTTTCAAATATAATATCCACAATAGGTGTAATTATCTTGTTTCATACCTTATAGAAACATTTACCTAAATATGTAAATTGTTCTGTAATTTTTTTATAGTTAAATATTTTCCAGCATAGCTTAATTTTTCACATTGGAAGTAATATGCATGCATTATCCCATCAGACACAAAATCCATTCCATGATATAGCCTATATAAATTAACCAACCTTTTATAAAAAATTTATTGTTAAAATAGGGACTGAAAATATAATTAAATGTGTATATATTAAATGTTGATTGAAGTGTATAATTTATTCACAATGAACATCATGTGTGGAGGGTTGGTTTCATATCCATCACTGGATCAAAAAATAATTATTTGTGGTGTCTATGTTTTCTATTATCATCATCTAGTGCATTCTAAAAACACAAAGTCAATTACATATTGTAATAAATAAATGAAAATTAATGTGATTAGATTGTAGAGTATTAACTTTGCTTTGTAGGAATCAGAATAAGTATTTCGTCTCATGAATTTTATTAAAACATCCGATTAACAAAAAAAAATTTCTTCTTAATTTCTTCCTCATTCAATGTAATTTCTAATGTAGAAACAATACAGGGCAGAATAAATCCAAATCATTCTTCATATGATCATATATTTATATAGTTCTGATATAATCTCATTTAGAAAATATGAGTTGTTGTTAACTTTAATAAATACATTATCCCACTATTTGGATAAAAGTATTCTGAATATGTACCTTATGTATGTATTCAAATATGAGGTGCCCAATCATTCATGTTGGACAATCTTATTTAGAGTCTTGATACCAACTACGTCTCTAAAAGAATATCTATATATTTCTTCTTCATATTCAATGTAAGACATAGTTTTATCTTTAATTGTGGTATAAACATGATGTTTTAATGACAATAAATGTTTCTATAGAACTGGTGTGAAGAAGGTACTCTTGTAAGGTCATTTGATTTTATTTACTGATTCACTAGATTTTATTAATTAGACATTTTTCTCCACAACTTTATCCTTCTATAATATCATACCTCACTTAATATTATTATCATCAATATTTCCATTTTTTCATTTTAATTTCTTTAAAAGACAAACAACATGTGTATTAAAAAGATTTGATTGCGATGTAATGAAAGATTCAATAGTTTGTTTGATTGTTGTAATGCATGGGCCATCAGTTGGAACAAGAAACATATTATTAGCTTCATAATCCACCTCAATCCCCATTCTCATGTGTTCTTCTGGGAGGTCTTGATTGTGCATCTGGTCTCCCATCATATTGTAAACTATACCCATGACAACTCAGTGGTATGTGGGTGTTGAAAGATGTAAATCACATACAATTATACCCTATACCGAATTAATAGTAACAAGTTATCAAAATTTGTATGATTAACATTGAGGAGAAATAGTCATGAAAAATTGATTACACTCGGTAAGATATAAGGTTGGGGGAGTTACTAGCCTCAAATCTAATGGGAATATTTTATAATTTTTGGATCTTATATCCACCCCCATTTCACATTGATAAATTCTTGTACATTGGTCTTTCAAAATTGGTCACAAAATAATATATTACAGTGAGTCTATTTGTTTCTGAAATCATCTCATCATATTATATGTATCTTCATGTGGGTTTATATTCTCGTAATATGTTGGATAATATATTCCAAACCCTAATCCACAAAGGTAAACATATTGTTCATGACACATCAAATCTACTAAAAGAATACTTTCTTCTGGTACATGAATTGTTGATTTTTTTTCATAAACAATATAAAAAATATGAAAAAATAATAGATCTTTTCATATAATTTTGATATAACGTATAATTAATTAAAATTATTTTATACTTACAAATGATTTCTATACTTGTTTTGTGTTTTCATCAATTAATTTACCCTATTTATTTACACAAGCCTCCTTTTGTAGAACATAACGTGGGATGAAAGGGGATTCAAATTTAAATTCTTCAATATGCATAAAAATAAAGGATCATTTGTTGTCTCATATCACATAATTAAACTTTTATTTTTTATTTAAATTTATAAAAATTTTATCTCTAATGAAACATACCCCATCATTGCTTTGTGATATGGGTATGTTGGTTTTAATGCACATTATTAATTTTGCGAATTCTTTAACTATTTCACAAATTAATAATTTTTGAATCATGTTGGATGAAATAAATAATTTCAAATAACATATTATAGATTTTGGTGCACCTAAAAGGTGTTCTCAGTTGAATGATTGATGAAAAAATTCAATGATTCCTTATTTATAATACGTGGATAACAGAGGTGGGTGATGATTTATTTACCCCTTATCCTTCCTAAGATATAACTTTTTAAAAATAGTTTCTAAGCCTTTATGGTCTTTTCGAATGGCCATTAAGACTAATTTTTTAGTAAATCATCTAAATTAAGTATAGTCTACACTAAATAATGGAAACTAAATAACTTTTCATTATATAATTTTTTAGTAAAAAAGAAAAATTATATTGTAACATTACTGTTATATATTCGGAATGGATTTCCTTTGTTACATGTCTAAAATAAATCCATAATTTAATATCATTAAGAACATTAATCCCCATTATGTCCCCAAGATATGTAATGAAAATTGAATTTTTTAGGTCAATATGTTGGCCATGTTGATTCCAATAAAATTAGAAATTTATACAATGAACTCTTACCATGATAATTTTATTCAGCACTACAATGCAGCATTGATGTTGTTTTTTTCATCAACATGTTTTTGATCCACTAATAATACCATAGTTCCATCATCAAGAGTCTGTTCTTCTATAGGATTGGTAACATAACTATGTGACGAAGAAGAAATTTTCTTCATGAGTAGTCAAAAAATTAATTTGCCTTGAATAATAACAATACAATACATTTAATTCATAAAAGCCCAACATTTCATTTATCATGCATGAACATTATTATTATCTTTAATAGAGATATAATAATTCAACATTGCAATACTACTATCATGCACTTCTTTTATTTATTCTATCCTCAGATTTTGATTGTCTTACATATCTAGATGATGTACTGGCCCAATCATTCAAATAGCCCTTTCTCCCATCATTGTGGGTTTTAAAGTTCCTTGATGGCTTACTTCCCAAACATTTATTATACCATTTCGTTGTTCTGTTATTTATATTATATATTTTATGGATATACACACATTTTTCTTGATCTACTCTAATCAAAAGTTATCTTATAATCATTTTGGATGACTACTTCTCACATTAGTTCATGAAACATAGAATATATAGGGTTTGAGTCTCAAGAAACAAAACAAAATAACTATTTGGGAGATGAATGTCAAGTTCCACTGATGTTAAAATATAACATAAATGAAATTTTAATTATGTATTATAGCATAATATATTATAAAAATGAAGGAATTAACATTCAAATCTACATGACATCCACTAAAAATCATTTAATTCCACTCAGAATAATTTATTATTTTCTTCTTCATATGAAATGTTTATTTTATATATGGATTAGCGGAGAGACATACTTGTTGTAGTGTTGATGTGAGGTGGATGAAAGATCAGGAAAACCGGCCATTTATCAAAGATTCCAATATATATTATCCTAAAGATAATTATAAAGACAAGGCTGGAGAGCTCTACTCATTGTGGGGGGAATGCCCTCAAGAGTTGAATTAGATTAATCATCATAGTATTATTATCATCAATGTATGCTTAACTGCGGAGTTCTAATAGGATCCATTGCGACCATGTTAAAAATAAATATAATTTTTGATGATGTTTTTTAAAATTAATTGAGTGAGCCACATTAGAAAATACATATCAAAAAACCAAAAAAATCATTCATTGGGTTTTGATTAATATTTTTGTGTCATGTTTTGTGTTCCCATGATGTAGTAGATGAGGAGGATGAAAGGCTAAAAGAGTGGAATAGTGAGTTGGGAGATGTGGTATTCAATTCCATGGAAGTGCCAGTGATGATGATTAATGGGTAGAATATGAGCGTTAGGTATGTCATCAATGAATTTTGGAACTATAATGATTGGAGAATGGCTAGTTTGAAAGAGGAAGTCCAATTTTTCCTTGAGAGATGGAAGACAATAAAATCTATCATTATTGATTAAATTAATGCAGTGAAGGATAGTTGTACTGAAATTTTTGAAATAATAAATTCGTGTCCAGGATAGTGACAATTTAATTCAAGATGAATAAAATTATGGACTTTTATTCATGGAGTGTATTTAATTGTATATATATCTTGACAAAATGAATCCTTATTCATACAACCATATTTCTGAAACACGTGTGCCTTTTAAATGAAATTTTATTTATGTTTCTCATAACTATTACATGTTGTATGCTTCATTCACAGAAATTGATGGAGATATAGTTTCACAGTTGTGTCGTATGAAGATGGAATGTGTTTACAGAGTCTGGGTGGAATTGTGTAGTCATATGTAAGTGAGATAAAGAGAAATATATAGTACTCATATATTAAATTATCATTGATTAATTTTTTATATATGATTACTTGTATAACATATTTATTTTAATAACATTATTAATAAGTTCTAATATCAATCTTAGATGAAATATAAGATACTCAGAAATAAATAATAGGAATATTCTATGTCCTAAGACCATTGACAATAGTATAATATACTAGGATTGTACATATTACTATTGAATAACGTTTTATAGCAACATGCGTTGACTACTCAACAATATATAATCTAGAAACCATATCCAATGACGCTTCATAGAAGGAATAGCTCAAAATGACCATTGAAGGTTCCCCAACTAAGTAGATCAATAGAAATGTTCCACATAGAAGAGGCAATAAGGATTGAAAAGAGTCCTATGAACATACACTGATGGAACCACTTGAAAAGTCTCCTCACATGAAGATGAATTATATTACCTAAAAATTAATGGTATTGATGAAATGAATCTCACCATACCTTCATTCGACATCACTTTTCTTCTTCTCAAATATTCCTCACCTTCCAATTTATGATATTTTTTAATCCACCATAGTCCCAAAAATCAGTACCAATAGTCTTATTGTGCCTATATTCACATTCCAATACTAATTAAAGTGATTTTAAACACCATATTAATATTTGAATCTAAATCAATGGGTATAAAAAAATTCTTACATGACATGATGGATGTTAAACAATGAATTCTAAAAACTAGTTCAAATAAATCCATCTCAAAAATATTGAAATCCTTCAGAAAAATTTCCTCACTGAAATTCATAAAACATGTCTCACAGTTAAATGCTATAAATTCTTTTTGTCTAATAGGTGATCAAATATTCAACACATGTGGATTCATTTCAACCTGTAATCCCATATCATCCACATCACAATAAGAAATAAAATAGTGAGGTGTTTTAGTATCAAACAGAGATGAAATGATAGTATAATTTAAACGAATCACATTTCCCACTATAGATGGGTAATCTTTAACCATTGTGAGAATCAGATATGAACAATAAAATTTATTACTAACTATGGATGTCAATTTTATATTTGTTTATTATGGCTGCAATGAGTGTTGGGTTATCAATGTTACTCGAGATTCACCCTCAGTCACTCGTTGTATTTTAGTGGGAAGGAGATGAGATATAGGATTATCTGTGGTTATAAATAATTAAAAAACACAACCACAGTACTAAAAAAATAAACTAATTGATAATGGAAATGTATAAAATAACATTCATTAGATTGTATCCTTGATTCTTCTAAGGGAAACGTAGAGGAATCTCACTGGAAACAGAGGAGTTCCGTGGGAGATTGAGAATCGTGAGTGAGTGTGTCAAGGTTACCGTTTATTTAAATAGACCAGAGACACTATTAACAATGATTTCCTAAAACCATTAATAAAGATCACTTTTATTTGTGAAAAAATGATAATAACTTGTAAAAGGGATATTTACCAATGCTAAAAAAGCACTGAAAAAAAAAACATTTTTACCAGTGCTAATTTTTTTGTGCTGATAAAGATTGATCATTATCAGTGCTAAAAAAAGGCTGATAAATTTTCTTTTTATCAGCGCCAAAATTTTAGCACTTCTAAGGGATTTAGAACTATAATTATTTTAATAAATTTATTATAATTTTATAATTATTTAAATATATATATTTATATATTTATAATTACATAAAAAAATTTTAAAAAAAATTATTAATAATAATTATAAATATACCTATATATAAATATATATTGTAAATATAATTTTATAAATATATTTATTTATAATTAATTAATTTAAACTATATTTTTATCATTATTAATTGATATATAATCTTAAATACATGAATTTTTATAAATAAGTGAAATTGAAAAATTCTAAATAAGAAAACATTAAAAATATTGAAAATAGATAAGTTTTATAAAGTAGATATAAATTATTAAAAAACATAGATATATATATATATATATATATACATATATTGTAAATACTGAATCATTGTAAACAAATAAATATATAAATAGATAATATAAAACGAACAAATTAAAATTAAAAAATATCAAAAAAGAATACTATAATTGTAATAGTGTTAAAAAAAATAAATAAATTTAATAATTAAAAATTTAATATAAATTTTTATAATGAAATTGGTAAAAAATACAAAAAAAATTAAATAAATTAAAAAAAATGTTAGATTTATGTGTTTCTATATATTGATAAATATATTATTGTGTACATCTGTATACAAAAATTCAATAATTACACAAACACACACAGAGACATATATATATGGGAAATAAATTTAACACACCACCTTTGTTATATGTTAGTTTGAAAAAAAACATTAGAAATGCATAATACATTAATATGGTTTTAATTAAAATTAAATTTGTTATATATATATATATATATTTATATTGAATTTATATTATTTATTACTATTTATAAATAATATTTGTATATATATATATATATATGTTATACATATTCATTTTTATTAAAAATTTCTTCATTAATAAAATTTTAAATAATTTTTTAATTTGTTCAATTTTAATATTATTTTTAATTATTACAATATTTTAATTTTATATATGTATATTTAATTTGCACTACTTAGTAAAATTTATAACATATATATATATATTAAATTTACTCATTTATATCAATAATTATTTAGTAAATAAAATTTTTAATATTTATTTATAATTTAATCATTTTAAAATTTTATTTGTTTAATTACTTCAGTTTATTTAGTTTACATATCTCTATATTTAATATAAACTATTTACTAATATTAATAAATTATATATTTGTTTATTGAATATATTAATTTTTTATCATTAAGAATATAATTAATAAAAATTCTAATTTTTTTAATTTTTATTTGTTTACTTATTTTATTTTATTGAGGACCATTATTAGAGATAAAATCATGTTCTAGTAATGATTCTATATTTTTAGTGCGATAAAAACATTATTAAAGGGTGCCCTTTATTTGTGCATTTTTAGCATTAATAATGGTCTCTATTTATGAGTGCTAAATTTTGAAATGATAAAGATTGACTTTATCATTGCATTTTTTTGGTGCTGCTAAATGTCAGTGATGTTTAAAGAATGTTGTGATGTAATGTATGGATGACTGATTTTTTCACTTTTACTAGTATGGAATAAAGATGGAATATTGTTTTACTATATTTATAATAAAACAAAATCATTATTATGGTACTTTATTTATTATTTTAGGTTGGTTATGACACATGAAGCGGAGGAAGAATAAGAAATAATATTTAATGAGTCTGTAAGGATAATTAACTCTTCTTCAGTGGACTCCCTCAATATATCATCTTATAGGACATAAGGTTGCTATTTCGGAATGAAAAAACCTTAATAACATAGAGACATATGTTTATAGGAAGGAATTATGGGGATTTTTTTATTATATGTATGTATGTGGTGTAAAATAGTTTTTGAGGGGGTTTCCAATTATATATAAGATAAGGGGAACTTTAGGAATTTTATAAAATATTAAATTCGAGTAAATTATTTTTCTCGTAAATATGTATAAAATTAATATAGGTAAAATATAAGGTTAGGATTAGTCAAATTAATTCAAAAAAAATTAAAATTTGATGGATATGTTTTCCCCTTATATTTTATTTTTATTACCCCATTAACAGTTTTGACAATTACTATAATATTAAAATATTCTTACCTCCAAGGGTAAATAATGTTATGATAAAATTAAAAATGACTCATAAATGGACCATAAATGATTTAATAACAATATCTGATTAATAAGGCTTAATATTTTTTTTATTAATTATAATCATTTAATAAAATATTATTCACATAAAGTATCAATTATGTCAGTTTTAGAACTCTTCATTTAGTTTGAATTTAATATCATTAAGAAAAAAGAATTAAATTATAATGATTCAAATCCATTAAAATGTTTTCATCATAATTCATGGGTCATATTAATTATAAACAATTTTAAAACTTTTAATGATTTTAATATCATTTAAACTGATTAGATAAAACATTACCATTATGATATCGGCGACGATGGGCACCGCTACCCAACCGTCGTGACCTCGGTGACGATGGGCCCGCTCCAGTCCCTCCCCTCCTTGAGGGGGAGGGACCCTCTTCATTTCCCACATCGTGTTCTTTCCTTCCCTTCTCTAACCCCTATTCTCTCCCTCATTTTCCTCCAATTGCACATTTCCCTAATGTTCCAAATCTATTAGAAGGCCACCCGCATCTCTCGATTTCATCTTCAGAGTTCACCAATGCTTTGTCCCTTCTGAATTTGACCTTGGTCACTCGGTTCAAGAATCACCCACCATTGGTGGAATTATTCGACATGTTTGTTTTGGATGCTTGCGGTTTTCTGAAAGAGCTACATTAGGTCTTCAAAACAACATGCATATTATAGTTCATTTTTCTTTGGAGTTGGATTTAATCAAAGCCTGTGCCAAATCACCCCGAGTCTGCAATGGATCCTTCTTCTTTCTTTTTTGGTGGTCCTATGATTTCCACATGAAGTGTGATTCTCCAACAACAGTGCCCTGGGTCCGCTTGCTGGAGCTTCCTCTTCCATTCTAGAACCCTGCGATAATTCGGATGATAGGTAATATGATCGGTCAATTTCTTTGTTCAGATAGTATAACTAAGGTAATATGTCAATCGATTTCTCCTCGTATATGTGTTGAGATTGATGTTTCAAGGATGCCTATTGATTTGGTTTGGATTGAAGTTGAAAAAGAATTCCAGAATAACCAAGCAGTTATCTTTGAATCGTGGGTGGATTTCTGCTCAGTTTGCAAGAAAATGGGTCAATGGCTGTCAACGTGTCGGCGTGGTCTCATGGCCTGTCATCAGAGGTAGGTAGAAGTTATGGAAACTGGTACTGGTGTGGTCATGTATAATGGTCTGGAAGGGAAGCCCCTTGGTGGTGTATCCTCAATGGTTGATCCGAATGTGATGCTTCCAAGTAGAACATCCACCGAAGCTCCTCCTCTGCCTAAAGATTGCACAATGAATCGTAATCCGACTGTTGTGGATGTCTTTGGAACACTAAGGTGTGACCTGAAACTAGAGGAGAATGGTATGACTGAGTCTAGAGTGCTTGATGGGGTATCTATTTTAGGAACCATTGAGCAGAATACTGCTACTTCCAAGGTTGCCTCTTATGCGGATGCTGTGTGCGCTAGAAGCGAGGGTTCTCAGGAGATGATGCCAGGGTTTCATGGTCATGAAAAGGTTCCCTATGATGCAAGGGAGAGTGATCCAACTTGTGGAAATGGTCAGGAATTATAGACTGTCGGCGGTGGGTGCACATCACTCTAAAGAAAATGTTAAATATCAAGCTTGTTAACCAATTTGAAGGTTTAACCAGTGAAGGGCTAGATCAGGACCATGATATAGCATGGACATAGATGATTAATGAAGAGAAGATACATCAAATGGAAGAGTATTGGGATGGATTTTCTAATTTTTCAGAAGACAGTGCAATTAGAATCCAGTGCAGAGGGTTACCCAGTTCGAGGAAAAGGAAGGGCCAAAGAGGGAATCAGGACTCAGGGAGGTGTATCCGGATCTAAGGACACAATTCGAAGGGACTCAAGGATTACTCATACGTAACCCAACCTATAGAGACCAGATCTGCCAAAAAGGTGATGGCCAAGGTGATCTATTGTGATCCCTAAGTGATTAGTAAAAACTTTTATGCTTCATGTCATAAGGAGCGGGAGCCGGAAAGAGTTATCTTAGAGTATTTAAAGAAAACTCAGGAAGTATAGGTGGTGCTGAATCCTCCTCCTAGCGAGAAATCTGGTCGGCTTGAAGCTGTTGGAAATGGGGAGTTATGGTAAATTATTATTCAATCCAAGGAAGAAATGTTGGAGGATTACTATCTGATTAATGCCTCGAAAGAGGATGTAGCTAAGATGTCTGAGCGACTCCTTCGGGTGGACACTAATAAGATGCAGTCAGAGTGGATTGACAAGCAAGATCGCATTCTAATAAGTGGGTTCAATATAAAGATGATTATATTGTAGGAGTACATTCAGAAATGGTACAAGATGGCCTATTGGTTTGAAGACCTAATCAAGGATGGTCCAGCCTTAGAGGTAAATAGTCTCCATTTGAAATTATTTAGAAATAGAGTGCCGAACATGATTAAATTAGATTTCAATGGCACAACTATATCTTACGGTATTTGATGTTTTGTATTCTGTAATGCATGGTTTCTCAATTTTCTGTAAAAGTGTTTTAAATAAAAAAAACATAATTTTCAGGCAATATCATTTCTTTTTATTTCTCTATTAAATATATAATGACTAAATTGTTGTTATATAGAATATAAGGTAAATATTTGTTCAAAGAAATTATTAATAAATAACCACAAAGAATATAAATCAATTATATTTTAGAAGAGTATTTATAACCAAACCTATCCACTAGTAATCAAAATATTAAATCTATTATTTTATTAAAAAATAAGAGTGTGATATTTTTTACTTTTCATTGAACAAAAGTTTATATGGTTCATTATCTCATCCAAATGGAAACAAAATGTAATATAATAAAAATAATTTTATTAAATATAGGTTAATGGGAATAATCTAATAAAATTTAGACAATTTTATATTATTTTTTTATCATTTTATTTTTAACTTTAATTACATGATTTATCCTTCACGATTTAAAAACATAACGAAGGGTAAAATTTATTATATCCACAAACAAGACCCATTTAACAAATATAGAACAAAAAATTGAAATATGTAATATTTTTTTCACGGCTACAATTTTAATAGGTGGAATAAGTTAATTTTAGATTAATGTTAAAGCTCTATGAACATAAGTTTCTTAGAAAAAATTCCTATTCAGGTATAAAATACATTTATTCAAAATTAACCATAAAAATGATTCCAGTAGACATATTTTTATTATCAATAATATAATAGAACTAATTTTACTTTGATCCCACTTTGAAAAATGGATATTTAAAAATTTTTGAACAAAAAAATCTAATTTTCAATAAAAATTACTATTATAACTATTCCCTAGAAAATTAACCATTTCAAAAAAATCCAAAAAATTCACCCTTTGATAAAATTGATAAATGATATTATTTTTTAAAATTAAAATTCAAATATGATCCATTAATAAATAATAAATTTTCTCTATAAAATATAGAAATCCTTATTGATGATATCATATTTCAGAAGCATAAAATTACTTGATTAAAATTTGAGTTCTTATTTTATAAGAATTTATCAATAAATTTATATTTATTAGGAAATTTACATATATATTTTAAAATTTGGTTAAAACTAGTCATACATGGAAATTTAACGATTAGGTTATAATATTTATATTTAAATAATAAAATATTTTTATTCATTTAATCTTAGTTTTTCATGTTATATTTTCTATTAATGTTTGTGTTATTTTAAAATTCCTTGATGTTACAATTTTTTTTGGAATAAAGAAAATAATAACGATTTTATGAAAAAATATGAAATAATATTTCTTTGAAATTTTAATCATGGGGAGTATAATATATTTTCCATTAAAATGAAAAAAATAGCCAATAATAATTTTATCAATTTTGACGATGAAATAATGGTTATGGAAGTAAAAGTATTATTTTTTTACCATGAAAAAGGGAATGTAGATTTTACTTATGTTAAATAAATTTGTGATGTAGAATAGGTCACTAATGATTATTTTTTAGAAAATATCTCAAAATTTTCAATATAATATGTTAAAATTACAATTGTTTATTTTTTTCATTTAAACACTTTTTAAATTATTTATTATTAAAATTTGGTTTATATAATGTAAAAAGGGAATTTTGTTTAGTTTTTTGATATAGCACCCCCAATTTTGTGTATGTAACCCTTTTCTTATGATTTTGATGTATGTGTCATGTTTTGGTGATGTTCAAGAGGGTTTGAAAGAATATTTTACCTTTTTGGGATTTTTTAAAGGTGAACGGTTAGTGTACAGGTTTTGTAAAACCATGAAATACGTACAAGAAACGTTCTACTGTGATATTAGGGCTAATGGAAATGTATATGTTTAGGTTCATGGTTTTTCCAACCCATTTGACCCCCTAGGAAAAACATAATAATATGGAAAATATATTTTTCATTATTTTTTCATGGTTTTCCTAATCATTATGGAAAACTGTTCAAGGTTCTCCTTGAGGGAATGGATGACACAAAGTCACTGCAAAATTTGAAAAACAATGATTTTAACCTTTCAGGGATTAAAAACTAGATCATAAAAAAGGAAATCTAAGTTCAGATTATCTTTAAACTCATTTTCCCTCTAATTAATCCCGACCATTATATTTCATCATCCAAAGGATTTGTAACATTTCCTCGTCAAATTGGAATTGATTTGGAGGTATTTCATGGTACATTGTTGCCCGAATCCCATGGTAAATCATCATTTGAGGTAATTTTCTGGGTTTTTCTTAGATCTACTAACTTCCCACTCTCAACTCCATAATCTAAAATTTTGTGGATATATATAAAGAGTTTGGTGAAAATAATGGTTACAGTTTTCCGTTTTGATATTAGGGGAATATATTTATGTTGTGGTTTTAGAGATGCAACCAAATTGTTTTGGAGATTCTCATCTTGTTATTCATCTTCTCTCTAAATCCCAAGGTTTGTGGATTCACTATGAACTCTTAATTTTAGAATGATATTCTGTAGTATCAAGTAGATTATTTTTTTAAAATGTCATAAGAAATTTTTTTGAAGGTCATTTATGGAAACACATTTTGGATATTTTTTATGGAACGGTGCAAATTAGATGTCATGGTAAAAATTATATTTTGGAACATGATTTTAAAATTGTTGTTTATTTTTTTATATGGAAAATAAATTTCAATAAAATGATTCTTTTATTGAAATGGATTGTAAAATAAGGTTTTTTTAATGTTGTTGCCTTGAATGGTTAAGCATAAGTTGAATGTAATAGATATTGGTCATGAAGTACCACCATTAAAAGGACATGATATGGTCATGAAGAACCGACGCCAATGGTAAAAAAGAAAACTTTTGTGGTTTAACTTGTACTTGTGTTATTATGTTAAGAGTAATGGTTTTACCAACATTGAACATTGGGAACTGTATATACGATCTTGTCAGTACTTCTTCCTTGGAAACTATTTTAGTATAGAAACGCTCCTCGGTGTGAATCTTCATGGATTTGACATAAAATATTTTATATTATTCTCTATAAATTGTTTTATATAAATATGTTAACATTTTCTATCTTAGTGGCATGATTAAGGATGTCATTTGGGGAAAATCCTACAAAATATCATTACTCACCTCTACATTGGTACTTCAGTGCTTTTGGAAATATCATTTATTGGAACACAAGAAAAGGTTAAGTATCAAGCTTCATTAGTGATGCTTCATGATACTTGGGGTTTTTATGGGTATAGAGCATGGTTTATTTTAGGATCTCTATAATTATATATTTAAGTCTTCTATTTTTGTGCATTTTCATTCCTCTTAGAACTTTGATGTTATTTGTCTTACATTTTGGTAGTTTGTTGTAGTTTGGTTTTCATATCAATGGTATTACTTTGTGTTGTTTTACATTGTTGTCATGTATCAAGCACTTGTATTCTGTTTTGGCCTGTTTGTTTGGGATGGTTATTTTTTGAATGGAAAATAACCCCTATATATTAATTAATCCCCTGTAATTTATTTCTAGCCTTTGGCATCTTGGGGATGTTGCTTATGGTGGTGTAATATCCTTTCATCATCTAAAGAAAATATGGAGGTTGGTATGTTAAAAGTGGTATCAGATTGCTCAGTTGTTGACTAAAATGTGTCGATTATTTCTATCTTTCTTGGATTTGAAATTCAATTTGGATTATTCCATGAGTTGGGATAGTAAAAAAGAGTATTATTGTCGGAACCTGAAATTTAGAGAATAAAAATATTTCACTAACGTTGTTATGCTGAACTCCAAGTTACCAAGTATTTGGGTAAATAATAAATTTAGAGATTCTTACAAGAGTTGAAATATCATTTTCATGGGTTTATCCAATGAGTTGAGCATGTCATCCATTATAAAAATTAATTCCCAATATGAGTTCATATCTAATTTTCTGTACGAATTTATGAATGTCTGAAAATATCCAAATTTTCTAAAAATGTTAATTTTTTTTCAATTTTTAGATTTTGAAAATAAAATGAATGTTGTAGTTTGAAAATAGTTTTTTTTTCAAAATTATGTTGAAAATTTCACAAATGGTTGAACATGGAAAATATTTAATTTTTTAAAACTCTTTTTTAATAATTGTGATGTGGTAGAATTTTAAAATTTTAAGACTTCGGTTTCTATAGAGTGAGAAATTTGGAGGTTGTTGTGTTTATAGAAAATGACATTTGTTAGGAATTGTAGAACCATCTAGAAGAAGCTGTTAAGAATGTAGTAGAAACTAATCCACAAGTGATCCAATAGATGGTTCAATTTGTTGTCTAGGATTTTCAGGCTATGGATAGGGGTAACATGAGGAATTCACTAAGGAAAGTGGACTATTCCTTCTAGTATTAGATTTTGAATCTACCAATCTAAAAGGGTTATTTATAAGTATAAAGGATTGGGATGTGGCTGAATATGATGAATTTAATCTTTGATTTCTTTAGAACACTACTAGAGTTGAAAGTCATGTTAGAGATGTATATATTGGATGACCTTGAATGGAAGTGGTGGGATTTGGCAGTTTAAGCTATGTTAGATCACGGAATTAGATGAGAGGATTTTAAATAATTGATTAATAAGTAATTCAACCATCATACATTCAGAATTTCAAGAACAATATAATTATTTAGGTTGAAATAGGAGAGACTCATTTTGATAGATTATGTGGCTAAATTTATGAATTTTAAAAGCCTTTCACCTGAAGTCACTACTAGTGCATCCTTTAATGAACACAAATTTGAATCTATGATGAAGAAAAAAAATTTCTCAAAAATTTTCATTGTCTATAGAATGGGTTATACAGAGATGTTAAATATAGATAGATTAGAAAAAACAAACACATAAATAGATATTGAGAGATGGAGAATATTTTTACCAACGAGAAATTGTAAGAACTTGACTGTTGGGAGAATGATGACCACAGAAACCTACTTCAATGATAGTGTAATGGATCATATTTAGCTGAATGAATTGGTGAATCTTCCTACAAGACCTAAGATCAATCCCATATGATTCCAATGTTGTTATTTGGAACACATAAATAGATAGTGTGTGGAACCATCTAGGTAATTTCACAATTGTAATAATTTGGGTATTTTTCAGTGCTATTGTCATAGTTCCCTGAGGATGAGAGTTTAGGATACATATAGTGTGTTGTAAGAATCTAATTAAATGAGTGAATGAGGGACATAGAATACATACCATCTGAAAAAAAGCTATCTATTTTTATTCTAGGTATACCAATAATCCTCAACAAGGGAAATCTCAACAATGTAACCAATTTCAATGTTTCATGAGCATGAATTTATATGGCGATTGGTATGAGATAGTGGATGATTAGTATTGACCATCAATAGTGAGAGGTAAGATTGTTTTGAATTCTACGAAAATGAATTAATTTTTTGATATGGGTGCATCTCATTCCTTTATTTATTCTTATGTCATTGATTTTTTGGGTTTAATCTTTGAGATGGTACCTTCTTTTTTGAAACTACAAACTCCTCTTAGTCAAAGAGAATGTATAGCCTATATATATAGAGCATGTTCGACAATAGTTGTTGAAGATGAGAGGAAATGTTATTTCTCTATTATTTATATGGATATCTATGATATAAAATTATTTATGGATTAGTTGAAAATTTGCATGGCTCACTTCCACAGTTAAACCAAACGAGTTGGTTTCACGACAGGCGATGGCATCGAGCATCTCTTTAGAGGAGGCCAGAATGTAAAGGCAATTGAAAATGTCGTGATGGAACAATAATTTATAATGATCTCTTACTAGTTATATTCCATGAAATTGGTTTTGATTGAAGTGATCGAGAATAGTAGTTTTCCAGTAGTGGTTGAACAGTTCTATAATGTATATCCTCAAAATTTCTCAGTGTTTCCACCCATAAGAGAAGTGGATTTTATGAGTGATCTCATACCAAGGGCTAGTTTATATCCCATCCATATTATCATTTTGAGAAAATATAATCAAGGGATGTAGACTTGTAGCGGAAAGCAATGGGAAACAAAGGTTCATTTGAATGAGTACATCTCTATGGGAACCACCGATCATGTTTGTCAAAAAGGGGGATAAAACACATTGTATGTGTGTGGATTATCATAAGCTTAACCAAGTTACAATAAAGAATCGGTATAAAATTACACACATTTAATATAAATTCAAAAATTTATGGGAGATCTGTGGTTCTATAATATTTCCATATTATTAGGATATCACCAATTATGAGTTCGGAGGGAATATATTCCAAAGTAAAACTTTAGTTGTAGATATGGCCATTACAATAATATGGTAATGCCTTTCAGTCATACAAATGCACTAGAGGTATTTATGGTATTAATGAATTGGATATTTTAGATGTATCTAGAATCATTTATGGTTCCCTTTTTTGATGAGATATTTTTGTATTCATGGACAAAGGATATGCATGAATACAATTGAAAGAAATTTTGATAATTTTAATGGATCATTGGTTTTATGCCAAATTATAAAAGGGTGATTTTTTTAAAATAGGTGAATTTCCATGGCCTTGTAATCTATTAAAAATGTGTTTATATGGGTCCAAAAAATACTGAAGCAATTATCTTTTGGAAACCGCCAAATAATGTATTTTAGATTTTCTTTTTCCATGAACTGACTTGTTTTAACCAATGCTTTGTTAGTGAATTTCCACAACTAGATTCAATTATGAATGTTTTGATAGGGAAAAATGTTCTATATTAATGGAATAATTAATTTTATATGAATATTCTTGAGAGTAATGTTTTCTTTACATCATGACCAATCATGATATTGTCTGACTCAGGACAAGGGTTGGTACTATACTGTGATGCTTTGGGATTTGGGACGGGATGCATTCTCATAAATAGAGACCATGTTGTTGAATATGAATTAAATAATTTATGGGATATTTAGAATAACTTAAAAAATATAATTTGGAGTTAGCTCTGACATTGCATAATTACCTCATTGGTGAAAAAATTACAGTGCTTTCACACTATAAGTGTTCGTTTTTTTTATCAAAAATCACATGGATCTGAGAAAAAGAAGATGAATGAGGTATCTCCAAATGTTTTTTATTTAACATTATATATACACTGGGAAAATAATTTTGATATTATATTATCATTTGGTAAAAGAAAAATAATATTTGGGGATGTTGACGTTGGCCTTAGCTGATATTTTATTGGAATGTGAAACCCTAGGTGAATTTGTAGTTTTCATTCAAATTTTTTTTTGCTGGTTAGGGTGAAATAGTGGAAGAGGAATAGACATCTGATCCATAATGGGTTACTATGAGGTCAAAAAATCAATAGTGGGGACACTATTAAAGGTTAGAAGTTGTATGAGACTTCATTTTTGTGGTCCTAATATCGTATGGGCATACCTGTATCTCTTCAGGAAAATATTATTCATAATTACCCCAATTTGAGATGGGTTGTTCATCTAAGAACACAAAATACTTATAATTCATTGAATATAATGTGTTGTCTCAATAAGGGTTCGTTATCAATTTTCCGTTCATCTATTATTTAAAAATCACAAAAACCTTTTCTTAAGGAAAACAATATTTCTCTAAGGATTATTTCCTTAAGGAAAATTTCCTTTCTCAAAGGAATGTTTTCACCATACCTTGGTTTTAAATATCTTATTCAATGTCTTCTCAAAACCTTGTCTAGCCATTTTATACTATGTCAATAAATTCAGATACTTACCTAAATCCTTAGAATCATATTGTTCCTTGAATATCGAGTCATATGTTTTCTGACTCCGAATTCTATAAAATTCAGACTCTAAATTCTCTGAAATTCAGACTCTGAATTCTTTGAAATTCAGACTCTGAATTCTTTAAAATTCTGAAATTTAATTCTCTAATATTCAGAATCCAAATTCTATAAAATTGAAACTAAAAATTCTCTAAAACCCAGACTTCATGTTCTCTAAAATCTAGACTCTTAATTTATTAGAATTCAGACTCTGAATTCCTCATAATTTAGACTCCAAATTCAATAGAATTCAGACTCCCAATTCATCAGAATTTAGACTATGAATTCATCATAATTTAGACTCCAAATCTATAGAATTCAGAATCTATATTCTATGAAAATTAGAATCTAAATATCCTTGTCTCTACAAACTGATTTTGTATATGTTTAGACTCTAAATTCTATTTTTCCTAGATTATGGATATTTATATATAATCAATATTCTTCATTTTTATTACACATGATTTTGTTATAATGAAATCATGTTGTACAATTTGTTTCTTACTAACAGATGGTTCAGTGACACATGTACTTGTACATATTAAATTCAATGAAAAACATTATCGTTTGATGAGGAAGCAGACTGTTGGAATCATTGTTGATAAATAAGATCTCACAAGAACGAGGGAAAAGAATAACAGTGAAAATAATTTACATGATGTGAATCTATAAAGTGATTTATAGAGAGAAAATATCTCATACATTGTGTGTTTTGTGAACCTTTTGTTCAACTATAAAAAACATTTCACATTGATTTGTGCTACTCCGATTGTTGATTTGTACAATCTAGGACTTCTGGGGAAAGGAATACATCGATTCCGACTACCTTATCATTCGAGGGCTTGCTGGGATAGCAAGACAAACTTCATTATTCATATTAAGGGCTTACTGTGGAGTGGGTAAGACAAATTTATTGAATGAATAAATCAAGGGAACTATATCCATGGTGTTTCCATACCCTTCACATTGGGTTAAAATATTTTCTATAGGTTTACTTTTTTTTGTTACAAGTTTTATTTCTGTAGTATTTTGTTAAAGATATAAATAATAACATTCTCATACATTCTCATACATATACAGACTCTGATAAATAATATTCTATACACGCTAATGTAGAATCGTTACCTAAGATATATTTTTCTATGTTTTTTTTAATCACAACCAATTCATGTTTATGTTCCTTTCAATATTACCTGGGCCCTTCCAAAAAAAATTTTAGAATAAAAGTGGGTTTCTGAATTTACCATGTTTAAATTTTTTGAACATAGATATCCTTAAGGATAAAACAAACATTTTTAAACTACGAAATCACCCATATTGTAGTTGAGCATTTACATACAATATTTTGATCCTACAATTGGTATCATAGGAATATCTCTAAAATACATATACATACATTTATGTTTTCTTTCTTTAGTTTTCCAGATCATCCTTTCTTACCTTGCTTGATCATTTTTTTCTTTCATAAATTTTTTTATTCATGTTTGGATTAAATATTATTTCCTTGCTCATAAACGTCATCTATTAACAAATATTATCAACAAGTATTTTCTTATAGAATAGTATGTATGAATGATGGTTTTATAGACAACATGAATCCTACTAGACCACATGTTTTTTATGATAATGATTATGAGTACCGAAGATATAAGATGTTTAATTTTTTCATTAACAGTTGTGTATATAATTTTGTAATGCTCACGAGAAATGAAAAAATTCTAGAAAAATAATTCAATTTCATAACTAACCAAGAAAAAATAGAATATAAACTAAATTTAAATGTATTAAATACATTGTCATGTTCTATAAAAATGAATATATATAGTCGAATATCATTCGGTGAAGCTTCCAACTACATTTGTAAGAAACTTGAAGTTAAACATTTTGGAACATCTAAATTGATAGAAACTAGAAGTGCTTTGTTAAGAGATAAATATCAGGGATTCTTATTTCTTTATGGAGAACCTGTTTTCAATGTAAAAAAAATATTTATGTCCATTATCAATAGTCTTTAATCTATGTGATAGAAAGTTCCCAATGATGAAGTTCTTGTAGATAAGATAATTGACATCATGCCCATCGAGTGGGAATAAAAAAGAAAAACTCTTGATGGGAACAAAAATCTATCTAACATTACTCTTGATGAGTTATTTGTAACAATTCTTTACCATGAAACAATAATAAAGAGACATAATGATTTCGATAAAAAGATGAATGGTAATGGATGTTTATCATTCACTACTACATCTAAGGTCAAGAATCTGGAAATGGTAACTAGATATAAGGTTAATAATGATGTGGTCATATTCAAATAAGTGAGTGTGACCGGTCTGAAAATGAAATAGCCAATATTCCGTGAAGGATGAACATGATTATGGGAAATGAATATTTTCAGTACAGATATAAGAATTAATATATAAAGGAAAAGACTATTAATAAGTAAAATGTTATGAATGTTAATGGTCAGGACATATCATACCTAATTGAAAAAATCTTAAGATAAATAACTAAAAGGAAAAGAATTATGAGTGAAACAGAAGGAAGTATTAAAAGTCTAACACTAAAAAAGTCTTGAAAGAAAATAACACCTGGAGATCCAAAGGTAGTGACTCATTAGAAAAATCATCAGAAATTGAATCTTCTAGTTAGAATAGTATTGGTCTTACAACAAGAATACATATTTTAAATCATTTTCTTATGGATAAGTTACACAATAATGAATCCTTAACCAATATTTATTAAAATAAAAATATTCCAAATGAAGGATTTTACAAATAATCTGACGATGAATCTTCCTCATCAGAAGATAATAACTTAACTTCATTTGAAGAAGTATGTAGAATTTATAAACTTATTGAGAATGAAAATTTTATGTCAAAAAAGAAGGTAAAGAAATAAAATTATAGTATTTCAATTTTAACAAATAAGTATCAGATCCTTATAAGGATCCTGATTAGAAAACTATAGATTTTGAAAATATTCCTATAATCCTGATGTTTTTTAGTTTTGAGAAGTATACACTTCTTAAGGATCTTGAAAATATTATTTCAAAGAAAAATGTTTCAGAGGATAACTCAATATTCTAAAAATAATGACTCTGACGATAATAATTAAGCCATATGGCTAAAATCTGAATTTTTTTCCTTAAAGACACTTTTATAACATTTTAATTTTTGAAGGAAATAATTTGAGAAAATTTATTTATAACTTCTTCCTCTTAATAATAGTTCTTGAATTGGTTATACCCATTCAAATACTATAGTTGGTCACAATTATAATGTACCCCAATGTGCTCCCTTTTTTCACTAAGTGTAAATTCGTTGGACATTGGGAAAGAAATTGTTCTTTATATAAAACCCAATACATGGGTTTTATAACGCTTATATTTATAAGAAAATTTTGATTCCTATGGTTTTACTTTCTAAAATTCATGAATCCAAGAATGTTTAGATTCTAAAAATCTAACTCTTTCATTTTCAGGAAAATAAAGAAACTTCCAACAGTAGTACATAATAAATGAATAGTGGATGTTCCTAAGATATGACATGTCACAAAAACTTATTTGAAAATATTATCAAATTGAAAGGTGGAAAAGTAACTTTATAAGAAAATGATTAGGGAAAAAGTATTGGTATTGCTAACATTGGTATTCTTCGAAACACATTGATTTAAAATGTTTTATTTGTTAAAATTATTAAGAACAACCTCATCAGCATAATTCAATTATGTGATGATGTATACCTTATGAATTTTAGGAATGATAAATTCTTTGTACACAATTCCAAGGAAGAGTTTTTTTTTGCACATTTGCATGAGAATGTTTATACAGTAAACAAAGAGGACCTTATGAGCCAAGATCTCCTATGAATTAGTGTATTGTAAGATCAATCATGGTAATGACATTGAAGGTTTGGACACCATAACATTAGAAACCTTTGCAAACTCTCAATGGAAATATTTGTTAATGTTATACCAGAGTTTAGATTTGATTATTCAAAACATTGTGATCTTTGTTAATATGGAATGAAACATAAATCAAGTTTTAAATAAATTAGTGAAGTGTCAACTTCAGATGAATTATTGATTGTGCATATGGATCTTTTTAGACCAACACAAGATGGAAGTATTAGAGGCAAATACTAAATATTTTTTTTAGTTAATGATTACACCATATTTACACGGGCCAATTTTCTAAAAATGAAATCTGAAGGCTTTTATTATTTAAAAAGATTAATATCACAAGTAAAAATTAGATGAAACCTTCCATTGATTACTATTTATAGTGATCACATAGGAGAATATCAAAATTATGATTTTGAATCATTTTGTATTGTGAAATTCATTACTCTTAATTTCTCAGCTCCAAGAACTCCTCAACAAAATAGTTTTATTGAAAGAAGAAGTCAAATTCTTTAAAAAGATAACTAGAACCTTATTCAGTGAGTATTATATTGCTAAACATTTTTCGGTTGAAGCTACTAGTATGGATTTTTATACTATAAATAATGTTTTAATAATAACTTTTCATAACAAAACACCTTAAGAATTGTGTATTGGTTGAAATCCAAGTCTTTATTACATCAAAGTATTTGGATGAAATGTTTTTATTTTAAATACTAAAGATAACTTCCATAAATTATCACCAATGTACAATGAATTAATTTCTCTAGGCTATTCCACTTCGTATAGGGCTTATAGTATTTTTAACAAAAATACACGTACTTTTGAAGAATACTATGACCCTGTAGATACACTTGAATCTATTCATATTTTAATTGTCTTTGTAGCATTCATTAATTTAAAACGTTTTCAAATGGATGTGAAGTGTAATTTAATTAATGTATATGTTCAAGAAGAAGTTTATGTGAAAATACCTCCTACATTTGAAGACACAAATCATCCTAAACATTTTTGAAAACATACCAATACTTTATATAGACTTAAAGAAGACCCAATATCATGGAATGATAGACATATTGGTTTGTTTTACAATATAATTATGTTATGGGAACTAAAAAACCAAATCTTTTTTTGGAGAAAGATAATAAGAATGTTTTGATTGTTCAAATTTATTTTGATGACATCATATTCGGATCAAATTAGTAGTCTTTAACTGATTCATTTGTGAATCTCGTGAAATTTGAGTTTGAAATGAGTATGATTGCTGAGTTAACATTTTCCTAGGTTTTCAAATTTCACAAAAACCAGAACGAACTTACATATCTCAACATAATTATGTTAAATATCTTCTCAAAAAGAATTTTTTTTGATAATATTAAAAGTATAATCACTCCAATAAGTACCTCAAATTCTCTTGACCTTGATAAAACTCAGAAACTAGTAGATCAAACATATTTTAGAGGCATGATTGGTTTTTTATTATACATAACACCAAGTCATCAAGACTTAATTATTTCATTATTCTTATGTTCAATATATCAACCTAATCAAAAGGAATATTATTTAAAATATGTGAGAATAATTTTTCCCTAATTAAAGAGAACCACGGATTTAGGAATTTTCTAAAATTCTAGAAATGATTTTAGTTTAAAAAAATTTCAGATGATGTTTTTGGTGGATGTAGAATGGATAGAATAATGTACATATAGAATATATCATTTCATTGGAGATTCATTAGTGTCTTGGTATTTTAATAAGCAACACTAAGTAGCAGTTTCCACCAATGAAGAAGAATATATAGTAGTTGGAAGTTATTGTGATTGAGTGTTTTTTATGCAACACACGCTCACAGAATATGGTATGAGTGTTACCAAAACATAGATATTATGTTATAATACAAGTTTCATTTCCCTTATAAAAAACCATGCACACCACTCTCATGAAAAACACATAGAAATTAGGAATCACTTTCTTTAGATATCACAGACATAAAAAAGATATCATTTTTCAATTTATCAGAATGTAATATCAATATTTTGATATATTTACAAAATATTTACCCACAGATATATTTGAATTCATTAAAAAAAGTTATGAATTATAATAGCATGTTAATAATCCGTAATAACATTTGTTAATTCTCATATTATTACATTAATAAAGTCATTTTCAAAGAGGGGGTACATTTTTTTATACCAAAAATATTTATTTCTTATTCTATTTTTTCGAAAACCAAAATTTTAATTTCTTAATCAAAATATTAATTACATTATATTTTATTTGAAATTAATTTTTTTGGATACCCAAATTTCAGGAATTGAAAATTTTCATTCCTTAACAAAAATTTCTTGAATCTAAGAATAGAATTTTTCATATCTGACAATTCATTATTTGTAGTCGAGAATGTATTATTTCTTACATAAATCATCATTATTGTTTTTACATGTTTGTATCTTTTATCTTGTTTTAACAAACAATATCCGATTCACTTATCTAAAATATTTTTTTCTTAAACACTCCAATGATCGAAACATACCACATCCTACTTTTCAATTTACCTCAACCATCAGATCATATCATGCGTATTTCAACATTATATCAAATCTTCAATTCAAACCATCACATCGAGGCCTATATAAAGGCCCCAATTAATTTTTCCATATCAGTTTTCATATCTCCTTCTGTTGAAGCTATTCTCTTCATCCTAATGGTCACTCAGTTTTCCATATTTTCTTACACTCTGGATGTCATTGGATGTTTCCCCACTGAAATAGATGTCTTCAACTAAAGAAATCAAGGATTAGAAAATCTACAAGGAAAGGTTGGATGACCTAAAATTATTTGTTATGTATAACTTGTTGATTATGAAAAATATCAAGATGAATGGAGGGGAGATATTTTTCTTTTCCAAGGAAAAGATTCAGAATCACATGTATCTTGATTTTCTTATCGAATTATAAGATACAATTTGTTTTTATGAGAAAGTTTGAAGGGGGAAGTGTTTTGTTAAGGGATATGGGAAAACCTATTCTCTATATTTTAACATGGAAAAAATATTTTTGGAATTCTATGTGAAGGTGATGAAATTTTCTACTCTAGTAAGTTGACAGATTAGTCATGAATTTTTGAGAAGGAAAATGAAATTAAGTGACTTGTACTCAAAAGAGTAATGTCATCTTAGATCAACCACCTTTCATCAAATTTTATGATGTTACCGTTGTGGGTATTGGGTTTCTTTATTATGAGAATGGGTGAAAAATAATCTTTAAGGACACGTGGTATCTTTATATATTACCTTTTAGCTAACATGAGAGAGGTAAATATTGTGAAGTACATCATCCATACAATCAGCAACATTATTAATTGTAATATAAGTCTCATGTTACCTTGTACCAGACAATATTGTAGAAGATCATATTGCATTTCTTATATTTCTTTATAATTCCTCGTAGTTCTAAACCATGAACCTTCAAGATCATGTTGCTGAGTGATGATACATTTATGAGGATGAAAATCGGTTTTAAATCTAAACCACTTTAGTTTTATAATTTTTCTAAAATTGAAGTTCAAGATTTAGTTAATAAACGGAGATTAGGAGAAACATCCAAGAAGGATCAGAATAAATGGAATGAGAAGGAACTGGAAACCGAAGAAAAATATACAGTTCTGAAAACTCGGTCAGTTCATCCGAATTCGAAAAGAAAAAAAACATTCTATGGTGAAGTGTTTGAGAAATTGAAATATCATAAGAATAATATTAATAAAAAGAGAGATTCATTCTTTGGGTTGGATCCTTATGAGGAAAACCCTTGAATATCCAAATATATTAAGAAATTGAAAGTTAAGAAAAAAAGAATATGATGAAAAAGAAAATGTCAGAAGTTGAAATTGTCCAAGCCTTACTCAAAGATAAAGAAAAGGCCCATGAACAGAGTCAGATACCAAAATACTATCTTCAAGGAAATTTTCATATAGAAAATTCGAGAAATAAAATATTAAATCTAGAACCTATTGGGGAAGAATATATTTTTCAAGAAGATGAAGTGGAAGAATAAAAAGTGGAAGAAGAAGAAGAAAAAATGAATGACATGATTAAGCAAGTAGAAGTATACCATGAAGAGGAAATTACTTCAGAAAATATTTCAATCTAAACTTCCCACGTATAGTGAACCAAACATAATTTCCAAGGAGAAGAAGATGATGGAAATTAAGGGGATGATAAAATTACTGATGATGAGAGCAACAACCATGATTTTATCCAACCTAATGATGTTAAGGAAAATTCTATGAAAGAAGAGATTGATGATGATAATATATTTCAACTCTGTCATAGTGAGCACAAGTCTCCATTGGATAAGAAGGTAATTTCCAAAGGGGATAATGGAAACCAGGTTGTTATTGATATACCCAAGAAGGTTGTGATTGTAAAAGACTAGAAGGATATCAGTGGATCATCTAAGAGAAAATATGAAGATCTAGAAAATTTGTCCACACATTCAAGGGAATCAGTTTTTGAATCTTCATCTTCAATGGGTTAGTATTTTATTGTTCAATACATGAAGAAGCTAGTAAAAAAATTCCCTTATTTCCAAGAATTGATTCAAGATGTTTGTTTCTTTAAAATTCATTCAATAAAAATTCATATGTGATAAGCATGCTCATGGAAAACATCACTAAGCATGAGGTATATATCAAAACCTTTTTTGATTGATATGAATTTCATATGAGATCAAGTAATGAAATAAAAAATTGTCTAAAATAATAATAGATGACATGAATATCTTTGATGAATTCCATGATTTATTAAAATATTCTATTGACAAGTCAGATGATAGAATCCACAACCTTTCAACCAATTTTTCAGAAAACATGAATCTTGAGAGAGTATCCTAGAAGTAAGAGGATAATGATCTCAATGAAATGATACATTTAGTTTTTTTAAATTTAAATAAGGAAATGGGGATCAGGGAACAAAACGAATAAAGGATCAATCAGCAAGAAGAAGAAGTGATGTTTCATGCTAAAATTCAATAGACTCATGTTGAAAAAGTGATGGATTTTGAAATAAAGAATCAGGATCATGAGTAGTTTCTCAAGAGGTTTGAGGATGATCATAAAGAGCTCGAGAATTTAAAGTCCACCTTGTGTAAGATCATTCCAATAGAAAATATGGATGATCGATTTTCATGTCCTTCAGATTTTATGTTGTATTTTTTATGTTGTAACACTTTTTACTATCCAAATGAAAATTTTTTATCTCCTTCAATTGTTTTATATTTTATATCAAAGACCTTTCAGATATAATAATTTTTCTCCCTCCCAACATTCCATTTTGAGAATAACAAAGGCGGAGAAAATAATGATCAAAAGAATATTATGTAAAAAGAATAGAATTTCCTAATTAAGGGGGTGATTAAGTAAGAGGGAGTATAAAAAAATATTATCTTCTTATACGTGGAAAAATAACATCTCTATTAAAGACATGAATATGATCCTTAGGGATTTCATAACCTAGGGGGAGTTAGTATTATTAATCATTGGTCATAATCAAAGGGAGATAATTTTTTTCATTCAAAGTTCAAAAAGAAAAATCCTTATTCCTTATATAATTTTTCAACATATATTTTTTGATTTCCAAAAAGAATTATATTTTTGAGTCAATAATGTTTAATTATTAGGTTTCTATTCCTTTATTTTTTAAAAATCACAAAAATATTTTTTTGAGGAAAACTATCTTTCTCTAAAGAATTTTTTCATATGGAAAATTTCTTTTTTCTAATACATTTTTAACCATTACCTTGGTTTTAAATATCTTATTCTATGTCTTCTTAAAAGAAATACAAATAATTTATTTACTAAGTCAAAAATTAAGATCCATACCTAAAACCTTGAAAACATATAGTTCCTTGATTATTGGGTCTTCTGTTTTTACACTCTGAATTCTCTGAAATTTAAGCTCCAAATTTTAAAAAATTCCAACACTAAATTAATTGAAATTCAGATGCCAAATTATTTGAAAATTGGACTCTAAATTCTAGGGATTTCAAACTCCAAATTCTCTAAAAATCAAACTACAAATTATTTGAAATTCAGTCCCAAAATTCTCAGAATTAAGACTCACACTCCTCAGATATAAGACTCTAAATTCCTCAAAATTTAGAACCAAAAGTCATCAAAATTCAGACTCCAAATTTATCAAAATTCAGACTTCAAATTCATCAGAATATAGACTCTAAATTAATAATAATTCATAATACAAATTTATCAGAATTTAGACTCTAAATTCCTCAGAATTCAGACACAAGATTCATCAGAATTCCGACTCCGAAATCTATAGAATTCAAACTCTAAAATCACTGGAAAACAGAATTTGGATGTCCATGTTTCTAGAATCTGATTTTTTGTATGTTTAGAATCTGAATACTACTGTTCCATGATTCCAAATATGAATTTTTAGTTAAGATTATTCATTTTCTTTAAAAAAAATTGTTACACCGAAACGATGTCTTGCAATTTATTTCTTACTAACCGTTGGTTGAGCGAATCATGTACAAGTGCCTCTAAAATTCAAGGGGAAATGTGGTTATTGGAGAAGGGATATAAATATTTGAATCATTTATTATAAATAATATCTCATTCTCTTGATATCAAATAAACACATTGAAAATAATTTTCATGCTGTGATGATGTAAGGTGAATTCTAGATTGAGAATCTCTTTTGCCTTCTTCATTTTGTGAACATCTTGTTCATCTGTGAACAATATGTTCTGCTTTATTTGTGCGACTCTAATTTTTATAATGAAAATTCAAGGTCTTCTAGGTATAAGATGATAGAGGTGCCGACTACCTTAATGTTTGATGGATAGCAGGGATAAAAATATAGACTATGATATTTTTATTGAGGGCTTACCCTAGTTTGGGTAAGACAGAAATCCTTGAAATTATAAATAAATAGACCTTTATCCAAGGTTTTTGGATACCCGTCTCTTTGGGTTAAAATATTTCCTACTTGTTTACTTCTTTTTTACATGTTTTATTTCCACTTTATTTTTGTTAACTAAAGAAATTATAAGTTTTTTATAATTTTTTGTCCTTATAATTACTCTAAAAAATAAAATTCAATTTTCGTTAAGGTAGAATCTTTCCATAAGATATCTTTTTCTATGTTTCCTTAATCATAATAGGTTTAAGTTTAAGACTCTTTCAATTAGGTATAAGCCCTTCTGATTATCATTTTGTTTGAGAAAAAAGAGGTTTTGTGAATTTAATTTCATTAACATTGTTAAAAATTGATTTATTTAAGGTTAAAAATGAATGTTTTAAAACATACAATTCACCCCCTATTTTATGTGATAATCTACATAAACTATATTAATCCTAGACATAGTGATAGTGTTTTGGTATGATATTTAAGGTGGCTAGGTTTGTTTCACGATGATTAATTTTTCAAGAAGTTACTCCCTTGTTTTAGTGACAAAAAGAAATGCCAAAATTTTTACGTATCCCTATTGAAATATGATAGAAGGTAGCCACATATGGTTAAATAGGTCTTCCAAGAACAGATTGAAAACATGAAACCATATAAGGTATCCACATAAGTATTAAATAGGCATGGAATACCCATTTTGATATTTCCAAATAGATCTCTATCATTTAACTCAAATTTCCGGATGTTCTTACTATAATATATTAGGGCTCAGTTGACAATGAATATAGAATATCATCCCCAATTGGATTAAAAATCGGGATAAGTGATAAAAAAATTGGAATTCATGTTACGGGTTTGTGTAATAGATTTTTTTGGCATGTGGGAAGATAAAATACCAAATAGTGGAGTTCTTATATAACAATGGTTATCAAGCCTCAATACATATGGCTCCTTTTGACGAATTGCATGGGTGCACTTATCATTCCCCACTTTGAGGGTGAAACATATGAGATTTCATTGGGTGGTCCAAACCCTATCCAAGAGACTATATAAGATATTTAGTTTTATCAAGAAATATTTGGAGTTAACATAGATTTGTTAAAAATTGTGTGCGTATCATCACTGATGTTCTTTGTTTTTTGAGGTGAGTGATCATGTGTTCTTAAAGATCACTCTAAGGATTGGGTATCAACATTTTGGAAAATAGGTTAATTTATCTAATTGGTACATAGTCTATTTTGAGATATATGAAAAAGTTAGTGAGGTTTCATATTAGTTGGAATTTCTACCACAATTTAGTGTGGTGCATAATGTGTTTAATTTATCCCATTTGAAAAGGTATCAATCGAGACTTTTACATGTGATTTGATGGGATCACAATGACCTAGATCTAGATATTTCATGGGATCAAATCATGGTACTAATTGTGTATAGGAAAAAAAGAAATTTCTACAATGGAAATGTATCAATCTTGTGCATGTTTTAGGGAAATATAGTCCGATTCAAGATGAGACATGCGAATTAGAAAATGAAATGGTTTTGAAATGGCCTAAACAAATTCTATAAAAGACTGGTTATATACTTTTCAACGACGGAAATACCAGTGATGGGGAGAATATAGAATCGCCGGTTTCAATTATATAACCATTTATTTATGATTTTTAAGTATTTTATGTGTTTTGGTGTTTTTAGAGGGTTTGGAATAACATTAGATTTTTTTAAGGGATTTTATAATGGTTCACAATTAGTAAATGATTTTTGGAAGCCATCAAACACCTATAAGAAACTTTCCATAGTGATACATTGGCTAATATAAAGGTACATAGTGAGGAATATGGTTTTTCAAAATATTGCATCCATATAAGAGAATAAAAAAATGTGGGACAAAGAGATTATTCATGTTTAGCACATGTTTTGGTTACCCATGAAGGTAAAATATGTTGGGGTTCCCCTAGAGGTAGAGGTTGGAACACTGTTAGTGCATGATTTGAAAAAATGTGTGACTAACCATGCACAATTTAGAATTTCTATCCTAAAAAAGTGGATCTAGCTTCAGAATAGATATAAAAACCTTTACGTTCTTCCCTATTGACCCAAACTCGATATTTCTTCATCCCCAAGGTTTTGGAACCTTTATCTATCGAATTGGTAGTTATTTGGAGGCATTTCATGGTGTGTTGAAAACCAATTCCCTTGGTATTTCATTTTTTTCTATATATTATTTGTGTGTTTTAATAGATATACTTTCATAACATTCTATATTTCATAGATCTAGGTCGATGGGGATAGATCGAATGTTTGTGATGCCAATCATTTTTATATTTATGCTTCTTAATGTTAAGGGACGATATTTATGGCTGGTTTTTTTATTTTTAAAATTGTTTGGGGGTGTTTTCATGTCGTTCTTCATTTTCAAAATAATTATAATAGTATGTTTATTTAAACTCAATTACTCTTATTATAACATGAATGATTAGTTTAAAATTAATCAAATTCTTGAAATTAACTGTAAAATTATTATTCAGTTAATTTAAAGAAACAATCTATGGTGACGGTTTATAGAACTATTAAAATTTGGTGTCAATGTAAAAAGTGAATTTAGAAACATGATTTTAAAATGAATATTTTAAAATGGGTTTTTTCATTTCATGCATGAATATGTATTTTCAATAAATGAATGTTTTTGGTGAAATGGTTTGGAAAATAATCATTTTGACACGTGTTTGTCTTAAATCATTATTAATTTATTGAATTGGAAGGATATTGGTCTTAAAATACCAACCTCTAAGGGATGGGTTTTGGATATGAAGTTCCACAATTAATAGTAAAAACTAATCTTATGACTTCAAATGTGTGGGTGTTTGATTTTTTGAAAGGGAATGGGTAACAAAACATGGAATTTGAGAAATGTATATATGACTTGTTTTGCTTCTATCCTTGGAAACTATTTTAGTATGGAAAACTATTTTAGAGTTCATGTTTTTTGCATTGATATAAATTATTATAAATTGTTTTATATAAAATATTTTAAATAAATTGTTTCATATACATGTGATGACATTTTATATCCATGTGGCGTGTGTAGGTAAGTCATTTTGGGACATCCTGCATGATTTCATTACTCACACCCACTTTGGAACTTTGGTGATTTTTCATGTATCTTTTATCGAGACAAATGAAAAAGGTAATGTATTTACTTATGTAGATGTGCTTCATGATACCTGGTACTTTTGTGGAGTTGTAGAATGGAGCCTATTGGGGTCTATGGATTTATATCATGGAGTCTTTGAGTTTTTTTGTACTGTCTTCCACTGTTTACTTTGATGTTAGTAATCCTTCATTATAATAGACCATTGTAGTTTGGTTTGGATATCAATTAAATTACATTGATTTGTTTTAAAATTTTATCCTTAAACATTTAGTGTATTTTTTTATCATATTTTTTGGTTGGATTATTTTATTTTCAAATGAAAATCATCCACCATCTATTAATGAAGACCTCGGAATTTATATCTATACATTGGTGCTTGGGGTTTGTCTCTTAAATCCAGGTAATATCCTTCCACTTTCTGTTTCCATTTTGGAGGGGTTAGATGTTAAAATTTATTTCATAAATATAATTTCATTGGAATATATATGAAATATTAAACATATATTTTAACATTAATAAAAAGGAAAATAACAAAGTTAAATATTATTTTATTTAGTAACTGATGTTCACAAAAACATATGACTGATTTTAAGAGATTAATAAAATATAATTGAATTTCTTTAGAGGGAATTGTATAATGAATCTACAATTTAAGGAAACCTAAATATTAAATTAATGATAATATTACTCAAACTATAAATAATATATTTCCCAAATATTATTAAAATCATTGTCTCTATTTAAATATCCAAGTGGATATATCAATTTTCTATTTCATTATCATGTAGAAAAATTTATGCTCTAATTTTATTATTTTTCGAAAAAGAAATAATAAATATTTAAAATAGATTATTAATGTTTAATGTAATTGATTAGAGTGATTATAAAACATATACATGTCAAATTTTTATTTAATTATAATAATTTTGGAAAATTAAGTTAATATTATATAAAATATTAGAAAATATTAACTTTATTAAAAATTTATCTTATGTTGTCTTATGGGATACTCAAATATTTTTTTTATTTTATCATAAAATAGAAAATAAATATTAATAAAGTTATGTTTCTTTCGATATTATGGAGAGTAAAATTATATTTTGAGGGTGATGTCTTCTAAAAATTAATATAATTCTCATTGAAAAATGAGATTCTTATCGAAACTTTTTCAATATTGATTCAAATTTACAGTGAGTCATATGAAATATTAATATCAATATATAAAGACTCTAACTAAATTTTTTATGGGGATTGAATACTAATGATATTTAATATTCTTATAGTGATTTATATAGTTCTATATAATAAGAGATTTTCTGTTACAGGGATAGTTGATGTTCCTCATACAATAAAATAATTGGACTTCCACTACTCCTAAGAGTGTTCTTGTATCTGTATAAGCTTGTTACTAGTGTTACATGAATCATTTATCATTATTTATTGATATAATAACTAATTGGATTAAAATAATACATAATAAAATAAAAAAATTTATTGAATCTTCAGTATGGAAGAAAATTCCATAAAAACAAAACTCACTGAAAACCATGTTGAATTTTTTTACTATAAATAAATTTTATAAACAAAAAATAAAAATAAATATACACTTCCACACTATAGAATTAAAAAGAAACATGAACTAAACAAGTTACTTAAAAAAAGATAGACACATAACCATCTAAATATACATAATCAAGAAGAATATATAATTAGATAATAAGATGTTTCCAGAAAACAAAGCCATTGTAATTCATGTATCCTAGTGACTAGACCTACTTATAAGTAAATATGACTATATAATCTCTCATGTTACACTCCTTTGACATTGTAAATGAAAATAAAAAAGGTATATGAAATTTCCAATGTTACTAACATTTACTGTTTTGTAAGAATTATTTGATAAGACAATACCAAAAGTTTCGCATCTCACATATGAAATAACCATGGGTATTAATGAATATATAAACAAATTTAGATATATTAATATAAATATATATAACTAAATAGATATATTAGTAATGCATTTAAGCAAATTTATCGAACAAAAAAAATATTATTTATAACATAAAATTATACATACTATTAGGTTCCACACGTGATTAAAATATTTTTTATCCTGGATCATAACATGAATATACGCAATAATTAGCTAGGGAAATAATAGCATAACCCTGGGGAGTTAGGGAGGATTATACAATATCATGAAAACATTATTTCCCCACACATTGGGAAAGGGGGATATCATCAAAATCCTAATTCCTCGTAAATTTAAATATACCATTAAATTTAATTTTTGTGGAATGTTAAGAATATTTCAAATTTTTGTTGGATTTGTGGGTTAGTTGTGGCCTGAAATCAGGATCTGGGGATTTGATTTATATTTTTATGTGATATTTTTTATAGTCAGGTCACCACATAATGATTTTTGAGTCATTGTGTAATTAATTTAATGATCTAGAAGGTCATAACCTAATATATTGTTATATTTTGTGATGAATAACAAGATACTGAAGTCCCAATGGGGATGAGGGTACGAAGGCAGAATACATGGTCATTACAAGCCTAATGATGGGGGAATTGAAGGGTTAATCCCATGAGGTTCTATGGGAGGAACCATTTGGATTTAAAGAACATGGTAACTCAATTAGGGTTACCTATCTGGTGGTCTGACCAACAATCAAGTGGCAGCTACATTAAGACACATAACGGTCCACTTTAACACCTCCATATTTTACTATACAATTTTTATTTGAATAAAAATTACATAAATATATTTTTACACATGAAACTACAAAATAAAATTATATTATACATATTAGATTAACATTATAAATAAAACATAATAATTATAAACCTATAGTGAAGAACAATACAGTAATCATTAGAAAGGAATACCAAATTTCATTATGAACGGTTAGAGTTCTAAATGGGAATTTTTCACTAATATATGTTTATCATTATATACTCAATTTTCATTGAAAATTTATACATTTGAATTATATAATTTAAATTTTATGAAATTAATGTCATTTTATTATTAGGCTTATCAATATTACCTTATAGTGAATCTTTTACATTTTTCTTAAATAAACTTTTTTTCTGTGAATTGTGAAAAAACTACAATTTTTTTATACCATAATATTTATAAAATTATCAAAAATAAGAATGAATTATATTTCATTGAAAAATTATTTTAAATAAATAAATATTTATAAATTAAAATTAATAATTTTTGGAAAAAATATATAATTTTTACAGCCCATGAATAACTTTTTAAAAGAATAAGTAATATTTTACTCAAAAACTATTTTCCTCACATATCAAAAAAATAGTTTTGATTACATGTAAAAAAAATCTTGTGAGATAATTTTTTTTAAATAAATGTTTTCATATTATGTAATTTATTCAATATTATTTAAGATTAAAATTTATGAGTACTATGATTAATGTTAAAGATAAATATATTGGTCAAATGGATATTATATAATATTAGTTTTATTAATATTGTGAAATTTTAATATAATAAATTATAATAAAATATTTTAAAAATGACACTAATATAGTTTTCAAAAAATATATAATAATTTTAACTTAGATTTAATTAATACAAAATTTTAAATAATATTTTGAAAAATTAATGTTGTTGTTATAATATTTCTATATGAAAATAGTTTTTCATGTGTGAAAATTAATAGTTTAGGATTTATAGACTTTTCTTATAGTAAAATCCAACATTTCTGTCTTTTGGTACCAATTCCCCTTGAAAAGTGGAAATCCAATATTTCTAAATATATGGTGTTCCCAAGAGTTTGATTTTCATCACATATAACAAGGACAAAATTCCAATTCATCGTGTCAAACCTATACATTAAAAATGATAATGAAACTACACAATATTTGAATATAGCAATCCTAGTCTTTTATATATAACATTACATGATTTTAGGCATAAATAAAAATCTGAGTACTAGCTGAGGATTGTGAAGTCTTCTGTATTTGATGAATATTTACAAAAAACATGGGACTAATAAAACACTTCTTTATTATGTCTTTCTAAATATCTTCTATCTTCATTTGAGCCCTTACATTTTCATAGGGTACCTATGAGATCACATGAACAAAGGGATGAGAGAAAAGCTGAGTAAGGTAATAAGTATAAGAATAAGTCTTTAGAATAATGGTTAGAGATTCTGAGATAATGATATAAAATGAAATATAGAATCATAACATATAATCATGGGATCATATAATCATTTAATAGCATAAATGTGGTAGCAACATAAATCAAGACTTTTTCACAATTCCATGCTAATCACCAAGAATGTTGCACATGGTAGAACCAGCCAAGGCTAACTGCCAAGACCGTTGAATATAACATATCATGAGACTCAACATTACGCAATGCGTTCGAGTTCTATCTGATCATACCTATATTAATGATTCATGAATAATTTTTCCACATAAATAATCATACATAATCAATCTTACATTAACATAAGGGCTGCATATGGATAGAATTGGGTGCCACAATCATGTCGTGAAGCATATAAAAGGGTGTATCATAAAAGTGTCAATGAATGAAATGAACTAAAATATACAAGTAAACTACTAATGTAAAATAGGCTTGTATCATGGTATGTGGTGTCAAGTATAATTGAAAACTTGTAAGAAAAGTATTTAATAAATTTTAGCATTAAAACATTTTTGTGCTGTTTAAAGAAAAATACTTTAGAGCCATTAAAATTGAAAACATAACAATCCTTTTTATAAATCTAGAATTTAACCAAAAATGTTTTCATAATAAAAGTAATTATTTTATAAATACAATGGACAATTAAAATAGAATATTGAGTTCACTTAAAATCAAGTAAGCATTCAGAATGTTCCCCCGAAACCGGTTTGCTTATCGGGAGATATTTATGGGGGAAACATTTATATCACCAAAAGAGAATGATTATTGGGTCTATATAAATTATTTTGGTAAATTTACATAAAATATAAAATATTTAAATAAAATGATAAGATAAATTCATTTTGGTAATATAATGACGAGGCAACCCGAAAGAAAAAAGGTGGTTCAGTTAGAATCTATTACAGATTATCAGTAGGGTATTTGGTGTACATAAGAATGATTTATGAGAAAGAAAGGGTTCCATAATAGCTTATAAATTATGAAGGAAGTATGGGAGAGGTGAAAAATTGTACCCCATCTTTATAGATTACACATAAAAGGACATAACATATTGGACAATCTTTAATAAATGTGAGAAAGAGGGGATCTCTTACCTTAAGTCTGATGTTGTTCTCAACTTGATATTAATCAAATTAATAACAAAATAAGGTTAATTAAATAATAATTCACTAATCTAAAATATTTGTTATCTATTTTTTATATCCTTAATAAGTTTATCCATGAGCATTTGGATGTCTCAAGAGGTTCAATATCATTGATTGGGAGCATTTGCTTCATTGGTTTCTATGACCAGTTCACTAATATTCATGTTCAGATAAACTTGTTTGATGAAGGTTATTTTCTAGAATTGGTGTTATATGAAATTAGTGAACTCCCATACTACTGAATTGTTATAAAATTCATTTGGTTTCTTGGAGTAAAGGTGAACCATTATATAAAACATTAATGATAAACACTTGGATTAACTAGGTGATATTGCTCACAATTAACTTGTTTTGTATTATTATTTTACACAATGAATTGATAATAATTTCATAACCTTAAATAAGATTAAATATATATATTATTATCTGGTTCAACCATTAAAATGGTTTCATAACCAGTCTATAAGATGGTAAACGAACATGAAAACCCATCTTTATTGAATGTGGTAACTTAACACATCTCAGATGGTGTCTTTACTACTAGTATAAAAGAAGAGTAAAGAGGAGAATATAATAACTTATTCTAATATAATAACAAAATTATAGTACATTTATGGCACTATAAGTGTCATAATATTTGGAATAGGGGAGGTAATGACAGAAAATAAAACAAATGAACATGAAAGTAAAGTAAAATAATTGAAAAGTGGAATTTACGTCTTGAATCAATCATCCTTGAGAGCCATTTAAAGGGAAGGGGATTTTGAATTTCTAAGAGACCCTTGGATTTTGGAAATTTGGGAGGATCTTTGGGATAGATTTCGGAAGAATTTATTCATGGCACAAGGCTTGAGAGGAGTAAATAGAAAAGGTACAGAGGGGTGGTATTTATAGTGGATTAGAGGAGGGTTTTCATAGTGTTAAATTTCTTACTTTATTATTTTCCCTCAAGACCAAAAATGATGATGATTACATGACAAAAAATATTAAAACATTAATGTGAGTTTGAGAATTGGGTTCCTACATCATTCATGATTTCATCAATACTGGATTAATAATATAATGTATTTATACGGTAAATTAATGTATTGCACTATTCACAAAAAGTTAATATACTTCATAATTTCCTAAAATTTCACCCTTACAATTTTTCGACATTTAGAATCCAATGAAAAACTCAATTTTTCAAAAATAATTTTTTAATTATGATTTATTTAGTTTTTAATTAAAAATATAATTTACTTGGAAATTAAAGATTTTAAAATCATAACTGATTTTATGATGCATTAAAATATTAAATAAGGTCTTAAAAACATTAAATCAAACCAAAAGAAATAATATTATTAATTTATTAACACCTTTTATGAGTATATATTTTATTTTATATTAATTAATTTATTGTAAATAATTATTTATACCTTACAAAAATACCAATTCTTTTGTTGTGGTCATATTATCACTTATAGGATGCCTAAATTTTATTTATAAATTCAAGGGTCAGGTTACTATTATTTTGGATGAGGTATTATTCATAATGGTCATATTACTATTCATGTGGGTAAGTTACTATTCATAAGGGTTGGTTAATGTTACCCAAAAAATATGTTTTGTTGAATTGGGCTCCAACCAGCTTCTTGATCCCAACCGTGCATGTATGATTTTTAAAATTAGAATAATAGAAGTTATAATATTTTTTTTAAAGGGAATATATTACTTAGTAGATAATTGTTTTGTGTTTTCATTTGATTATATGAAATAATTACAAGAATGGAATTTCCATTGACAAAACATTGGGCCATTACATTATTCCCCTTCATGTAATTTTTCCCTTGAAATTTCTTTTTACATTCTAATACATAAACATGTGTATGTAATTTTACTTCATTTCCTCTTCCAGTTCCCCTCTTGCTTCATTAAACTTATGGTGTTGCCACAATACATTGAACATGTGAGTAGAATTTTTGTGTCGCACATTATCTCTATGATCCAAGATCTTAACTGGCTCCTCCCCATAACAATGATCATTTTCCAAATGTACCACCTCTTAAGAGAGTACATGTTAACGTTTTGGTACGAAATTATATAAGGGGGATACATGAAATACATCATGTACTTTGGACATGGTAGGTAGAAATACTAGATGATAGGCCACAACCCATACACTATCAAGAATATAGAAGGGGCCGATGTACCTAAAAAATTTACTTTTCATTCATCCCAAACCTCATGACCTTATTCTAAGGAGATATGCATAGAAATAACATTTCTCCAAATTTGAACTCAATGTCTTATCGAAGGTTGTCAAAAAAATTCTTTTTTTTTGCACTTTGGGCTGCCATGGTGTGCTGCATAATGGCTTTCACCTTCTCCCCCAATTCGTCAACCATTACATTTCCTGGTAGCTTAGGATCACCGAATTTATCCCACCACCATAGTGTTCCGCACCCTTTACAATAAAGGGATTTTTATGGTGAAATTTGGATTCTTGAGTTGAAACTATTGTTATATTAGAATTAGAAAGATGGAGGATATTGGTATCACCCTCTTTTTAAGTCCATAGATCACACTCTCTATATATATTTTAGTGTCTGAATAGTTTTCTCAGATTGGCCCTCAGCTTGAGGATTATAAGCCATACAGAATATCAGTTTAGTTCTTAGAGCATGATGGAGACTTTTCCAGAACATCGCAGTGAATCTCGGATCTCTATTGGATACAATTGATAGTGTAAATCTACACAACCTTACCACTTCTGTGATATATAATTGTGAAATTCTATCAAATGATAATTCATATCGAATTGAGATAAAGTGAATTGTCTTGGTAAGATAATCCACAATGACCTATATATCATGGTTTCTTCTGGATTTCCTTGGAATTCTAATGAAAAAGTCCATGGTGATGTCCTCCCAATTCCATGTTGGTATGTGTATTGGTTGCATCATCCCCATGGAATTCTTTCTTTCAGCCTTAACTTGTTGACACACCAAGCATCTAATTTATATTCAGAAAGTTCTTACTTTATATTGATCAATAAAAATATTTCTCAGATATCTTGATACATCATTGTGCTCTATGGGTGGATATAGAAGGATGATCTATGCGCACCATTCAAAATCTCTTTATTTATATCATGATGTTATTGTACAAATAAGCATGAACAAAATCTTACAACTCTATCCTCATCAATATTGAACATGGAAGATTTTCCATTTCTAACATCTTCAACCCTATTCAGAATTTACACATCTTTTATTTGAGAATCATTTATTTTATCCGTGTGGAATGGATGAAAAATCATTTGAGAATGGTCTGATGATGTTCTTCATATAATGAATCTCATGTCCATCATCTGCAAATTTATGAAAATTGGATCCTTTCCAATTCTCATAATTGATAATGATACATGATATTTTCTACATAGAGCGTCTTCCACCGCGTTTTCCTTACCGGGATTGTAGTGGATTGAGAAGTCCTAATCCTTGATGAGATCTATCTATATTCTCTGGAAGATAATAAATATTTTTTTGTGAATATATATTTGAGACTCTTATGATGAGTATTTATCTCACACTCCTCACCATAGATATAATGCCTCCATATTTTTAATGAAAAGAACAAAGAAATAAACTCTAAATCATGTGTAGGATAGTTTTACTCGTGGATTTTCAGTAACCTTGAGGTGTAGGATATCACATTATCATTTTTCATCAGCACATAGCCTAAGAGCTTCTATGAAGCATCACTGTACACCACAAATAGTTCTCAAATTATTGGGAATGTGACTACTAGCACAATGATTTGCCTCTTTTTTAACTCCTTAATGTTGACTTCACATTCATTAGTCCAGAAAAACATTAATCCCTTCCATGTCAACATGGTCATTGGGTTTGAAAATTTTGAAATGTTATTCACAAATCATCGATAATACCTAGACAGACCCAGAAGGCTGTGGATCTCCATTACATATGTTGGCATGGGCCACTCTTTAATAACCTTTGTCTTTGAAGGATCCATAGATATCTTTTGTTTGGTGAAAACATTACCCATGAATGATACTTCATCCATCCAGAACTAAAATTTATTGTACTTTTCATACAGCTTATCCATTCGCAATGTCTTTAACACAATATTCAAATTCTCATCATGTTCATCCTTGATCTTGGATTATATCAAAATATCTTTAATACAAACTACCAAATTTTTTTTGATGTAATCTATAAAGACTTTATTCATTAAATCCAATAAAAATTATGGCGAGTTACTTAGTATGAAGGGCATCACTTTGAACTCATAGTTTCCATAACTCATTCGAAAGGATGTATTGGGAATATCTTCCTTTCTCACATTTAATTAGTGAAATCCAGATCGAAGGACCCCCTTACAAAAATAACCGGCCCCCAAAGCTAATCAATCAAGTAATCTATCGGAAGAAGGGGATCCCGGTTCTTTATCGGGATTTTATTGAGCTCATGATAAGAAATTCAGAGGTTCTTTGAACCATCAATCTTTTGTATTAATTGGATTGACGCTCCCCACGGTGAATCCCCTGGGCATATAAAACCCATCTAATTATTCTCCTGTAACTACTTCTTCAACTCTTCCAACTCTATGATGGAAATTCGGTACGGTTTATTTGATATGGGAAGATGTCGTGGGATAAGTTCAATTTAGTACTCAACCTCTCATTCATGAGGAATACCAGAAAACTCTTTGGGAAATACATCAGTATATTCCCTTACAATGGTAATGTCTCCAAGAATGATACTCTCTTTTTCTCAGTGATTTGAGAAAGATATGCTTGATCAAAAGGTAGAAATATACACAATTGTGCTGATGATTCTAATAGAGATTAAACTTCCTCCTTACACATGTAAATAATTGGAGGATTCTTCAGGATGTGATGGGTGATCCCCCATTCCGGACAGTTGATGTTGGTTATGTATAAAGATAGTTGATCCATGCCCAAGATAACATTGAACCCCACCAAATTAAGAATGACAAGAATTTTTGGGAGGATCAGTCCACAAACATTTACCAGGGAGGTCTTATAAATGATGGATGCAATAATTTCCACATTCTCTATCTTACAAATAAATTTTCCTCTAAATTTTGATATGGTGTTTGAATAGTTATACTACACTTGAAAGATATTAATGAATTTGTAGAAATAGAATCAAACAGTATGATTTCTATTCATGAATATATATATATATATTGCGTATATATAAGCACATTATTGTATGGATTCACCTTAGTAGTAGTTATATCATAAGCCCTTCCTTGTTTCCATGGAGGTTGTGTTGATTTCCACTGACAACCCTCAGCTTAGGGAAATTATTCTTATAATTCCCATGATCTTTGTAGTTACAACAATACACTATAGTCTTAGTGTTGATATAAACCATCCTATATTATTCTACATTAGCAGAATTCTACATATCCAGTCGGTAGTTTTTAGCTATATGTCCTATCATTTCCGATTTGAAACAATTCATTGTTCTCCATATACAGTTACCAAGATACTTCTAGCCACAATTTTTACACATGGGATGATCGAGCTTCTTTACATCATGTATTTTATTTGTGGGACCAACCCCATTAGATTCTATTTTCCTGTTTTTTTGTCGATGGGACAACGATACCACTGAGGTTCTATGATATCAATTCCATCTTTAAGGTAAAAACATACAATCTCCTCATACCTCTCGATTTCTAGAATCACCTAAGATTTTCATAGTCTCAGCTTTAGTCTACTAAAGAAGTGATCCACCTTGCATTCAGTGTTAATGATAAATCCAGAGATGTACCTTGAATTACTTGTAAAGTTAGCTCCATACACCCTGATTGAATCATCTACCTACAACTTATGTCTGTGGAGCTCCCTTTACATTTTGAGATAGGGGATTCAAGGAAAAATATTTATTCAAAAACATTCTCTTGAATTCCTCCTTATACATGGAATCAATTTCTTCTTTAGTCATTATATTAATGATCACTGTCTACCGTTGATTAGCTTCCCCATTAAAAAAATAGACCATCAGTACGACATTCTCTTCTTCTATGCCCTAGATGACATAAAATATATTTTTAATGGAGTTAATCCACTGTTTCGTGATGAGGGTATAATAAGATCCACAAAACATGGGAGGCCTTATCCGCATGAAATATTCAATGGAATATTTATCTTTCCTTAGAGGAGGATGGTGTTCCATATTATTCAAGTCGTTATTAATCACTTGAGCTTGTTGTTCATGTACTCTCATGATGTTGTGATCACCTGTTCTTATCATATCAGGCTTATCAGTTGGGAAATATACACATTCCCAATACCGTTGATTATTGGAATATGTTCTTCTATTTCAAATAATTATTGTAGAAAAATAACATATAATTAGAGGGATTTAATACTTATCTACAGGGAATAAAAAGGAAACATTGACATAAGTGGAAAAACATGTAAAGTTGAATTATATCCTTACTTGAGAATCCCTATATTTCAATCAAGGTTATCATTGATCAATTTCATATCTTATATTCTTATGAGACTTTTTCCCTTACTAATGGTCTTTATTATACACATGAATTTACCAAAGAATATCCCTCTGGGAGTGTCAAAACAAGTGTTTATCAAGGCCAATTGTAATGCACCAGTTCCCATTCGAGTCAATCTCAAATAATTGTTTTCAGGTTTTAACCCTAGATACATTTTTGTGAGATCCACCTCTACCTGTCTGTATCCATATAGGGATTTATCTTCTTGATAAACCACTTACTCTATACTTACCAAAATTTAGGGTTGTTTTCTTTTAGTTCGTATAATCCTTAAGGTTCTTACTAATTTTCTCTAAACATAATATCCAAAAATAACAAGACCATCCTTTGACACCAACTAATGCGACCCTAGCCTTTTACATATAACATTACTTGATTTTAGGTATAAATAAACATCAGAGTACAAGACACGGATCATGATTTATTGTGTATTTAAAGAATAGGTATATAAAACATAAAACAAGGGACCAAAAAACACTTCTTTATTTAGTATTAATAATGATCTCATAACTTCTGTTGATCCCTTACATTTGTATTGGGTACCATGTGGGTCACATGAACCAAGGGATGAGCTAAAAGCCCAGTAAAGGAATAAACATAAGAATAAGTCATTAGCTCATGTGTTATACATTATGAAATAATGATATAGAATTTCATATTGAATAATAACATATAAAAATGGGATCATTTAAATATTGAATCAAATAAATGTGGTAGAAATATAAATCATGATTTTGGAAAGATTAAAGGATAACAGCCATGACTGTTGCACATGGTAGTACTAGGCAAGGCTAACCTCCTAGACCATCGCCCATAACATCTCATGAGACTCATATTTACCGAATTTATTGGATCTATACCTAGGTGCACCCATATTATATTTTCACGAATATCTTTTCCACTAAAATAATCATACACAATCAATCAAACATAAATATGAGGGTTATCCAATGATTTAATTGGGTTCCATAATCATGTAATAAAGTATAACAAATGGGTGTATCATAAAATTGTAAATGAAAGAAAGGAACTAAAATATTAATGGTAATTCACAAAGTAAAATAGGAATGTATCATGATAAGTGATGTAAAGTATAAGTGAAAACATGTAATAAATGTATTCATGAAATTTTAGAACAAGAATATTTTTTTGCAATTTTAAAGAATATACTATAGAGACATTAAAATATAAAAGGAAAAAATCCATTAAATAAAACCAAAAGTGAACCAAGAAGGTTTTCATAATAAAAATACTGATATTATAATGCTAACGATGGCTTAAAATAGAAAATATAGTGCACTTGAAATCGTGATATAATTTGGTAAGTTCCCTTGAAACTGGTTTGCTTATCAGGAAGTATTAAGGAGGGAAACATGTATATCCTTGAAATATAATGATGAAAGGGTCTTAATAAATGAGTTTGTAAAATATAAATGTAATTTTTATGATGCACATAAAAAGTTAAGATATCTTCATTTTGGTAAAATAATGTTGAGTCAACCAGAAGTAATAATGGATGTTTGGGTAGAATCTCTTACGGATTAACGGCATGGAATCAGGTGCACATAAGGAGGATTAGTGAGAGAGAAAGGGGTTTCTCATCACTTATAAATCTAGGGGGTTGTATGGGGGAGGATTGAAATCATAAATTTTCATTAGGGATTACACATTAAAGGACAAAACATTGAGGATATTCATGAATAAATGTTAGAAAGGGATGATCCTTTACCTAAAGTCAGATAGTATTCTCCACGTGATATTAATGACCTGAATTAAAAAAATTGGTTTATTAATTAATAATTCTAGAACCTCAGATACATGGTATTGAATTTATATAACCTTATTATATTAATCCATTTCCATTTCGATGGGTTAACATGTTCAATTTCGTTGTTTTGGAGCATTTTGTTCCTTGGTTTTAATGATCGGTTCACTTATATTCACATTTGGATAAACATGTATGATGAGGATGGTTGTCCATAATTTATGTTATATGACATTTTTTAACAACTAGAATATTACATGGGTATAAAATTCATTTGTTATGTTTTTGTAAAGGCGAAACATTATATAAAACAGTAATCATAAACACATGGATTAACATGGTGATTTTTGTCACAATAAACTTATTTTGTACTATTATTTTACATCATGAATTTATAAGGATTACATATCATTAAATAATATAAAATACATATATTATGATCTTGTTCAACCGTTAATATGGTTTCCTGACTTGTTTAAAAGATGGTAAAGGATATGGAATACCCATCATCCCTGAATGTGGTAACATAACACATCTCAGATGGTGTCTTTACGACTATTTTAAATGAAGAGTAAAGGGAAGATGATAATAACCTATTCTGTTATAATAAAAAATAAAATTACATGTATTGAAATGGAATTTTTAGAAAATTTGGATGAGTATAAGAATGAAAAAAATGAACTTGAATCAAAAGTAAATGAATTGAAAAGAGGAATTTATCTCTTCAATCAATCATCCATGAGAGATTATTTAAGGGAGTGGATTTGGTCTTTTGATGATACTATAGGATGTTGGACGTGGGGGAGGAGCTTGGGGAGATATTTGCGTAGAATTTAGGCAAGGCACAAGGCTTGAGAGGGGGTTAAGAGTTGAGGTAAGGAGGAGTGGTATTTAGAGTAGAGGAGAGGATGGGTTTTATGATATTTAATTCCCCAATTTATTAACTTTACTCATGACCAGAAATTGTGAATATTCAATGGCCAAAATACTAAAAAATGATTGTGAGTTTTTGATTTGGGTTCTTAAATCACTCATGATGTTAGGAATAGTGAATTTAAATTATAATGTATTTCTACGGTAAATTAATGTATTTAATATTCGACAAAACTTAATGTATTTCATAAAAATCCTAAAAATTCACCCAATAAATTTTTATTATGTAGAATCCAAAAACAGACTCCATTTTTCAAAAAATATTTTCTAAATATTATTCATTTAATTTTTTAATAAAATCATAATTTACTTTAAAAATACATTTTTTAAAACTATAACTGATTTTATTATGCTTTAAAAAATTACATAAGGTCTTATAAAATTTATCTTAATACCAGAAGACAAAAAAATTATTAAATTATGAATTGATTTTAGAAATATTTTTTTTAAATTAAATATTTTATTTTAACTAACTATTTATGACATAAATAATTAAAAATACTTTTACAATGGTCATATTATCACTTTTATGATGCCTACACTTTATTTATACATTCACGGACAAGGTTAGTATTCTTGTGGATAGTTTATTATTCAGAAGGGTCATGTTACTATTCATAAGGGTCGGTTATTATTTATAATGGTAGGTTACTATTCACCAAAAATTATTATTGTTCCATCAAGCTCCAAAAAGCTTACTAATATCATCTTTTTATATCATATTTTTGTAAATCGAATCATATAATTAAAAGAAAATTGTTTAAAGGACCCACAATATGTAGTAGTTTGTTATGTTGAGATTTAATGTGATTATATGACATAATTATAAGAAAATAATTTCATTTGATAAAACATTTGGTCATTACATTACACCTCTTGGAAACCTATTTAATATGAATTATCCCTCAGTCTCTATAATTTTTCTTATCTACTTTATTTCCAAAAATATATTCAAGTAAAAGTTCATGTTATCCAAGTAAGTAATACATAATCAATAAATTTTGTATTCTTCTTTTTTCACATAAAAATACTATATATCCCTTAAAGTATGATACAATTTTCATTAAGAATATGATTAAATTTTCGTATAATAATGGAATATAACTCATCAACACTTCCCCAAATCCAGCTATAAATAATGAATAACTTATCACATGTTTGTTCAGACTATGACCTCAATGCTGGGTGGGTTTAATTTTTCATAAAATAATTACATTAATAATTTAAAAGTGTTATTTATTGAAGAAATATAAAAAGTTTAAAATAATAATTATATTAAAATTATAATATTATTATTTATATATATTATCCATTTCTATGAAAAATTATATAATCGTGTGTGTATTTACAGACTACAACCTCTATATAATGATATAAAAAATTTATATTGCCTTCATAAATGAATAATATAAAAAAATTTATTTATATTAAATATATGTCTTTTATAGAAAAATTAATATTAAAAAAATCTAATATTGGATATTATATAAGTTATATTAAAAACAAACAGTCATAGTAAACTTAACTATCTCAAATTGACTCTTGGGAGTACCTTCTTGAATATGTGTACCTTTTTTGGAACCAATATAATTTGAATAAATTTTATTATAATAACAAATAAAATGACATATATGCACTAAATTATGGTTATTACATATTTATTGTAACATATTTTACTATGGCCCACATGCAAGAAGAATTCGATAGAAATTGACCAAACCACCATAAATAAGTAAGATAAGAAAAAACTATAAATAAATATAATATTATAAAAAAATGTATATAGTAAATAAAATATATAAGATCAATGTTCAGAAGAAGGTATATAATAAACAAAGTTTTTTTGGTTCAATGTAAAGAGAGAATTAACTTTAGTGTAAGGATTTTTACATCTAAATTATATTTTATAGAGATAAGATTCATTTCCACAACTTGTTTCCATGTTGTGGTTAATATATTTGGCATTGATTTATTTTATAATGATTTAAAATAACATATAGATAATTTTAAAATTCATAATATTTTCTCACTTCCACAATTTTTATTCATGTGTCATTACATTCATAAGGGTTCTTGATAACTAAAATATCCTTTATTGAGATATAATGACTATTTAAGACAATTATTCTTATATTATTATTTCCATCCACCACATGATTTTATTTTATAGATATATTACTCAGTCTCTCTATAAAATTGTATTTTATGTCAAATATTTTACCTTTATGAATTTATTTTTTAATATATATTACTATTAAAAATAATTACCGCCCCATTATGGATGGTATCTCCTACATGACCATTTTTTGTGTTCATAGCTATATACTCATTCATATATGGAATCATACATATGTTTTATCTATTATGACTTATGTATTTTCATTATCTTATTTTCAAAACTATTTTTAATTATTTATTTTTATGATGTGGGGTTTCACCAACATTATTTAAAAATACTGAAATTATTTTACATTCATTATCATTTATTTTTTCTCCCATAACATATTTCCTCAAGAAACTCATTTGGAATTATAAATATCCTGAATTGAAGAATATTTTGCAAAGTAACACCTTTCCAAAGAAAAATACCCTCTTTTTTTAAAATTATATTTTATTTTGAATAATAACTTTAGATATTAGAAACACGGTATAAATGTTTTCTAAAAACATTTTTACATTTTATTACACCATATCATCATTATACATTAAGAAGATTACATTGTATGTTTTTGAATTCTTTTAATACTAAGGATTTTTAAAATAAAATAAAATATTATTATATTTTTCAAAAGTAGAAGTCTTATTTTATAATTGAATAAGTAATTTAAAAATGGATTATAATTTATTTTGGAATTATTAAAACATTTCCTTAAATATTTATATGCCTTATTGAATAATTGTTTGAAATAAAATTTATCTTAAATAAATTAATTTAATTTAATGAATTTTTTTATTGATAAAATTCTCAAATTATTTATCATGATAAAAGTGTTTTATTTTAGGGAAACATTTATAATGAGTTTTAAAGTAGATAAACAAAGGGGATTCCATTTTTTTTAATACATTGATATTAATAATGAATTTTTCATCTATTTCATTACCATTAATGATTTTAATTTCAAAACGGAGATATTTTTAGGGAACCAACCATCATACATCACAAGATGGGTTATGTACTCTTTTAGATATGTTTTGAAAGAATTTAATAATTTTAAATGTTTTTAATTAATTTTTTTTATATATGAATGTTTTTATGTTCAAATGTCAAACATATGTGTGGATAATGTCGGTTGGGGTCATATATGTCACTCTAATGAATTGGATAGTAATTTTATATCCCATCACACACGGATGTTTACTGTAGGAATTTTTTTGTTCATAACATGATGTGATTAAATTTTTATTTCCCACAATATGAATGATCTGAATTTTTCTTAATTGCAACATGTACAATGGGAATTCTGTTTATTTACAATGTTATACATTCTCTATGGGTATGTTTATTACAATGATTTCATTACTTTATGTTTTAAATGAATATTATATTTATATGACATATGAATATGGCTATTCTATACTGTTAATGTTCATTATCTCATGAGTCAACAATCATTTAAATGGTATGTGTTTTCTCATTTGAGATTATAATTAATTATATATTTTATTTTGTGAAAATATTATTGTTACATGTTCCTCATAATACGATATTCATCTCGGGATTGTTTTTCTCATATTTTTAAGATCAGATATTAAATTATATGTCGAAATGATTAATGTTAATGAGAATTTGAGATCATCCCTTTCTTATTGTTTCATTTCCTCTTTTATTAAGATGATTATAACATGTCACATGTTCAAAAATGTTATTATAATTGCACAAATATAGAGAAATATTGATAGGTATTGTAAGATAATATGTTTTTATATCTAATACATAGGACAATATTCTTATAGGTTAATGTTTTATTATAATACAAAAGAGTTTTATTAATTAAATCATGAAATTATTGAAAATATAGATTATGTTTAACATGGGTAACTATAGTTCGTATTCGGGTTGAATTAGTTTCTTTTTGGGTCCATGTTTAGTACTTTTTTGAAATTATGATGAAATAAAATTACCGAAACCATTGGGATAAATATATTATATATGATTATTAATAATATAACATCCTAATAATTTGAGAATATATATTTTGTTTCATTTTCCTAGAAATTACATCCATGTCTGGATTTTAGAATGTTGGTGTAGTTTTGGAATAAATTCACTTTAGGCTAATAAACCTAAAACATAATGTTTAAGTGTTATCTTAGCATTAACTTTGATGTATAATGAAGGTTACTAGGATTAAAAACATTTCTAAATGCTATTGGGGGGATATTTGTGGATTAATTACATTCTATTTACAAGAAGTTATAAAGTATTTGTTTCTTAATTAATTTAATTTACTATGTTAAGATTTACGATTGAACGCAAATTAATGAAATGTATGATGAAAGAGGTTTATTATTTGATGAACCAGGTGAGATAAATTACAATTTATTATATCATTGTTTGAAATGAACGTTTCACTTGGGAATATGTCTTATGATTTTATTTTCATATTCATATGAAAATATACTATGATTCTATTTAATATTATCATAATTATTTTTGTTCTAAAATTTATGTGGATATTTAATATTGAAAAATTAAGGTCAAGGTTTGTCTCTGTAAAATCATAGGACTTTTCCATATATGAATATTTGTAAGAAAATATTTAGAGTTGTATTCTATGTCTATTTTGGAGGGAAAATAAGTCACCAGCTCTTCCATTCGTTAGAAATGTTTTTATATCTTAGAAGCTATATCTACAATCATTATTGTATATATAGATTGTTTGACTGAATATTCAATATAAAATGAGTTGAGGAATATTATATTCAAGTTATTAATAATTTTTATGACTAAAAAATATATAAAAAATAATTCAATCTAGATGAAATACATATGAACTTTTATTAAGACCAATAAGTCTGTTTGAAGGGAATTTTTCAATAAATGATGTTTTTATTTATATATAGTATTTTCATTTAAAATAGAAATTTATATTTTTTAGAATTTTAATTTGATGAAATAAACATCATATGTAGTCTAATTATTTACATATTACCTTTTATAAGTATTTATATGATTCTAAAATAAATTATTTTGAGGTTATAGAGAAAAGACATCAAATTTGGTAATACCATCAATTTTATGACATTATCACAATAGGAGAATAATATAATAGTCATCAAAACATTATATATATATATATATATATATAAACTTTTAAAATACACTATTATTAATTTATGTAAACTAATAACAATGTTTTGGATACATTAGAAATACTTTACTCTAAATTTTTATTTTTCGCTTATATTACAAATTAGGTTATGATACATATACAAAAATAATTTTAAAAATATATATCATATTTTTTATCAATATATTAATATTTTATAAAAAAAATTAGTTCAATTTTAGACATAATGTATGACTTCGATTCTTAATTTTAATAGAAATGATATCGGTGAAATGAATATTTTTATTGTTCTTTTATCATTGTATTATATAATTCGTATCTAATATATTAAAATAAAATATTTTAAAAATCTATGAAATGTTTTTCTAAAAAAAGTATAACTATATTAATATAAATATTATTGGTAACAACTAAAAAAGTAGATGAAGAACACAAAATTATCAAAACATCATTTTACTAAAAACCCAATTTTTTATATATAAAATGTTTTAATTTAATTGTTTATCTAATATTTTTAAAAATTAAAATTTGTCTAAATAGGTAATAAATTATATTTTTGAAGCCAAATTTTTTTATTTTTGGATGTTCTGTTTTTAGTAATAAAAATATAACATAGTTAAAAACATGTTACATTGTATAAGAAAAGAAAAATGTAAATTACGTAAAACCTAATGAAAAAATACATGAAATATGTTTCAGATATGTGTGGTGATTTTTAGATGATAATTTCTCAACCTTATATGACCATACAATCTATTATTTATCACTTTTCAAACCATATTGTCTTTAATATTATAATACAATTATTGAAAAATAATGGGTGTTTATAAATGTTCTCTTTTCCCCACCTCTTAGTAGAATATTATTTAACCACCAAATATCACAGCTATACCATTTGAACGATTGTGTAAATTATCCCTCATAGTAATATAATAGATGTATATCACACATACATTAGCACTTGGTCTATGTAATATATCATAATCCATTATTTTCTAGGTTTTTTTATGATAATGTTCAATATCTAATATTAAATAATAATTACTAATTAGAAATCTATTTAAAAATACTCAATTTCTAAATAATATATATCCCCGAAATTATAATAAAATCAGTATGTTGAATATGAAAAACATTAATTATCAAATGCATTATAACTTTTTTACCATCCTCCAAGACAATTAGAATATAATGAAGTTGTCTTCATGCATTTGAGGGGACAACCACCTCCATAAACAGTCAGTTATAATTTTTAATATACTATTTAGATGCCATGTTAAAAGGGTAAAGGATTATTTAATGATGAAATATAATAATTAAAAAATTATTATTAATACAAAAGGATAGTAATAATTTCTTATCCCCCCTCCAATTATATTAATAGTGAGAGAATAATCCAGGTATGTACGAACTACCGCCTCTATGGAATTACTCATTTCATTTTTATTTTTCACCAATTATTAAAAAGAACTATAGATGTTTTATATTTAATAAAATATTATTTATTAAAAAAATAATACTATATAAGGATAATACTGGATATTTTATAACTTATATTAATAAAAAATTATACATTTGAACATAACCACCTAAAATGAACTCATCTAATTTTCTATATAAATCATATTAATTTTAAAGGAACCTATATAACTATAAAATTTTATTTAAATAAAATAATTAATGAAATTAATGAAATAAATTTAGATGTTTTTTCTACAAGACCATTAAGAATGGTTAACATAACAAAATATTTAAATATAAATAGACCGATCCACCTCAAACAACAAACATAAGAAAATACTATATATAAAATAAACAACATATATTAATAAATTGTTGATATTATATAAAATATAGATTATTAAGATACCATATATAGTTTCTAATAAACATAATTATTTTATTCAAGAAAATAAGTTCATGTGCAATGTGATATAATAAAAACATTGAGGTTCTTTTGAATATTTATTATTCTTCAATGAGATATAGTGAATACTTAAGAAATTTAAGAGTAAATTATATCCCTATCTAGGTAAAAGATCATTTTATGAAAATTATTTTACCTTTATGAGGCAATTTCACAATAATTATATCATAGTTGAGAATAATTTAAATCTTCTATGAAAGTAGATTCCCCTAAATTTTCTTATTTCCCCTTCCATAGATTTTTATTCTAAATGTGAAACCTAATTTTGTGAAATCTCTTGTGAAATTCATTTTTACCATATCATATTTTATATATTATTATTCATTATCATTTTTATGATTTAGGTAATCAGAAAAGGTATTTTAATTTTTTAATGGTTTTCTTTTCAATATTTTTTATTTTATCTAGAACTGGACATTTCCTTTACAAAACATTCATTTTTTCATGTACTAAATATTCAAGATCCATTTTAAAATTATAGGTTTAAAGATATAAATTATATAATTCTATAAAATTAAATTTATATTTTACTTATAACACATTCATTTAAGACAATGGTAAAAATATTGTCTCAAATATATATTTTTTATTTCCTAGTATGAGCATTCCACCTTAAGAATGTTTATTTTCATGATTTAAATTGAATTTACTTCTAGATTATTTTAAAACCAAAGGAAATATTAATATATTTTATGAAATTATGAGTTATATTATAAAATTTAATTAATTAATTTAAAATGGATTTTAAGGGAATCTATTTTAATTCATGAATCAATAATTATTTTTTAATTTCTTTTCAAAGAATGTTTTTATTAAATAATTATCTTAAATAAATTTTATTATTCCGAAAAATATATTTTTGGATTTAGAATATATTTATTAAAACATATAATCCCTTTTATGTATTTCATTTTAATTAATTCATTTATAATTATTTTAAATTCCATTGAAAAAACCATATTTCATGTTATTTTTTATGAGATTAATATATAAATCATAAAGATAAATATTCATATGTGTGAAAATACTTATTTATTATTTTGATACATTAGGGATATTTTTCAGCTATAATACAGATTCTTTTCATCGATGTCATATGGAATGTTCTTCAAGAAACCAGTATCTTTTTATGGGTTAGTTAAATGATATATGATTTGTGAATTTTTTTCATGTTCTAGTGAAATAAATTTTCATGGATGAATTTAAGTAAGGTCATATATTACCCTACAATTAATTGGATAAAAAATTTTATTTAATGATAAAAGAATATTAAATAATGAAATTATATTGATTCAAAACATGAATCGTGGCTATTTTTTGCTTAAAAATATACTATTGTTATTTTTTATTCACAACTAGAATAATGAATGTTTTTTATTCATAACATAAAGTTTGGAAAATTAGTTTATTTATAATTTTATATTTACCTATGGTTATGTTTATGATAAAGTGTTTTTTTCCTATTTTACAAGGGAATGTTATATTTTTATGCCTCATACCTATGATTATTAATCTCTGATCATTTTTTTGTCATGATTCTATAAGACATTTATATGGTATACGTTTAAATTAAAATTATCTGTCCAAATATCATGAATTGTGATTATATCATTTTATTAAATGTTATTTTTATTAGGATATTTTTCTCATTCCCATGTTTTCTTGAATTTTTATCAGCTAACCATTGATGAACTATTTAAAATAATTCCCTTTCTAATATTTTGAGTTGAACCATTTCTTGTGTTATAATTACCCAGATAATTAAGATGATGATATCTTGTTATATTTATAAAAAATGGTTCTAAATGAGTGTTAATTTAATGAATTGTTCAGATCTATTATAAAATAATAAGTTTTTTCTAATTTCCAAGACATAAATCATTTATGTTCTTCGGTTTTGTGACTATCTATGAGGTGTAGTGATTAAAAAATAAAATTAATGGATATATTAGGTTATTTTTTCTTGGGTCTCTATCGACAGACCAGAATAATTCCCCAGATTGAATGAATAATAGACATCCCATTATAGTTGGGATATAATCAAGTATATGTGAATTATTTAAAGATGGTGAATTGGGAGATAACCTTGCAAAACATTGACCCCAGATCTCTTTATTCATCAACCTCTATATTATTTTCACCACTATTAGATATCTTCCATAGATTCCTTTAATTTACCAATTTCAATTGTTTTGTATTTGCGTTTTCCTTTATTTTTGTTAAATTCACATGTTTTATATTATAATTTTTATGCTTTAGATTCCTTTTCTAGTCACTAATTTTAAATTTCCCATATTTTAAAATTAATATTAAATTTTTGGGAAATATTTTTTTTTATTGTATCATGTAGGTATTAGAGAGAACAAAATATATAGTGGTCCCTATTAATCAAGATATTTAAATCCTTACCATTTAAATTCATTCATATGTAGTTTTATGGATCAGAATTCATGTTGGACAAGGAGTTGGACCTGTGATGTTCCACTGTTCTTGTGAAATTTCATAGGTGAGAGACTATATTGTTTTGGTCATACATATAGTGGGGGATTTAATGTAAAATATATAAAATGGGTTCCACATCCCTATGTTGTATGGATATAATTAATGTTATAAGTTTTAGTAAATTGGGAATATTATGTGGTATTCAATCCCAGTTAATTCTTAAGTGACTTAAAAATGTATTGTTTTGGTTGGGGTTACATGTGTAAACCATATAGGTTTATAAGGATAAATATATATGATTTTTATTGTTTTATATTGGTGGAAATTTTAGCAGGAGAATGTGTTTTTCCCTATTCTGTGTAGTTGTTTCTGGAGTATTTTATTTTAAATTTTGAAACATGTGGTTGTGATCAAATACTACATGAGATTACTCTTTGGATTTATGTTATGGCTTCAGATCATGGATGTTATGGGTCAACCATGATAGAGTCATTTGGAATATGAGGTGAGGAGTTTTTTATAATATTATATGGGAGGGTTGATATTGTTTTGGTTGATGTTTGACCATCCGTGAGTGAGAATGTCTGTATGAGAACATAGAGTGTGATTTGATGAGTGGAAAACGTTGTGAAAGAATGTGTCATCAGGAATGTATTATGGGGTAGTAATGTTTATCTCCCTTAAACTAGGTGGATGTAGTCTGATACAGTATACGGTATACAGTTTTGTAATATTTTGAGGTCACACCAATAGTAAGAAGGTATTATACATGTTCAGTATTGTATTTTTATTTCTATATGACTCTTCGGCCATGCATGAAGCGAAAGATTGTATGGAATGTTTTCTTGGAAAAATAGTTATCACATAAACATCAAATATAGTTGGATAATTTAAATTTATTTACTTATATAATATTATAAACCATTATATATTATATTCACTTATGATTAGGATGCACTTTTGGTTCCCTAAAATGTTTACTTGCAGACACAATTCATGGGAACCCTAGGGCACATGAATAAATTTTTTGTCGAGGATAAATTTTATTGGAATGATTAGTGATTTTTTTAGAGTGTGAAGAATATTGTGAAATTAAAGAGATTCCATAATACACATTCAAATAAATTCATCTCATTAATTATATTATTTATTTTTATTTTTATTCAGTTTATATGATATGTCAGCCAAAAATATATATTATTTCGAATTAGATATATGTGCTTTTTAATCAATTTTTTATTTCACATTTTATCACTATCATTTATATTATATTTTACTTATTCAATAGGTTATTGGTTTATTTATTCTTTTATTATGATTATTATGGATAGTTACATAATATCATGGGAATTTTATACAAACTAAAATCTTAGACACTCACTGCTAGTTTACGTCCACATATATAAGGTGATGTGCACATGAGTCATGTTGTTCACTACCCCAACTCATGTGAAGTATGACTGAGACATTTAAAATGTTATTGGGGAGACTTTTCATTTAATTTAACTTTAGGTATTAGTATAATGAATATGGGGTAGTCGGAACACTCGATAGAATCCCTGCATGTTCCTAGAAAACACTAGTATATGAAAAATTTGAGTTTTTAGGGTAGTAATATTTATTTTAATGATTATTCTATTATCAGTTAATGAATTTCACCTAGCATTATTATGATTTGATAGTTTATGTAATTTCCACTTTCTTTTTGTGGTGAAACTATGTGAGTTCAAGAATCTTGGATTGTGACATAGGTTTGAATGAGTTGTCCTTGACTATCATTGATTGATATTTGTTTAAATTAATAAAATGACAAAAATAATATATTTAATGGTTTCCCAAGTAAACTATTTCAGAATAATAAAAAAATGATCATGTTGTATATGTTTTTTTACTAGTAATGACTAATGTGTATTTACATGTTTATTTGTATTAGTTATTTGTTGAGAGGTGGGTGGTTATATCAAATAGTTATGAGTAAATACATGGGTATTATGTAACATTCAGGTAAAGTTATGCCCTCATATAAATCTTAATTGTATTCATATCAGGGTTTCTGGATAATAACAGTGGATTTGGAGGATTTATATGGTACTTATGATGGCTACGTAATATATATATATATTAGTTTTCAAAATAAATCAAATATTAATGATGTAAATTAATCCTAAAAAAATACATGAATTTGGTTAAAGATATAAAAATTTTCTATGATGTGAAAGATAAAATTCATATCATGATGATTACTTATGTGATTTTACTCTATGGGGATGAATTTTTTGGAATACATGAAATCCTATAGATTTACTAGTAGTATTTTATTGCATGAACATTGAGAGAATGTGTATTATCATGGATCCTGAATTTTGATGGCTTTATCTCTATATTGGTTGGTATATCCTCTTTTTTATTATTATGTTGCCATTATTTCGTTTTGAAATATTTCATTGTATTATATATAAATATGTTATGTATCTTAGTTTCAGTTGGGGAAAATCATTTCCTCTAGTTTTTGATTGATGCCCATATATTATTCATAATCTCGTGGTTACCAATAACACCATTTGGGTCAAAAAATGGCCGGGTTTGGTGCCAATATGGATGATGTCAAGTTCATGATGTGAAATTATGATATCAAAGGGGTTTTCCTAAATTGTTCTTCTCTGGGGATTTCAGTATACATGAGATTGTATAATTGAGAATTTATAGTTACGTTAAAATTAGTTCATTAGAATCATATTATCTAACGATCCTTAACATAAAATTATATTATGGGATATGTGACTCATATATTGGAATTTGACATTGATCTCAATCTTTCTTGTGAACATATAGTTTAAAATAAATTTTCCTATTATTAGATCATTTTCTTCTATATTTCATGTTTCGAAAGCATGCCTCTAAAATATATTCCATGGTTTCATTAGGTGGGTGAAGTGTGAGATGGTCATCAAGGGAAGCTACCATTGGATCAGAATCTTTTTCGAATCTATCATATATATAGTGTATTCCAAGGACCATAATGTGCCATTGGATCATAATATTTTTTGAATATTTTGTTACATGTTCTCTATCTTATACAGGTGCCTCACACACATTCATATATTATAATTTTATATAGATTAAGTATCATCATATAGAGATCATGTATTTTTATGGATTTGTCAATGCATCATGGAATAAGGATATAATATGTGTTTTATTGGACATCATGTTGCCTGTTGATAGCTTACTAAGAGTTACCCATTGATTTCTTAGTTCATGATTTGGATCTGTTCGATATCATCATCAGGATGGACAGAAATATTTATCATCATTTTTATATTATTTTTCATCATCATTGTGCTTAATTATCCTAAACTGATAGGATCTATCATGTTTTAGATGTATAGTATGTTTCATGGTATAGTCAGGAATTCCATTCCCACATGATTATAATTGTTTCTATCATTGTAATTGATAATGATGATGTTTCTTATATAGTTTATCTTATCTTTATTGAATGGGACATCCCTAACTTGTCCATAGATTACATATATTTTCTTAGTCTATATAAGAAATTATATTTCATGATTTAATTGGTTTTTGGTACGTTGATGATTTCAATAACCACTTATATCCTAATTATTATTGAGCTTAAAGATAACAAAGGTTATTTAGATGTTTTTTCTCTATATTATTTATTCACCCCAGTATTTAACTATTTTTTGCACCTTTTATCTTTATAATTAAGGATTTTGTTTTGTGTCTCTATGTATAACATAAAAATGTTAAAGTGGGTGAATATTAGAAATAAATACAATTTTCTCTAATGTTGATGACTAATTTGATCAGTTATTGGGGTGAAGTGGTTCATTAAAATAGATAATTGGTAGGGTAATAATCAACTGAGGGTTTGATAGAATGATGTTCTAAATATAAATTTAAGGATTATGTGTGTCTAGGATTAATAACATGTAATTCCTTTTATTATGACTATGTTTCCTTTAATTTTTCTTTCTTTTATGAACTAGTTATTACAATAAGATTTTGACACCAATCACATTGTGTTTATAAATAATATCCAAGTTCATTTATGCTCTAACAATCATCCTTAGTATAATATAAAATTTTTTCAGAAAAATATTTAATATCCACCACGTTTTTGGTCTTCCTTCAATATGTAATTTCAAGATTATGTATGTGTTGCTTTTGTGGAAAATGATTTCAGAAAATTTTCTTTCGATTGATTCTATGTATATGAAGGTCATATTATCATCAAAATATACATAGAATATCTTTAATATTTTAAAATTTTTAGTTTATTGGATCACATATCCTAAGACTACTCATTTTTGGAAGTGGTAGAATTCAATTGGGATACTATATTTAAAACGTCTAATGAAAAATTACAACAAATCATGATTTGTTTTTTCATGATACCAGTAATGGGTATGAGGTATATTGTGAGGCTTTTGGAATTTTTCTAGGTTTTATGACTATATAAATTGATAACATTGCATCATAATACTCTTTATCTTTGACCACATGTGAAAAAAATACACTCATGATAGGGATATTTCTAAGGTTATAAATGATCTTATGTTTTGGAGACACTATAATTTTTAGTAGAGGTTAATAATATTTTCCGATTATAATTGTCTGAGATATATAATTTTAAAAATAAATTAATTCTAAGAGAAATCTAGCCAATGTAATTTCTCTATAAATTTCACTTCATCCTTAACAACCCCTCATTGAATCAAAAATTCATCAGTGATTCCCCGGACATTAATCCTATACAATAAGTTGTATTTGAGTTAAATGAGGAGTAGAACAATATACTAATGTTTTTATATAATTAAATGGATCCAAATGTGGTAGATATAGGTGTTTTTATGACAATTTTTCATGTATCATTATCTCTCATTAAGTCTATTATATAAAGCCATCAGCAGGGTGTTGACATCAGAGGAATCACAGACACATTAAATTATAGGGAGTTAATTTTTGGATTTCATATCTCTAAATATTGAATTCTCTCAATTTGGAATCAGATTTTCATCCCATCATTCTTGGGGAATTCTAGTTTTCATGATTTTCATTTTTTTATTCATTCACCCTAAAACTATAAATATGTACAATGACATGAGGTGATTTTTCAAGTGATAGGGTAAGACATGCATCATTAATGATTACATTTTCCACTATTTCACCTACCAATAGATAACAGAAGGGATCCTAAAGCCTTCTATTTTGATCCAACTACATACTGGTTTCAATATGAAATATGGATGATGCCTCCATAGTCATTGATTTTGAAATTCTATTGATTCCCCAAGTAATAAATTCTATACTAGTGGTGATTGTTTGGTTGACTAAATTAGACCATTTTATTATTATAACCACCAATGATGAAGATGTTGGTATATTGTGTAATAAATAGATTGTGTGGTTTCATGGATCCCCTAACCCATTATCAATTAATGGAACATATGGTTTTCCATGCGGTTCTTGAATAGTCTCTCATAAGTGAAGGAGAGTCAGGTTAGATTGAGTACAATATAACATCAAGAAATAGATAGTCATATGAGGTGGGATATTTTGATTCTAGAGGATTTGCCTTTTTATTTAAAACATAAAATTTTAATGATCTTAGAATATCCATCTAGGTTAGTTTGAGTTCACTTATAATAACAATTACTATTATTTAATAAAAATGGATCCCTCTTAGTCCTTGTATGGACACCCTTTAAGTTTATTACTTTTTTCGGAATAGGTGGGAGAGTAACATCTAGTGGGATCAAGTCTTATTCTAGAAACATAAACGATGATTCATGATATACTTTTATGCATGATTAAATATCAGAGTCATCGAAAATCATATGTGGATCATCAACACCATCCTTTGGATTTTTCATTGGTGTAGGATTTTTCTTGATAGTTTTACATTGGTTGGGTTACTATATTATTAATAAATATTGGAATCTAGCTAGAAGATTTGTGGAATATTTAAAATCACTGATCATCTTGGTTATGTTTCTTATTGGTATGAAATACCAGCTCAGTCGTTAGTCACTCATTATTTTTTTCGTATATCGTTGCTCAAGAATTATCGCAACGATCCATATGATGTCTCATGTTGGACTGAGAATTATTAAAAGTAATATGTTTATTCTATGAGGAAACAAGCTGGGAACTATGATTACAAGATGAAGGTCTAAATTTTTAGGTCCACATTGTTATAAGTTGTGTTATGGGGTCAAATTTCATATTCTCATTAGACTTCAAAGCACAGATCATCTATGATTGAGTAGTGGCATCCGTTATTTATCGAGTATCTTAATTTCATGTGAATTTCAAAGAATAACATTTCCTATGGTGGGGAAAGTTATTTCATCCTAGTTATGTTACCCTATAATGTAATTTTTAAGAGGTTTTATTTCATTTTAAAAGATCATCAACGTGATCAAATTATTTTATAAGGGATATGGGGTACGAAGTGTATAGAGTATTTAGTTAATTCCATGAATCACATATTTGTGAGCTGAATTAAACCAAAGTAGAATCCATGAATCTTGTTTTGGACATATAAAATATCCAGTATTTAAAATATAAATAAACAATGTGAGATTGGCTTATTGGGTTTTATTCCGAGGTGGCATGATTTTCGGTAAGTAGACATTCTCCAGGAATGATGTTTTGAGTCAGGAATTCTTGAAATGAATCATCTTTTTTATATTTATTTTTATGGTACCTATGGTGCATAGGGATCTAAGTATATGACTGATATCATTGAGGGGATCATTCTACTAGGAGAAATTTCTGATGTTTAGTTTGTGATGGTTGTGGCCTCCATGCTTTAGTGAACATCCATGACATGATGGGTGTTATTTTATAAGATCTAAGGGATGCATGATTACTTTAATGTCTAATTTTTATGTGATATTCATTGGGACTCAAAATATGGAATGATCATAGTTTTATGGTTTTTTGGTATGGGATGTCATCATTAATGGATGATGAAACTCTCCATTTTTATATTTAATGTTTTTCTCCTTTTAAGGAATACAATTAGGCTCAGAATGACCATAGAATTTACATTGGTATTTAATTCATGGAGAGGATAGGTTACTTAAGTTTAAACATGGAGTCATACTCAGATTTGTCTCACAAGGATATCAATGTTGGAAGATTATATTAGAGGATTGTGTAGTGGGTTTATTATTAACTATGGTGGGTTAGTTTGTTTCCTTTCATTCTTAGTTTTTGATTCCTATTCTAGTGGTAAGAGGACGAGATCTGATGACATGAATTGAGGTGAGAATATAAGGCCCCAGCCTTAAACCTTACATAATCTTGAGTTATTACAAGATTACACATTGATGATCTTTTCAAGTTTAGAGTTTTAGAGAATTAGATCATAAAACATGAGTTACATACAACATATAAACAAAGTGGTTACATAAAGATATTATTCTTCATTCCCATCAATGGAAACATATTTAAAATAAAACATGGATTCTTTCTTGACACTTCCTTGACACTATCATCATATCATGTACCTTTCCCTTGACCTGTGAAAAACATTTCAAAAAACATGGGATTAGCATAAAAAGCTCAATAAGGGATATAAAAATATGGTAAGGAAACATGGGTACATATATACAAAAGAATGAAATCATACTTTACCCATAAAACATAAGCACTTTAACATACCTCATCAAATCATGAATAAATCATAGAAATCATATGACATAAAGGTAACTTGAGGCATTCATAACATTCTTACGTAGGGAGTAACCCTCTTGGTTACGTTTGGAATACCCATCATAGTATATTCCCTAAATCCTTTCGGAGAAACCTTAATGTTTCACTCCTTCACGTTACCCAATGCATTGGAGAGCTATATCGGGCTCACCGCCCTTAGTTTATCACGGAACCACCCGTCTTCATAATAATGCCCAGGAACCTCACCATAATCATATCACATAAAACATGCATAAAGGAAACATAACATTTCCACATTTCAATCACAAGATATCAATACAACACATTGAGATAAAAACATTATGAAAACAATTTTCAATAACAAAATAAAAGAAAAACATGGTATTTATTTTTCTTTTAAAAAAAGGTATGGCTTGTAGAGGAAGCTGAAACACAAATAATGGTCACGGCGGCGGAGAAGTCGTTGTCGCCGCATATGTACGACAAAAACATTCCCTTTTGTCATTTAGTGAACGCTTCGTATAAAAAATATTCCTTTTGGATAAACGTAAAAGTCAAAGGGGTTTATACACCGTATAAAAGAAGGTTGTGTATAAAACAAAATATGTCTCAATGAAAGGAGATTGAGACGAAGTCCCATACCTTAGGCCGGACTTGACTCGGTAATTCTTTAATATCCTGAATAATAAACTTGAGTTAATTTCTACTTGTTTAAGAACCGTTTTCAAGTTCATTATTTCTTTTATATCACTTATTTCCTTGTCATGAACACTATGTAATTATTTAGGTTAATAACGGTCGTTTTAACGATCATTGGTACTTGAGTAAAAAATAATCCCTTTATAATTACAAGTTGTTCATGTATCCATTATATCCAGAATGGTATTCATGATTTAGATATCATATATGTCATATATATCCATTAAAGCATGCATTTATAATATTACATAATCATTTTGAGGTAAGAAATGAAATGCACCGTTAATGGAGACGGTAAGCAGTACGTACGCATGAACGCTACTTTCATTTCTATTTCGTATTTTATAGAATGGAATCATAATGATATAAAGGTATATTATAATTCTAGTATAATATCATATATAATATCATAGTTCCATCCTTTATACGTCCCACATATGGTATTTAACGAATCAAATACTTTGAGGGGGCGGTAGTCCGCACTTCTTTAAATGAAGATATCGCGTTCACCCATAATGGAAACCATAAAGGTATGATCAAAAAGGAAAATACAGAAACTTAAGGAAAAAATAAACATATTATATATCATATATAAATACAGTGACATCTTAATGGCCACCTTTGAAGGTGTTAAAAGAATGTTGAACAATCATCGTTTCGGGAGGCATAAATTCACCATCCACGGAAACAGTATGCTCGTAAACCATTAGATGTAGGTGTGTGTAAGTGAAGCTAGAATCCTTATTATAATAGCATCCTAGTATATTGAGGATACTGGAGTTGTTACAAAAGAAAAGAATAAAAAGAGTGTAGGGGGTTGGAGATGCAAAATAAAACAAAAGGACTCAAAAGAAGACATTACCTTAAAATCGGGTAACTTCCTTTGGTTTGAGCTCAAAGGATTCCTTGGGAAGACTTCTGCCCAAAGTTAGGATTGAAGGAGTAAGAGAGGGACGTGGATAGACAAAATGGGTAGGAGTGGGCCAAGCCAAAGGCTTTTTAAGTGTGGGTAAGGAGGTAGAGGTGGGGGCCTTTTATAAGAGGAGAGGAGGGGCACTCTTGGAAAGTAAAGATAAGTTACTTTATTTTAAAATGATTTTCGGATTCAAAAGTTCCCACATTGATATAATTCAATGATAAGGTGATAAGTCTTCGAAATCAACTCATCTAGTAGGTTTTTTCCATGTGTAGGATTTATATTTTACATTATCTTTCCATTTTATTTAAATCGTTAAATAATGAGGTCATCGTGGCATCATCATGATGTCATAAATAACTTAATTTATTTAATATCTAAAAATTATAAAAAAAATTACTATGAAATAGGAAATAGTTTTATCTTTCTAATTAATATTTATAGTCAAAATTATGACTTGTATAACCCCATGTAAAAATTGTTTTAGTAAAATAACTCATGTTTGAGTCATTTTTACATTAATATTAAATAAAAAGTTATTTATGTCATTTCCCAACCAAATTGTCTCCATGGGGTCCCAATGTTGACCCATGGCTTTTCTGGGTCTACCATGACACAACCAATGAGGGTAGGACATGTGTCAAGCTCATCTCATTTTATTAAAGCATTATTTTTACCTTAAACTACACTAATTACCTCTAATCGCGATTAAGAACTTAATAAGTTACTATTCACCAAAAAAATATTTTATTCCCATTGAACCACATTTTACTTCTTAATTACAACCATGTATGTAGGATTTTTGTAATTCAAAACACAATGATGGAAAATTTTCATTTAAACAGAAAAATCAGTTTTTATAAGTACCACTTAGTGGTTTCACTATTCATCAAAAATTGAAGTTTTTTAGAAAATTACCGAAAATTCACCCTAAGATAGATTTGATATTACGAATTCAAAAATGAAGTCTATTTTGAAAAATTCAAAACATATCAGTCACATAAATTAATTTAATAATTAATTCCCGCTGTCATGACAAATAGCATGTTTTTATGAAACAATAAGTATCAAAAGATTGATACCAGTTTAAGTCCAATTTCAAAGTGAAATTTATTCCAATTACCACCATTGGATTAAATGGTAAAAATATATTCTAATTTAACTTCAAAAAAAATTCAAAATATAATCTAATCATATAAATAAATTAGATTAAAAAGCAGTTTTGATGTAAAATGCAGTATTTTTCACTATTCATTAAAAAATGAACATTGTCTGAAAAATACCAAAAATTTACACAAAGTAAATTTTGATGTCCCAATCATAAAGAATAAGTTTATTTTGAAAATCATAGCTTATAAAATTGTAAAAAGATATATTTAAAAAGGGTTTTCCATCAAAAGGCAGTAAAACAATCTTTTAAGAATATTAGTGTATTCCATGCATAAGGTTGTATTTATTTTCATTTTAAGTCTCTAAAACACTATATAATTCATTAATAGACACAGATAAAAATATCTATTACTCATTACATACTTGGGATGTTTTATCCTTCCCCCCATTTGAAAATTGTGTCCCCTCAATTTATCTACTTATCGAATAAATTGGGGTACTTATCCCTCATTGCATTTTCAGATTCCCATGTTGCCTCTTCCATCATGTGGTTTTTTCACAAAACCTTTACCTAATTAATCACCTTATTCCGTAACACTTTCTCCCTGTGGTCAAGAATCTGGACCGGTTGTTCCTCATAAGATAGATTCTCTTCCAGCTGAACTACCTCTAGACTCAAAACATGAGATGGATCTGGCATGTACTTTCTCAGCATCGAAACATAAAAAACATTGTGTACCTGAGATAAACTCGGAGGTAAAGCCACTCGGTAAGAAACTGATCCAACTCTCTCCAGAATTTCATATGGTCCAATGAACCGTGGACTCAGCTTTCCTTTCTTACCAAATCGCATCACACTTTTCCATGGTGATACTTTGAGAAAAACATGATCAACTACCTCAAAAGATAGATCCTTCCTCCTGTTGTCCGCATAACTCTTCTTCCTGCTCTGAGCTGTTCTCATGTGTTTCTGAATCAGCTGAACTTTTTCTGCCATTTCTTCTACCAATTCTGGTCCCATCAACTTTCTTTCACCCACTTCATCCCAGAAAGCTGGAGTTCGACACCGCTTCCCATATAATGCCTGAAATGGTCCCATCTGTATACTGGAATGAAAACTGTTATTATATGAAAATTCAACCAAAGAAAGATGTTGGTCCCAACTTCCCTGATAATCCATAGAGCAAGAACGTAGAATATCCTCCAAGGTCTGAATTGTTCGTTCCGACTGCCCATCTGATTGAGGATGAAAAGCTGTACTAAAATTTAATTCAATATCCAACGACTTTTGAAGGCCTTTCCAAAAGTTAGAAGTGAACCTGGGATCACGATCAGATACAATTTAGAGAGGAACTCCGTGTAACCTGACTATCTATTTAAGATACAAACGTGAAAGTTCATCTAGGGAAAATGTATCTCGTATAGCAAGGAAATGAGCAGATTTGGTCAAGTGATCAACAATAACCCAGATTTCATTATTACCTCGATATGTCTTCGGTAATCCCACAACAAAGTCCATGAATATATTCTCCCATTTCCACTCTGGCACTGGTAAAGGCTGAAGCATGCCTTTCGGTAACTGCCACTCTGCTTTAACCTGTTGACATGTCAAACACATCACAGTAAAATCAGCAATATCTCTTTTCATTCCATCCCACCAGTAATACTCCCGCAGATCTCTGTACATCTTAGTACTGCCAGGATGAACTGAAAATGGAGAACTATGAGCTTCACATAACTACTCTCTCTTCAACTGTGAATCACAAGGCACACACAATCTCTTCCCAAATCTCAAAACGCAATCATTATCAATGTTGAATTCAGGCAACTTACCTTTCTGAACCAGCTCTACCTTTTTCTGCAACTCACTGTCTTGATTCTGTGCTTTCTTGATTCTATCTGATAGAGATGATCTCACTGATACCTGAAACAAAACAGAAGAACTTCCTGCACCAACAACTTCTATGCCAAAGTTCATCAAATCCTTAACCAAAAGATCACGTTCCAAACGCAACATTGCTAATGAAGCATTACTTTTTCGACTCAAATCATCAGCCACTTTATTTGCTTTTCTCAGATGGTAATGAATTATACCATCATAATCCTTGATTAATTCTAGCCATCTCCTTTGTCTCATGTTCAATTCATTCTGAGTGAATATATAATTTAAACTTTTGTGATTGGTATATATTTCACACATTACTCCATACAAATGACGCCTCCAAATTTTTAAATCAAAAACAACAGTAGCTAATTCCAAATCATGTGTAGTGTAATTTACCTCATTAGTTTTCAACTGTCGTGAAGCATAAGCAATTACCTGATCATTCTTCATTAGGACGCAACCAAGTCCTTTCAATGAAGCATCACTGTAGATAACAAACTCACCATTCTTGCAAGGTAGTGCCAAAACTGGAGCATTCACCAATCTTCTATTCAATTCCTGAAAACAATCATCACATTCTTTTGTCCAGATAAACTTAACACCCTTCCGAGTTAGCTTAGTCATTGGACTAGATAACCGTGAAAAATATCTAACAAACCTTCGGTAATAGCCTTACAAACCAAGGAAGCTACAAATCTCAGTTACATTTTTGGCTCTTGGCCATTCTTCAACAACTTTTGTTTTTTCAGGATCAACGGTTATGCCATCTTTCGAAACAATGTGACAAAGGAATGAAATTTGTTGTAACCAAAACTCACATTTTCTGAATTTCCCATAAAATTTCTTTTCTTTTAAGGTTTGAAAAATGACCCTTAAATGTCTTTCATGTTTTTCATTACTTTTAGAAAACACAAAAATATCATCAATGAAAACCACCACATACTTATCCAAGAACTCATGGATAATTCTATTCATTAAGTCCATGAATACAACAGCTGCATTGGTTAGCCCAAAAAGGCATTAATAAAAATTCATAATGGCCATATCTTTTTACGAAACCCAGTCTTCAGAACATCTGCTTCCTTTACCTTCAGCTGATGGTACCCCGATCTCAAGTAAATCTTTGAAAAATACTGAGCTCACTGGAGCTGATCAAATAAATCATCGATATGAGGCAAAGTATATTTGTTCTTAAGAGTGATGTTATTCAAGGCTCTATAATAAATGCAAATTCTCCTTGAACCATCTTTCTTTTTAACAAATAAAATAGGAGCACCCCATAGTGATGTTCTAGGTCAAATGAAACCTTTCTCTAATAAATCTTGCAATTTCTCCTTCAACTCTAAAAGTTCAATTTGAGCCATTCGATAAGGGGGTTTTGAAATTGGCTTAGCATCAGGAACTAAGTCAACCGTAAACTCAACTTCGCGATCTGGTATTCTTCCAGGCAACTCATCAGGAAAAAAATCAGGATACTCGTTTACCCCTGGCACATCATTAATCTGAACAGTTCCCTTGTTTTCAACAATGTGTCCAAGGTAACATTCATTTCCATCTTTTACATGTTTCTCGGGCTCTTGATAAGTTATCAACAATAAGGGTTCATTCTTGTACACAAACTGAAAGTCTTTCTGAAAAGAAACTTCTTTAGCTCTACAGTCAATCTTAGCATGGTAAATAGAGATCCAATCCATACCTAGGATAACATCAAACTCTACTAGAGGTAGAACAATAAGGTTTGCAAGTAGGTTCTTTCCACAGATAAGGATAGGAAGATTCTTATAAATTCTTTTTGCCTCAACATTTCCCCCAGGTGTTTTTACCAAAAGTTTAGGAGTCATTTCATGAGATGGTATTCCCATTTTACTAGAAAAGTTTTCAGAGATGAAAGAATGTGTAGACCCCGAATCAAACAACACACTGGCATAATCTGAAAAAACAAACAAAGTACCCGATACAACTTCATTTGATGGCCCGACATCTATTGAAGTAGTTGCAAAGGATTTCACCACCCCTTTCTGCTTGTAGTCTAACTGCTTCCCATCACTCAAGATCTTTGTCGGACACTCGTTTGCATAGTGAACCATCTCATTGCACTTATAACATTTCACTAACTGTAAATCAAATTTGGTCTTACCTTCACCTTGAACCTTTTCAGTGAAATCACGAGCCTTATGTCCCATCTTACCACATCGGTAGCACTTTCCAGAATTCAGAAGACATTCCCCAGCATGCCTTTTGCCACATTTATCACAAACTGGAAACTCAGTTTTCTTACCATCAGACTTTTTTGAATAATTCTTACCTTTCTCCTTCCACCTCGGTCTCTTCTTTTGTTGGTTGTTATAGAACACTTGATCATAGGCAAACTCCATTTCCACCATCTCAACACATTTAACAAGCTTTTCATAACTTTTAAACTCACGAGAAGATAATGCCCTTCGATATTTTGGCTTTAATCCTGAGTAAAAATGACTAATTTTACTATCAAGGTCTCGGATAAAATTTGGTGCATACCTTGCCAATCCAGTGAACCTTTCTTCATAGGTAGCCACTGAGTCTTCCTCATTCCTCAATTCCAAGAATTGCTTTTCCATCCTTAGTCGAACACCCTTAGGAAAATACTTCTCAAGAAACATACCTTTGAATTCTTCCCAGTCGAGAGCATCAATCTCATTAGCGTCCCCGATATTTTTAACCATAGACCACCACTGATCTGCCTCACGCTCCAAATGGTAAATAGCAAGACTAACCTTTTGATTTCTTGAACACCCCATGACATCGAAAATCTTCTCCAGTGCTTTAATCCACCCTTCAGCTAACACAGGGTCAGATGATCCTATTAATGATGGGGGATGTTGCCTCATGAAATGTTCCACCACTGACATGTTCCTCTGTGGTTGATCTGGCTGATCTCGTGCATGGATACCACCACCATTTATCGCTTGAGTCAACTGCGCCATTACTGCAAAAAACTATTCAGTTCCAATTCCAACCATCTCAGGATGCTAATTCGGAAGGTTATATCCTTCTGTATGCCTTCCTAGAACTGCTTCACTGTTTCCTCTACGGAAAACCATTCTAAACAAACAAGTCTTAGATAAAGCAACATGGTAATCTTCAAATTCTATATCACTTCAATTTGACCATAAAAAAAATATTTTTGAATAATCATTTAATATAATTCTAACTCCTAAAGTTATCTAAATCGACCTTTGAAACCAACTATAAGGCCCCAGCCATAAACCTTACTTAATATTGAGTTATTACAAGATTACACATTGAGGATCTTTTCGGGTTTAGAGTTTTAGAGAATTAGATGATAAAACTTGAATTACATTCCACATATAAAAAAAGTGGTTACATAAAGATAGTATTCTTCTTTCCCATCAATGGAAACATATTTAAAATAAAACATGGATTCTTTCTTGACACTTCCTTGACACTATCATCATATCATCTACATTTCCCTTGACATGTGAAAAACATTTCAAAAAACATGGGATAGGCATAAAAAGCTCAGTAAGGGATATAAAAATATGGAAAGGAAACATGGGTACATATATACATAAGAATGAAATCATACTTCACCCATAAAACATAAGCACTTTAACATACCTCATCAAATCATGAATAAATCATAGAAATCATAAGACATAAAGGTAACTTGAGGCATTCATAACATTCTTATGTAGGGAGTAACCCTCTTGGTTACGTTTGGAATACCCATCACAATATATTTCCTAAATCTCTTCGGAGAAACCTTAATGTTTCACTCCTTCACGTTACCCAATGCATTGGAGAGCTATATCTGGCTCACCCGCCCTTAGTTTATCACAGAACCACCCATCTTCATAATAATGCCCAAGAACCTCAACATAATCGTATCACATAAAACATGCATAAAGGAAACATAACATTTCCAATTTTCAATCACAAGATATCAATACAACACATTGATATAAAAACATTATGAAAACAATTTTCAATACCAAAAAAAATAAAAACATGGTATTTATTTTTCTTTTAAAAAAAGTTATGGCTTGTAGAGGAAGCCGAAACTCAAATAATGGTCACGGCGGCGGAGAAGTCGTTGTCGCCGCATACGCACGACAAAAACATTCCCTTTGTAATTTAGTAAACGCTTCATATAAATAAGATTCCTTTTGGATAAACATAAATTTCAAAGGGGATTATAAACTGTATAAAAGAAGGTTGTGTATAAAACAAAATATGCCTCAATGAAAGGAGATTAAGACGAAGTCCCATACCTCAGGTCCGACTTGACTCGGTCATTCTTTAATCTCCTGAATAATAAACTAGAGTTAATTTATACTTGTTTAAGAACCTTTTTCATGTTCATTATTCCTTTTATATAAACTATTGCCATGTCATGAACACTATGTAATTATTTAAGTTAATAACGGTCGTTTTAACGATCATTGGTACTTGAGTCAAAAATAAGCCCTTTATAATTACAAGTTGTTCATGTATCCATTATATCCAGAATGGTATTCATGATGTAGATATCATATATGTCATATATATCCAGTACAAGCATGCATTTATAATATTACATAATCATTTATAGGTAAGAAATGAAATGCACCGTTTATGGAGACGGTAAGCCGTACGTACGCATTAACGCTACTTTCATTTCTATTTCGTATTTTATAGAATGGAATCATAATGATATAAAGGTATGTTATAATTCCAGTATAATATCATATATAATATCATAGTTCTAGCCTTTATACATCCCATATATGGTATTTAACTAATCAAATCACTTTGAGGGGGCGGTAGTCCGCACTTCCTTAAACGAAGATATCGCGTTCACCCATAATGGAGACCATAAAGGTATGACCAAAAAAGAAAATAAAGAAGCTTAAGGAAAACATAAACATATTATATATCATATATAAATATAGTGACATCTTAATGGCCACCTTTGAAGGAGTTAAAAGAATGTTGAACAATCATCGTTTCGGGAGGCATAAATTCACCATCCACGGAAACAGTATGTTCGTTAACCATTAGATGTAGGTGTGTGTAAGTGTAGCTCAAATCCTTATTATAACAACATCCTAGTATATTGAGTATACTGGAGTTGTTACAAAAGAAAAGAATAAAACGAGTTTAGGGGGTTGAAAAGCAAAATAATACAAAAGGACTCAAAAGAAGACATTACCTTAAAATCAGGTAACTCCCTTTGGTTTGAGCTCAAAGGCTTCCTTGGGAAGACTTCTGCCCAAAGTGAGTCTTCAACGAGTAATAGAGGAATGTGGAGAGACAAAATGGTCAGGGGTTGGCCGAGCCAAAGGCCTTGGGAATGTGGGTAAGGAGGTAGAGGTGGGGGCCTTTTATAACAGGAGAGGAGGGGTACTCTTGGAATGTAAAGATAAGTTACTTTATTTTAAAATGAGTTTCGGATTCAAAAGGTCCCACATTGATATAATTAGAGGATAAGGTGATAATTCTTCGAAATCAACTCATCCAATTGGTTTTGGCCATGTGTAGGTTTTAGATTTTACATTATCTTTCCATTTTATTTAAATCGTTAAATAATGAGGTCATCACTGCATCATCATGATGTCATATATAACATAATTTATTTAATGTCTAAAAATTATAAAAAAACAACTATGATGTAGGAAATAGTTTTATCTTTCTAATGAATATTTATATTCAAACATATTACTTGTATAACCCCTTGTAAAAATTGTTTTAGTAAAATAACTCATGTTTGTGTCATTTTTACTTTAATATTAAATAAAAAGTTATTTATGTCATTTCCCTACCAAAGTGGCTCCATGGGGTCCCCAAGTTGACCCATGGCTTCTCTTGGTCGTCCATGACACAACCAATGAGAGTAGGACATGTGTCAAGCTAATCTAAATTTATTAAAGCATTATTTTTACCTTAAACTACACTAATTACCTCTAATCGCGATTAAGTAATTAATAAGTTACTATTCACCAAAAAATTATTTTAATCCCATTGAACCAAATTTTACTTCTTAATGAAAACCATGTATGTCAGATTTTTGAAATTCAAAACACAATGATGGCAAAATTTCATTTAAATGGTAAAATCAGTTTTTATAAGTACCACTTTGTGGTTTCACTATTATCGAAAAATGAAGTTTTTCAGAAAATTACCAAAAATTCACCCTAAGCTATATTTGATATTATGAATTCAAAAATGAAATCTATTTTGAAAAATTCAAAACATATCAGTCAAATTAACTAATTTAATAATTAATTCCCGCTTTCATGACAAATAGCGTGTTTTTATGAAACAAAAAGTATCAAAAGATTGATACCAGTTTAAGTCCAATTTCAAAGTGAAATTTATTCCAATGACCACCATTGGATTAAATGGTAAAAATATATTCTAATTTCACTTCAAAACCAACTCAAAAGATAATCTAATCATATAAATAAATTAGATTAAAAAGCATTTTGATGTAAAATGCTTTATTTTTCACTATTCAATAAAAAATGAACATTGTCTGAAAAATACCAAAAATTCACACAATGTAAATTTTGATGTCCCAATCATAAAGAATAAGTTTATTTTGACAAACATAGCTTATAAAATTGTCAAAATATAGATTTAAAAAGGGTTTTCCATCAAAGGCAGTAAAACAATCTTTTAAGAATATTAGTGCATTCCATGCATAAGATTGTATTTATTTTCATTTTAAGCCAGTAAAACACTATCTAATTCATTAACAGACACAGATAAAAATATATATTACTCATTACTTACTTGGGATTTTATAGAGAATTAGTCTGGTTAGGGAAGGGGCTCATCGCTCCATTCAATAGAAGGATTTCCTCATTTATTCTATTAGTGGAGTCATATTATGAATTGACACGGATCATTGTTTGAGCCCACTATTTGAGTGATATACATTTGGGGGGATGGCATAAAATCAATTATTTTTCAGGAGAATGTATTAGTTCGGTTTAGGTAAATATTTATGGAAGATGTCGACTTTATGGCCTTAGAAATAGTAACCAAAGATTGAATGTAATGCCTCATCAAAAATATCAGACCATATAGCTATCCAAAGATATCCTTGGTAGACTTATCGAGATACACCATAGGTGTTAGTTAATTACAAGAAGAAATGATCTTTGGGGTAGGGTCATGAGTCTTGTGATGGTAGAGTATATGACATAGGTTTATTTAGTACAATAGAGTTGATGGTCATTATATAATTTATAGGTACCTGATTGTTTTCGTTGATCGAACTAGTTTTTTTAATACTTGTACATCTAATTCACATATTTATTCCAATCTAATTACTGTTTTGTGGAAGACCATATTGTTTTCTTTGATTAATTTTCCTATAGATAAAAATATCTATTCAATTTTGGATGATGTTTAAACATACCAAATATTTGATATATAATTTTTGGGATACAAAAAATTGAAGATTTTTTTATTCTGGATATGGAGAGATTCCATGTCTTATTCTCGATATATTGGTTTATGTTCTACCAGGTTCACATCAATTTCTACAATGGGTGAGATTATTTTGACTCCATTTTTTGATAGGGGTATATTAAAATGATATTGTGAGACATTGAGGTAGGTATATCGAGACATGAAATAAAACCGATATGAAAAATTATAACCTAGGGGAGTAATAATAGTTCTTATAGTGGATGATATGATTGTAAAAACTAATTTTTTCTAGTGGAATATATATTATTTTATTTTTTTCTCTAATGATATCATTAGAAACCCTCATGAAAGGTATATTATTTTTATAATCATTATCATGATATTCTAATATCTAATATTAATTCATCAATATCGTATTTCACTTTATATTCCCAAAGGTATGGAGGTGTATCTCAAAGAAATATAGGTGAATGGTTATATTCACCAATGTACATATACATAAGGTGATTAAATTTTATTTTCTAATAATGTGGATCACTAACTCATTTTGTCATGGATTAACAAATTTTATATCATTTTATTATGAAAAATGGTATATATTTTCAAGGATTGTTGATGTGTTTATCTCATGAGGGGATCTTGATGGATATTTTTTATTAGCATATTATAGAGATAATATAATTATTTGGTCAAAGTGGTGAATTTGTTCATGAATATTTTTAGGATTATGTATTGTATTTTCAAGTTTCTCATAATTCTATTTGGATTATTTAATGTGTTTGAAGTGTTCGTGTCTCTCATAAACATAATGTTTTCATCCAAAACTAGACACTTTATTCATTACATTAATAGATGACATTGTTGTATATTCATTGAAAAAATATTTGAATGAAAATAACATTATGGTTGTATTGATATATATTTTATCACATCAACATTTTTACATGTACATATAGTGCTACTTTTGGATAATTGAGTTGTTTTCTTATTTACTTATGTTCTCATTGGCAAGGATCTGAGTTCCCCAAGAGAGGAAATAGAGAGTGATGTATCATGTTTCACATGGTGTTCTTACTCATGAAATATATTTTTATTCAAAAAAAATTAAATTATTCTCAGTTGTGTGATGAATATAGAATATTAATGGCATTGATACCTTGGGAACCTAAGGTATTTTTCAATTTTAGTCATTATTAAACTATATGATGAGTCATTATTTGATTTTATTTTATGTTATAATTTAAAATGATAAAATTCATTTGAATTATATGATATCTATGTAATAAAAAACATGAAATGATAGAACTATACTTTTATGGGTCCAATAATATAGGGGCACCGGGTTATTGGGTTCAACGGAGATCATGAATATAATATCATTCTGTTATGTTAATATCTTCTATACATAATTAATAATTAATATTCAAAATTAACATTTTTAACTTTCTTTGTTAGATTATTAATAGCTTTTTAAATAATTTTGTTGTTGGTTGGATAAAATAATTGTCATAACATCAAAAAATCATCCTTCTAGTGACATGAAATTCATTAAATGATAATATATACATTCATCTTATGTACCTCAAAAATATATAAAAACATTTTTTTGACCAATATTATGTAGTTAATAAATTGATAAAATTTAAAAAAATATAGATATAAAACACATATATAGATTACATATTGAACATCTATTATAACATTTCAACATAATTGATTATCTATATTTACCCACAACCCCAATGTATGATCTGATTTAGAATTTCATGATTAAAATGATAGAAGATAAGATATATTTAAAGAAGTTTTCCATTAAAAAATAATGATAAGAATGTAATGTTGTGAGAATTAATGAACTCTTTCATTTGATCAATCTACAATTCCATCCATCTCTCTCTAGTTATGAATTCTCACTCATAGATTATTCTCTAATTGAAAATGGTAATAGATAAAATTAATTTCTCAAAACCACATTTCTATAGGTGGATATAGTTATTAATGTATAGATTAAGTGTAGTTAAGTAGGTATAAGTTATGTTGTTGGATGTTTATACTAACTCCCATGGTTAAGGCACATGATTTGGTACAAAATAAACTAACCCCGTCGTTAAATATTCCCACCCATCCTTGATCTTAACCATGTGTATGAGGAGAAAAGGTTTTATTAATGATGAAATGACTTAGGAAAATAGATTTTCCATTCAAGGGGATACTCATATAATTTAATAGGATTATGGGTAAAATTCATGGATTTATAAATAACCCATTCAAAAATAATATGTTCCCAAATAACCATATTTTTCCTTTGAAACTCTATGTTCAGTCTGTCTTCAAACTATTCATCCTCAAGATCCCATAATTAATCTATATACAAAAAATTATAAAACATATATGACATACATATGTAATGATAATGTTAAATTTGAACATTATTTTCAAATTTTCTTATGAAAAATAATGCATAATACCCTTACCCTCATAGACACAGTACTGATGAATTATTTCTGCTCAATCATTCCCAAACCAAGTCATTCCACTAGAATGGCCCAATAAATTTCATATATTAAATTTATTAAACATACTGTGCTCAAGTGAGTCAATGGTGAAACACATACATGGACCCTTAAGGACTTTCTAATCCTCAATGTAATCATGAAAATAAGAATCAATCATAATTAAACAAATTTCCATTCAATAATCATTATTTATTTTAATTTTAAAATTCCATTATTAATTTCATTAAATGTTTCTTCATGCATTTATCTCTCTTATTTATTTTAGGTACATTTATTGTGGGTATTAAACTTTATATGTTTCATGATACCATTGACTTTCTACATAGAATTAGAGAAGAGGGTCATTTAAATTTTGGGTGTCGTCCTTAAGATGTAATTTTTTTATTTTGAATGTGATATTAAGAATATAGTTTTCATACCCATATTTTCAAAATAAACCACCTTGAAAAATAAAAATTCAAATAAGTAAATAGTGATATTAAGACCATATAATACAATATTAATTGTATATGTATTCAAAATTCATCACTTATCATGCAATTCATAATAGAACATCCATTTAAATTTTTTACCTAATTTAAACTAATCAATCAGAAGAACCGTACTAAATACTATGTGTTATGTTGAAATTTTATTGAACTTTACATGTTTTTTCCTATGATTACTCACCATAAAAAATGATCAATAATCCAAATACATCAAAAACCATGAAATGATGCATCCTAATCTATATTCAATTCACTAATAACATTTTGTGACATTTTAAACATCAGTAAAGTAGTTTCTGAAAAAAATTATTATACAAGGAAATTCATCAGAAATGATCAAATAGCGTGAACCAAATTACGGCTCCATTTTTCACAAATATTATCATGCATAATAACATGTAGACATGTTTATGTGGAGAAGGGTTAATAGTTATAATATAATCATGTGTATTCTGGAATCAACAAAAGAACTATTTAGTGATTGAAATACAATGAAGGATCCCTAAGATTATGACTACGTGATAAAAAGAAGAGTATAGTGTGAGAAACCACAAAAATAAAGACTGATATTAAAGACATGCAACAAGGTCCACCTACTATCTTTACGAGTAAAAATGAATTTCAAATGAGAATAATGTCACCATATTATGGGAAAACAAAAAAAGAAAAAAATAACATAATATTTGAATTAAATAATTTCTAATCACTATAAAAACATGCTTATGTCAACATACTATAGAAAAATAATCATCCATATAGTAGATCACTACACAAAAAATGGTGAGGGAAAAAGCAGAAGTGATGAGATGTTCATTTCCAGCCTGTTGTTGAATCGACTATAATTGGATCATAGTACTCCAACTAAGATTCCATATCATTCATTAGGTATCCACCCGAATTATATTTTATGATTGATGTTTGAACATAATCACCACCAACACCGCCTTTAAAAGAAACTCCTTCCATATGATTACCAATGTAAACACTCATAGTGGTCAGATCATCAGTATCCCATGATCTCAATACTTCACTACATGATAAAACCTTACAATAAAAATGTAAATTGATAGGATTTTGTGTTAATGGTTAGTAAAAATATGGGGCGAAATGTTTTATGGGATAATTCCTTCAAATTATCACCTTGTAAACTATAATTTTCAATGGAATATAACATACTGATTTTTTATATCATGTGTTAGAAGTATCTGTAATATAATGTTTTGGAAATATGTTTTCCAGAGGGATAAGGGTAGTATGATAAAGTATTCATTAAAAAATATGGAATGGGTTTTAATTCTTCTAGGGTCTGTGGTGGTGTATGTTGTGGTGTGGGGTTGATTTTCTCAGTAGTGGGTGGATTATGTTGAGTGTCCCCATGTAAATGCTCAAAAAATAAATATTATTCGACATTATCCACATCTATATCTCTTGGGGATATATGAAAATGATAATATTGGAATTAAAAATATAGTATTCACTAACAATGTACCACTCAGACATCAGAAGTTATAGAGGGGCAAGCTCAGTGAAGGTCTCGTTGTCATAATCGATCTCCAATCACTATATCACGAGCATGATGTATAGCCCTGTAGAAATTAATCTTTATAGGTTTATGAACAAGTGGATGCTAGAATATGAGAATAATATTATCAGGATGATTTTATGATCTATGATAATCACATAAAAATGGTTCCTAGTGGAAGTAACATCCCAACAATCTGAGTGCACAGTGAATATTATGGTACTGATTTGATGTAGGATTTAGTGTATTGGGTTCAAATGTTTTGTGTAATTAGTGGTTTTTTAATAACTAGGTGACAATTTGATTTTTTTAAAATATATTTTTTTCAATTTGATGTTTTCATAAATTAGACTCAATATTAACAAAAGTGATTATATAATATTTTCCATATAAACCAAAAAAAATCATATCATTCTGATTAGGTTGGCTATAACATTTCTTCATGGGAATAATGCAACATCATTAGTATTTTCTGTTACATCAATATTCTCATTAATTAATGTTTATTTATTAAAAAATAATGTGGGTTAAATATCAAGTACTAACATCATTTATGTGTGTCCAAAAACATATATTGCCTTTGTGAGATGACCTATTAAAAAAACAACAGAGTATTTATGACTGAAATATGCATCAAGATTCTCAATTTTGAAAAATTTTTGTGGGGATAATAAATATGTGAATAAAATTCAATAAACCTTATTTTCATCATTATATTTGAAAATATATAGTGGGGGAAATATATTTAATTTCTGAACATGATGTATGATATCGTTTATATTCGTTGAACATGTTTAGGTTTTTTTGGAAGGTGTTCATATATGTATCAATATTAGAAAGATACCATGAAATACAAGATTTCAATAATTTATAATTAAATTAAAACATTTAAATCATATGATAGTATGTTTTATTCCGTGATACGATTTAGTTTTTTTGATTTAGGACATGGTTTTTTTTTGAAAATAATCATCCCAACTGTGTGTCCAATTAGGGATTTCTAAAAATATCTTTATTATTTCTAAAAAATGAAATAAATATAATAGATGAAAAAGATGAAATGGGTAACGAGAAAATTTTTCTAAAATAATTTATTAAAAATAAATATGATAAGAATAAAAATAATAAGATGAATAATAATATTAAGAACAAAAGGAACAATAATAATAAAAATAAGATATTATCCTGGACTGGACACACTAGAGAATGATAGTTAACTGAGTGAGTGGAAGAAGATATTATGGTAAGGATTTAAAATAGGGGTGTCATATGAAAAACATATAGCCCTATGGGGAATAAAAGAAATTATTTTTTAGTAGATATAAGATAAATTCAATGGTTTTTTAAAATTTTCATGATTATAATGAATGTTTTAGTAAAACATGATGAAATCATACAATTTTTCAATCATAAAAATAACCCCCATTCACAGTTATTGTTAAAAGTTTGGAAAATAATGATGATATAATCATTGGAAGAGTTTTGAATTATAAAAGCCACTTCCTCATGTTTGGATGAAGAATGATTACGATTAAAAAATACATTTATTGATCCCCACACACATCCATTCATCATTCATGATGTCAATTTTTTTACTACAATTGGGAATTTCATTTCATCATTCATTAGGGATGCTAACGAAAATGGTAAACATCAATGTGACTCATGGATTTGGATATGAATGCCTTTGAAGGAGGGGGAATTAATTTTAGAAACAACACAAAAACAATGGAATTCCTTTACATGTAACATCACCACATGACTTACCACTAAAATGGTACCCTCACCAGCCACCACATGACCTAAATCAAAGCTCCCCAAATTCTATAGGCTTCCTACTTGTAGCAAGGGCCTAGGGTATGTCCATGGGGAGAATATGACCTCATATATTAGAGTATTCAAATTGATAAATAAAATAGAATAGATAATAAAAGTATAAATAGAAACTAGAAATAGAAGGAGTATATTATAATAATCCAATATAATTGGACATCACCAGATGTTAATAATTAATGTGTGACTGAGGATTCTTTAAGTACAATAAGTGAACATTAAAAATAAAAAAAATAATGAAATGAAATAAAAAATTCCCAATGACTAGCTCCACAAGCATCCATTTCTATGTCTTAGTCACGTGATCCAAAGAAATATATACTAGAAAAAAACCATGAAATCATCCTAGGTCCGGAAAATATAAGGCATACTCATGTACCCTAGTGAAATTCCTACTTGTTCAGCGTTTGAGATAATGATCTCAGTAGGGGTACACCAATGGTATCATTCCCAATCAAGTTTTTTAACAGTGAATATTGTTCTATAAATAAACATGTACAATGCATAAAAAATTATTTGTCACGTTATCATATATTCATTACATAACCACATTAATTAGAAGGTTATTGAGGAAAATCTAACCTCAATACATACTTCAAACCCTATCAAAGTCCAATCTATACCAAAGGAATATCACGTTGGAATTTCCCTATTACCATTCTTATTATTCACAAGTAATGACTTTTTTACCATGCATCATTTCACACAATTGAAAGACCATGTTACCAGTCACTATTTCACACAATTAAATAACCATGTTACTAGTTTTAATTCTCACAAATGAATTACCATGTCACTATTCATTAATTCTTAAAATATAATGACCAACGTACCATTATTTATTTAACACAAATTTATGAACATGTTACCATTAATAAATTCTAATTATTTAATGAAAATTTTACCATTATTCAATTCCCGAAAATGAATTATCATGTTACCATTTTTCAACCCATATTTAAATCAGAAATTAATTATCTAGATTAATTTCATTACAAATTCAATAATCAGTCAAAATCAAAAACTATAATATTAAATCTAACAATTAGATAATCATATAAAGAATATTAATAAATTAAAATATTAATTACTAACTAAAATTTCATTTCAAATTCAATAATTATATTATCACAATATATTATTATTTAATTCCCCAATTCATTATGTATGTCAGGCCAATTAATTAATTTGAAAACTAATTAATCCACAATCCTAACTCAAAATCTCAAAATAAATCTTCCGAATTAACTATATCTTTCATAATCCTAATTCATCATATTTAATTCCAAAATTAATTATCTCAATAAATGCTATCAATATCATAAAACCAATTTCACCCATATTATCTCAATTTATGAATTCAAATTCCAAAAGGGATATTGGAATTATACAATTTTCAAGTGCATATCAAATTCACAGCTTTGTGAATTAGAGATTAGATCACCTACATGGGAAAATAAATTTAATAATTTCAATGAAGGCCATGTTCCAAAAATTCAATGTTTGAAAAACAACAATTCAAAAAGAAAACCAAAGAATGTAAACCAATCATAAGTGTCTAATGAATAACTTTTAGCTTCAAATACAACCCACCTTTATTGCAGGGGTTTTACTATAAAAACAAGACTATACTTTCATAAAAATAATGTTTTAAACTAAAAAATTTTAAGGTTCACATTTCAATTTATAAATGGAAAACATATTTCAATTTATTTAAAAAAGCACTTAAAGTGTTATTTAGTTTATGTAGGGTCAAGGATATGGACCCTTCCTCAAAGGGGACCCAAGCAAAACACTTTTTTACCTGGTGTTTTTAAAAATGATCTATCCTCAATTTCACACACATACATTCACAGACACACACAAACACATATATATCCCTTAATGAAATGCATAAATTCCACACTCCATGAGGGAATATAGACACGTAAGATATATATATACCAATGTATATAAGTTGAATCATTCATTGAGTCATAAAATGCCTTATAAATAATACTTGGAACTCGATAACATTTTAGAAAGAACCAATTCACCCATGTAAATTTTACTGCACCTAAAAACAATAAAATCCAAAATTATATAATGAATGACAACCAAGAATGATGGAAAAACATACCCTAAATCGATGAAAGAATTCCAAATAGAACCAATAAATATTATTTTTTTATTGAATGATGGAATAGACACAAGGGAGTCCCGATAATGCTTTCGCATACCCTATCATTAGAAGAACCAATAGAAATCTGGATAAACCATAACCTTGGGTTCAACCAAATTTTATAAGGTAATAAGGGAAAAATAAATTGACCAACCATGGAAGGGTGAAAGCAAAAAATGTCTTACCTTGACTAATCAACTTAGGATCATCAAGAAATCTATATGAAATCACATGAAGAGAGGAATAACTGAGAAGGGTGGCGCATATCAAGTGAGAGGGAGGAGGTGCTGTGTCGCCCGATATGTTGGGGGAGAAGAGAACCCCCATTTTTTTATAAACCTAAAACATATAATAATGATAAAAAAATAATAATCATCATCATTCTAATATTAATATTATTACTATTAATATATATTTTTTATTTAAAATCATTTAATTCAAGAACGCTAGGCACATGGTTTGGAAAACCATGCACATCCCATGTGCACCGCCACTGCCCCACCTGTATATGGCCACATAATTTCTTTTTGAGGTCCACATGGTTTCATATAAAATATTTTCCCTACATATATCAATTGAATTTTTCATTTTTTTAGTTCCTACACTTCCAAAACTCATCGAGGAACCTGAAGAACCTAAAAGGCCCTCACCCAAGTCTAAATATCAATTCAAAGGGTTCCAAATCATAGAACTATGTTTTGATGAACAGTTTTAAAATTTATGATCCATGAAATGAAAAAATTAATTCCCTTGAAATTTTATCTGGTCCAATAACATGAGACCCTACAATCTCCCCATTATAGGACGTCTCATCCCTAAGAATCCTGTATATATAATAGAAAGAGAACCTAATATACAAGGTTCATGATGTCTCATTAAAATTATCATATTAAGTTTTTAAATTCCAAAAAAACCTCAATTCATTCATTAAGAACATGTTCCAAACAGGATCCAATGCTTGATATCCAACCAAGAAAAAAGGATAACACATACCTGAGACTATTTAGCTATAGAAACGATCACATATTCATCTGATTAAAAATTAAGCTAAAGGTGCTCCCCACCTTAGGATTTAATAGTAAAAGGGCCCAATAACGATCCATGACACAACCATTATATGAACCTCGCTAAAAATAACATTCTAAATAACCTAAAGAAACTCTAGAATGATTTATTTATTGTGAAAAAACCTGACTACATCCTAGACCATTCTAGGGATTGCACTACAAGGGATGATCAAATCCTGATCGATCTATCAAAATCCAATCTCACTTGATTTTGTCTAATGAAACAGAAAAACATTAAAAAAAACCTACATTAACGTGGAGATGTATTTCAAATGTTTATAATCCAACCTAACTCATTGAAAAAGAAGGGGAAAAGGTCAATCCATCTCCAACTGACCATGCTCAAGACACTCAACATCGATGAACTATGTATTATATCTGAAATAGAAATGTATTCTCCAATGTATCATTTTTTTACACCAAGGACACTCACCAAATTCCATAAACATATTTTGCGACTTTACCTAGTCAAACCAGCACCATAACCTTTATTTCATCATGCCTATTTCACAAACAAGGGTGTAATTCTAATCCATATTGATAAACATACCATTTTAACAGAACATCTACATTCAACTAACCGCCCGGGGTAACCATGGATTCATTAAAATGGAGTTCATGGAACTAACCAAATATAGTCTACACCCCCTGATTGCAATGATACCTTGGTACAAGATCATGATGTCCACATAATATCATTGGATAAGCCTAAAGTGGAATATCCTTCGTAGTCAAGTCAAAGGAAAAAATATCAGGCTCAAGAGTCCAACCATGGCATTCATACTTGGGAACCCATGTATCACATAGAACGTACTATGCCTCAATATGAACTACACATATGTGTGAAACTTAGGGATAACCTACCAACAAAACCATCATCATTTAAAACAATATAATGGTGTAAAACTCTATTAGTACATCGATGAATATTTCGTGATATAGGACATTATCATTGCATTGAAGTGTACACTAAGAGTATTTGAGAAATTTCTAACCAATCAAGAAAACTAAAAAGAACAGTTGAACCACTACTAGTCAACCTCTTAGAAGAATTCCGACTTCACCTACCGATACAAAGTGACTAACCAATCCTCGAATTATTCCACACCCGAGGAATTATGTTATCATTTAGAATTTACCATAAAATTCCATCCAGTTTGCAATGTGTTACCAAAAGTCACATATATAGACAAACCCCACAACATTGTGCTTCCAAGAAACCGTGTACATGATTAAAAACTATACATACTCAAAGACGATAAAGTGAGACCAACCATTACCAAATGGGTTTATTATGTTACGTTACTGTTACCTAGAAGGAAACATATTTAACATAACTAACATGATGACTCCCACTATAAGAGTGTCCTAGTAATCTAAATAAAATATTAACTTGGCAGTAAAAAGAAAGAGATATTAGAACCACTATAAGTATTCACGGGTCATTGAACCAAGTCACACTCAAATATGACATATCTCTAGACATGGAATACAATAGAAAATAGAATGGCATGTAAAAACACCCATATCACCTGAAAGTCATCTCAACCATGGATAGGAAATTGATTCAATTAAAATCCTGGTCACCATAATATAAAGATGAACTAGGAATGTATTAACCAACCAAGGCTCAATAATAAAATGAACTCAAATGGTTCATTTTATCACCGTGAACATATTGGGCACCATGTATGTGAAAACATACTACCCTAAAGTTTCATATAAAAAAGTATCATCCTAGATAATATTCATATGTTTTTCACCTTATGATTTTAATTACTAGGTGGATGGTATAGAAAATGGGATCAAATTTATTATATCATATACAAATCTATAATATATTTATGACCTCTTGAGTCATACAACGGAAAAAAGCATGTTCACCTGACCTAACAAGCGGGAGACCAAGCCTGAGGTTTTTCTATCATACTGAAACCATGATTACCCAATGATTTAACCAGTATCAATGGTCACAGATACCATGAAAACCCAGCAGATCAAGGGTTTCATTTGTAAAATAAAACATTGTCCTTATAGGGACAACAACACCCAAACGACAATGAACATCTGAAAATCTCACCATATTTTAAAAGGAAATTTTAAACAGCAAGGGTGATACTATGAATTTTCCATCCCCTTACAAGAATAGAATGAATCAACCCATAACATTTTCATGCCTATAAAATCTAGATGGCTCAAAAACCAATCATATAATCCATTCCTAAAGGGAATTATTCCTATAGAAAACTCTCTGGGTTTCAATCCAATACCTCATAAAAGGAAAATCCTAAGCTACACTTTTTGAAGTGTTTAAATAAAGGAAACATCTAAGGTTAAATTTTATGTTCATTAAATTTATCCATATTTTAATGTTTCAACACCTAAAATATTTAATTCAAAAAATCAAGTACCATTTTTAAAGAAAAACACCAGGCACTTGATTTTTAACCAGTTCCCCAAGTGAAAAATATTAAAGTTATATCAAACATCCTTTTTTCATCAAACATTTTTTGAAATCATGTATTTATTAAGTAATTTATAATAAAAACCATTTTTAACAAATAAAGAGACCAATGAGGGTCCCAAAATGCCAAACTGGGGCCTTTATAATGCAACCCCAACATTGTTTCTTAGTTATAGGAATTACTAAGACCCTAACAGGTCGTCTCATAAGATACATTTCTAAAGTAACCTACATGGGTCCAATAGTTAATTTTAGAAGATAATCAATTCATTTTAGATTAAAATTTAACATCTTTCACCCTTATAACTAATTCAATAAAAACATGGTCATATATAACATTTCAGCTATATTGGTGTCCATCTACCATCCACAAAGCGCCCATATGCTTTACAGTTTTTTATTTGGTTCTCTTTCATGAAAACCAATTCACATTAAAATTTTTATTTGGAATCCATTAAATTTTAAAAATGTATATAATTTTTTTTTAAAATATTAAGGATGGTTTGATTGCATGGGTGAATTATTCGTAGTTATAAGGTGCCCATAAACCATATAAATGAAAATTGGCTCCTCTCATAATCAAAAAAATTTAATTTACCAAATGAAACCAATTATATTTATCCCATGAATTAGTTTATATATCATAAGAATATTTTTATCAAAAGCATCTAACGTAGATAAAGATTCTATAACACATATAATCTTGACATAACACTCAAGTCACACAATCAAAAGCCACAAATAACTAACATATGCACCTACATATCCTTGCATACGTATATCATGTGAATTATCTATGTTCTTAATATGACCCATGTAATGATTCATCCTTTTCATTCTAAACCAAGGGAAAGAATACCCTAAACCCATAAATCCAAAGAAGTGGAAATTACACCATTCACTCAAGGTGAAATTATATTCAATAGTAATAGTGAACATCATCAAAAAAAATCCCTACATTTGTCACATGGTCATTTCTCTATACATTGGATCATCAATCCCAAGAGATACTATTTTCCTAGAGAAGAAAAATTCCTTGTCTCCTATCATTCATCCCAAAAGATTAAGGAAAAGGAAATATATTACTTTGAAACAACCCTTAAACATATTGGCCTGAATGTCCACCAATCTAGTCGATGTACCTATTTCCACATGAACTAAAACACATCTCCCAGAATGCTAGAGGCTTTTGACCTATAGTGAGGGACTTGGTTATGTCCATGGGGAGACTACAAACTCATATATCAGATTATTCAAAGTGATAAAAATATATAATTTATATTATAAGAATTAACAAGAATAGACAAAAATGTAACCATATTATAATAACTATATATATGTGACTGACAGCAAATTACTATAATGCATGTCTGACAGAAGATTCTACCAACACAACAAGTGAAATATACAAATACAATATATAATTTAATGAAATATAAACTACTCATTGACTAACTCGACGAGAATCCTGATATCAATCTCAGTTATATTATCATAACTTTCTAGTATTAGAAAATAAACCAAGAAATCAACCTAGGTGTAACTCCCCAAGCTTCCACTGTACGTTTCCCTTCGAATAATGCAATAGTGTGTGTTGTACGCAACCTCGAGCTCTAACACACACCACAACTAAATAAACTAGCCGTTGTGAATAGTAATACCTACTTTTTGAAATTATATAAATTTTATTTATCAAAATGGACTTCATTTTTGGATTCGGAATATTGAAATTAGCCTATGTTGAATTTTGGGTATTTTTCTGAGAACTTCTAAATTTTTATGAATAGTGAAAAATACTTAAAAACAATTTTTTTAATCAAAATAATTTATAGTGATAAATTATAATATTTAGTGGTTTTGAAGTATAATTAGAATATATTTTTACCATTTTATCCAATGGTGGTCATTAGAATTAATTTAACATTGAAATTGGACATAAACATTTGCCAATCTTTTGATATAAATTGTTTCTTAAAAACACGCTATTTGTTGTAACAGCGGGAATTAATTATAAAATTAATTAATACAACTTATATGTTTGGAATTTTGTAAAATAGACATCATTTTTGAATTCGGAATATCAATTATAGCTTAGGGTGAAATTTTGTCCTTATTCTGAAAAACTTCAATTTTTGATGAATAGTGAAACCACTAAGTGGTTGTTAAAAACTGATTTTTCGTTAAAATGAAATATTACCACTTCTGTGATTTGATTTTCTAAAATCCGACATACATGGTTGTCATTAAGAAGTAAAATTTGGTTCAATGAGATTAAAATAATTTTTTGGTGAATAGTAACTTTTAAGTTCTTAATCGCGGTTAGAGGTAATTAGTGTAGTTTAAGGTAAAAATAATGTTTTAATAATATGAGATGAGCTTGACACTTATCCTACTACTATTGGATGAGTCATGGCCGACCAAGACAACCCATGGGTCAACTTGGGGACCCCATGGAGCCACTTTAGTTGGAAAATGACATTAATATATATTTATTTAATGTTAAAATTAAATGGACACAAACATGAGTTGTTTTACTAAAATAGTTTTTAAGTGGGGTTACACAGATCCAAATTTTGACTATAAATATTCATTAGAAATATAAAAATATTTCCTACATCATAGTATTTTTTTTATAATTTTTAGACATTATATAAATTAAATTATTTATGACATCATTATGATGCAGCGATGACCTCATTATTTAACGATTTAAATAAAATGAGAAGATAATGCAAACTCCAAGGCTTACACTTGTCCAAAGCCTATTGGATGAGGAGATTTCAAACCCTTATCACCTTAGCCACGAATTATATAAGTGTGGGACCTTTATAATCCGAAAAGCATTTTATAATAATGTAACATTTCAATCTTTCCACAAGAGCCCCTCCTCTCCTCTTATAAACGGCCCCCACCTCTACCACCTTATTCACACTTCCAAGCCTTTTGGTTCGGCCAACCTCTACCCAAATACTCTTCCAACTTCTCTCCCTTCATCCTAAAAGCTTTACTTTAGTCAGAAAGCCATCCTAAGGAGTCCTTTTGATCAAATCAAAAGGAAGAACCCGAAGAAGAGGTAACATTTTCATCACCCTCTTTCAAGTTTCTTTCTTCTTCCACTCCCTCTTTGTTTATTATTTCAATTATAAAATTATAACTCCAGTATCTTCTATATACTGTGATGTTATTATAAATATGGAACAACCATATTCAGTATTCTACCCATCATTTGAATGACATGTCACCATACGTGCGTACGTACGGCTTACCGTCTCCACGTCGTGGTGTAATTGTTATTCAATATATTATTATATAGATGGGTATAATAATGATATGTAATTCATGTAAATAATAAATATAACATGATAATGATTCTTTATATATGATACACTATCCAATTATATATTATTTTAATATCAAAATAATGATATTGTCGCTCGTGCGTACGTACGGACTACCGTCTCCACGAACGCGATGAGATTCATTCTCCGTCGTATCCATTCAAGTATAATTATCATTTGATAATTTAAAAATAATGTTTAAGGACATGATATCATTCTGGATATGAATAAGATACAACCTATCCATGAAAAACATGACTTACGTAACAAAACATATAAAAGAAAACGAGTAAGTTAACACCCGAAACAACGATAAATCTAAGATATTGTTAACAAAGTAATGTTAAAAGATCATATATGATATCATATGAATGTATATGATTCTTGTATAATTTAATAACAATTATTTCACCATTATACAGGAGGTTAACCTACCCCAACCAAGGAAAAGTACAAGGTAAGGGTTTACTTCACAACCTCTTCATTATCCAAGGTTGTTTATACATAATTATCTATTGGGACCTCGTTATCATCCACATCCATGTTTCTTAAAAATTTCTTTCAAAACATTTTCACTATTAAATGGAAAATGGGTTAAAGTCATTTATACACTTATACGTTTTTGAAAGGAATCTTACCGTCGTTTTCCAAACAATGTACTATTTGACCTTTTTGACAAATTTAAGGTAAGAATGTTTTTTTACTTATACGGTGGGTGCGGCTATTTTCCGCCATTATAACTTCGTCGAAGCTTCCCTAACAAGCTTATAAGAATATTTTCAAGGTAAATGTATTATTTTATAATTATGGGACTTTTAAATGATTTCAAAAAGGAGAGATATTTCTCTCAAATAGCTTTGATTTCATCCATGTCAACATCCTTTGATGGGTTTTAAGTTTAATTGAAATTGATTTATGATACAAAACTTCCATTGAACATTTTGTGAAATATTTGACTGTGGATGTGTTATTTTATACCATCAATAGTTTATGGAGAAATTGTTGACATTTCGTATGCTAGTTTTAATACGAATATTTATGTTATGTTTAAACCTATTCATATGAGGAATGTATTGGACTTAATATGTGACGGGTGGAGCCCGCTATAGCTCCTCGATGCATCGGTAGGTCTCATGAGACAACTAGACATGGAATTGGCCAAGGCCCTTTCCCAATTTGATTTATGGTTTTGGCCGAGGCCTTAATCATTTTAGACGTCTTGGCCGAGGCCTTGACAAAATGTTTCAGAATGTCTGGCATTATACATTCCCTCATTATGAAAGTGGTTATTGATATTTCATGTGATTATTCATCTAGTAGAATATCCATGTGAGCAAGTAATGTCATTATCTCATTTTACTTTTGCCATATTATGCTGAAGTTGAAGTTCAATAAGGCTTTTTTTAGTTATACATTGCCTTAAATGCTTATGTTTTCTTATAAAAGCTTCCGCAATATTGTTATCCTTACTGTGCATCTGAGCTCACCCCTTTCAATGTTTTATTATTTTCCAGGATGTGAAGAAGTGTATTATGACTGACTTGTAAGAATAGTCAGTGAGGATATGAGTGTGTACTATGAAGACCATGTTATTGTAGTTTATTACTTTTTGATGTAATGAAATACTTATGAATGTATCTAGTGTTTCCAAGGCTACTAAACTAATCGGTCTTTCGAGACTTGATCTTTTGTGATCATGCCAATGTTACGAAGTTATGCACCGACTCTGGGTAGCTGGGGTCGGGGCGTTACAGTTGGTATCATAGGCAGTTTAGTACTAACCTTGGAAGCTAGATTTAGATAAACTCTGATTAGAGCACATATCCCGAAGATAGACTTTGAGGATTAGTATAGAAGAACTTCCTAGAATTTTGGTATTGTAGAGATGTTGTGAGTTTTCCGAGCAATACATCCCTGTCTGGATACGAGCAGGTAGAGGCGGCTCTGGCACAGATATACCTAGGTGTAAAACCCGAAAACACCGCTTTGAGCTAGACTCGAACGGAAACTAGTGCACGACAACGGGCCTTGCTGCACTCTTGGTTACGACGCTCCTGGGGGATATGCTTGGGATAATTCCCATTTTCATTAAAAACCACTATGAAGGGTTATGAGTATATACTTCCTCAATGAAAAAATTTATATAATTATGGATTATATCCATAATTAGTTCTATTTATGTTAAGTGTTTTAAAAGTATGGAATTATGTATTTTGATTCATGAACTAATCTAGTTTATGCCATTATTTAGAAATGGCGCCTAATGGAAGGAATGGAAACCGTATCAATGCACGCACTCCATGTAGGGATTTCCCTCCTGCTCAGGATAATTATGGTGGAGCTAGTGATACAACTGGTGCTGATCAGCTTCTCACCGTACTGGGACAACTCACGCAGGTTATGAATAACAACCTTACTCGTATGGAGCACCCTGATCCACAAAGTGGAGGATCAATGCTAGACCGTTTCATGAGGCAACAACAACCAACCTTCAATGGGAGTACAAATCCTATAGTAGCTGAGCAATGGATAAATTCCTTAGAGAAAATATTCCATGCCTTGGGGACTAGTGAAAGGGAGAATGTTGACATGGCAGTTTACCGCCTCACTGGAGATGCCGATCAATGGTGGTCACTAATTCAAAACACAAAGGAAGATGATGAATTAACAAACATGGAATGGAAGGAGTTAAAAGAGTTGTTCTTAGAAAAATACTTTCCTCGAGACCATCGAGCGGATATGGAAAGGCAATTTCTGAGTCTGAGGCAGAAGGAGGATGAGAATGTCGCAAAGTATGAGGCTAACTTTACAAGGTTATCAAGGAATGCTACAGATTACATACGTAACCCAAGAAGTAAGACTGATCGTTTCTTTTATGGGTTGAAACCATTTCTCCGTCGAGCTTTAGTATCACAAACCTTCTCTTCATACGAAGGTATTGTCTCGTGTGCTATCAAGACGGAAAGGGAATTCTCTAAGTCATATGACTTTAAATCAAAGCAAGATAAGAAGAGATATGCTGAAAACTATGGGAAGGGAAATAAGGAAACAGGAAGAAGGGTAGAAATGAATTTCCACCCTGTGATAATTGTGGTAGGAAGCACCCTGGTGCCTGTCTAAAAGGAAAAGAAGTATGTTACAAGTGTGGTGAAAAAGGCCACCAAGCTCATGAATGCAAGGGAAAGAAAGCGGCTGTCAATGTGGAATGTTATAATTGTAGAGAGAAGGGACATTATGCAAATGAATGTCCTAAGCGTCAGGGGAACTTACCTCAGAAGAGGCCAAGGGATCAAGGCCAGACTTATGCTATCACTACTGCTGAGGTGGAAGCTCCGAAAGACATGGTGGCAGGTAATTTAATGGTTTCCTCAAGTTTAGCAAATGCATTATTTGATTCTGGATCATCGCATTGTTTCATATCTTCCCAGTTTGCTAAGAAAATTAGATATTTCCAATTTGATTTAACAAGGGATTTGTCAGTCAAAACCCCTAAGGGAAGTATTGTTGCAACAAAGTTTTGTCGATTAGTTCCCATTAGAGCACCTAAATGTTCTTTACCTGCTGATCTCATCGTCATACCCATGATTGAATTTGATATAATCCTCGGTATGGATTGTCTTTCGGACCATGATGCAAAAATTTATTGTAAGAGGAAAGAGGTTACGATTCTTGATGATGATGATAAGGAACACCTTATCTTTAGAGCAGAATCGTCGCCACATAATTCTTATCTAGATCCACCCCCTGTAGCTCAACTAAATTCAATTAATGGGGAGGAAGAGAAGGAAATTACTGAGGATGAGGAAAGGAATATTCAAATAGAGGATGTACCTATTGTGAGAGAATATGTTGATGTGTTTCCGGAAGATTTACCTGGACATCCTCTAGAACGAGAAGTTGAGTTTTCCATTGATTTAATTCCTGGATCAAGGCCCATATCGAAGACCCCTTATAGAATGGCCACTGTGGAATTAGTTGAACTAAAGAAACAACTAGAGGAATTGAGTAATAAGGGATTTATTCGCCCTAGTGTTTCTCCTTGGGGAGCCCCTGTTCTTTTTGTTAAGAAGAAAGATGGATCTATGAGGTTGTGCATTGATTATAGGGAGATCAATGCTATAACAGTAAAGAATAAGTATCCCCTACCTCGCATTGATGATTTGTTTGACCAACTGCATGGAGCTCAATACTTTTCAAAGATTGAACTTCGGTCTGGATACCATCAGTTGTGTGTGAAGAAGGAAGACATTCCAAAGACAGCATTTCGAACAAGGTATGGGCATTACGAGTTTACAGTAATGCCTTTTGGATTGACTAATGCACCCTCTGTTTTCATGGATCTAATGAATGGAGTTTTCAAGGAATATCTTGATGACTTTGTAGTGGTATTTATTGATGATATCTTGGTATACTCCAAAAGCCACGAAGATCATGAAAGTCACTTACGCATTATCTTGAAGACTCTTAGAAGACATGAATTATATGGGAAATTTAGCAAGTGTGAATTCTGGCTTCATGAGATTTCTTTTCTTGGCCATATTGTCTCAAAGGATGGAATTTCCGTTGATCCTTCTAAAACCAAGGCAATCAAAGAATGGCCAGCACCGACAAGTATAACTGAGGTACGCAGTTTTATTGGTTTAGCAGGTTATTATCGACGTTTCGTCCAGAATTTTTCCAGATTGGCTAACCCATTGACAATGCTCACACGTAAAGGGATTGAATTTGTCTGGACAAAAGAGTGTGAAGAATGTTTTGAAGAACTAAAGATAAGATTAGTCAATGCCCCTGTATTGACTCTACCATCGGGGAATGATGGGTTTGTTATTTATAGTGGTGCATCAAAGAAAGGACTCGGTTGTGTCCTTATGCAGAATGATAAGGTCATTGCCTATGCATCACGACAGCTAAAAATTCATGAGCAAAACTATCCTACTCATGATCTTGAGTTAGCAGCTGTGATCTTTGCTTTAAAGATATGGAGACATTACCTCTATGGTGAAAAATGTGAGATTTATACTGATCACAAGAGTTTGAAGTATATTTTCACACAAAAAGAACTCAACATGAGGCAAAGGAGATGGCTTGAACTACTCAAGGATTATGATTGCACGATACATTACCACCCGGGGAAGGCAAACAAGGTGGCAGATGCTTTGAGTAGAAAATACCATGGAGTTTTGAATGTGATGAGAATTGAAAGGGATCCAATTTTCTTGGATCTAGTGATGATGGACATGGGAATAACTAGGGAAGGTGAAACATCAATGCTTTTTCAAATGGTTGCCAAACCATCATTACTAGAAAGGATTAAGAGTTATCAGACCAATAATGAAGAATTTCAGAAGAAGATTAAAGGTGTGAATGATGGAAGATTGAGGGACTTTGTGTATAAGGATGGAATTTTGAAATTCGGGAAGAGACTTTGTGTTCCCGATATACCTGATCTAAAAAGGGAATTGATGGATGATGCTCATAGTTCTAACTTCTCTATACACCTGGGGAGCACCAAAATGTATATAGATTTGAAGGAACATTTTTGGTGGGACAATATGAAGAGGGAGATTGCAGATTTTGTGTCGAGGTGTAAGGTTTGTCAACAAGTGAAAGCTGGAAGGCAACATCCTGGTGGAGTATTGCAACCTCATCCCATACTTGAGTGGAAATGGGATAATATTACGATGGACTTTGTCATGGGACTACCAAAGACTCCTAGAAGGAATGATGCAATATGGGTCATTGTTGATCGACTTACTAAGTCAGCACATTTTCTGGCTATACGGGAGGATCTACCACTTGAACGTCTAGCAAGACTATATATTAATGAAGTTGTAAGACTTCATGGTGTACCCCTATCGATTGTTTCTGATCGTGATCCTCATTTGACTTCAAGATTCTAGAAAAGTCTTCAAAAGGCCTTGGATATTGAACTTCGTTTGAGCACTGCCTATCACCCTCAAACTGATGGACAATCAGAACGGACTATTCAAACCTTAGAAGACATGTTGAGATCATGCTCTCTTGACTTTCAGGGTATGTGGGATCAATATTTACCACTGGTAGAATTTTCCTATAACAATAGCCTCCAATCGAGTATTCAGATGGCACCATATGAAGCGTTATATGGAAAGAGATGTCGTACACCAACCTGTTGGGATGACGTTGGTGAAAGAAAACTTGTAGGCCCAGAACTGGTGGAGGAAATGGTGGAAAAGGTGAAAGTAATCCAAAATAACATTAAAGCAGCTCAAAGTAGACAGAAGAGCTATGCCGATAATCGAAGGAAGGATTTGGAATTTCAAGTCGGTGATCATGTTTTCCTGAAGGTATCTCCATGGAAGGGAGTCATACGTTTTGGTAAGAAAGGTAAATTGAGTCCCAGGTTCATCGGACCTTTCGAAATTCTAGAACGAATTGGGGCTGTAGCTTACCGATTGGCAATGCCGCCAAGTCTCTCCAAAGTTCACGACGTGTTCCACGTATCTATGTTGAGGAAATACATGCCTGACCCAACGCATGTACTCACCTATGAGGAATTAGAACTGGAACCCGGTCTTTCCTATTGTGAAGAGCCCATCAGGATTCTTGATGTGAGGGAGCAGGTGCTGAGAAACCGGACGACTCGTCTGGTGAAGGTTTTGTGGAGAAATCATAAAATTGAAGAGGCAACGTGGGAACCTGAGGAATTTATGATGAAAAACCACTGGAGTCTTTTTATGTAGTAATAACCTAGAAATTGCGAGGACGCAATTATTTGAAGGAGTATAGAATGTAACACCCCAAGCTTCCACTTTACGTTTCCCTTCGAATAATGCAATAGTGTGTGTTGTACGCAACCTCGAGCTCTAATACACACCACAACTAATTAAACTAGCCGTTGTGAATAGTAATACCTACTTTTTGAAATTTTATAAATTTTATTTATCAAAATGGACTTCATTTTAGGATTCGGAATATTGAAATTAGCCTATGTTGAATTTTTGGTATTTTTCTGAGAACTTCTAAATTTTTATGAATAGTGAAAAATACTTAAAAACAACTTTTTTAATCAAAATAATTTATAGTGATAAATTATAATATTTAGTGGTTTTAAAGTATAATTAGAATATATTTTTACCATTTTATCCAATGGTGGTCATTAGAATTAATTTAACATTGAAATTGGACATAAACAATTGCCAATCTTTTGATATAAATTGTTTCTTAAAAACACGCTATTTGTTGTAACAGCAGGAATTAATTATAAAATTAATTAATAAAACTTATATTTTTGTAATTTTGTAAAACAGACATCATTTTTGAATTCGGAATATCAATTATAGATTAGGGTGAAATTTTGGCCTTATTCTGAAAAACATCAATTTTTGATGAATAGTGAAACCACTAAGTGGTTGTTAAAAACTGATTTTTCGTTAAAATGAAATATTACCACTTCTGTGATTTGATTTTCAAAAATCCGACATGCATGGTTGTCATTAAGAAGTAAAATGTGGTTCAATGAGATTAAAATAATTTTTTGGTGAATAGTAACTTTTAAGTTCTTAATCGCGATTAGAGGTAATTAGTGTAGTTTAAGGTAAAAATAATGTTTTAATAATATTAGATGAGCTTGACACTTGTCCTACTCCTATTGGATGAGTCATGGCCGACCAAGAAAACCCATGGGTCAACTTGGGGACCCCATTGAGCCACTTTAGTTGGAAAATGACATTAATATATATTTATTTAATGTTAAAATTAAATTGACACAAACATGAGTTGTTTTACTAAAACAGTTTTTAAGTGGGGTTACACAGATCCAAATTTTGACTATAGATATTCATTAGAAAGCTAAAAATATTTCCTACATCATAGTATTTTTTTTTTAATTTTAGACATTAAATAAATTAAATTATTTATGACATCATTATGATGCAGCGATGACCTCATTATTTAACGATTTAAATAAAATGAGAAGATAATGCAAAATCCAAGGCTTACACTTGTCCAAAGCCTATTGGATGAGGAGATTTCTAACCCTTATCACCTATCCATGAATTATATAAGTGTGGGACCTTTAGAATCCGAAAAGAATTTTATAATAATGTAACATTTCAATCTTTCCAAAATAGCCCCTCCTCTCCTCTTATAAAAGGCCCCCAACTCTACCACCTTATTCACACTTCCAAGCCTTTTTCTTCGGCCAAACTCTGCCCAAATACTCTCCCAACTTCTCTCCCTTCATCCTAGAAGCTTTACTTTAGTCAGAAAGCCATCTTAAGGAGTCCTTTTGATCAAATCAAAAGGAAGAACCCGAAGAAGAGGTAACATTTTCATCAACCTCTTTCAAGTTTCTTTCTTCTTCCACTCCCTCTTTGTTTATTATTTCAATTATAAAATTATAACTCCAGTATCTTCTATATACTGTGATGTTATTATAAATATGTAACAACCATATTCAGTATTCTACCAGTCATTTGAATGACATGTCACCATACGTGCGTACGTATGGCTTACCGTCTCCACGTCGTGGTGTAATTGTTATTCAATATATTATTATTTAGATGGGTATAATAATGATATGTAATTCATTTAAATAATAAATATAACATGATAATGATTCTGTATATATGATACACTATCCAATTATATATTATTTTAATATCAAAATAATGATATTGTCGCTCGTGCGTACGTACGGACTACCGTCTCCACGAACGCGATGAGATTCATTCTCCGTCGTATCCATTCAAGTATAATTATCATTTGATAATTTAAAAATAATGTTTAAGGACCTGATATCATTCTGGATATGAATAAGATACAACCTATCCATGAAAAACATGACTTACGTAACAAAACATATAAAAGAAAACGAGTAAGTTAACACCCGAAACAACGATAAATCTAAGATATTGTTAACAAAGCAATGTTAAAAGATCATATATGATATCATATGAATGTATATGATTCTTGTATATTTTAATAACAATTATTTCACCATTATACAGGAGGTTAACCTACCCCAACCAAGGAAAAGTACAAGGTAAGGGTTTACTTCACAACCTCTTCATTATCCAAGGTTGTTTATACATAATTATCTACTGGGACCTCGTTATCATCCACATCCATGATTCTTAAAAATGTCTTTCAAAACATTTTTACTATTAAATGGAAAATGGGTTAAAGCCATTTATACCCTTATACGTTTTTGAAAGGAATCTTACCATCGTTTTCCAAACAATGTACTTATTGACCTTTTTGACAAATTTAAGGTAAGAATGTTTTTTACTTATACAGCGGGTGCGGCTATTTTCCGCCATTATAACTTCGTCGAAGCTTCCCTAACAAGCTTATAAGAATATTTTCAAGGTAAATGTATTATTTTATAATTATGGGACTTTTAAATGATTTCAAAAAGAAGAGATATTTCTCTCAAATTACTTTGATTTCAGCCTTGTCAACATCCTTTGATGGGTTTTAAGTTTAATTGAAATTGATTTATGATACAAAACTTCCATTGAACATTTTGTGAAATATTTGACTGTGGATGTGTTATTTTATACCATCCATAGTTTATGGAGAAATTGTTGACATTTCGTATGCTAGTTTTAATACGAATATTTATGTTATGTTTAAACCTATTCATATGAGGAATGTATTGGACTTAATATGTGACGGGTGGAGCCCACTATAGCTCCTCGATGCATCGGTAGGTCTCATGAGACAACTAGACGTGGAATTGGCCGAGCCCCTTTCCCAATTTGATTTATGGTTTTGGCCGAGGCCTTAATCATTTTAGACGTCTTGGCCGAGGCCTTGACAAAACGTTTCAGAATGTCTGGCATTATACATTCCCTCATTATGAAAGTGGTTATTGATATTTCATGTCATTATTCGTCTAGTAGAATATCCATGTGAGCAAGTAATGTCATTATCTCATTTTACTTTTGCCATATTATGCTGAAGTTCAAGTTCAATAAGGCTTTTGTTTTAGTTATACATTGCCTTAAATGCTTATGTTTTCTTATAAAAGCTTCCGCAATATTGTTATCCTTACTGAGCATCTGAGCTCACCCCTTTCAATGTTTTAAAATTTTCCAGGATGTGAAGAAGTGTATTATGACTGACTTGCAAGAATAGTCAGTGCGGATATGAGTGTGGACTATGAAGACCATGTTATTGTAGTTTGTTTACTTTTTGATGTAATGAAATACTTATGAATGTATCTACAGTTTCCAAGGCTACTAAACTAATCGGCCTTTCGAGACTTGATCTTTTGTGATCATGCAAATGTTACGAAGTTATGCACCGAGTCTTGGTAGCTGGGGTCGGGGCGTTACACTAGGTACTAAAAATATATGTTATAATCAGGTACCCTAATGAAATGGTATCCCAATTAGTATGTGAGATTATAATCTCTATTGTTTAGGACCCTGATTTTGTATCCCAGTCTAATTCCTTAGTATTTTATGTAGTTCTATAAAAAAATTCATACAATTTATAATAAGAAACTATCATGTTATCAATTATTCATTACTGAACCATGTTTAGTCTAGTTTTTCATGAGAACACCTGAAACTCAATAACTTCTTCATCCCTTATTGGTATTTGATCTATCCCTGAGGAATATCAAATTTTCATTTCTATGTTACTATTTATATTTTAAAATATGAATTAACATGTTACCATTATCAAATTGATGTAATTAAATGACCATGTTTCCATTATTTATTTGACATAGTTTAATGTCCATGTTACCATTATTCAATTCTCACTAATGAATGACCATGTTACCATTCATTACTTTTCACAATGTAAGGACCATGTTACCATTATTTATTTCACAAAAATGAATGGCCCTTCTATACATAATAAATTACCATGATTGAATGACCATGTTTTAAATATTTAATTCACACAACTGAATTACCATGTTACCATTCATCAACAAATAATTAATTCAACAATTAAAAATCTAATTTAATTTCAAAACCCATTCCAAAAAAATTGAAACTCAAAATCTCTATTAGTTATTATAAAAATTAACTAATCATATCAACGATATTTCATAGTTCGAAAATTAATTAGAAACCCTAATTTAATTACTAATTCAGAAATTTGTGTATCACTTAATTCCCATTAATTAATTAATAATTAATTATGTATCTGTAACCCTGAATAAAAGTGTAATCAAATTTTTTTTCCTAGGAGACAACGCACCTCCATTAAATGGGTTTTATTATAAATACATTACTCTGCTTATCAAACAAATCATTTATCATATTTAAACATCCAATTCAAGGTTCTATATTCAATTTATCATGGAAAATGTAGTTCAACTTATTTAAAGTAGAACTTAATTCGTTATTTAATTTAAAGTACTCATGAATATTTATCCTTACTCAAAAAAGAACCAAGACGAACACATTGGCACTTGGAGTTTTTAAAAAATATATATTCACACATGCACAAAAAAAATTCATATATATATATATACTTTAATAAAATATAGATATTCCCTGATTCATGAGGGAATATATTAATAATTGACAAATATATATATATATATATGTATATGAGTTCAAGCCTTGATGGAGTTGTCAAATGCTTCATAAATAATATCACAATCTAAACAACACCAGGGGAAAGACTAATGACACCAAGGAAAAATTACATGAAACTATAAAACTATGAAATCTCAAATTATAAATTGATTGAATACCAAGATTTATTGAAAACCATACCTGAAAGTGATGATTTCAAGCCGAATTGAACCAATCCACTTCACCATTAGTGGTGGTTGCTAGAATATGGTTAAAGGAGTCCCTAGAAAGACTTCACAAACCTTATCATTGTACGAAACAAAATAAATATGGTTACACACTAATATAGGGTTTTGAAAAATCATTCTTGGTGATGGAGGATGAGAAAATTGGTCAACAATAGTATGAGATATGATTATAAGGTATTACCATGACGAATCAATCTACGATTCTCAAGAAATCTAGATGAACATCTATGAAGAGAGGTGGAGGAGAATAGGGTGTCCTGTATCATTAGAGAGGGAGGGGGTGCTACATAACACCATATGAGGGCATAGGGGAGACCCCCTTTGGTTCTCTTCATCGTAAAAAAATAATAATAACAAAAAAACAATATTATTATTATTATTATTATCTTAATATTAATAATAATAATAATATTATTTTTATTTTTATTATTAATTTTTTTTCATTTAATTTGAATTTATTCATGCAGGATAAATGCATGGTTTTTTGTTGAGTGCCACTTGGTTTTAGAAAAACCATGCGCACCATTCATATCTATCACATTTTGAGTTCTCACGGTTCGATTTTCCCAAAACTCAGCAAGGCACATGAGGAACCTCATGGGCCATAACTCATGTCCAACACATCACTTTAAAGGATTCCATCTCTACTAATTATGATTTGATGATAGTTTTTAAAAATATAACAACCAATAAATGAAAAATTCTATTTTCCTTGTAATTTTAACCCATCTAAAACATGTGACATTACATCACATGATTCTATAATGAATGATTTTTTAGTTCCAAACTCATTGGATTAGTTTTATGAAAGATTTTTTGTGATGATTTTGATATATTGATATTGAGACCATCTATGGTTTTTATCATGCTTAAAACACACATCTTGTCTCTTCAAAATCACACATACTAGATAGTAGGAAGAGGGGAAGTCATCGTATCATACTCCAACTTGTTGTGAACAAATCTCAGCATTATAAGTTTCCTAGTTCTAGATATCAAATTTAGGAAATCCAATGCAATCCCATGATTTATCAAAACTATCAGGGGATGGAGTAAAAAAGTAATATTTATGAATGTAATTACGAATTCATAATAGTGATGATGTGTAATCACAGATTGTTTTTTGGGATCTTTCTCGGTGAAACAATACAAGAAAAACATGCTAGAAGAGACCAAGGATGTCAATATGAGAGAGAAAATTTTAATTTAGATGTTTCTAACATAATTAAATTCAAACATATGGAATGTGAGGTACCAATAATTATCCACTAATGATGGAATTAAAAAGATTCGAATTAACATGGCCTCCAAGTGTTCCTATTATACTAAACGCTAATAAAAAACTAATTCTGAATTATTTTTAAAGGAGTTTGGGAATTGGAAGTTCATGATACAATATTTAATTTCATAGACCCTCACTCTTTTTTTATTTTATAACTTCATTCCTTAATATATGGTGTTATAGATTTTAATATTTTGGAGTTGTGAATAAGGAAACATGTGTGATCCTAAAAACAGGTTTTTGACATGTCTAGAAGGCGATAAAAAAATCCCTCCATGGGGAAATCCCCTATAGATAAATCACTGTCAATCAAAGTACTAAAACCCCACATATGGCTCTCATTATTCTCTTCAATAATATGGATTAATAACTATATTTGTATCCCCATTGATGTACTAGTTTTTTCCACCTCTTGGTTTCCAATAACCCCAAAAGAATATGGGTATGTCGACATCCTCATTCTCATTGACTAAATATCAACATAAAATGCTCATGAAACATGGGATTCATGATGGGAGGTGGGATTTTTCACAATATAGAGGGATTTTAGTCCTTATATTTTTGCATTTATTTGGACATGTTTATTCTATATATGTATAATATAATGAAATGAATACCAGACTTCGCTTGCGTGACATGAATAATATTCAACTTTTTTCTATTGCAATAGACTCCATAATTCTCTAGAACATTATGCTCGACTACAACCAAATTCCTAGTATTATCTCAAAAATTATCATAAGGATTAAGCATCTCAGTATTGATCATATGTATTTTATTCACAACTATGGAAAGGTGAATTAGGTGGTGGACTTCCTTGTGTCCTAATATTCTTAATACACCCATGTCACTTTCTTCTCTGGACTATGACCATTTTCTTAGAAGTGAGTTCATTTAGTGTTTAATGATTTTATATTTTGATAGTACTTCAAAATTCCCTACTTTTTTTGTTTCCATTTTCACCATTATATCTCTCTTATACCTCATATTATAATTTCAATAGAATACGATATTAATTTTTCCTAATAATAATGTATGTACAACAATATTGTTAAAATTAATTAAGTATACCATAATAATTATCTTAAAACTAAGATTTAATGTCAGAATACAACACTTTCACGAACTATTTCTTGTATAAAAAAATAAAAATTATAAAAAACTACCATTCCACCCTTATAAATAAATTAAATTAAAAAAAATTATATTATATTTAATGAAATTTCTTTGTTACCTCCTGTTGGGATATATATTTAATATCTCCTACAATATATACCAAGGCCTCCTAATTTGACTAAATATAAGTTGTAAACAATCTCTACCATGTATTCCATTAAATAATATTTCTTTAAAAACGTCCCATTAACTATTAACCCATCAATATCCTAACAATTAATATACAAAGCACTATAGTGTATGGACTTGATGATTGTAAAGGAAACATACTAAAGGGACTATAATATTCACTTGATGAACATAAACATTAAAAAAATAGTAGAAACTTTTTATGGGATGTAATGTATTCTAAGAGATAATATGATCCAAGATCTTACTTCTATTATATTTATATATCATGTGTTTTCAAATTCTACTTAACTGATTTTATCCTCCCATGATAGACGAAACATGTGCATTGCCACAATGTTTTTTTTAGATTTAAATTGAATTAAATCAATGAAAAATATGTCACACATTCAATTTCATAAAAAATTATCTATTTTTAAAAAAACAACAATAATTGGGACATCCCCAAGGTATTATTATATGTTTTTTGACGAAGCCATAATGCCTCTTCATCATTCTATGCCCAATATGTTAGTAAGGAACCATTTATTTTCCATAGAATCTATTTATGTTCAAAATTTCAAGACTTCTACATGTACAATGGAATGAGGGAGATTTTGAGTTCCAATATAGTATATTTTTCCACACATCAAAAAGGTAATTCTTATTAGGTAGTTGTAAAATGGGTTACCTCTATCTCTGATAAGCACCTGTAGAATTCAAAACATGATGAAAATATTCATCTTCTAAATGATAACAAAAACCATGATGATTATTTGGGTGGAAAATTTATCTTCCAACCACATAGAGAAGAACTACATGTAATAAGGAATTTATGTTTAGAAATACTTGGTTAGTAATGGGTTGATATTTTTAACAACCAATACGTAAATTTTCTCTACTTCAAAAATGGGGTGTTATAGAATGTATTGTTAAAACCTAATGATTTCCATGGTTTGTAATTGATTACATGGTACTGTAATGTTCATTTAATAATTATTCATGGTGGTCCAAAATAAATCATATTTTAAGATTTTTAGGTGGTTCAATCTAGGCCATTGTGTCCCATTATTAGGGAAGAATGATAGAAAAACATTGGAAGAACCTCCTATTAAAAAACACAACATTATATAATACCATATCTTACTGACATGAAATATATGATGTCTTTGTTGAAATATTTCCTATCTTCTTTGAAGAAAATTTTTTACATCAGATTGACATATTTGGAGGAGGAGAATTCATGTACCTAAATAGTAAGAAATAAAAAAAAATACAGAAAAAGGTATCTCTAGGAATAAAATTATGTCTTGTTCTAAGAAATAATTTTGAATCTATCTATATTATTCCAATTAAGGTTCGGGTAGATCCAAACAAGATAAATGGTCAACAAGAATATTCTCAATCCCTCAAATGTATTGGATTTCTCCATTAGATTAATTTTAAATGAGAACACCTAAAATTAATCATCTCTATTAATAATGCATATAAAAAATATATTTATATTCTTTGTGTTCCATTTTCAAATATTATTTTAATATCCCCAAATCTATCTAAAATAATTTATTTGCAAATATCATTTCCCACATCCTATTCACCAAGGTTGTGTATTTGATTTTGGGCAATTGAGTCCATAAAATGAATATCATATCAAATGAAATATATATTCATCTAAATTTCCTCTAACTATACCCATAGTTTTTTTTTCAAAACACACGTAATATGAAATGTATTATTTGAATATACAAAATTTATATTCATATCCTCCATCCTCATTTCATAAATATCTAAATTACTTAAAGGAATTCCTCTTCAAGATCGATGATAGAGTAATTCAATACATGGTTTATCTATTGTATTATAATCAATAATATGTATCTCACAAACCATCCAATGAATCTAATATGGCTAATAAGTATTGATATCTCTAAGAATATGGTTTTAATGGTTTAATTATTTAATTTGATAATATATTCCAAATGAACATCAATTCCTCTCTCAAAAGTAATGTTACACAAAACTATTCCATACTATATTATAAATAAGCACTTAATATAATAAAACACCATGTTGGTTTTCTCACATCTATATATGATAGTATATTAATTCATTAAGAAAAATCAAAATGAAAATATATACAAGAAAAATTCATCCATTGAGACCACTAACATTTGTATTATCATATCACACATGATTTATTGCATACATGAATTGAATACAGCTCGAATATTACATAAGGAAAATTATATTCAACAATTAAAAAAAATTCAATACACATAAATAATTTAACTATTTTAATAGTATTCAATGGAAATGGATATATCATTATAATCTAAATAATCATCTATGATGTAAAAATGTTACCACCCAATATTCACTCTAGAACCTTTTCAATTGACGGGAGTTGAAAATGGTATTTTTTGGTATCATCAATCAACATATGATAATGCACATATACCACTCATCATGTGACTATCTGTGTGTTTTTGTCACATTAATTATATTTAAGAGCACTATAGTATTTCTCATCATTGTTATGAATTGTAATAGGATCACCCATAGACTATTTATTTTTATAGATTACTAAATCATTTAAAATTTATATCACATACTTTTAAACACCGTAATTTTTGATAGGGTTTAAAAATTATTTTGGTTATCTAGAAAGATCCACCCCTTTTTTTAAGAGAACCTTGTCGATGGAAATTTTAGTGATGATCCCACCGTTATCATAAAAATACTATCCAGTAGCTTTTGACCATTGTTTTAACACATTCAATATATTATCTTCTCTATACATGGTGAAAGAAGATGTCAACATAATAGGAAATTTTTTTCTTTCCCAATGTAGATATATTTTATTGACGATGGAAATGGATTCAGTTACAATGAGAGTTTTTATAGAACTGAAAGCACCACAAGTTTTTCACCTATCTATCTTCAGGCGATATGAGATTATTTTAAAAATACATTAATGACTTCCTGATATATATACTATATTCGACCCTTGTTTTTCATTATCTTGAAAATATTATTTATTGTATTGGTTTTCAATTTTTTGGGGATAACCATTATCGTGTTCTATATAACCTGTGTAAATTTTCAATGTGGTTACTTTGTAACAATTATTAAATTCCACAAGTTATGCTTCCATAATTTTATGATTTTATTTTGTTATACTTTTTATCTCCCACATGGAATACATGATCACAGTCATTTAAATAGATTAAGAATTTTATAGTTTCATGAATCATCTCCTTCAAATCAATGAAATTCAATTTCATATTCTATATTATAATAGTGAGATATGTTGGAAATATATACTTTCCAATCATTACTGACAAGTATTTTCAAATCCCATTAGAATATTTTATTGATCTATTGGCTAATATTTGTTCCAAATGGGTTTGATTCGTCACATTGACTTCCAACTACATGAATAAATCGAATTGAATTATATTAATTCAATCTTCTAATTAATTTAGATCATTATCTAACACTTATTTCTTTATAGTTTATGAGATAAAATAACTTCTTAAGTATCAAATCCATAGCTAAATTTTACATTGAATAAATTTTAAATCATTTGTTGTTTAGGAAAATTGTATCCAATCCCACCATATTTCTTTTTGGATATAATTTTTTTCTAAAAACATTCATAGTTAGGAATATGATTTAATGACTTGATAGTCATAATATCATTTATGATTATAAAAAACACATCTATAAACATTTTGAATTGGTGATCCATATTTTTTTCAATCTTGTTTGATGGTCTCTATTATGCATAAGTCCTAGCCACTTCATGTCTCTTTTAGGATTAACTTTATTTCCCATATATTTTTATTTTTCTAATAGTATTACATTATGATTATTTAACTATTCCATAAGTTCCTTATAATTATCCTCTTCCCCCACCATTTACTATCATTTTTACTATTAGGGTTGATTTTTAAAGGTCCTTATTCTTGTTTATGGTTACATCAATTGATTAAACATAAATTTTCATTTTGGAATCACTAGAGAATGTGTAAGGTTGTCTAATTGAGAGTTAATTTGAACATTTTATGATCTATTTCTTGATAAATAGGATGTTCATCCGAAAATTATTAGATACTTTTAAAAAATTATGATGAACTTAGTAATCATCTTATATAGTAGTTTCAAAAGATTATAATACAGGTATTAATAATTCTTTTTATTTTCATAGTGGTCATTCTAGAAAATGGTTTTAATATCCTTATTAATTATAATAGAGCCGATGTTATTGGGTTTAATATTTTAAGCGGTATATGATTATGTTGGTTTTGGAGAATATAATTGAGGTTAACCATAATCGAGTGACATTGATGGACTTGGTTGTGGGGTTTGGTGATACTGTCCAAAACATTCTTATTTTGAACTGTCATTCTATGTTGGATATTGAAAATTCATAAATATATTCATCATAGGATGATATAAATAATTAGTAAATTGTATGTCATAGTGTACATTTTGTTTGTTGGAAACTCTCCCTTGCTTGGTTTTCATGACATTTACTTCATGTTGGGTGTTTCGAGACTTTATCCTCCACAATATAGATAAGTTTTAGAGAGTTAATTTTCACTAACTTGGAATATAATTAGATAATAATATATCAGTTTATTCTTAATTAATCATGCCCCAATTTTTGTTTCATATTATACATTGCATTTGAAATTTATTGGTTGATATATCGTCAAGTAAATCTAAAATTGCATCGGGCACATCAATCATGATTTTTCTGAATTCCACTACATATACCATGTCCTATAATCTTTTGGTAAATCTACCATTCATGGTTTGAACATACATCAACAATGGGAGACTACGGTGAGTGAATTTCATCAAAATATCCCTATAATTATCTCCTAACGGATATATGGATTAACAATTAGTCTTCTAAATGTCATGGATGTCATTTATAAATATAAACATTGGGGGGGGGGGGTATTTTTATATATAGGGAAGGTAAAGAGTTTCCCAAGTAAAAATATCATGCTATGAGATCCTATTTATGGAATCAATTCATTTTCTCTAAGTGAAATTTTAAAGTGTAAAACCTTTAATGAATATTCGTAAATAATATTTTAATGAAACCAATGACAAATTTACATGATGTTGGTGAAGTGAGAATTTGGGACTACACTAAATAGTCTTCCAAAATAACCCCTATTATAAATAATTTTCATGAAGGATATATTAATATATTTTTTCTAAATCATTTATTGGTCAACATAAAATTCATGGGTGTTATTTATTTATAGATGGAAATAAATTTTACATGAGATTTTTCCAAGGTGGAAGATAAACCCATGAATATTCCAATATATATTTTTAGTACTCTAGATAGAAAAAGGGCTACACAAATTGAGTCAGTGGTATGTATTAGGGTATAAATACTACAAGTAAAAATAGTGTCTGTTTATTATTCCACTAAAACGGTGTATTTTTTTCCAACAACATATAAAATATCCAAATCATTAAATTCTATAATCATCATTAGAATGTTTGCCATGTGTTTTCCAATACGATCTCATTATTTCCTAGAAAGAATATTTTTGTATATTTATCAATGACATGTATCTATAAGTTGTCAAAAAATGTAGAATGAGTGAGGTAGAGAAATATTAAATCATTTTCCTACAAAATTAAAATAACCCAAACATAAAAATTATATACAATATAAATAAAATAATAATAACTTTGAATAAGACTAAAACACTTAATAATTATAATTTTTTTTAATTTATTTTCTATGTCTCGATAAAAAATACTATATTTTGTCATTCACTTTTAATTGAAATATTTTTTGTTTTTCTCAACATGACTAGTTATTTTTTTTTCAGGGAATGATTTATTTATAGAAGAAATCACAATGAGTATAACAGGAATATGGGGATAATAATCAAATAACCTCTTATATTTTTTGACATGATTCTTTATTTAATTATTTTTTTAATAATTTTTTGATTATTGGTCATGTAATAATTTGAATTGACCAAATTCTAATCCCTCTATAATATTTATGTTACTAGAATAATAAAAAACTATAACCATGTTTTGAGAGATCTTATAATATCTTGTCACCTATGTAATGAGATTCGCTAGAGAGCTTATGTAATTATTTTTTGATGTTTTTTATTATGTTCCATGTGTATTTTAGCATATAAATTTAAAAATTTAATAACCTATTTAGCCTAGAAGTTTAGGATTATGTTATTTTAAACTAACCTCATATCCCGAGGAAAAATTTCACTAAATATTATAAATCCATTCCAATGGTGACCCTAAATTCTTATAATAAGCATGAAATAATTCCTCTTATATTCCAAAGAAATATTCAATTATTTTTTTCAGGGATTCATATTTTTTACCCATTTAATGGCTTAACATGGACATAAATTATTTATAAAATGAATTTAAAATTACCTAAATCATATAAAAAAAATTAATACCTTAATTGATTTTTTATCATTTCTCATAACCCTGATAATGGAGTGGGTTTATCATTGGGTGATGTTAATGAGGAGAAAAATGAAAACATATATATTTTTTCATAATATCATGTGGAAGAAAATAAAGCATAAAGAATGTGAGAACTCTATCCCTTAATCAATAAACATCTACCATCAGTATTTTTTTTGGAAATAATGATCATTACTCGATTATTCTACCATTGAAAATTGGGATATATATAGTTAATTACATGGTTAAAAATTCATAGTAGTAGTTATGGGTTTTAATGTTGGGTTAAAGGGATGTTTTTCAATTTTATGAGAAGTATATAGAAAATTAATTGGTATCCTAGTTTTGGGGAACTATTTGTAAAATGATATTCCAAAAAGGTGTTTCAATCAATCATACACACATGAGTCAAAAATTTATTTGGTGATTCCACATTATTTGGAAAAACATGTGTAGACAGGTTGAAAACTATATTTACCTTAGAACATCATCTTTTATATTTTCCCACACTATGCTCGATAGTTCCATAAATATTTAGAAACCATGTCAAATAAAAAGTTATCATGACAACCTCCCTTTTTTCTCTAAGGCTCATAGTTGAGGACAAAAAAAGTTCTTCACTGAGCGACCATTTATAACCCATTAAAATAGACTGATAAAAAATTACATGTCATATGACAATTATGACCACTAGTAATGTTTAAATTGTTAAATAATTGGTATATGCAAACTAAATAATCATGAACTAAAAATGTGTTATTTATTTAGGTGTTTTATGATATATAGTTGATATTGTTATAACCCAAACTTTAATTAATTGGAATTCCTCTTCATCTAATTAAATGTTTTATTATGGTTATATAAATTTTCAACTTTATTGGTTTTATGATTCGAGATTTTAAAATACCATTATGAATTTTTACTATTGCTAATATAGCCGTTGAATAATTATCACATGATTAGTATAAATATAGGGATTTAACCAATACGATTTACTCAGAGAAAGGAAGTGATAGCTTCATCCAATAGACTTTCCCTGTACGAAGTCCATTAATCAGAGATTGGAAAGGAAGTGGCGTCATTGTGTTATTCTCTTGACAGAGCCCAAGACTAGCTTGAACACGTTAAGCATGAGTGGAACCGACTATGCAATAAGTGAATGTTAATAAAGATTACCACCAGAGAGATATTATCCGAGCCAACCCAATAGTATGTCACCATCATACACCTTACCCTTCGGTCTTATGCGGGTGTTATAATGGGTTATGTAATAAGACCTTAGCACTATAAATATGTGAATTAATTTTTTACATAATAATGATTATACATTCATTTTATGATTGTTACTTTGGAAATAGTTTTTTAAATGAAAATAGTATTTTTATTTAATATTCAACAAAGAAATATATTTTTATGAATTAATGGATTTTTGAATAAAATTATATTTTAAAAAACATATTATTATAATTATATTAAATTTTATTAAATATAAATGATCATATAATTTTATAAATGCAATTTTAATTTATATTACAGATTGAATATAGTTTTTGTCAAAACCCATGAATTTTCGATAAATTGGGGTTTTATTTTAAAAGTTCAAATTCACATATTCAAAAAATTATTTTGATAAAATGGATATTATTTTTTGAATCTGGATGTCAAAATTATTAAATGGTGAATTTTTCATAATTTTATGAGACAATCAAATTACTGGGTAAAAATTATATACTTTTTAAATATATAATTTGTTTTATGAAATCCTAATTTCCCAATAGTGATGTAATAAATTAATATAAACATTATGTTATTCAAATATATGTTTTACCATTTAAATAATGTGATTTTGGGTTTTTTTGATTTATTTTACAAATCTATAGTTGACCCTTCAAGGATGATAAAACATTTTGTCTTTTTAAATTGTTTTCCTTGAGAGTATGACACACCTCCACATAAGAAACACTATTATATTAAGAATTTTGGCCATTGGCCTCGTAAAATATTTTTTTACACTCCCCTTTTTCAAAAACCATGTGCAAAAACTGTGGGCTGGTTTATCGTTTTGACCAGTTTAATGTGTGGTGTCCCAAACCTAAATTATAATGAATTCTCTCTACTTTCTTATATAAACCCACCCAAGCTCCAACTTCCTCATCACTCAAAGACTTTGGAGGTGTTCCAACCCATGAACTCATTTTTCTATAATTCTCACATGGTTCCCCATGCTCCCACGAAACCTCTCTCAATCCTCTCCCATGCTTTTGAGATCGCACTTCCATGTAAAGGATTTATCAGTTCTCATTATGTCCAATTTCTTTTAAATTGTTATGCCTTATTGTTTTTAATTTGAAATGTTGAGGTATGATTTCTAAACTCCCCCATACATCCCTCATTATGTTTTTATGATGTGATAAACCTTTCACTCTCGTTAAATCTACCCATGTACACCCATTAGCATGCCGAAATTCTGTGATGGATTTCTCTCTCCTCTTTTACATCCAAGTAATTCTTTTGTATTGTGCATATAAATTCCATTACATTTGTTTGGAAAATTATCTTTATCACCCCATTACTATCCATTTCATGTATATAATATGAGACACCCTTTTCTCTCTCACAAACCATTTTCATGAATCCATATCTCATGTCGTTATGCTGCTGAAATTACATCACGTTTTTCCAAGACAATATCATGGTGTAGTGAATACCGTACCCATTTCTCTATCAAGGGTAATCACCTTTATGAACATATTCATATTTAATGGTACTTTCATGTATTTATTCCAAATTACCTAATATTTGAATAACTTATGATGTTAATTGATTCCATGTTATATGATCCATGTGGAACACTTATGCACGAAATGAAAGTCTTAATAAGGGTGTGCCCTGATAGCGCTCCAATACACGAGGTAAAGTATAGTGTTATGATACTTCATGTGCAATGGGTGTTGACTCATGATCATTTAAGTGAAATGTGGTTTTACTCGTGCTTCATGTGGAAGGAGGGTTTTCTAATGCACAATGTGCAATGAGCCTTGGCTCATGCTAATTCCATGTTAAGTGTTGTTTCCACATCTCCAGGTTATGATTTTCAGGATTTATCATGACTTTATGTTCATGTTTTTATCATGATAAATTGACATTACTATTTTTTAACATGTATTGTATTCCTCATTTTATTCCATGATTATTCCCTTACTGGGATTTATAGCTCACCCTTTTCTTATGCATTTCCTCAGGTTATACCTTGTGGTGCTATGTATGAGGGAATGTAATGTTCTTTCAAAGGATGTTTTCAGTAATATTTTGTGTTTTATGATTTTTGTTTTAATGTAATGACCCTAATCCACAGAGATACTAGACCTATTGATCTTCCATGTTATATCAAGTGAAGTGTTTATGTAATAAATCATGTTTCAGGGTGTAATAAAGAGAATAGTTGTTAAAGTTGGTTTCAGAGTGTAGGTTTAGTAATTTTTCGAATTAGTATTAGAAGAACTCTTGTAATGAAATAGATACAAGACTAAGTATAGAAACATCCCCATGCATTTTTTAGTATTGAGTAAGTGGTTTACCAAAGAAAATACATCATTTTCTGGATAGGAGAAGGTAGAGGCAGCTCTGGCACCGATGTACTTATGGGTGAAAACCCTGGAAAGTAGTTTCGGGCTTGACCCAAGGTATCATGGTACATGATAATGGGCCTTTCTGCACTCTTGGTTATGACACTCACGGGGGTATGAATTGGTGAATTCACAAGTGTAGTATGAACCATTATTAAGGGAATAAAAAAAAATCCCCTAGGAGTATATGTTAGAAAGTAGATCATGAATAGAATAGATTGAAGCCCATAAATTCCTAAGTTATGTTTTAAAAGTAATTTATAAGATATTCAGTTTTGTATTTGGATTCCCTTTAATGTCTTTAATAGGTTAAGGTACTTATACCATATCTATATCTTATAAGGTAGAACCAAAATAAAAAATTTGAAGGTAGGGTTATCATCCATGGTTCTACATATTTTTTTATATCCCAAACTTTTAGTAGAACAATCCCAACACCACAAAAAATCATGGATGTAAATATGTCGGTGAGTATGAAAAATCGGGAAATCATCACATCCCATGAATAGAATTCCTCCCCTATCGTAATTTATGGATTGAACTTCCCAAATAACCTCTTCATACTCCAACTGGTAGAATTTTATGTAATCTCGACATGAATTGGATTTCCTTAAATAGATCCAACCTAAATTGTCATGGGAGGAAAATCACTCTCCATATGAAGAATCAACCACCGATTCGATACATGTGCAAAGAGGAAGATGATACTTTTTCAGCTCCATTATCTCAAGAATTGATATTATTGACCTATGAGCTTGCATATCTAGCTCAGAGGATTGAGGGATGGTCAAGGACAATATTGTTAACGGATATTCGTAGAATATTTGGGTTAGATGGATATTGTAGATGATTTGTGGGAAATATATCCAGATTGTCCAACCCTCTTACCAAGCTATCTTAGAAGGGAGTAATGTTTTTTTGGGGAGATGAATGTGAATAAAGATTCAAGGAGTTGAAAATGTGGCTTATCACTGAACTTGTGCTCACATTACCCAACAGTGGAAATATATTTTTGGTATTTTGTGATTCTGAGAAAAAGTTCCTAGGTTGTGTGTTGATGAAAAATGAAATATCCATTGCCTATGATTCAAGGAAATTGAAATTTCAGGAGAAAAATTATCCAACACAAGATCTGGAGTTGGCTACGGTGATCTTAGATTTAAAAATTTTGTTGCACTATATATTTTGGGAGAAGTGTGAAATACATACAGAATAGAAAATCCTCACGTATATATTCACACAAAAGAGTTGAAAATGCACCATCAATGATGGTTAGAGCTAATCTAATTCCATGACTACTCAATCCATTACAACCCTCTAAAAGAGAATGATGTAGTAGATTCTCTACGTAGAAAGGAACCATATATTTTATCATTGATGATAATTGAAAAGGATTCAATAATATATTATTTGATGAATATGGACATGGGAACCATAAAGAAGGGAACATCATCAATCCTTTCAGAAATGATTGCTCAACCATCTCTCTTATAAAGGTTAAATGATGCTCAAAAAAAGGATGTTGGAATTAAAATGAATGTGGAAGCTATCAGGAAAGGGAAATCCTCGGAGTTCAATGTTAATGAAGAAGGAATTTTGAGATTTGGGAATATAATATGTGTTCCAAGAATTCTAGAGGTAAAGAAAGAACTTTTGGATGATGCACATAGTTCAAATTTATCTATTCACCCAGGAAACACAAAGATGTAACAAGATATCTGAGAGCATTATTGATGATATAATATGAAGAAAGAGATCGCTGAGTATAAATCAAAGTTCCTATTATTTCAGAAAGTGTATGAAGAGATGCATAAGTCTAATGGGATGATGCAAATATTTCCCATACTAGCATGCACTCTTGGTTGTTGTGGATTATCTTATAATGCATGCACAGTTCATTTCAATTCAGGGGAATTTCTCATTAGATCAAATGGCATTGACATACATCAAGTAAGTGCAAAGGCTTCATGGTGTACCGCTATCTATTGTATCTGATCGAGATCCAAGATTCACCTCTATGTATTGGTAGAGTCATTAACAAGATCTAGATACTGAACTGAACTTCAGTATGACCTATCATCCTCATAATAATGGCTAATCAAAGTAAACTATTCATACACTCGAAGATATTTTAATATCATGGTCAATGAATTTTAAAGTAGGTTGGGATCAACATCTTCCTCTGGTAGAATTCTCCTACTATAAGTGTTTCCACTCAAGCATCCAAATTGAACCATATAAAGCCCTTTATGGGAAAAGGTGCAGTACATCAGCGTGTTTGGATGAAGTTGGTGAGCATAAGCTACTAGGACCCAAAATGGTCGAAGAAATGGTAGAGAAGGTAAAAACCACGCCACATCATATCAAGGAACCCCAGAGTCAACATTAGAGTTATGAAGATAACCGTCAACAAGACCTTGAGTTTAATGTCGGAGACATGGTATTTCTATGCATATACCCATGGAATAAGGTCATGAGGTTAGGAATGAATGGGAAGTTAAGTCCTAGGTACATAGGCCCCTTTGAGATTCTTGATCATGTCAGGGGTGTGGCCTTTCGACTAGAACTTCCACATACCATGGCCAATGTACATGATTTCATTCATGTATCCCTCTTAAGGAAGTACATAACAGAACCTTCACATGTACTCTTTTCAATGGTAGTAAAATTATAGGATGATCTTTCTTACAAGGAGTAGCCATTGAAGATCTTAGAACGTAGGGAAAAAGTCCTTGGAAGTAATACAATTCCCCTCATGAATGTTTGGTGGCGAAACTACAAGTCGGAGGAAGTGACATGGGAATTATAGGAAATGATGAAGCAGAGTCACCCACATCTGTTTTAGTTTGGGAAACAGAAATTTCTAGGGAGAAATTTCTTAAGGTGGGAAGATTGTAATGACCCAAAATTTCATTAATGGAAATCATGCTTGATCTAATTAAAAGTTTTATCATGGTTATATAAATTGTGAAATTCATTGGTTTTATGTTTCTAAATTTTAAAATACTATTATGAATTGTGACTTTTTCTAATATATACGTTGAACAGTGATCACATGATTAGTATAAATATAGGGCTTTAACAAATCCAATTTACCTATAAAAAGGAAGCAATGACCTCATCCAATAGACTTTCTACATAGGAAGCCCATTTATTGAAGCTCAGAAAGGGTGTGACATCATTGGGATTTGCTCTTGACCAATCCCATGTCGAGCTTGAACAATTTAAGCTTGAGTGGAACCGACTACGGGTGAAGTGGAAGTTAATAGAGATTACCCCCGAGCGATGTTATTTGAGCCACACCAAGAGTCTGTCACAATCGCGCACCTTAATCTTCGGTCATATGTGTGTGTTATAAGGGGTTATGTAACAACACATTAGCACTATGAATATATGAATTATTTTTGTATATAATAATGATTATGCATTCATTTTATTATTTTTACTTTGTAAATAGTTTTTTAAAGCACAAATAGTACGTTTATTTAATATTCAACTATGAAATCTATATTGATGAATTAATGGATTTTTTAATTTAATAATATTTAAATAGATTATTATTATTATTAAAATACTTTTTATTAAATATAAATGATCTTATAATTTAATGAATAAAAATGTAATTATTATTATGGTTTGAAAGCAGTTTTGGTCAAAACCCATGAATTTTTTATAAAAGGCACTTTTTATTTTAAAATTAAATATTTACAAATTTGGAAAATTATTTAGAGAAAAATAAATATTAATTTTTGAATCTGGATGTCAATGTTATCTACCTGTTAATTTTTCATAATTATCTTAGAGAGTATAATATTTGGGTAAAGATTAAATACCTTTTACAAATATAATGTGTTTTATGACATCATAATGACCCAATAGTGATGTAATAAAATACTATAAACATTATATTCAGCCAATATATGTTTTAAAATTTAAAAAATGTGACTTTTGTTTGTTTGATTTAGTTTACAATGATTTAGGGTAACCTTCAAGGCTTATAAAACATTTTTAATTTTTAAATTGTTTTTTTAGAGTGTGACTCACCTCTATATAAGAAACACTATTATTTTAAGAAGTTATACCATTTTCCTCATAAAATATAGTTTTCTAATCCCCTTCAGGAAAAAAATGTGAAAAATACATGGGCTAGTTTGTGGTTATGATTAGTTTAATGTGTGGTGTCCCAAACCTTACTAATAAATAATTCCTCTCCTTTCCTATATAAAACCATGAAATCTCGCAATTTTTATTCCCTAATATCCTTTTTAGTTCCTCCAACCCCTGCCCTCCTCTCTCTAGAATCCTCCCAATGTGCCCCAAGCTCCCATGAAGCCTCTCTCAAGCCTCTCCCAAGATTTTGGGATCACATTTCCAAGTAAGGGATTTATTCCTTTCTCATTTTTGTTTAATATTCTTTAAGTTGTTATGCTCTTTGGTTTTCAATTAAAAATGTTGGCGTATGATTTCCCACCTCCCCCATATTTCCCTCTTTATTTTAGTATTATGGGAGACACCATTATCTCTCATTAATTCTTTCCATTTACACACGTTACCATGCCGAAATTCTATGATGGATTTCTCTCTCTTCTTTTACACCGAATTAATTCTTTTGTATTATGCATCTAAATTACATTACATTGGTTGGTACATGTATCTATATGACCCCTTACTATTCTTTTAATTTACATATTATGAGATAATATTTTCTATCTCATCAACCATTTTCATGAATCCTTATGCCACGTCGTTATGCTGTCGAAATTGCACCGCGTTTTTCTAAGCCAAGATCATTGTACAGTGAATACCATACCCATGTCTCTATCAAGGGTATTCACCTTTACACACATATACACATTTAATGGAACTTTTATGTATTTATTCCACATTACTTAATATTAGAATAACTTATGATGTTCATTTATTCCATGTAATATGATTCATATGGAACACTTATGCATGAAATGAAATGTTTAATAAGGGTGAACCCTAATAGAGCTAAATGCATTGGGTAATGTATATTATCATGATATGTCATGTGAAATGGGTGTTGAATCATGATAATTCATGTGCAACAAGGTTTTACTTGTGATTCATGTGCAATGAGGGTTTACTCATGATTCATGTGCAATGACCCCTGCATCATGATAATTCCATGTTAAGTGTTTTTTCCACATATCCATGTTACGATTTTCATGTTTTATCATGCCTTTATGTTCAAGTTTCTCTCATTCTCTATTGATATCCCTATTGTGTAACATGTATTGTATCCCTCTTTTATTCCATGTTAATTTCCTTACTAGGATTTATAGATCATCCTTTTTTTATACATGTCCTCAGGTTATCAAATGATATGTTATGTACAAGGGAATGTAGTGGTAATGTAAATGAACTTTTTAATAAGATTTTGTGTTTTTTGTTTGTTATGTAATGATCATAATAACTATATACACTAGTCCTCTCAAAATTCTGTGTTGTATCAAGTGAAGAGTTTTTGTAATAAATCATGTTTTAGTGTGTAATAAAGAGCATGGTTGTTATAGTTGGTAGGAAAGGATAGGTTTAGTTATTTTTGATATTTTGATTAGAAAACCCAATTAAATACTTAGATACAAGAATAGAATAAAAACATCCATAAGTTTTGGTAAGAATTGAGTTACTGGTTTATCAAGAAAATACATCCATGTATGGATACGAGCAAGTAGAGGCATCTCCGACACAAATGTTCCTAGGGGTGAAAACCATGAAAAGGAGTTTCGAGCTTGACCCGAGGTATCTTGGTACACAACAATGGGCCTTGTTTCACTCTGTGTTATGGCACTCCTGGGGGATTTTCATTAGTAAATTTACATGAATTGTATGAACCATAATTAAAAGAATTTAAAAAACCTCTAAGCGAATTTGTTAAAATGTTTATGATGAATATCATATATTTAATCCTATAGATTCATAAGTTAAGGAATAAAATTAATTTATAAGTTATCTCATATTGACTTCAGATTCCCTCTTATGTGTTTAATTGGTTAAGATACGCATACCGTATCTGTATCTGATAAGGTAGACCTAGAATAAAAACGATTAAGGTATGGTAATAATCCATGGTTATACACATTCATTTATATCCCAAAAGTTTAGTAGAACAATCCCAACAATGCCACAAATCAGGAAGGCAATATGTCGTTGTGTATGGAGAATGGGGAAAACATTGCACCCCACGAATAGAACTCCTCCCATATCTTAATTTGTGGATTGAACTTCCCAGAGAACATCATCAAACTCTCACTGGTGTTATTTTATGCAATTCTTGGAATAAATTGTCTTTCCTTGTATAGATCTCACAAAAATTCTTGTGAAAGGGAAATCACTCACCATGTGAAGAATCGACCCCCAATTATATACAAGTTCAAGGAGGAAAATGAATCTTCTTCAGATCAATCATCTCAAGAATGGATATTAATTATCAATGAGCACATGTATCTGGATCAGTTGATTGAGTCTAAATAGGCAACCATCCATCAAGACATGCCTATTGTGAAGGAATTCGCTGAAGTGTTTCCCGAGTAATTGGCTGGTCTTCCTCCTCAAAGAGATGTTGAATTCTAAATTGATCTTATACATGGTGCTTTTCCAATATCCAAGACTCTGTATCGAATTTCTATTGCGGAGGTTGAGGTGCTGAAGAAACGAATACAGAAGAATCTGGATAAAGTTATTATATTCCCAAGTGCTTCACCATGGGGTTCCCCAGTCCTCTTTTTCAAGAAGATCTATGGGTCAATGCGCCATTCCATCGATTATCATGAGCTAAACAAAATCACAATAAAGAACAAGTATCCTCTCCCATGAATTGAATACTTATTTGATTAGGTGCATGGATAAAAATGATTTTCCAAGGTATATTTGCAGTCAGGATATTATCAGGTAAGGGTGAAGAAGGAAGATATTCCTAATACTTCTTTTCATATAAGGTACGAGCACTATGAATTCATAGTAATGCCTTTGGGGCTCACTAATGCTCCAAAATTCATTATGGGCTTAATGGATAGAGTATTTAGAGATTACCTAGACATATTTTTGGTAGTCTATATAGATTATATTCTAATATACTCCAAAACCAAGGACAATCATGAGGTGAATCTATGAACTGTACTAGTGACCTTGGAAAATGAGAAACTCTATGACAAGTATACCTATGGTGAGTTCTGGTCGAAGGAGGTCTCATTCATGGGCAATCACATCACAAGCAATGGGATATTTGTGGATCCATCCATGACTGCTGTAATTGAGGGATGGTCAAGGCCAACATTAGTAATTGATATCCGTAGCTTCTCGGGGTTAGCTAGATATTATAGATGATTTTTGAAATATTTCTCATGATTGTCCAAACCTCTTACCGAGCTAAATCAGAAGCGAGTAATGTTTTCATGGAGTGATGAATGTGAATACAGCTTCAAGGAGCTGAATTGAGGCTTATAACTACGCCCCTTCTCACATTACCCATAAGTGGATAATTTTTTTAATTCATTGATGATTCGAAGAAGGCATGCGCTGTGGGTTGATGCAGAAAAAGACATATACATTGCATATGCTTCAAGAAAATTTAATTTTCATGAGTATAATTATCCAACACATGATCTGATGTTGGATGTGGTTATATTCACTTTAAAAATTTGGAGCCATTGTCTCTTTGGGGAGAAGTTAGAAATATATACAGACCACAATATCCTCAAGTATATATTCACACCGAAAGAGTTTGACATGCACCAATGAAGATAGTTAGATCTGTTCAAAGACTACGATTGTTCAATCAATTACCACCATAGAAAAGAGAACAATGTGGTGGATGCTCTATGTATGAAGGACCCAACGATTCTATCATTGATGAGAATTGAGAAGGATCTAATATTTTTAGATTCGAGTAAGATGAATATAGGAATCATAAAGAATGGAACATGATCAATCCTTTCACAAATGATTGCTCAACCATCTCTTTTTGAAAGGTTAAAAGATACTCAAAAGGATGACATGATAATTCAGATGAAATTTGAAGCTATCAGAAAAGAGAAATTCTTGGAGATTAATGTTAATGAAGAAGGAATAGTGAGATTTGGGAAAATAATATGTGTTCCATCAAGTTCGGAGATAAAGACGAAACTTTTGGATGAAGCACATAGTTCATATTTCTCTATTCAACTAAGAAATTAAATGATGTATCGAGATCTACTAGAGAATTATTTGTAGGATAATATGAAGTATTTGATCGCTGAGTATACATCAATGTTCCTAGTGTGTCAGTAAGTGAAGGAAGAGAGGCATAAGTCTAAGGGGATGCTGCAACCATTTCCCATACCCACATGGAAATGGGAGAAATCACCATGGACTTTCTCACTGGACTTCTTAAGACATACAAAGGCAACAATGCAATCTAGATTGTTTTGGATCATCTTACAAAGTATGCACAAATCCTTGAAATTGCAGAAAATATCTCATTGGATCTACTAGCTAAGATATACATCAGGTAAGTGGTAATCCTTCATGGCGTACCACTATCAACTGTATTTGATCGAGATCCATGATTCACTTATACCTTTTGGAGGAGTCATCAACAAGCTCTGGTAACTGAAATGAAATTCAGTACAGCCTATCATCCACAAACTGATGGACAATATGAGCGAACTATTCAGACACTAGAAGATATCTTACGATCGTGTTCAATGGAATTTAAAGGAGGTTGGGATCAACATCTTCCTTTGGTTAAATTATCCTATAATAACAGTTTCATTTTGATCATCCAAATGGAACAATTTGAAGCCCTTTATGGGAACTGGTGTAGAACACCAGCGTGTTGGGATGAAGACAGTGACCATAAGCTGCTAGGACTAAAAATAATCGAAGAAATGGTGGAGAAGGTGAAAACCATTCAACAGCATATCAAGGAAGCCAGAGTCGACAAAAGAGTTTTTAATATAACCGTTGAATAAACATTGATTTTAAAGTCACAGACATGGTATTTCTAAAAATATCCCTATGGAATAAGGTCATGAGGTTTGGAAAGAATGGGAACTTATATCCTAGGTACATTGACCCCGTGTAGATTCTTGATCATGTTGGGGTTGTGGCCTATCGACTAGAACTTCCACCTATAATGGCCAAAGTATATGATGTATTTCATGTATCCATATAAAGGAGGTACATACCATAACCTTCACATGTACACTTTCCAGTGGTAATACAATTAGAGGATGAACTTTTTTATGAAGAGAAACAAGTGGAGATCTTAGATCGTAGGAAAAAAGTCATACAAAATAAGATAATGCCCCTCATGAAGGTGTTGTGGAGAAACCACAAGTTTGAAACAGAGACATGGTAACCAATGGAAATTATGAGGTAATGTTACCCAAATCTGTTTTAGTTTGGGAAAAGGAAATTTTGAGGGATAAACTTCTAAAGGGGGGAAGATTGTAAGGACCCAGACGTTAATTAATGGAAATTCTGCTTGATCTAATTAAATGTCTTATTATGGTTAAATAAAATGTGATCTTAATTGGATTTATGTTTCTATATTTTAAAATACCATTATTAATTTTGATCATTGATAATATAGCCATTGAACAATAATCACATTATTTGTATAAATATTGGGCTTTAACTAATCCAATTTACCTAGACAAAGAATACGATGGCCTAATCTATTAGACTTTCCTCGTACGAAGACCATTTATCGGAGCACGGAATAGAGGTGAAATCATTGGGCTTCATTCTTGACAAATCCCATGAAGAACTTGAACACGTTAAGATTAAGTGGAACCGACTAAGGGACATGTTGAATTTAATATAGATTACAACTTGAGCGACATTATCTGAGCCACCACAAGAGTCTGTCACCATCACACACATTGCCTTCAGTCTTATGCGGGTGTTATAAGGGGTTATGTAACAAGACCTTACCACTATGAATATTTATATAATTTTTTTTATAATAATGATTTTTCATTCACTTTAGTATTGTTAATTTGTAAAAAGTTTTTTAAAGTGAAAATAAAATTTTTATTTAATATTCAACTAAAAAATTTATATTGATGAATTAATGGATTTTTGAATTAAATAATATTTTAATAAAATATTATTATTATTATTAAATTAATTTTTATTAAATATAAATTATCATATAATTCTATTATTGCAATTGTTATTTTTATTAAGGATTGAAAGCTATTTTTCTCAAAACCTTTGATTTTTTGTTAAATGGAAGTTTATATTTTAAAAGAAAAAAATCATATATTTAGAATATTAATTAGATAAAATGAATATTATTTTTTGAATCAGTATGTCAAAATTATCCAATAATTAATTTCTCAAAATTTTCTGAGATAGTCGAATATTTGGGTAAAAATTAAATACCGTTTAAATAAATAATGTGACTTATGAAATCATTATGACCCAATATTGATGTAATAAAATATTATAAAAATTAAATTCATCCAATGTATGTTTTAAAATTAAGATAATCTAATATTTTTTGATTTATTTTACAAAGCATTGGTTGACCCTTCAAGGCTTATAAAACATTTTGTCTTTTTGTATTGATTTTTTGAGAGTGTGACTCTCCTCTACATAAGAAACCATATTATTTTAAGAATTACGTCCATTGGACTCCAAAAATATTTCTTTTCAATCCCCTTTTGAAATAAACATGGGCAGAAACTGGGGGATGGTTTGTGGTTTTGATTATTTTAAGGTGTGGTGTCCCAAACCTCAATAAAAAGAAAATTCCACTACTTTCCTATATTAACCCACCCAAGCTCCCTCTTCCTCTTCACTAAAAGTATTAGGAATTATTCCAACCCCTGACCTCCACTCTATAGAATTCTCCTGAGGTGCCCTATGCTCCCATGAATGCTCTCTCAAGCCTATCCCAATCTTTTGGGATCACACACCCAATTAAATGATTTATTCCTTTCAGATTTTGGTCCAATTTTCATTAAGTTGTTATTCCCTTTTTTTCAATTAAAAATGTTTGGGTCTGATTTTTAACCTCCCCCATACTTCTTTATTTATGTATGGAAGATGGGAGATCCCTTTTTCTCTCATTAATTCCACCCATGTACACCTATTTCCATGAAGAAATTCTTTGAGGGATTTCTCTATCCCCTTTTACATCCAAGTAATTATTTTAAATTAGGAATATTAATTCCATTATTTTTGTTAGGACATGTATCTATATGACCCCCTTACTGTAAAGATCATGTACATATTATTAGGCACCCATTTCTTTATCATCAACCATTTTCATGAATCCTTTTGTCATGCCATTATGCTGCTGAAATTGCACCATGTTTTTCCATGCCATGATCACAGTGTAGTGAATATAAAACCTATATCTCTATCAAATTTAGTCACCATTATTCACATATACATAATGAATGTGACATTAATTTATTTATTCCACATTACGTAATCGTTAAATACCTTATTATTTTGATTGATTCCATGTTATATGATCCATGTGGCACACTTATGCATGAAATGAAATGTTTAAGATGGGTGTGCCCTGATACCACTCCAATGCCATGGGTAAAGTATATTATCATGATATATCATGTTAAATGGGTATTTAATCATGCTAATTAAATTTCTATGATGTTTCAATCTTGCTTCATGTGCAATGAGGGTTTACTTATGCTTCATGTGCAATGAGCCTTGGCTTAAGCTAATTCCTTGTAAAGTGTTGTTGTCACGTCTCCATGTTATGATTTGCATGCTTTATCATGCCTTTATGTTCACGTTTCTATTGTGATCCATTTATATTAATATTTTATAACATGTATTATATTCCTCATGTTATTCCATGTGTATTCCATTACTGGACATTATAGCTAACCCTTTTTCTTATGCATGTCATCAGGTTATCCCAGGCAATGTTATGTACGTGGGAATATATTGGTCATGTAAAGAAGTTTTCAATAATATGTTGTGTTTTATGTTTTATGTTGTTATCTAATGATACTAATCCCCAAAGACACTTTACCTCTCTATCATATGTGTTGTATCAAGTGATGAGTTTATGTAAATATCATGTTTTAGTGTGTAATAAGGAGCAGGGTTGTTATAGATATAGATTGTTCATACAGGATTTATCCCACTTTTCAATGCCTTTGATTGTTCTCAATCTGAAGGGACTAGAGTTTTGTCAGAGTAGTTAGTGTAAAGTGGGTTTTCTAAATGTTAGTTTTTTGTTTTATATCTACATTGATTCAATTTTTTTCACATATTATGGTTGGTTGTACTCTATATTGTATTTATTTTTTGTTTAAAATATGTTCTATTCATATGAAGGAGGATTTTGTGGACTCTTATGCACCTCATAAGCTCTAAAATATTTGGGTGAACTACCCTAGAAATTATTTTTTATCTACATGTAGTAGTTTTTAATACAATGTTTTCATAATTGTAAATTGAATGTGCCAATTTACATCTAAACAGAAAATAGGATCATGACATACATATTCTACCCGAGGGATATAGACATTTGATAGAGTACTTAAGATGAGTAACACAAAAAAATGTTATTAATATGGGATATACCTCATGAATGGGTAATATGTACCATTCTTCTTCCAATAAGAAGACTCAAAATCACGAGCTTCAAAATAATATTGAAAATTATAAGATAATGACCATTTAATTCTAATTAGTTGATTAATGTATTATATGGATAAGAGGTTTCTACATGTGACCCTTTGTTTAATAAATATTTTTTGGTGGATCGAGGGAAGGCTATATAGTAGGTTAATATATATTTTGTTATGATTTAGATATAAAAAATAAGAGAGAATTTTTTTTAATAGGGTTTTAGTATTATTATGTGGTGTTTTTCATGCCTATAGTGTGGTGGTGAATAACTAAAATTGATTATATCCAAATATGGACATGACATCCATATGATAGAAGACACGTCGATGGTTGATTAAGATAAATCATAACCTTCGAAATATTTTTTATTGATATGGTATGACAAAGGATATGACATGGTTTATTTAGAATTATATACATTTTAAATTGTAAATTAACATCTCCTATGTTAAGATTGTTTACGTGAACCACTAACAGTTCCATTATAGATTTGTAATGAGGCAACCAAGAACATCATCGATGGACTGACAAAGATGAGTCGAGGTTGTGATGTAGTACTGGTTGTGGTGGAATATCTTATGATTTTTTTCTATTTATATAACATTCATGAGATTTGTAGTGTGAATGAATTAGGATATATATATATATATATATATCATTATGAGATAGTTAAATTTTATTATTTTCAATGATCATAGTATATGATCTGGAGGAAAAATTCATGATGATATTATTTTTGGGCCGATAAATGTCCATGTTGTCTTATCTAAATTTGATAATAGTTTATGAACCATAGATAGATGGGTTATTAGATAGGAAATATGAAATAAAAAATGGTATTATTAATGAATATAAGAATGATATTAGTGGATCATTGTATTTCTATGAGGCCTTTATAAAGTTTTCATATGATAATATCTTTTATACTTTTATAAATATGGTTCAAATTATGGATATTTATGGTAGTATATTCTATTCATCATTATATATATATATATCATAAGATGGTTTTAGGTTGTTATTTAAATGATCATGTTGTAGTGGACCACTCAGTATGTGTATTTTATAAATAAGTTGTATATTACAACTCAGTGTTTTCAACAGTCATTTGATGAACACTGGTGAAAAACCTTATAGTTCACCATGGGTGAGTGGGAATTCAAATAGGTATCACTTAAGATATGTACTTAGTGTATAATGTGTTTGTAAAGAATTATCTATGGTTTATTATCCCATTTGAGATTATTTAGTAGAGTTGTGAAGTGCATTATTAGTAAGATCATTCCCTATTACATTGAGGTATGCATGAGTTTTTAATGTTTCTTTTTTTAGAGATTATAATTCAATCCATACTAAATGGATGAATAGTTGAGATATTATATTCACGGTATATAGATCAATTTAAGTGTGTGTTATTCATATCAACGACCTGAGCTAGAAATATTTTTGTTTGAGGATAGTGACTATTATCATAATATTATAGTATCAAGATTTAATCAAAAATGATATTTGAGGATCGAGTTTATAATATTTTAGAAATGGTTAGATCAATTAAAATAAGACTATAAAAGACTATTCTTATGGATAATGATCCCTTAGTGGGGTAGTTTATAATTCCCATTTAATTCTTAAATGTGTCTTATTGAAATTAATTATTATTATTATGTATCATGAACTATCCAGGTTGTTATTGATATTTTATGTGACCTAAGATCATGATTTAGATAGTTTGAACTATTTTTGATATGTTATTTTACAATTGAAAAGTGAGCACTCTATGTAATAAGTATTTTACATTTGACATGGTGGTATATCTTGGAGGACACAATGTTGTTTAATATGAAAATTTATATTGTCTAGCATGAAGGTATGAGTCTTGATGTTGTATATGGTTCAATGGAATGGTGAATTTAAATTGGGAAGGATAAGAACATGAAATTATAATGGGTTGATCCATCATGAATCATTGTATAAAATCCCAAAAATTGTAAAATAATTATATTTTATTGGATAGTCTATATGGCCCCAAACAACATCTTGAGAAAAAAATATAACACCATGAAACCTTATTATATATTCACTATATCTTTTATATATATTTCATCACATACATAACTGAATTTATCTTTCATTACACGAAACACACTTTTTAGCAGTTATTACATGTAACAAAAATATTTACTTGCATTACATGCAACATCAAGTTAAAATGAAATGTGAAATATTATTAAAATATTATTATATAACATAGTAGTTATAACTTAACCATTAAATTGATGGTATGGATATTATTAACTATTATAGGAATATATATATATATATTTTACATAATATTATTATAAACCAATTTTTTAGGATTAATATATGAATCACATAAAATAGAGGTAAATGTTTTCTATAATACTCTATTTTTATTAAATGCAGGATTAGTCAGACTTTACAAATATTATTTAAAAATAATTTTCACCAAATTTAAAAAAATTAATTTACCAAAAAATTATTTGTAATTAAAAAAACCTAATATATCATAGAGTGATTTTTGTTTTTTCTTGAACGTTTAATTTATTGATTAATAGTAAAGTATATTGAATTTTAATTGAAAATTAGAATTTAATTTCAATTATTTGTAAAGATAAATTATATTTTAAATTTTTATTAAAATAACATTAAAAAAATTATAAATAAATATTTCTAATTCTTATCAATTTATCATTTTTATTTATATTTTAGATATAAAAAACACTTTAATATTTTGAAAATTTTCACAATTAAAGCTCGCACTCTTGTTACGTGGGTGAGACTAAATTTAAATAAAATATTTCAAATTATTTGAAAGGAATTTGAAAAAAAATTAATCCATATTAGCAATAATAATAATTTATATTGTCTAAAAAGTTAAATTTCATTTTTAACACAATAAATAGTGAATTTAGTAGGAATTCATTACCATATTTATGGTAAAAATGGGTTTACTAGGGGATAATATAAAAATATATGGTTATTAAATGACCTATAAATATTTCCAACACCATTTTTCTTGCCTTATTTTCACCTTCACTCTTTTAGTTCTGATAAAGTTCCATTTTGGATAATTAGTTAAAGATAAAAAGATGGGTATGATTTAATCATTTCAAGAATTTATAAGTGTTCCATTCACCTCACTTATAAAACGTCACCCCTATCATATCCACTTCACACTATCAAAAAAAATTGGTTATGAAATTATATAGGCAAATAAATCCCCTAATTCCCTCCTCTAATACTTGAAGGCATATCTATGGTATAAAAATAACCGAAGAGGGTTTACATCAATACTATGGAGGATATCTGGATAAAAGGAATCATTCCCCAATCAGGGTTATTATTTTATTTCACAATCCACCTCAATAAGTTATTATTAATACATGAATAAATAATAAAATCATGATATTAAATATAATGGGTAGTTTTTATAAAATTGTAATAAAAAGTCCATCTCCACTTAAATAAAATAGATTTTGAAATCATCGTTTCTGTGTACAGTGAACAACCGCCTCATGAACTGATGTAATTCATTCTACCATTGCCTCATTTCACAGTTGGGTATTATGATAGACTTAATGTATAAATATGATATTTTTAACCTAATTATACCCCAATAGTTATTATATCATATATATATATATATATCATTCCATTTAATAGGTGATACAATAATGTCACTCATGTCTACAATAGACTGTCATGTTTGCAAAGTGATGTGACTTGTTTTTTATAAATGATATACATGGAATATGATAAGGATAAATTTAATCATTATATAATATATAAATGTGAAATTTATGATATTAATGAATTATATATCCATATGTAATTATAATATATATTTCGTTTCCTTTTTCACCTTTGCACTAAAAGAAATATGATAACATCGTACATGAACATGTGGACGACCACCTTCATGAGACGATGTAACTCTCTTTTCATCCCAAAACCACATGGATGATATATATATATATATAGTATTTTATTATAATAATTATATAATGATACTATATTATCAACCTATTTTCCATAATGATCATGGAAAAATGAAAAGGATACTCATGCGTACGTATAATCTACTATCTCTATGATCGTACGATAATTTATTTATCAAAAAAATATTCATAATTTGTATTAATAATATAACTTATATGATAAATATTTCATTTCTAATTATATAGATATAATTTATTTGTACAACTTGTATTGTAACCAACCCTTTTATAATAAAATGAAAATTTTAAAAAATGGAAATTGAATCCCAAAATAGTGAAAATATTTAATTATTATTAATGAACGAGTGATAAGATGTTATAAAGAGATAATGTATTATACTATAAATGTTAATGTGGTTATTTTACATGTTAATATATATTTTTAAAACAATATAATTTATATTAAATAATGATCAACCAAAAATAAGTGAAAGGTAATGGATTTTCCCTTAATTACATTTTATTAAGTCATATTGTAAAGATATGAATATAAATAAATTATATAGTGTATATACTACTTATTAAAAATATAATATAATTACTCATTAATAAGTCATTGTCGTTTATTTTTTGTCTTTAATTAAATCATTTATGGGGGTTTAACTTGAAATTTACTATATGGAAAAAGTTGCTGCTAAATCTCATTTTCTTTTGTGATTTTTAACACTCTTTTGAAACAATCACAATATTGTAATAATATTTCATAGGAAATTAATTTTCATTTAAATATAAACATTCTTGTATCATGGATAGTATTATTTCATAAACAATTTAACATTTTTACATTAATTGTTTAATATAATTTTTATGTAAATTATAAAGGAATTTTTCATAAATCTTAATCTATTACTCAGTACAGATATTTTAGGATAACACATATTTATCATGAATTTAATCGATTACATGATATATGTAAACAAATTGGACATGATGTGATGAGTGGGGAAAAATATTGTGTATCCCATCAATGAACCGATATGCACCATGAGGCAAATTATTTGACCAAATCTGACGGGTTTCTACAAACAGACTTAAATTTTCATGATGATTGACTGAAATTTACATTATTATTTTATTTTCAAAAGTCTATTTGAGGATGAGAGGTAACCTCAGTGGGATCTATAATAACACCACGGGATACAAAATTACAAAACAAATATGAAATTTGAAATTCAAAATTTCCCAAACCAAACCTGAGGCCTCGATTCGAGGGTCACCCGCATCAACCGAGCTCACATCGTCTACGTTCTCCATCATAGAGTTAGTACACCACCTTCATTGGCCACCCATCACCACTGGAGCCAAGGACAGGAGAAATCAAATAATCCTTAAGCCGTCAACATCATCATCGTTGAAAAAATCAACAATGTCATGCCGCCACTGGGGAACCCCATCGTGTCACCATAAAACATCAAACCAGAACAAACAAAATTCACCGATTAGCACCGAACAAGATACTTAAAAACCGAAATAAAATCTTCAATGAAATTGTCATTCCACTGCTGAAAATCACCATTGATGATAGGATGAAGAACACATCTTTAATATGCTTGTATCTTCACTAAATCCTCCCATTATCATCGGCACAAAACCTAAAGAAAGAATCCCCATCATCACCTGAACGCAGGTCGTGCCACTCTGAACCCCCCTCCACATCGAGCAACACAACCCAAAAACTCATACACACCATCACCACCTAACAACCAGGAAGGGAGTAGTGGACGTAGAGGCTAGACTAGAGTACGATGAGATTATTTGATTATTGATAATATCCATAGTTATTTTTTCAATATCATGTGGCTATAAATATAGAATTAATTGATCACTATTTATTCTTACCAAATAATGTATAGGTTCTTGATTAAAAAAATTTGTTTTAGTTACATTGCATTCCATGTTTATAATTTTTATTGATCCATCACACAGTCCTTTATAAATAACTATTACTAAGAATTTTATCTCACCCATATTTTGTTTCCTTTCCTCAGGAACCAATGAAGTGTACAATGTTTGATAGGAATGGGAATTCTAGAGAGAATAATGCCAGTCTTGATCAATAAAATATGTTTTAATTTCTATTTTAAAATATAAATCATGACTCAATTATATATTAGGTTTTACAAATATTACTAAAATATTTGTCCCTTTGGGATGTGGTTTCTTATATCTTATGGAAAATTAATAAAGACACCAACTCGGGGATTCTTGGGTTGGGTTAAATATAGTTTGAATCATTGGTTGTTATGTAGAAACATATGGAACGAGATTTAAAAAAATATAGACAATGGATTGCCCATTTCAACTATGAAAAATCATTTTGAATAGATATAGATTATATGAAAAATTGTCATCATAAAATGATATATCATTTCATCTTAAACCTAAAATATAATCTTTCAAGTGAATGATATTATAATAATCAACAATACAAATTTACCTAAATTATCCTATGATTCCAATGATAAGTTCCAATCATTAAAAATAAAATAATATGAATTATTATGTTAATAAATCATTCTTTTACTTTTGAGGATATTTTTTTGGTTTATAGTTTCAGAAAATTGGGACCTAAACCATTCATATCATAAACTTATAATACAATGTGGACACTTAGAATCAATATTTGATTTTTTTAATCTGAATCTTTTACGATGATATATTACTTTATATTTTGAAAATTATTTACAATGTTAATAATTATTTATTCTATTCCCTTACCTATCCCAACACATAATGATTTTTTTTTAAAATGTGGATGATAAAAAATATAAATGTAAAGGATATAAAATTAAACCAAACCATCTATCTAGTGAAAACATGAAAACCCATAAAATATTTACCTTTATATAAATTTTAATTTGGAGAAATAATTTATTAATTTTCACATGAAATAATACACAATCATTTAAAAAAATAATTCTATCCCCTAAAAAGAATATAAATAATCTATATTTATATTGGAAAAAATACTCTGTATAAAAGATAAAAAAGGAACAAATATACAGTGGAATTTAATACCCATTGCATTCAAGAGATATCCAGGACACACATAGACTTTGTTTATAACTTAACAACATTTTCTTTGTTTATTAGGTGTCCAACCATCCTTGTCTTATAATGTAACCACATTTCCGTGTTTTATAACATAACAAAAATACAATATAAATAATTTCAAGGTTCCATAACATAATAATAAAATCTATTATCATTAAACTCATAACAACAAGCTCATTAAATATTCTCTACATCCATAAAAACCCATTTTTAGAAATTAAAATATCCTTCCCTTTTAAAAAAACAATTTTTCAAAAAATAAATAATTATAAATGTGAATGAGGGGTTCTTATGAAGAAATTTTGAATTATTACAAAAAAATCCACAAATCATATAATGTTGATGGTGGTGGAAAATGTTTTTGCCACTGATATTTATATAATATAACATTTCTTTTCAATTTATCAAAATATTCTATATGAAATAAAAAATTGTTTCATTCCGAAAAAAAATTAAATTGTGTAAAAATATAAATAAAATACAGTTGATTAATAATAAATGTAAATATAAAAACATTCATCAAATCATTTTAAGAATATGAATATGGAAGAGAAAGTGAGTCAAAAGGAAAACATTTAAAGAAAGTAATTTAAAAAAATTCTTTATCACCATAGAAAAGATTGAATCATAAGACCCATGGAAGAATAACATTTAAAAAACATAAACACCATAAGAATATATAAATTCATGTTTCATTATTTCTAAGGGGTTTTATAATCACCTATTAAAATAATTTAGGTCTACAATGTCATAATATTCCAAAACTAATTGAAATTGAGAAAAATTCTTTTTCCTTGAGTAATCTTCATCATATATATTGTTTTTATAGCTAAATAACAAAATTAGGTTAATTATTTACATTATAAAGAACCATATACGGGTTAATTATTCCTTATATTTCACTAATATCTTTGATATGAATGATTACTTAATCAATTTTGTTTACATATGATTTTTTTGTTGATATATTGAAAAGGACTTTAGTGGGTTGACTATGGTCAAAGGGGACTTTATTAAAAAATATTATAAAATATTGAAATTTTGCGTTTATATTTTATTTATATATATGGAATTATTTTGAGACCATGAAATTTGACGAAACTTGATTCTGAGGTCCATAGATCCCAGGACATAATTTTTTACTTTTTAAGGTATATTCAGAAAATTTGGGAGTGGGTTTTTATATCTTTTGAACTATCGATCGGAACGAAAATCTCAGGGCACCGTTGAATTCAGAATGCTTAGATTTTCCTAGAAATGACTTAACATCGGCCTGCAAGGGTTGTGTGGAAAATTTATTTTTGAACATTCTATAAAAAACAATAAAATAATTTAAATGAATTATTTTATTCTCTTTATCCCTTTGGAGTGGTAGACGGCGACACTTCTAGGAAGTGACCGGGTAGATATGATGTGCATCAATGAGGCTCATTAATCGCTCATTAAACTCAGTGTAATGAAACATTAATGAAAAGTAACAACAATGTTGTTTCAAGATATAGACGCAATGCCACATCTTTAGGGGAACACTGCGATGTTCTCTTATTTATAATTCTAAGCTCATGGAAAATATGGATTAATGAAATTGGAGGATTCTTTGGAAAACATCTGACAAATATACACCTGAGTGAAGAACATAGAACTCCAGTGGAACTTATCCTTTTTTAGAACCTTTTGAATATCGTAACTGAGAAGAGATGCCAACGTCTCAACCCCTTAAGGAAGAATGTGTGGTAACGAACTTCGAGAGGTTGGGTTAATTTTATTTTAATGCTTGCCCCTTCTGATTTCTAAGTAATGAACATGGATTAACCCAGAAAAAGGATAATTTATGGATCATGCATTATAACAGGATAATGACTTTTCATTTGGGATGATTATTTGACGGTTCAAATCATGGCCTATAACGATTGAACGAATACTCCCCAAACCTCACCCATATTTAATCCTTCTAACGCAGTGGGTGGGGGCCGACATGAAAAAAGACATTGACCCCTCTTTATGTTCTCTTATGGTGAATTTATTGTCTGAAGTGATGACAAGGCTAGTTTTATATCTTCTCAATAATGGTATCCTCTCTCAAAGACTGTTGTTGTAAGAAACACAAGGGATTGACCACTGAAGCATATATGGTGGCCCACTGAAGATTATATGGGTGCACCGACACCAGTAGTGACAACATGAGGTGACTATAGCACGTTCCAACCAAGTGACTGATGGTGGAGCAGGCCACCGGACATGGTCCATTGGTGATGTAGAAGGAGACTAGTCGTCACCATCCATAGGCGGATGAAGGAGAAGCTCACTCCTTATGGGCCGTTCTTGGAAAGGAAGGGGTGTGGGGGTCCGCCACGCCCGAGTTGCACACCACCAGCCACTAATGCAGCTGGTATCTAGACAAGTTGGCCACTCCCCACCCTTAAGCGCTCCACGCCCCATCGGGACGGGCCGGTCCCGATGCCCAGTGGTCCGGACCCGCACTGGCAGTCTAGACCCTCTACAATTCGGGCCGGGTCCTGTGATGCCTATTGGGCCTATCCCACTAGCCACATCAGACCAGACCGACCTTGACTTACACTATGTTGGTCTGGGTCCATTATAATGAAAATAGGAATGTGTAACCCCTTAGTTGGGTTGGTCGAGTGGGTGCGACCGTGTTGGACCGGATCCCATCACAATCAGCCCCATGGTCACTAAAATACATGTATCGTGCAAACCGAATGTCTGATTGACAAGATGTTTATGGATTTCGAACCCTCTCGATGAGGAAGATCTTTTGATATGCTCCATGGTGACTTTCATGGAAGTTTAGATGTAATTAAGGGCTTGAGAAGCAGTTATACCAGGCGCACTATGTAAATAACCCACTGATTGGATGAGGTCTGACGACTACTGACTTTCAGGGTAGTGGGAAGCACCTATACGTGACTTTTTAGGCCCACGATGGAAATCACCTATGTGTGACTTTGTAAGCCCATAATACGCGATGAGTAGGAGTACCTTGGTAGGCCATGATTTCTGGGAAGCACTTCTATGCGACTTTGTAGGGCCGCAATACGAGATGAGGAGGAGTACCTATGTAGACTAAGAATAGTGGGAAGCACCTCTGTATGACTAGGTAGGCCCGCTGTACTCGATAGAGGAGGATTTATCCCATAGTTGAGGTGTTTGATGATGTGACTAATGATGCTAATGTTAAGACCCTTGAATATATATGTGTGATTTGTCTTCTGTTTCATGATTTTATTCAAGGAATTGTTGTGTGGTCATTATTTTTTGGGGGGTTCCCCTCTATGTACTATGTTACTCAACCTAGCATGGGCTTCGCCTACAGGTGATGTGTCTAGTGTAGAAGAACAACGTTTCGACAGTGGTGCTCAGGGAGACGGGACAGACGGACACTACGACCATGGACATGGTAGCCAAGGACCAGAAGGGGCCCAGTAGGACCAGGCAGACAGTGCGTACTACATCGACTTCTAGTAGCATCACTACTCTAATGATCGTGTGGGGTTTACTGCAACAGGTCATCAGATCACTCTTCATACTTTACAGTTTTTAGTATTTTTTTGGGTTTGTATTCTAGCCTATTTTCTTTCAGTTGAACTTGCACTCACTTTATTCAGTCGTATGATATTTCTCTTTTGTGATTTGGGACTCGGTTAGGCATGTTTATGCATATAGGTATTCATGTTAATGCCTCCCACTTGCAGGTTGACACTATCGGCGCTAGTCACCATCTTCTGGCCATCGGGAGGCGGGCTTAGGGTACTCACAGCACGGTCCCTAGGGGATGGGTCATGAGAAATATAAAAAATAAAAACCATTAAATAATAATAATAATATTTATACATTAATTATTATTTTAATACCGTTAATTAAATATAGCGTCTAAAAATGACCTACGTTTAAATCATAGAGATGTTAGGCTTTAAGTATGCATGAGTAATATTTCCATTTCTCAATGATTATTTTGGAAATAAGGTAAGTAATATTTTATGTTTTCAAATCAATAATTTTATCATATATATTTTTATAATATTTTTTATATAAATATACATATACATTTCGTTAATCTGTAACGGTGATGAATAGAGATTCAAATTGTATCTTGATGACGGTAGTGTACACATATGTGAATGGCATTGTAATATTTTAGTGTAATAATGAAAATGATATATTACCTTTTAATAATGTTATATATGACATGAATATCATAATTATTTCAGTTATAAAACTTAAATTAATTATTATTATCCATATCACTTTCAACATAACTTGTTACGAAAAAAATGAATCACATCGATTCGTGTAGTGGTAGTTTTCCATAAACACAATCAACATTGTAATATCCCCTACAGAATGGAAAATAAAATGTAATATAAAAATAATCACTCTAGAGGTATAATTATGATATGAATATAAGATGTTTAATTTTTATCTATCATCATACCCAAACATGATATGTGTTCAAAGAAAATGTGTTACATCTGTTCCAGAGGCAGTAGGCATCCGTACATATAAATGACAATTTAATTTTCCAATTTGAGGGTGGAGGATATTGATATAGTTAATTAAATTAACATTATAACATATCACCATATGGTAGACAGTGGTGTTATTATTTGACCACAAATGAATAATATTTAAATGAGTTGGGAAAAGATATAAATTAAAAATGCATAGTTTGAAATTTTACCTCTTCTCAGACAACCTCTTTTGGACTATACCTATTGAATTTCTATATGTAATAATATTTAACAAAATAAAATGCATCTAGGATGAGAATATTTATTTTTGGATGTTATTTTTCTTATGAGTTTCCTAGAATTTTTTTTGAAGGTGTGAAGTATAAAAAAATATCTGGTTATCTGTTATAAGTGAGGTGACTAGCACACCAATAAATTTTGAAACAAAAAAGTGTACACAATTTTTACACTTGAAAAAGTGAACTAAAATGATGTATTATAAAGAATTAGAAATTATGTTTTCTTAATATGACCATAAAATATGTTTTATAATTTTTTTAATTTTCTATTAACACTTATTATTATATTTGAATCCCACTGTAAACCTATATTTACCTTAATTATTATAATTAATATTTACTAGTTTGAAATATTATTATTAGTAAAAAATTAGGGCAAATTAATAAATAATATAAATTCTAATGATTTAAAATATATAATCCATTTTACTAAATTCAACTCACATAAATGGAAAATTAAAGTTTAAAAAAATCAGTTGATGTGATGAAAACTTGGGTTTTTCAAGATGTGTAATTTTCAATAAAAAATGACATATATAATATCTACAAATATAAATATATATTATATGAATATAATTCAATATATATATAATATAAAAATTAAATTTCAGAAATATCTTTTTAGGTATTATCTAAATAAATCATAATAGAAAAATATTCTGAATTTTTACGTATGTTTTAAGAAAAATCTCGTCTCAAAACCCAAAAGAAGAAATATAATAAAAAATTATAATATTGATTAAAAATTAATAAAGTATAATAGATATTATAAAATAAAACAAATGTTTCTTAAAGTCATTTAATGAAAATAATCAGGGTTTTTAGTCACATAATTTATTGAATATGAATGAATTTTTTTAGAATATCAGTATTTTCATGACTCAATGAAAAAATCTATATCTTCTAGAAAATTTCAAACAATTCAGTGTAATTAAATTTTGATCTGATGAATTTATAATGGATATAATTTTTTCAATTTATAATTATATAATTTAAAAATTCAAACATGAAATGAAAACATTATTAAAAATGGTTATGTTAAAACTACATCATTTTTATTAAATATGACATACTATTTTAGTGATGAATGAAAACATAATAGTGATTTATTTTCCCATTTCATTGTTATATTCATTAAACTAATTATAGAATTAAGGAAATGGATTTTTGTCCCAATTTTCATTATTTGAGATATATTTCATAGAATGAACCGATCTTCTTTTTTGAGGTTTATATACATCTAATTTGAATTTTAATATCATGAATTTAATTATTCTCATGATATTATGAGTTTGATGTGATTTTTTATGGGGATTAGGACACAAATTTACAAAAGTGGTAAGGGTCTATTTTAAAATTACATCATTGTTGGGGATTTGTCGTTGTTATCCATCTCATGATAAAATCATATGATTTATCTATATAAAAATGATGTCATTTATTCCTCTATGATTACTTCTTGATAATAAATTATTATATAACATTATCCTCCCATTATATACTAAAAAAATAAAAATTATTTTTTTTTAATATTTTTTTCTTAGACTCTTAGGTCAAATTTATTTTATCAAAAATAATTTAATATAAAAAGATTCAATTTTATTACATTCGTTAAATGTTTTATTAAATACATTTTTACCAATGAAAATATTTTTAAAATTTTTTATAATGGATTCATCTTATTGCATTCTAAACAGGGCCCATGTGACTTTTTTATAAAAATGTGAATGAAATGTTGGTTTAAACACTTTATATCTTAAATGGAAATTCCCTGAGGTCCTGATGATTATATTATTTGAAGCATTATTTATGATTTATAAATTTATTATTAATGAAAATGATTTTAAAATTTTTATATGAATTTATAATATTTTCCAAAAATATAAATTTCAATGAGATTATATTTTCCTAAAGAAACAGTCTATGTTATTTTTAATTAAAAATAATATTCTATATAATTTCAAGTAATTTTATTTTATTTATGATTTACTAGGGATATGATCTAGAGATCCCTTTATTATTTATCTTATTAATGGATTATGTATATAATAATATGATGGTTTTGGATCTTGTTACTCTTTCATGTGCTATAGCATGATAAATTTCTCTTTCAAAACAAATTCTTTTTCCCATGGGTTATGCTATTATAAAATGATGAAATGATTATTAATTGTGTTTCCTTTTCACAGTTTATATTAGCATAAAATATTAATGAAACCCATTTGCTTTCATTGGATGTGATTAAATGATTGTTTAACAATATTTTGGAACTTGGATGTAAAAGTTTAATAATATGATGGGTGGAACCTAAATATACTTCCAATGAATTGGGTAAAGTCTGATATATCATTAGTTAAATAGGACATAAAAAGGATATTAATCCAGTTCAGTAAGGCTCTATATCCACTATTATTTTCATGAGTGTGATCCTTTGATCCTATAATGGTTTGAAGAGTATACCAAATCTTATATGATACTACTTTAAGTAATACATGAAATACATTATAAATGATTTTCTATGTGTATATGTATTCCAAAAATAAATTTCTTATAATAATGGTATGATAACATGATTCATCTTCATTTATTTAATTTTGATTCATTTATTATGAATGAACAATATTTATTCCAAGGCATTGGAATTGTATTTTTTTCAAATGTTATTATTATTTTCCCAAACCCTTATGCTCATGATACGCGGATATCTATTTTCTTACAATTACTAATAGTTTAAGCTTAATCCATTCTAATGTTTCCATTACCTAGGTTATTATTAAATTTATTTTGAATGATATATATATGAATGGTGATAATAATTACAAACATTGTGGGACGTGTCATAAATCATAGATAGATTATATGCTTTCCTGTCTAATTTTCCAAAGGTACAACAACTTTAAAATCCTCATGTGTGTGTTTGTTTAATATAAGGAATATTCAACTGAAATAATTTTTCAAATAATTGTGATATATTTGGGTCATTACTATATCTATCAAAGGATATATTTAGTTTGAATTTGAAAAAAAGGATTTGAATAAATTTGTGATAATTCTAATTGTTTTTTTAATGGTAATTATATATACTATTCAATGTATTGGAAAATGTCATGGAATTTTGGTAAGGTATATAACATGTAGTTTTTATGAAATTAAATACCTTCCTCGATACCAAAAGTGAATATTGATTTAGAAATTATTTAGCTGGGGGTAATAACTCCGAACTGGATAAATAGATTTGAACTTGATGATCACCTAGTGCATGATAATGGGTCTTTCTGGACACATGATTTGAAAAAATTAGAAAATATGTTTTAGAAATTTAAAATCTATTTATGAACCATCATGAAATATTTAAATATAGGATCAATATAAATTAACTATGAAAAATGATAGGTTTCACAGATTGAAAATATTATTCCATGATTTATATATCTTATACGCAATTTTTTATAATTATATGGTTTCCCACTATGATTGTTTATTACTACAAAAAGATATTTGGTTAGTTTTAATGGATGATACCCAATAAAACCATATTAATGATGAATGTGAAAAAACATTGACTCTCTTACTAATAATCCAAATGTTATAGTAGATGAATTGAAAAATCTCATTTTTATGATAAAAACACATTGTCATGTTATGAATTATGAAAAAAGTATAAATGTGCATCAGAGGGTACAATGTTATATTAATTCCTTCATGAGCCAACAAACACCTTCATTCAGTTATTATGTTCATCAACTATCTTCTATGTAATGTATTAGTACCTCTAAAAGAAATTTTTTTATTCTTTAATCTTCATAACATGAAAAATGAATTTTTTGTATATTTTTTTGGAAGGAAAAAATTTCAATTATGAAAAATAATCAATAAAATAAAGAACATGATAAAATTAATTCAATGGAGAGGGTAGGGTGTAAGAACTTATTTTTCATTAATTACTTCCATCATATCCTTCTTAAAAATATAGATAATGAATTAATTGACCTATAGCATAAAGAATATTAATATTCTAGTGCTTATGAGAAAATTTTTACATGAATTGTGTAGTAATTTTTTGTTAATTTAATCCAACCTGAGTATAAGGTTGATTAATTGTTCTATAGAACAAAACTAAGCCTCAGAATGGCATTATATATACGAAAATCTTATTGTTCTGCAGATATCATTTTATGTGATCTATTAGTGTAAATGGATACCATATTTATCCATCATCCTCATGGATTAAAAAAAGGAAGACAATGATTAGTGGAAACACCTAATACAATGCATAGAAGAAGATAGTTTTCTTTATTGATAAATTCATGGAAGGAAATGAAAAGGAAAGTTTCTTATAGGGACTAGTAAATGATTTATATATGCAATTGATGGATACTGACAAATTTATTTTTTATGTGATGAGAATAAGTGAGGGAAAAATTATATTATAGATAAATAGAAACAAAATGAACCACCCACATTCATGTGTTATAAATAAAATGAGCATGGGATCTATGTTAACTAAGGCCTAAATCCGAATGATAATTTTGATGATCAATTTCCTCAACCATGTATGATGATGGAAAATGGTAAATATCATGTGATCAATGTTTCAGATAAGGGATGAGATAATTATGCTGTGAAAGGAACATATACCTTCCACTTTAGAAATATTAATGTCTTATTCAACTATAGATATACAAATTCATTAATATCTGAATAATATTTTATTGGTATCATAATTCCAAAACATTGATTATATTGAGAATTATTAGAGAAAAAAATTGTATGAAAATTTCTTCTTAGGAATACAATTCATATCTAGCTGACATTTTTGGGAATGTACTTCCAAAAAATCGAGTCATTCTCAAACATTTAAAATTTCATATTATTTTATTTTTGGATTGTATTTCTCTACATAAATCTCCTATAAATTGATGAGGATGAATGAAATATTTAATATTCCAAAATAACATACGATCGTCTATTTATTTGATGTAATGTATGAACTTCCTATAGAGATCACATCAATTGTATGTATATTTATTTCTATTCAGAAGCGGTGTCTATCTCATATGTTCAGGAAGAAACATGACATCATTGATATTCCAATTGTGTGGGGATTTTTTGATGCCTTTTAAGAAAAGTTTCCAAAGAATCAACCAAATAATGACATTGATGTTTCAATATAACTCAAACATATTACCACACCAATATGGTATACTCCTAATTGAATGGACCTGATTGAGTTGTAAGAAATACATAGTCAACTCCTAGAGAACCTTGAAAAGGGACTCAATTTGCGATTTGTGTCACCATATCGTGCACTTGTAATTTTTTAAAATAAATGCATATTGATGTAACCCTGCATTGATTATTAGGAGATTAAAAATATCACAATTATGAAAAATATTATTTACCCTGTATTGATTACTTATTTGATCAATTTCCTCAATATCAATACCTTTCCATGATTGACCTTTATTCTAGATATCATACATTTGGGGCCATGAAGAAGGATATACACAATAAATCATTCCATACATGGTATGGACAATATTTATATATAGTGACCCCATTATGTTTCACTAATTCCCATGAAATCATAATAGATTTAATGATTAGAGTCTTCATATTGTACATTGATTTTTAGTAGTCATCATTATATTTTATATTCATATCTATTCAAATATCAAGTAAAAAAATTAATATCACATTATAATTTCACTAAATCCCATAATTGATGAAGAAAAATTATTCAAAATTTACAAAATGTAAATTTTAACTACAAAAGGATTAATTTTACGTTCATATAATATCATGGGAAGGTATATTAAAATATTAATCAACGATGGAGGCTACTGAATGTTTCCAAAAAAACTACCATAGTGTATAGAATCTATATTTTTTATGGAATAAAATGACATTATCAATTATTTTTGTATAATTTCTAATGATTATGTAATAAACTCCGTATATTAAATCAGAAGGAAAACATGTTCACATAGATAGAACAATATGATGAAAAGATCAATGAACTAAATAGAAGATCACTTAGTTCACATGTTATTATATTACACTATATTGGATAATGGTACATAATCTATAGTTATTAATTACTGATTTGGTTGATTTAATATATTGAATTAAATTATAATGCCTTATACCACATGAATATTGAATGTTCATGTGAGAAATTACCTGACAGATGATTTAGAGTTAGCTGCGGTAAAATTTTATTTAAAAAATGGAATCATTGTCTTCATGGATAAAAGTGTAATATATATAATGGTTACCAAATTTAAAAGTATACATTCACACATATGGACATGAATATTATCAGGAGAAGATAGTGGTATTAGATTGAAAATTATGAATTCTCAACACATTACAACATTGGGAATGAAAAAATGTGGACAATTATATGAGTTAAAAGGTTTATATTAGCATATCCCTAATTTCAGTAAAAAAATATTCCAACTTTATTTATTTTCAATGTATGGATTAGGGTATCCAAAATGAAAGGGAGAAATATTATCTTTTTCAATTCAATATTCAACCATTTATCCAGGTGATAATTAAATGGGTGTAAAAGGAAGATATAGGGCTTTAAAAATAGTTAAAAATGATTAAATTTTTTAAATGTTCATGATGGAATTGTAAGGTTCAAGAACTATGTTTTTTATATCCGTTCCAGATTTGAAGAAGTAGTTAATAGAATAATCTCACGGTTCATTGTTGTCAATTCATCTTGGAATTATGATGATGTATTGATATTTCTTGTCTTATATTTAGTGGGATGGTGTAAAAAGAGATATCACATATTATTTATCATAATGGATGGAACTTCATTATATTATGTATGATTGAAAAAATTATAAGGTGATTTCAAATATATTACATATATAGAAATTGAAATTTGAAAACACCACCATGTATTTTTTCTTCGGACTCAGCAAAATGACTAAAGCGAATTGTACTCTTTGTGTTTTAGTAACCACCATAAAAATTCATAACACTTCAAACATTTCACTAAATATTTTTCTTTTTGTTATATTTATAGGATATTTATTAATGAAGAGTTAAGGTTTGATGGAGCACCGCATTCAATTATGCCAGATTGAGATTTGATATTTACCACAAGGTTTGGGAGAATTGTTCATCAAGCTCATGATTCTAACTCGACTTTTTGCACTTCATATCATCTAAAAATAGATTTTCAATATATGAAAAATATTCAAACACTATAGAAAATGTTTTCTCTTTTTCATATAGATATTAATAGTGGTTTGGATCAATTCCTTCCTCTAATTGAATTTTATTACAATAATAACATTAACTCAAACATTCAGATAGCTCATTATGAATACCAATAAATAAATAGGTGTAGAGATCCAAAATAATGGAAAGAAGATGGAGAAATAAATATAACAGTACCTGAAATATCTAAATAATTTGAAGAGAAGGTTAGATCCTTTAGTAACATTTTAATAAAGCCTAATGTGGACATAAATTTTATGCTGATAATCATCGACGAGATTCAAAGTTTATAGTCAGTGATAAGGTGTTTTTAGGAATTTTTCCTTGGAAGAATGTAATGATATTTGGAATATGAGAAAACTGTGTCCTATTCATATCTGTCACATGAAAATTCATGATCTTAGTAAGATGTTATCCTATTAGTTGAAGCTTCCACTAAATTTTTCTCAAGTTCATGATGTGATCCTTGTATCTCTGCTGGGAGTGTTCATACCTGAACCTCAACATGTAAGGAACTCATATTTCATAACATCATAGAATGATATTTTTTATGAGGAATATCTAGTGGAGATTATAGAATATATAGATAGATTTCTACGAAACAAGACCACTCATCTTGTCAATGTTTTTTGACCAAACAACTAGTTTGATAATGCTACATGGGAACTAGTGAATCTGAAGAGGTAAATATATCTTAATCTATTTGAATCATAAAGATGAAATTTTAGGGTCAAATTTATTTTAAAGGGGCTATAATGTAACACCCCTAGTTTTTGTGAATAGTTTTTTTGAAAAAATTACATTTTTGATTGTTACATGAAACACTGTGTTTTAACCAACAATGGAAATATAATAATAATATTATTTAATCAAAACCCTTATTACCTAACCAATATATTTTTAAGAATGAATAGGAGTAAACAAATTAAATCTTATGTATAATGGATTTTTATAAAAAAATCAATGATAAAAATTATTATTTTTTTAAGGTTGTTAATTGTTTCAAAAAAATTATTATTTTTTAAATAATTATCTTGTGAAAAAACATCAAAATAAAATTTTGAAACATTAAAAATAAGAATTCTATGAGAAAAAATATAAATTTTAATTCTTAATTTCATAATTATATTTGAATTTTTTTTTGGATTTTTCTGAAAAGTATACTATTTCTAGAAATAGTGAACAATATTGGGTTTTATTGAAAACCCCCCCTTTCATTTAATGAACATATAATAATCCTTTATTCTAAAATGGATTTTTAAGAAGAATAAATTCAATTATATATCATTTAATCAATTAATGTCTTTATAATTATTTTTATATTTAGTTATTAAATAAAAACTTTTAAAACTGTTGAAACATTTCTCCATGAGAAACAACATTATAGTCACAAGTGTGGGTTTAATTTTAAATTATCTAATTTCAAATTATATTAATTAAATTTTCGAAAAATGTGTTCCATTTTTGGAATAAGAAAAATTTATTTATGTAATAATTCCAAATTATTTTGTACCAAAATGAATAGTAAAAATAGTAATAATTATTGACCAAATTTAAGGTAAATTCGTGGTTACCAGTGTGTTAAATAAATATTTATGGGTTAAAATTTAAAAAAAAATTCAAAGAAAAATATTAGGGTCATATTTATACCATATAATTTCAATGGACCAATAATGGACCATTTTGGATCATTTTTTCATCTGAAAAATGGGGTTACACCTTTTTTAGTAAACAAATCACAATTGTGCCACTCACCTCATGTATAAATGTCAACCCATTTTCCCTTCATATTCACACATAAAAAACCATTTAATTTAGAGAATAACTACCCAAATATCTACTATAAATCCCTCATATAAACTTATAATCCTCAATTTTTATAAATCCAACCTAAGATATATATTTGTTCCAACCTAAGGATTCTACCTAAAGAAGTGGTATTATTCATTATCGATCAATTTTACATTATCTATTCCTAATCCTCCATAATGTAATAATAAAACATTTTTATATAATTACCATAGTATATTAAATATATTTATATGTTTTTATGTTTTTTAATTACATAAAACCACATCCACATCTATCATATGGGATACAATAGCATCATTTGTGTGCACGTCGGACTATCATGTCATGAACTGATGTTATTTATTTTTATCACCACCTCTCACAGCTTGATATAGTGATTGATTATTTGTTTATATATTATAATTAGGATATTATAATACTAATTGTGTTATAATATCACTTATACATTGATAAATTCCATTATATTGGAACACGATAACATTTTTCATGTATATGATGGACTACAACAACACTAAGTAATGTGATTCGTTCACACATTACATGGAAGATAATATGGATGTGTTGGATGATCATATGTGATATATATGAAATTAAAATTATTCTATAATGTTATTATATTATTTATCATTTTTTTCAATCCTTCTTGAAAATGGAATTGATGTTCATTCGTACATATGACCTTCCATCTCCATGAACGACGTATTTGATTTATTATATCTAACATTTATGGATTACATTAACTACATATATTTTGTGTATATATAACATTTATATCATGAATATATTATTATTTAGTTTTTGGAACCATGATAAATGTTTGACAAAAAAAATAATAACAAATAAAATCATATATGAAAAACGTAGTAGTTATTCCCCAAAGTGAGACCTTAACATTGAATTGTTAATAAAAGTGTAATTAATTGTCATAAGTAGGTCTTATATAGTTTGATATAAATATTTATGGTTCTATAATAGATGTATAATAAACCTAAATTTTTAATAAATGAGTTTTCAATGTGTGTGATTTAATTTAACACCTATGGTAAGTGATATTTGTCTCAATTTTCTTTCCATGAAACATATGTTATGTTTTTCGCATATCTTCTTTTATAAGGACTATATAATTCAAATTTGACATGTAATTCCATGAATATATTTATTCACATGACAATAAAATTTTCATTTAACACCATTCTTCTATGGGTCTTCTGATTCCTCTTTTCTAAATTGTTAAGAGTTTTATGTTAGAATCTCAATATTTATTAAGATTGATCATGATTATGCATAAAATAATAAAATTTCATGATATATATCAGAATAAACTCATGTATTTTGTTGTCCTGTAGTTATATTTTCATAATAAATTTTCTCTTCATTTTATTATCTTTATGTACTCAACTGTTTAAAATGATGTTTTTTTATGAAAAAATATATTTATTTCTCTCTTCAGTCGAAAACAATTTTTCATCATAAACTATGCTTTCTATTTTTTTCAAAATATTTGTTTTTTAAATTTTAAAAGAGGTTTAATAAGGAAATTATTTTGTATGTTTTACTTTTTTAAAAAAATTTTAATATAAACATTATATTCTTATTCCAAACAAGGAATGTTATGCTATTACTGAAAATTTGAAAGAAATCATTGTTTTAATGTGTATGATATGAACGAAAATTTTCTAATTAAAAAAATTATTTTAATTGAATATTACATAATAAATTTTACAATATATTTTTGGAGGAATTTATTTCGACAATATTTTATTGATATAAAATTCTCAAAAATTTTATTTTAAATGAATGGATATTTTCCTGAGAAAACATTCCATGTAATTTTTCTTTTATAATAATTTCCAATATAAGATAAACTTTTTGGATTTTACTTAGAATTTAATGTGGATATGGTCCAATAATACAATTAATATTATTTCTATAATGGTTTTATCTTTCCAATGATAAGATATTTATGAAACCCATTTCTATTCCATGGGTTATATAATGTTAAAATGCTTATAAATCATGCTTATTTTTTTCCATGGGTTATGAATTTGTTAAATGATAAGATTATCATGAAATAATTTTCATTTTTAAATGATATTTTATGTTTAAATGCTTATAAAACACAATTAATTTTATTATTTCTGAAATGATTAAAGTTTAGTGATCTTGTGATACATGTATGAATAATTTTTGTTATGTTTTGTGTGGTACATATATCAACCTATAATGCATTGGGTAAATATTGACATATCAATGGAAAAATTAGAAAATAATTGTAAGTGCACCGAGTTTATTAGAAGATTACATGTACTATGATAGTCTTGTTACTAACCACTGACTACTATGATTGTTTTGGTTGTAATCCCTGTCCATTATGAGAGTCTTTTTAATTTTCTTGGACCTACAAAGGAAATTATTTTTAATGATTCTGTGTATATAAAAACACCATGAATTAGGAAATTTTAATTATTTTATGGTTAACATTATTTGACTGCATAATATTTTATGTATTGTGAACTACAAATATGTATTCCATGATTCACATTAATGATATATGATATGTAATATGAGGCCTTAAAATGTTATTATCATGTTCCCATACACCTATGACCATGGTTTGTTGATATCTTCCTTGTTCACCCTTAATGAGTATCTGAGCTAACCATTTCCAATATTTCCTTTCCTGTGGTTATGATGAATGTTATTGTGTATGATATTTTTTTAAAGGATTCTAGTTATTAAGAACATATTGGGAGATTACATATCACCCATACAGACCTATGTTTTTTCTGTTTATGTTTCCAATGTTTATATAAAATTACTTTCCATTGGTGCATTCTTGTGTAATGTAATGAATATTTATAAAATAATATATATTATATTTTTTATGATAATTTTTGTTCAATATTTTAAATAATCATAATTATACAAACTAACTTTTACAAATATTTATAATTTCATGATAATGTATAATTTAATACTTAACGAGCTTTCTAGGTTTTGAGTTTTAAATAATCATGTTTAATATATATACTACTAGAACCCATAATCCTTGTATAAATATAAATTTTTTTACCACATTATAAGAAACATGTTAATCCAATAAAATCATTCAAAAATTATAATCAGTCATCCGCACATGATAATCTTATAGACACATATTATATAGTAGTTTTCATCATAACTTGGGGAAAATAATTATAAAGAAGTGGTGTCCTTCAAGAATTATTAAGAGTAAACATAAATGATTTGATTCAATGATAATATGTGGTATATAGACTAGTAAATTAACATATTCAACATTTATAATTATTGTCACACCCATCAACAGATTTATTTCAAAGATTAGAATATCTATTGGCATAATATAATATATTAATCAAAAGACTGTGGAAACATGAGTTAATGAAAATGGGGGTTGGGATTATAACATTTTAAATTTAATAACTATAAAACTGTGTAAATACACAATCGTTGGAAAGAAATATGAGAAAATCATTATTACAATGCCTAAGTGAACAAAATTATTATATAAAAAACTAAATATTTTGGGAAGTTCATTATTCCCAAAAACGTGGTAAAATACATTTTGTCCACACAGAACTACTTCATGGGATATAAATTGGAGGGTCATATAAGACACCCAGAATCATCATTTGTACATTTTTATTTCACAAAAATTAAATTAGCAACATATCATAATGATCCATTAAAATGAAAATGGGGTTTGTATACTTTTTATATAAAATCACAAAAGGGAAAAAAATTCAACACTCCCCCAATAATCAGAAAATTATTTAACATAGAAAAATAATGAATCAAATAATTATATATAGTACCGTTATATATAAAACCAACAAATCAAGAAAATATAATATATAGTATTGGCAACTTATAGATAAAAGATATTTAGTTTATTCAACAATTTCCCCAAGCAACAGATATACAACATCTTGGTGAACTCCAATTAATCAATGATGTCACATAAATGATTTTTTAATTTTATTTTTACTTAATTTCAGTTATTTCTTTGCTTGGGGGGATTTTCTTTTAATTTTTGGAGAAAGGGGTGGTTACATCATGATTTGGGCCGAACCATGACCCAAGTTCATGATTTAAAAACAATGTTTGTCTCTTTTATAAAACATTTTTAACAGTTTTCAATAATTCTACATTTCACATGGTCTTAACAGACCTAATAAAAACACCATATCATTTTGTAACCATTAAGAACTCATAATAATAACAGATCTGCATGATTTATTTTGGAATTAGTCTGACCTGTGGACCCATTTCTAGTTTAAAAATAATCATTTAATTATCTTATATGTCATTCAATTTATAATTTTTTCTGTCCATCAACCTCTCTCCAAATACCACAAACACTAGGCTCACCCACATGTTCCATTTCCCATATATTGAGCTCATCATTATTAGGGATTAGGGTGAACTTCATTAATATTTCTCAAATATCCTATATTTGTAAAGATAAATTGTTTATTTTAGGAATAATTAAAATATTAATTTTTTCCTATTTCAGTCCCCAAATTTCATCATAAGCCTTATTTGAACCTGTCTTTCAATTTTTTATGATGGTTGATTCATCAACTTGTGTATTTGAGGGCATTTCGTCAAATTTTCTTAAGTAAGTGAGTTTCCTCTCTTGTTCCTTCAATTTAATTAGGTGTTCTTCCATATTACTTGAAGCTCCAAATGTCTAGAAGTTAGATAATCATACCTACAGTTTTCTTTTTAGTTTCATGGTCCAATTTTGTGGTTTTAGGATCATTTTTACTTCCTTGTGGTGTAGTGGTGGTGGAGTTGATGTTCTGCAATCGGATTTGGTGGGTTTTACATAAATTGTATGTCATTATATTTTTATCAATACGTGGATTGTTTTCCATTCTTGATTTATATTTTTAGTATACTCCTCTTTCATTATTCTTGGAAAATGATTATTGGTTGAATTTTTTAAGCAATTGATTTTTATGTTATTTTTTGTGTGGAAATGGGTATTCTAAATGTGAATTCCATATTGTAGCATTTCAGGATGATTTATAATTCATGGAAGGGTTTTACAAAAAAATTGTACTTCCAATTCCATTTTGGGATTATATTGTTGTGCATTTGGTTTTCAAATAGGGAATTTGGATGGATTTTAATGGTAATGTTTGGTTATGTTCCCTGAAATCATTTTATGGAAATTAAAAATGGTTTATTGAAATATTTAAATGGCGAATAAGATGTGTAGCTAATATATTGAATGATTATTACCATAACGGGTGTTTATATATGTAAATGGAATTTGGTAACGTGTGGAAATTGTTTGAGCACAACAGAGGAACCCCAACTATCTAGGTGGGCAGACGTATACTAGTACGCTAGTGATACGTAGTGGGTTTTACGTATATAAAAAAAGTTTGAAATTTACAACACTAAAAAAACTATCTTGATAATTATTGGGGACCACTAGGTTAAGGGAATGCTCTCTAATAGTGGCTCGTGCATGAGAAAAATACTATTATAGTTACTTAACATAGAGATATGTGGTACATGAGGCCCAAAAATAACTGATTCCTAGGGGTGTTCCTAAGATTTGTACTCATTGAATATTTGGTATTTATCACTATTTTATGGTTGTATTTGATGGATAATTTTGTAGTTTACATGATTTATTAAAAATTATTCACTCTTTGATAATTCCTTTTTAAAATTGTTTGCCTATAAAAGTATCATTGTTTAGAAATTTTTGCCACCACTTCTTGTTTATTAAAACTAGCATGATTTTTATTTGTAATTCTTAATATATGGAATATTTTTTGTGGTATTTATTTCGGATTAGTCTCAAACCCGACTTACACCCTTTTGGTGAATGTAGACTTCATCATGTTTGATACAGGTAAAGCCAAGGCCACGAGTGATGGCGGTTTGTGTTGCTAGTTTTAATCCATGGTGTGGTGTTGTGAAGACGACTTGCGGGTGATGACTCATTGTCGTGTGGTCTTCCTTAGGCTATTTTTGGTAACTTTTATGTATCTTTGGATCTCATGTGTTATGTTAAGACCCATGTATCCAGTAATGAATTTTATTTAAGGCTTGTTTAGAATGAATTTCCATATTCATATTATTGATTTCTTTTGGTTGTTAAATGAATCTATTATCAGGAAAATAGTTCCAAATCTATTATTGACGATTTCTGGGAATATGAAACAACCCAAAAGTATAAGAAAATCCCTTAGTACCTTAGCATGGACCAGTTCGGGTTCTAGTTTTAATGGGGACAAGATTTGGTTCGTGATAAAATGGTATCATAATGGGTTAATGTTTTTTGGTCATAACCTTATTTTTGGATAAGATGGGTTAACCAAAAGCTAGGAAAATTGGTTCTCAGAGTTTTTGTCATGAGTAGGTTTCTTAGAATATACCTCTCGTGATATACCATCAGTATCCATGGGACGTTCGGATTGTATGATTGAGTTCAGTTCTAGGTGAGACGTGGGGGCCGCATACTACACATGGACATCAGGTGGGGGTCAAGTAGTTATTTATTTTATTATTGTAATATGATTGGAATATATATATTTCATGTTATTTATGATGTTTTTAATATCTTTTGTACTGATTTTTGAGCTTGTGACTATTGAATTTTGTAGCAACATGCCTCTATGGAAAGCTCTCACGTACCCATGGGGGGATGGAAGAGAGAGTTACCCCTCACTGCTTGATTTGAGGCGAGTAGAGGATGTGGTTCCATCTATACAAAATCTAGGATACATGTCATCTCCTATTATATCATTTGTTATGGAATATCATACTGATCTTATGAAGTAAAAATCATACGAGTTTCTTAAAAAAAATCATACTACTTTTCTATGTAGCGAGAACCCCTAGAAGAAGAGGAGTGGCTCGAGAAGATTGATCACATGTTCGAGTTTCTTGAAACACCTAAGGATGTCAGGATAAAGTATTCCTTTTATCTATTAGAGGGTCCCAGCCACAGGTGGTGCGAATTAGTGCTTTAATTTGGGAAGCATGAATAGATGACGTGGAAGGACTTTAAGGTTTACTTCAACAACTAGTACTTCCTAGATGTATTGACATATCCCATATCCCAATTGTTTATGGAGATGCTTCAGGGGGACCTTTTAGTGAATGAGTATACCGACCATTTCTATGATCCGTTTTAGTATTCATCTGAAATGTCCACCAATGATCAGATGAAAGCCCATATGTTCCTGACCGGTTTCAGCCAGAGATCATTTCCCATGTATTCTCGTTAAAGCTGAAAACCTATGTAGATGTGGTCAATCAGCCTTTTCTGGTGGAGACCAACCACAAGGGGAGGGTGGGTTTTTCTGGGATAATATTCGGAATAGGAAGTGGCAGCACATCTGAGAAGAAAAGTAATTGGGAGGAGTATGAAAAAAAGGGAGGAGGAAGCTCATGATAGCCTTTGAGGATGTTTTCGTCAGTTTATTTTGATGTGAAGTTCATCATGTTCCCCCATTTTGGATGGCCTGTGCACCTCTAAATAACATGGAAATATCCTCCAAAGCCCTATTATCAGTGTAGATGTATGGGACACTTAGAATGTTTTTTTCAGGATGACACATCCACTCTAGAGTGGGGCAGGATCAATTTCTTGCAGGGTAGTGCCTACCTAGTATGAGTCATCGAGGTTAGGGAGATCTTGGTTTGGTGGTTATGGTGGAAGGTCCAGGTCATATTCTTGCACAGTCGAGCTCAGGACACAACCACATGCGAACGACCATTCTCAAATAAAGGTGACGCATCTTCATGTCATAGCGAAGGCACCAACAGGATCAGATGCATGGACATCGACTCTCTATGGTACCATTTTTATTTCATCTTTTATAGATACTACACTTTTTAATAAAGGTGATCTGTTTCATTTAGCTTTATTGATTTTGTGAGAATTCTGAAATTTTCAACCAAGTTTTTGTCCTTCGCTAAGGAGTTGGTGATACTTCTAGGGGAGAAGAAGATGTAGGGTCACAGGTTCCATTCATGTGGTGTTTTCTGTGTTAGGGGTTGAGATGTATTGGGACCTCCTAATATAAGATACTTATCAATATGACATAATACTTGTCATGGATTTGCTGGTGCCCTTTCTAACATACATTTATTGTAATTGGTGTTGGGTCTGTTTAATGGCACCTGATGCGAGTCATTGGGGTTTCTTTGGGGAATGATATCTTTAGTTGGGTCACGTAGGACCTCCACTGCCAGAGTTGGGTAATCTTGTATTCTATTTATCATCATTCTCAATAGAGGAGGATGGTTTTCCTCTAGAGGGTGGACATACCCATGTAATGGATGGTTTCTAAAGGTATTCTAAACTAATTTTTTAGGATTGGATCTATAGTTTGACATGGATTTCTTGATTCATTTGGTACTGGTAACACAACTAATATATATTCTCTCATATCATATGGCCCCACCTAATAAAGGGAACTGAAGATACAACATGAATATTCAGAATCTAGAGGATCCATTCACCCGAGCATTTCTCCTTGGGCCACTCAACATATATTTTCAATGATGGTGAAGTGGTACCTCCATTGGGGTTTTGATTACCGAAATATATAAAAGGCAAACATTATGAAATAATGTAATTTTCCCAAAATAGATGATTATTTACCAGTTGAATGGGGGAAAAGTGGATCTTGAAAGTAGACTTGCGTTTGGGTTACCATCAACTCATGGTAAAAGAAGTCGATATCCCTAAGAAAGCCTTCTGAAGTAGGTATAACCACTTTGAGGACTCAGTTATTCCCTTCAGAATAACCAACTCTCCAGCAGTCTGCATGGAAGTCATGAACTCGGTGTTCTAATAGTATCTCAATTCTTTAATCATGGTATTTTGTGGATGACATCCTAAATTACTCTAAATATGATGAGGAGACTATGAATCATTTAAGAATCATGTTGGGCACTTTACAGGATCAAATTCTTTATAAAAATATGTCTATATTCACCTTCTAGATCATGGAGTTTATGTTTTTGGGGCATGTGATCTCGGAGTAGGGATTTTGGGTGTATCTTGAGAAGATCCGTGTAGTGATCTCATAGGATCAGCCTATGAAAATATTTGAGGTTAGGAATTTTCTTGTCTTGGAATGATATTATAGGCAGTTTGTTTGTGATTTCTTCTGGATTGTTTCTCCCATGAGTAATATCACCCGAAAAGGGGTGAATTTCGTTAAGGGTGTATAATTTTAAGAATCCTTCGAGGAGCTGAAGAGGCAGTTGACTACATCATTCATGTTTATATTTACATAATATGTAAAGGGATAGTATAAAGTGATACTATAGGTATGGGTCTCTAGTGTATGCTTATGTAGAATGATCATGTGGTGGTGTATGGATCCCACCGACTCCGACCACATAAAAAGAATTACCTGACCCACAACTTGTAGCTAGCTGTTGTGATACATGCTTCGAAAACATGGTGCCACTACCTATTTAGAGAGAAGTTTGTGGTCTATTCTTATTAGGTAATCTTATTATAAATCTTCTCATAGATGTAATGTAAGAACCCCAATCATCGTTTTAGGTATGTCCTTCCTTTTCTAACGTCCCGGTTCCGGAATACAGCCAAAGGTGCCCCGTACATAGTTGGTTAGATGGCCTTAAGGGCATTTCCCCAAATGCCAGAGGCTGCGGACTAGCAGCAAGGGCCTTGAATGTGATAGTGGGGAAACTATGCCTTCATTGGCAGAGTACACAACGGAAATAAATAAACATGCAATAACAGAAGCAGTGAATAACCAACAATAATAACCAGTGGAAGACTTAATCAATAAGTATGAGCACATATGTATATATGGAATGATGTAAGATACAAATCTAGGAACGAAGCCAAACAAGTCACAATTCTAATAACACCGCAGTACCAAAAAAAGTACAAAAAAGGAAATAAAAGAGCTCCTCAGCAACACAAGCCAATGCTTAGTCCCTTTCTCTCCTGGTCTAAGCAATCATGTTACAGAAGTCGAAGTGCTGATTCCCTTATCTATACGTGCAACACCATAGTCTTCTTTTCCCAAAATCATGGCCCAAATAGGGTGTGAGATAAAAATGTCAGTAGGAAACCACCTGAAGATCTGTGCCTAATAGTCAGAGAGTATATAGAAGGTAAAAGTACAATAAGCAGTAAACAACAACAGCAAGCAGTAGGAAGTAAATATTAAGTAGTAAATCAAGATGATACACGACAGTAATCAATCCACAACCAACAACAGCAATGAAACAAATCCTTTAACACAAATAGGAAACCCTCTGGGAAGTACCCGCAGCCATCCCCTCTGGTATTAATCATGAAGTACCACAACCCTCTGGGTAGTGCGCTCAGCCTAACCCCTCTGGTTTGGTCATATGTATTTATGAGACTCTCTGGGGAAGCTAACTCGGTTAATTCCCCTTATAGTCTAGTGTAGTCAGGAACTCTCTGAGGAAGATCACACGGTCTAACCCTCTTAGCCCCAATGTCTAGAGACTTTCTGAGGAAGCTATCTTGGTCAATTCCTCCTATAGCCTCAGGTAATACCATAGAATCTCTGAGGAAGATAACTCGGTCAATTCCTCCTCTAGCATGGGAAGGTTTTTAAAGAGAAATCAAACAAGGTAAGACTCTCTGAAGAAACTCAATCAGTCTAACCTCCTGTAGTCTATAAAATCTGAAGGCACTCTGGGAAGCTCGCTCAGTCTATCCCCTGTGGCCTATAATGTCTAAGACTCACTGAGGGAGCTCACTCGGTCTAACATCATGTAGTCTGTAATGTCAAGGACTCTCTAGGAAGCTTACTCGGTCTATCCCTTGTAGTCTATAGCACCGTGTTCTCATAGCCACATGCCAGCCGGTTCATGATAATGATATAATTCCAAATTACACCTATAGAGCGACTTGGATAACATTCTACAGGACAACACGCATGTTATACAAAACACTCCATCCTATAGACACAAGGCATGCCAATAGTCATAAAGGCCAAAGGATAACAAGACCATACGGCCATAAACAGAGAAAAGCATGGGAAAACATCCAAGAACAAAACATTTTCCTCTAACAACATTAATTTATCTCTACACAAGCATACAAGAAAAGTATGAACACAACCAGGGAAAAAAGGTAGACATGCAATACCCCATTCATGGGTATTGGTGTAATTTTCACATAAAACTCAAAGAATTTGAACGGTAAGTCACAAACCACTGACCTCGATCCTAGGAGATCGATATACATGACCCACAATGACTGATTATCCCTTGAACGTCGTAGATTTGAGAAAACATCCAAAATGTTCAAACCATGATAACTTGAGAAAGAGGAAGAATCAAGGAATGAAACACCAGAAGAAGGAATAACTCACCGATGTGGTTCCAATGCCATTTACAGCTATCGAATCGGAAAACAGATGGATGGTTGGGAATCCGGAGAAGTTTCACGGCCGTACGGTGTCTCTCGGTCGCACCAAACCTAGAAGAAGACATTTATGGTGATCGGGCGCGACCCTCGTTTGATTAATGAAAAAAAGAAAGTACACGACATATCATTTTAGAGTACAGGGTGTGTACTAAGTCATTCTGTACTTTGCCAAAATCGGCCTCCACATCACCCATACACACCGTGTGTGTGGCCCGGACACGGCCAGCACACGGCTTCGAGCGGGATAAGAGTACACGGCATGTACTCATAAATTAGGTGGTGTGTACTTCAAAAATATACAGAAATCTCATTTTTCTCAAAAACTCCAGAAAAATGAAGGACATGCCTAAAACCATGATACGGGTTCCTACAAACTCCCCCCTTAATGAAATTCTTCCCCGAATTTCCCTAACGAGGCGTAGAAGAAGAATCCCTGAACAGCTCCAGCCACTATGATCGTACATCGGCCTCCCTCTCCTATGTCCCATCCTGTACTCGCTCATCCTGCCAAATCACCCGTACTAAAGGAACAGACCACCCTCGGAGAACCTTCGTATTATGATCGATAATCCGGATGGGATGCTCCTCAAACGATGCATTCTCTTTGAGCTCAACCTCCTCGGGCAGAAAGAAATGTGATGGGTTTGAAAAGTAATGTCAGAGTTGAGAGACATGGAAGATGTCGTGCATGGCCCGGTACCTCTGTGGTAACTGAAACCAATAGGCAACCGGACCAACTCTCTCCAACAACTCAAATGGCCCAACATACCGCGGTGAAAACTTACACTCTCTCTGAATCCTCTTGTGTCCCAACCTCGGTGCGACAGGCAGGAAAACCTGATCTCTGACCTCGAACTCTAGAGGTCATCTCCGCTAATCAACATAAGACTTTTGTTGAGACTGTGTTGTAGCCATACGCTTCCGAATCAGCTCTATCTGCTCTGAGATTTCATGAACAAGATGAGGTCCCAGAAAAGCTTCCTCTCCGACCTCCACCAAGCATAAGTGTGATCGGAATGGCCTACCGTACAAATCCTCATAAGGTTCCATGTAAATGGTCTCCTGAAAACTTTTGTTGTAAACGAACTCCACCAGGGGGATATGCTTCTCCCAAGAACCGCCAAAGCCTATAATGCAAGCTCGGAGCATATCCTCAAGTACTTGGATCGTGCGCTCGGACTGGCCATCAGTTTGGGGATGGTATATTGTGCTCAAAAGTACCAGCGTACCCAAAGCCTTTTTAAGTCCCTGCCAGAACCGAGAAGTAAAGCATGCATCCCTCTCTGAAACAATGGAGTTTGGAACTCAATGTAGACGTACAATATCTCATATGTACAACCATCCCAGATCATCTGCATAGAAGGACTCCTTGATCGGTAAGAAGTGAGCATCCTTCTTAGTCCTATCGATAAGAACATAAACAACATCTTTTCCCCTTGAAAACCTTGGAAACCCGGTCATAAAGTCCATCGCGACATCGTCCCACTTCCACTCGGGAATGGGTAACTACTGCAAAAGCCCCACTGGTCGCTGATGCTCTAATTTCACCAGCTAACAAGTAGAATATCTCATGACAAAACCATCAACATCTCTATTCATACCTGGCCACCAGTACTGGTAGTGTAGGTCACGATACATCTTTGTGACCCCAGGATGAACTGCCCAATCTGCGGAATAAAAATCCCACATCAGCTCCTCACGTATGTCTGATGTCACCCATACATGTACCTAGAAATGCAAGACCTCATCCTTTCCCACTGTCAATCCAGGAAGAGGGTCCTCTCCTGACACACTCTCCCGTAGTACTAAGGCCTCCGAATATGATAGATGCCTCATTAGTACCTAATCAAGAAGTGTAGAGGTGACATCTACCGAAGATAGGACACCTTGTCCCTGCCTCTCGTGTACTTCCAAGTGCATCTCAGAGAACAGATCCATAATCTTCCACTCATTGCTGTCCTCTTGAACTTCCTGAATCTATGTTCTCCTACTCAATTCATCTACCACTTTGTTGCCCTTTCCTGACATATAGGCGAGATCGAAGTAAAAGGACTAAAGGTACTCAACCCACATACGCTGTCTCAGATTCAGATCATGCTGTGTGAAGATATACATGAGACTCTTGTGGTCGGTGAAAACCACAAAGTTCTCTCACAGAAGGTAGTGTCTCCAACAACATAAGGCATGAACAATAGATGCCATCTTTAGATTGTGCATAGGTTAATTCCTCTTGTGTGGCCTCAACTGTTGAGACCCATACGCAATGACTCCAACTCCCTGCATAAGCACAGCTCCTAGCACGATACCTGAAGCATCATAGTAAATACTGTAGCCCTTGGCCGACTCCGGAAATACTAGTATCGGTGCTGACATCAACCTCCCCTTTAGTTCGTGAAAGGATGACTCATAAGAATCGAACCATAAATACTTCGCCCCTTCTTAGTCAGACCTATCAACGGTGCTGCTATGGGGGAAAAGTCCTGTATGAAATGCCTTTAGTATCCAGCCAGCCCTATAAAACATCGCACCTCAAAGACTTTCATTGGCTGCTCCCAAGAAACTACAGATATCACTTTCTCTGGGTCCATTGAAACTCCTTTCTTTAAGATAACGTGACCCAAGAAGTTAATCTGGTCCATCCAAAAGTTGAATTTTGAGAGTTTAACATACAATAAATGCTCTCTCACCGTACTCAGAACTATCTCAAGATGTGTGGCATGGTCCAGTCGAGTGTGAGATTACACCGAGATATCGTCCATGAAGACCATGAAAAAGGAGTCCATGTATGGATGGAACACTCGGTTCATCAGTGCCATAAAAACAGCAGGCGCATTCGTGAGACCAAATTGCATGATTGTATAATCGTATAGACTTTACCTGCTCTTGAAGGCGAATAGAGGTATATTTGATGGTCTAACGCGCAACAGATGATAACCGGACCTCAAGTCGATATTCAAGAACACTCGGGCTCCCCAAAGCTGATCAAAGAGTTCATCTATCCTCGACAATGGATATTGGTTCTTGACCGTCAACTGGTTCAGCTTCCGATAATCCACACAAAGCCAAAGGGTGTCGTCAGCCTTTTTCGAAAACTGGACAGGTGAACCCCAAGGAGAAGAACTGGGTCAGATGAAACCCTTTTCAATCAACTCCTCCAACTTATTTTGATCTCCTGCAATTCAGGTGTAGCCATACTATAATGAGGAATGGACACTGGTGCCGCTCCTGGCATGAGATCAATCAAGATGTCTACCTCACACTCTGGAGGCAAACCTAAAAAGTCCTCTGAAAAAACATCCATGAAACAATCCACCACTGGGGAAAAAGTAACTGTGAAGTCCCTTGGTCATCCAGATAAAGACAGGAAATATGGGATGTAACATCCCCAAGCTCATGATGCTCGGGTCTAGTTCTACCCGCCTGGACATCCCACTCGCCTCTATGAAGAAAAGATCCTCCATCTTGTGATACATAGATCACCCTGTGGTGATAGCAATTGAAGAATTATTAGAAAGGAACCAACTAGTTTATCTCGAGAATGAAATCGTAGACGACATCTCTAGGAAATAGAGGTCCCATAAGAAGTGAAACCCCACAACCTCAAGAGGGAACTTTCTGTACTGACGTACGCTAGATGTCCATGTTCCCAACGTCGTGTCAAGAGTCAACAAGTCATCAGATGAAAAGATACATAGCCCAAGGCTCTCCATAATCGCCATAGAGATAATGCTATGTGAAGCAGCAGTATCGAAAAGGGATAAAGATAAAACTAAGGCTACTAAGATCGTACCTCGAACTGTAGAAAGGCCGAGATCTTGCTCCTCATTGGTCTACTCCACGGTGAAAGACTGGCTTGCACCGCGGCCCTGCGCCCCTGGTCGACTGTTCTGAGCTGATCCACTCTATTGTCGCTGATGACTTGGTGACTGGCCTCCATGGCCACAACCTCCACCTCGGCCTGAACATCCAGAATAACTCAAGTTCCCAGACTGGTAGGAAAGAATAAAGTATCTCCAGAACGTGGGGTCCTAGAGGAACCCCTACCTCCATATGAAGTTGGGAAGATCTGACAAAAATGCTGAAGATGGTCCATCTTGCCGCAAGATCAGCAGTCCATCAGATCTCTCTGGCACTGAGGCCTAGTATGCCCACTCATACCGCACTGGTAGCATAAAACCTAGCTGCCAGAAGGCACATCCCATGAACCCCGATCTCCTCGAGAGGACACTCTGAGATGCTTCATACTGTACGTAGGAGGAACACCTGGTCTGGGTGTCGTACCGTCCTAGCTCACTGCTCTAGATTCCCTCAGATTGCACTCAGCAATCAACGCTTGTTTGAAGATGGGGGATATAGAATTCAACTGGAAGATATTCACCTGGGAGAGGATCTCCTGCCTGAGAATGTCCTCAAACATCAAAGCAAGGAACAACTCATCACCTGCTAGGATCGGTTTGAAATGCTGCAGCTCAGTAAAATGGGACGAGTACTCCATGATAGAAAGAGTACCCTACTACAGACTCATAAACATCCGGGCTCAATCGGCCCTGAGGGTCTCCGGATATAAGTATCCATAGAAGGTGCGACGAAACTCATCCCATGACATACACTACTGGCATCTTTACTGCGAGATCACCTCCCACCACCTCTTGGTGGTGTCTCAGAGAATATAGGTGGCCATCTTTTCCTTATTCCTTGGAGGTATCTCTAGATGCTCGAAGATAGTCAGGGTGGCCATGAACCATGACTCTGCATCCTGGGGTCCTCCATCCCCTGAAAAATTAAAAGGACGCTGCTTCTGGAAAACCCCCGTCAACTCAGCCATCGACAGGGCAGGAGGTGGAGCTCCCGGAAAAGTCTGCATCATCCTCATAAAATCCTCCCTGAACTGCACATCAGCACCTATGATTGGTATAACTACTGCTTCCAAGGCTGCCATAGTAGGAGGATGAACAGGATGTTCCTGATCAGCCATATCCAGTGTCTGGTCACCATCTGGAAACTGACGCACGACCGGAGGACGTCTCAGTGGCATATCTCTTAAAGATTAAAAGCACACCTTAGATCAGGATAACAAAGATTGAAACACAGGAGTATAAAATGGGAACAGGGGGAATATCATCTTGTTTTAGGAAACACGATTACACAACATGTATTAAAACTACACGGTGTGTCCGTTGAAGCCATTAACATGGGTGTGTACTCTTGCCACTACTAGTTGTGTAACACCCCAAACTAAACGGTGTGTTGTTCCCACACACGGTGTGTACTTGAAGTCTAAACCCCTGCCCGTGTCTCCATACATGGCTAACCCACATGGTCCAACTAATGCTAGACTACAAGGAGTGTTCCCTAGGGATACGGCGTGTACTAGACACGGTCTCAGCGACCCGTGTTGTTAGTTACACTACCGTCTACACAGCTGCCCTTACACGGCGTGTTCCGAACAAACACAACATGAATATGAGAAGATAACAGTAACCCGTGTTGTTCGTGACACGGCCAGGTACCTGGGACAAAACTACGTGGCTTGTTTTTCACCAACACGGTGTATTCTACTCGAGCTTCCCCTGATTGTGTTGTTAGTGACACGACCGGGTACATGGCTCTAAACTACACAGTGTGCACCTACCATACAGGGCGTGTTCTGGAATTTATTTTCAAGAAACCATGTTTCTAATCAAACGGTAAGTGACATGGCCTAAAACAACATGGTTTGTATCCAGAAAGTGCATGTCGTATATTCTGGGTTTTTCTGGGCAGTAGCTCAGAAACTGCACAGAAGCCCAGAAACAATGAAAAAAAGGAAAAGAGGTGTCAAATTCCGATCTGTGAGGCCCCATACTCTCCGAGAATCAAATATCGGCATCTCCTACAGTCATGTACAATAGAAAACAGGATCATAATTCACCAACTTCTGATTCAAGAGGTCCATTAACACCTCAAGAATTAGAATTTGGCGTTCATTTAATCAAAGTGCAACACAATCAATTTCTCTATCACAACAGTAGGGATTCTATCAAGCATCTATCACAACAACATACATAATCTACATAGAGTCTATAACAACAACATGCAATCGCTAATGCACCCTAGATGGCATGGAAAGAATGCATGACATGTGATTTCTAACAAGTGCCTATATGATGTATGAGATGGAATACCCTCATCTCATTAGGTTGTGATAGAAATAGAACCATAATATCAAAACAATAATAGCACAAAACATGTGAATCACTCTAGGTGAAATCATATCAACCGTAAAACATCAAAACCAGAAAACAACAATAAACGAGTTTGTATGGATTTTCCCTGTACATGGGTTAGCTACTCCCGGGCACAACTTATTACCAAGTACCGAATCCATCCTACCCCTCGCTAATGTCTCCAAACAGTAAAGAAAGAGAAGAGGAACCTGCCTTTGAATCCACTTTGTAATTTCCCAGTTCCGCAAGCCACCTAAAGGCAACACGTTCCCGATTGGTCCCATGGCCTTAAGAACATTCCCCAAATGTCAGAGGTTGCCGACTAGTAGCAAGGTCCTTGGATGTGATAGTGTGGAAACTATTACCTCATTGACAGAGTATAAATCGGAAATAAATAAACATGCAATAGCGGAATCAGTGAATAACCAAAAATAATAAACAGTGGAAGAACAAATGAATAAACTAGAGAACGTATGTATATATGTAGTGATGCAAGATACAAATCTTGGAAAGTATCCAAACAAGTCACAATGCTGAAAACACCACAGTACCAAAACAAGTACAAAAGAAGAGGAAAAAATAGCTCCTCAACATTACAAGCCAAAGCGTGGTTCCTTTCGCTCTTGCTCCAAGAAATCACGTTCCAGAAGTAGAAAAGTGCATGACTTTGTCTATACCTGCAACAACATAGTATACTTGGCCCCAAAAACATGGCCCAAATAGGGTGTGAGATAAAAATACCAGTAGGCAACCACCCGAAGATCTGTGCTTAACAGTCAGTGAGTGTATGGCAGGTAAAATTACAATAAGCAGTAAACAACAACAACAAGCATTAGGCAGTAAACAGTAAGTAGTAAAGCATGATGATACACAACAGTAATAAATACACAAACAACAACATAAGTGAAACAAATCAGCTGACACAAACATGAAACCCTCTGGGAAGTACCCGTAGCCATCTCCTCTGGTCCTAACCATGAAGTACCACAACCCTCTGTGTAGTGCACTCAGCCTAACCCCTCTGGTTTGGTCATATGAATTTATGAGACTCTCTGGGGAAGCTCACTCAGTCAATTTACCTTATATTCTAGGGTAGTCAGGGACTCTCTAAGGATGATCACACGGTCTAACCTTCTTAACCCCAAGGACCAGAGACTCTCAGAGGAAGCTATCTCGGTCAATTCCTCTTATAGCCTTATGTAATACCATAGGCTCTCTGAGGAAGCTCACTCAGTCAATTCCTCCTCTAGCCTAGAAAGGTTCTTAAAGATAAATAAAACAAGGTTAGACTCTCTAAGGAAGCTCACTCGTTTTACCAACCTGTAGTCTATAAAATATAAAGGCACTCTTGGATGCTTGCTCGGTCTATCCACTGTGGCCTTTAATGTCTATGACTCACTGAGGGATCTCACTCGGTCTAACCTCCTATTGTCTATAATGTCAAGGACTCTTTGAGAAGATTACTCCGTATATCCCTTATAATCTATAGCACCAGGTTCTCACATCCCTGTTCCATTCAGTTCATGATAATGTTATAAGGCCAAATTACACAAATAGAGCTACTTGGCTAACATTATACATGAAAACAAAAATTTTATACAAAAAACTCCATCCTATAGAGACAAGGCATGGCAACATTCATAACGGCCAATTAATTACAAGACCCAAATGTTGTAAACAGAGTAAAGCATGGTAAAAACATCCAAGAACAAATAATTATCCCTTAACAAGATTAATTTACCTATACACAAGCATGCATGAAAGGAAGGAAAACAACCAGGGAAAAAAGGTAAACACGCAATACCCCGTTCATGGGTTTTGGTGGAATTTGCACATAAAACTCAAAGACTATAAACGGTAAGGCACAAAACACCTACCTCGATCCAAGGAGATCGATCTACTTGAACCACGACGATTGATTCTCCCTTAATCAACGTATATTTGAGAAAACATCCAAAATTATCAAACCACCATAACATGAGAAAGAAATAGATTCAATGAATGAGACTCAAGAAGAAAGAAGAAATCACCGATGTTGTTCCAATGCAATCGAATGCGGTCAAATCGGCCAACAGATGGAGGCTCGGGATTCCGGTGAAGTGTCGCGGCCATATGATGTCTCTCGGTCGAACCAGACCAAGAAGAAGACGTTTATGGTGATCTGGCGTGACCCCAGTCCGATTAATGAAAAAAATAAAGTAAAAGGTGTGTACTTATAGAGTACACGGCGTGTACTAACTCTTTCCGTACTATGCTAAAATCAGCATCCACATCACCCCTACACACCGTGTGTGTGGCCTGGATAGACCAACACACAGCTTTGAGCTGGAAAAAAGTACACGGCGTGTACTCAGAAAGTACACGGTGTGTACTTAAAATTTTTCCAAAAACATCATTTTTCTCAAAAACTCAAGAAAAATGAAGGACATACATGAAACTAAGATCTGAGTTCATATAAGTAACTTAATCTAAAGAAATAGTTTTATATTGAGTACTTGTAGGGGTTTTACTTTGATTTATTCTACGCCAACGAAAACGTGAATTTGGTGGCAGACACCTTATGAATAGGAGTAACAATGCAGGATTTGATGATTTCCATTGATGAGTAGACTCTGAGGGGTATCTATAATTATATGGTTATAGAGACCAAGGAGAACATTGGAGTTGTGTTCTTGGCGAGCATTTAGTTAACACCTTCTCTTTTGGAGTAGATCCAGAGAGAACATGTTAGTGATGTTCTATGTCTGTAGTTGAGAAAACTTTTTATGGTGGGTATACATCTTCTAATTGGTTTTTATCCCTCAAGGGTGTCTTTTGCTTCAAGGGCCTTTTAGTGGTACCTTTTCCATGAAGAAGGTGGTGAAGTAGGATAGCCACCAGTCTTAGTGGACTGTCCATCCGGGAGCCACGAAGATGTTTAATGATGTCCGTCAAAAATTATGGTGGTCAGGTATGTGGAGAGACATCTATTAATTTGTATCGAGATTCTATACATGTTATCCGCTGAAAGAAGTGCATAAAAGGCCCTCTAGTTTGATCCAGCCTCTACCCATTTCTACTTGGAAGTGGGATGATGTTTCCAAGGATTTCATTATTGGTTCGCCTCATATACTCAGGGGAAAGAATTCTATAAGGGTAGTAATGGATTATATGACCAAATCGGCCTACTGTATTCCGATAAAAGATACATCATATGTGGATGAGTTAGGCCAATTGTGTCATTGGGAGATAGTAATGCTTTATGGTGTGCCATTGGCAGTTGTATCAGATAGATACCCCAATTTTCCTTCTCTGTTTTGGGAAGGCCTTTATAAGGAATTGGGGTCTCAGATTAATATAAGCACGATATACATTCCTCAACGGGATGGTCAGACAGAGTGGGAAAATAATATTTTGTTTGAAATGTATTATTCATGTGTTTTTACATTGGATTTTACTAGGATAGAAATTTGGGATCAGTTGATTTTCTTATAATAACAGTTACCAATAATCAATTCAGATGGCTCCCTATGAGGTGCTCTTCGGTATGCTTTATCTGTCCCCCCTATGTTGGGATGAGGTATGTGAGATTTCACTGATGGGGATGAGTCTTATTTATGAGACATATGAGACTTTCACATTGAACTGAAAGTGTTTATTGATAGCTCAAAGTTTCTTTAAATCATACACCGATCACAGGCATTGAGACCTAGAGTTTTAGAGGATGATTGGGTGTTTTAAAAGTGCCCCTCGTCTGGCTCAACCCTATTTTGGAAATCAGGGAAAGCATACAATAATGAAAGTCAGTCCATTTGAGATTACTTAATATATTGGAAAGGTAGAATACAGGTCATATTTTCGATCTCAATTGAAATCTATCCATGACTTCTTCAATGTCTCAGAACTGAAAAAGTATAACCTTGATCTGTCCTATGTGATGAATTAGGAGTAGTTGCATATAAAGCTCATTCAATCTAGGGTTGAGATTCCAGGGCGTATTTTCGACTCCTGAGAAAAATTTATTCAAGGGAAGTCTCTTCTTCTAATTATATTCCTCTATAAACATTGGAATGATGAGCATGAGATGTTGGAGATAAAGTCTTGGGTCAAATACTAGTTTCCATTTCGCTTCTCTGATCAGGCTTCCAGTTCACTTTCTGAGGGGTTAAATTATTTCTTGGAGGCAGAATTATAAATACATGACTTATTTTAATGTTAACAGTGATTAATTTGTATTTTTTTTATTTTTTAGGGTATTTCCCAAGAATTATTTAAGAAAGGGGCGGGTTCATCAGGATTTGGGACAAACAGTGAGCACAGTTCCAAATTTAAAAACAAATTTTTATTCAATTATAACTCCTTTTTTTAAAGAAAAATTCTTCCATTCCACTTCCCACTTGGCATTATTTGACCAATTCAAACCAGTATAACCTTTTGTAACTATTAAGAACTCATAATCATGATGGATTTGGGTAAAATATTCAATAATTGGGCCAACCCATGATCCCATTTCATGTATAAAAAAATAATTTAATTATTTTTTATATCATTTTTTTAATAGGTTTTTGTCATTTTATATATAACTAGATCCCACAAACCCTAGGCTCAAACCCATATTCCATTACCCTCTTTGGATCTCATATTTGTCAAGTATTAGGGCAAACATCATCAAAGTTTCTCAAATGATCCATATTTGGAACGTAATATTTTCCATTCACAAAAAATTTATTTTATCCCTTTAACCAATTTTAGTCCCCATTGGACCTCCTCATCCATATTCAAACCTCCATTACTTTTTATTTGTACTGAGAGATTTAACTACTAGTGTATTTGAGATGATTTCTTCACAGTTTCTAAAGTAAATTAGTTTTTTTCTCTTGTTCATTCCATTTCATTAGGGTTTCATCCACTTTTCATGAATCCCCAAATATACTTAAGTTAGTTATTCCTATAAAGGGTTTTTTTCATATTTTTATCCAATTTTTTGGTTTTAGGTTCGTTTTAACTCCCTTATGGTGTAGTGGTGGTGTAGTTGATGTTACAAACAAGGAATTGTGGGTTTCGACTTTTAAGGTATGAGATTATATGTTTATGAACCACTAGACGAGTCACTCTTGCTTGATTTATATTTTTAGCACACTCCTACATTATTTTTCTTGCTGTGAAAATTATTTTTTGTAAAATTTGATAAGAGAATGATTTTTAAGTGACATTTTAGCGTGAAAATGGGTGTTTTACATGTTCATTCATTATTGAACAGATTTTTATTTGAAAATTGGGTTTTTTCTATATATTTGTACCATTTGTTTCATGCTTAGGCCCATGTATCCAGTTCTTAATGTTTTTAAGGCTTGTTTGGAATGAATTTCAAGATTCGGTTTATTAATAGTTTATAGTTGTTAAATAATTCTAAACCCAGGTAAATCATTCCCATACCATTATTGATGATACACTGATACATGTGATAGACCATGGGGATATGGAATTCTCTTTAAGTAGTTTCCACAGACCAGGTTGGGATCTAGTTTTAATGGAATCCAGATTCGATTCATCACAAAAGAAACAAAAAATATGGTATTGAATAGGGAATGGAACGAAAGGAATAATTGGTATTATAAAAAAATGATTATTGGTAAACAAAATGGTTTTTATGAATCAATTCCCTTATATATATTTAACAGTTTCTATTTTTGAAATCTATATTAATGATTAACCAATAGAATACTATTATATAAATAATTGATTTTGTTTGAAAAAATTGTTGATAATAACCATTTTCTAGGAAAATAAAATAAAATAAAACATATATATTAAGTAAAAAAAAATTACCTTGTAAACCCATTAATCAATTAGAAAAACTCAATATTTTGGGAAATATGTTCTTTTGAAAATAGTTTTAATTTTTTTTCATTTTAATAAAGTCATATAAAAATGTCCACAGTTTCCTTGAAATGTATTTATTAAATTTTTTTGAAAATTTCCTTGAGATATATTAAAAAATTACATATAAATTATATATTTAATTATTTCATATTGAAAATTACATAAAGGGTTTATAGAGAAAAAGTGTAGTGGAAGATAAAATATTTTATTCTTAAAGAACGTAAAAACTTTTCAAAATTTTGAAGTAATTTTTTTGAAGTCCGAAATATATAATATATAATATATTATAAATTTAAAAATTATTAAATATATTTATAATGGTCATATAAAATATTCCCTATTAGAGTTTTTAAAATAATTAGATACTTTTTTCCCAAAAGAAAATATAGTCTTTCAAAGAAATATATATTATAATGAATGAGAGTTATTATTTATAATTAAAAAAATTCATTTATGAAGGTATGTAATATATTAAGGTCAAATAAGGGAAAAATACCATATTAAAGGGAATTTAGATAACAAAATTGCATTATAATTTCTTCATATAGTAGATAAATTATAGCTCATGGAGAAATAATTTATGTTAAGATTACTATTATGACTCAAGTAACATTTAAATTGAAACCCCTTGATTGAGAGAGAGGGAGAGAATGAAATTAAACTTATAATAAATTGAATGAGATATATTTCATTGTTTTTTGAGTCCATTTTATGAATTACATCTCAAAAAATTTGTCTATAATACAAATGATCCCCAATGAATGGAATTGCACACAACAAACTTTTATAAATCGTGTATTTTTTAGTTAAAACAACAAAATGGATGGAAAATGGAATTGAAAATTGAATATCATGTAATATATGAGAATCATGATATATAATATTAAATCATTAACATATATACCATTATAAATAATTCACGTTGTATAATATGAAAGAAATATCAAGGTATGGAAATCGAAACATGAAACCCATACCTTATCCTTGATTCATTATTCTAATGTGCCAAACGTAAAAAATAATAAAATTAATGTTTTAAAAATAATTCATAATATCCTTATTGATTTCTCTTTAATATAATGATGTGTTTTTATTTTGATCTATTATTTATTTATGATATATTTTTTCTTTTTACTATTACTCACGGGTTTTCAATCAATTTTTTTCCAGTGAATTCTATATATTGAAAATGAAATATGGTGATGATGAAGTTGTTCATAATCGTTAGGTTTTGAGATTTTTATTTGTTATATTATTATATTAATATTTAATTCATATAGTTCAATAGGTTTCTAAAATTGAATCCTTGTATGAGAGGTATGGTGAAATGATCCTTTTTAAAGATTAAATTTTCATTGACATTTAATTATTTATATAACATAGAAAATTTACAATATTTTATTTAAATAATTGTAAAAATCATTATTTATAATTATAATTCAATCTCACAATTATCTATGTTTCTATAATCTCCCATGATATAAATTTATCACCTCATTCTAATAGGTGGCTAAACTAACCAAGAGATGAACATGGAATACTTTATAGATATGTATGACTAAGGGGAGATTTATTTATAATACAATTACATGTCAAAGGAAAGTAAAATTATTTATATTTTATTATAGTGTTGAATAATGTTTTAATATATTAGTATATATAAAAAAATACAAGATGAAAAAAATATCATTCTTGGAGGTGGTAGTCCGCATATATGCATGAATAATTTTTTCATTTTTCTTTAGGGAAATAGGGGATGGTAGGGAATATATTATAATTTAAGAACCCTAAAAAGGTTATATATATATATATTATTTCTCTAATTTTACCTTCTCTGCTAATATTTTTTGGTCGATACGATAGTAACACATGTCTTTCATGTAGACTGTAGTCCCCATGTATACACTACCAATGTTTTTTTATTTTTCATATTTGATATAAATGAGAAAATAAGAGTTATTCAATTATTATAACAAAATCAATCTATATTAATTATAATTATTTAATTATATTAATGATTTTATAAAATATTTTAAAGTGTATTATTAAGTAGAAATGACTAAGATGGTGGAAATACATTTTTTTAGAGCTTGAGTTTTATATTAGAAATCACTTTGGATGGAGAGGAATGATGTTAAATAATGATGACCAAGTTATTAAAGATTTGTAATAGGGCTCTAGGAGGAATAGTTTTAAATGGGTTTGAATTAAATTTGATTATAATGTGTTACTTTTATAGGTAGGACTATTCTAATTTTATATGTAAGGAGAATAGAAATTTTGGAAGTTCAATTTACATTTTCAACAATTCAATGTCACTATAAGTTTGTAAGAGGATAAAAAATAAAAAATGGGATGGATTGGTTTTTTATTGTTTATCTAAACCTAAAAAATACATTTTGAAACATTTTTACGCCATTTATATGTTATTTCCACTTAAGAACTCATTTTTTTACCATTTTTACTTTCTTCGAGGTAATTAATCTTCAAAAAAATTAATTAATTTTTATGATAAAAAATAATAGTTATTTTTTACTAATTAAAACCTATATATTTTTAATTTTAATATATCATTATTGATGTCCTCTACAATGTGAAATGATAGTTTTAAAATAAAATGAAAATTACACCTCAAATAGTTTTGAGGGAAAGTATGTTTTTAAGGAAATAATTTATAAGTCGGATAAATTTTACAATTTGTTTTATTTTAAATAAATTATTTAGTTAATATAAAATCCAATAATTTTAATTTTTCCTATATATAAATATAAAAAAGATCCCTTCTATTAAACTACATTATTAAAATGAAATACTAAACATCTTTTCATTAGAAATAGAATATTAATTTTTTTTCATATAATTAATCATAATTTTTATATATTTAAAAAAATATCATTTAAATGATAAAATTTATACTTTAATTTGAGTTTTTATCAATTAAATGGTTTTTTAAAATTCAATTTATGTCAAAAATGAAGATAAATTAATATATATCATTTATTTAGAAAAAATGGTATTCTGCCATATTCATCAAAAATAGATTTTCTAAAAAATATTAACATTTAAATTATGAAAATTTAGAAATTAAAATTTATAAAATTCATTTTAATTTTTAAATACATTATTATAAAAATATTAAATTTATAATATAAAAAAAAACTACAAAGAATAAGTGAAACTACTTTTATTAGTAAATTTATTTTTAACAGATGATGTATCCTTATCATTATTTTATAAGAACATGTATATTATATAATGATAATTAATAATCCATTATATTTTCATATTATATATATTATAATTTATAATTTTATGAAATATTTTATTAGGATAAAATATAAAATATATATTTTTCAAATTTTTTTAGAACGGAAAATTAAATCACATTTATTATAATTCCACTATAAAAATTTTAAGCTGAATAATGAATTCATATTTAGTAAAGGTTTTATTTTTCATATATTTTTCATAATGTTGTTTACATATTAGGTTATGAGTTGATTTAATGTGGTGGTGACATTCAAGTATTTTATAGAAAATCTTTACAGATAAATTATATTGTAATATCATGGGAAATTTAGTCCATGACTAATGAATAAAAGATCACATAATACAATTTTCAAAAACTTTTAATCATAAAATTTAATCATTTATAATTAATTTATATAAATAGACATATATTAACACTACATGTTATATTTTTAACCTTTTAAAACAATCACATTTCTAATTCTCATCTTTTATGTTAAACCTAGCATGTTTTTATTAGAGAAAAATGAGAACTGATATTAAAACCAAGATTTATTAATATTATTTAAATCTGTTATTTTAACATATGAGAATACTTGGAAAAAAATTATATTTTCAAAAATTCCATGTAAATATTTAAACATATAATTAAACACTACTATACATAATGGTTTTATGAAATCTTGAATGAATCAAACCCATTAATTAATGTCATATTTTATACCACCAATAATATTTAGCTTTAAATATATAATTATTATTGGAAAAAATATTTATAATTCCCAAAATATATTATTTTGTAATATTTTTAATTTATAAAATAGGTTGCGGCCATATCATATGCATATCCCAAAAATCATGGGATGATTTGAGAGCACTTACCATTATATATTCTTATAGACCAAAATATAATCTAATGAATAAAGTACCCCATACCCATACTCTCTAGATCAATAATAAAAAACTTTCTTTAAAAACATGAATCTATGAAATGTGTGAAGAACCTATAAATACTTTACATCATTTTTATAAGCTGAAATTTATATATTATAAATAATAAATAATTCCAAAAATAATTTTTAGTGTCTATGAGGATCAGTTATATAGGAAACATAGTTTACAAAACATTTGATCATTTCCCCATAATTGAATCACACTAGACTCCATTTTATAATTCTGATAAGTTATACTCATATTCATTACCTAGGTAATGGAAACCAAATAAAGTGGTGATATTAAAAATTCATTAATCGAAAGCTTAAAAATCATTTATAAGGGGATAAATTATATGAATATTAAAAAACCTGATTTGGGGAGAAATATGTTCGTGAAAAGGACAAGTTATGATAAGCATTTTTATTAAGTCATAGTAGCAAGACATATAATCTCAAAATAAAAAATACATACCATGGAAAAGTGTTTATAATCACTAGATAATAAACATTATCCATGGATTGTAATCATAATCATATTTCATTAAAATTCTATATTCCCATGAAACATTGAATAAAAATAAAACACTATGAAGGACATAAGTGTATATAAATTTTAACATTTTGAAAAATATTTCCTTGCTTCTTGTTCTGAAAATAAACAGTTTCTACACATCCACTTGGGAATTAATAAAATTTGGAGACTTATTATTGGGAGTAAAAAAATCCATCACTTCATGTTGTGAATAAACAATTTTCCTTCTTTACCATACTTGTCTTTTGAGATATAAATCCTTAAATAATTAAATAGAGTTTTATATAAGACACCATCCAGAATAATCCATACATATGTGTGAAAATAAAATATTAAAACCTTCATACATTAAAAATATACAAACAAACCCTTAGAAAAGTGACATGTTTCCTGAAAAAACTTCCTAGAATATCCAACAATAAGTCTATATAAAGATGTGGGATATTAAATTAAAAATATACACATTGTCACAATGTATTATGAATATTTCCATGATAATTATTTTTAAATAAATAGATAACTCATTTAAAAAATTAAGAAATACTAATTTTTTAATATCATTAAAACTCCCAACAAAAGTATTATTTTAAATGAAATTAAATTAAATTCATAATAAATTTAAAAAATTCCTTTAACACTAAAATAGTCTATTATGAAGAAAAAAATATTAAATAGAATTAAATTATCAAAAAATATTTTTTTATAAGTTACAAAAACATTTAATTTATTCTTTTTAAAAAATACAATCCTTTAAAATACCTTTTAAAAATAGTGACTCATATTTAAAATCGCTCTTTTACCTTTCAAAAATATATGAATATTTCTTTTAATTAAAAAATAATGTGTAAAAATAATTTGAAAACATTTAATGGATAATATTACACACCTTTCATGAATTTACAATATGGTTTCCAAAATGATGGTGGTGCTGATGTGGACATTGTTGGTATAGGTAAGGCTACTAGTGAGACTGGGTAATGTTTGGGGACACCTGACCCTTATGGTGGGAAATATGGAGTTTTATTGTTATTGGAACCACCTATTTGAACCAATAATTTAAATATTCATAGTTTTGATATAAAATATTCAAGAATCCTTGGGATGTTTATACCAAAAAAAGAGAATAAGAGATAACCAGTCCATAGACATTAGTATGGTGAGTGTAAATTGGCTAGGCATTTTGGGCTAGTCCATGGTTAATGGATTGTACATAAAATGAAATTTCCACTGGACATTCGACCAAACCATAATCAAGACCATGATGGTTATCTATTTTCTTTACTATAATAGGTGGAAAATTAAGATATGGAAATGGGCATTTCTTTATTTATGATTACTAAGGACTACACTAATGTGTTGGGTGTTTCTTAATGTAGTGGTGTGGGACATTGGGCCTTGTTTAGATACTTGTGGTCTGTTATCCCATTTTTTTAATTGTATACCATCCCATGAATTTTTAATGATCTTTAAATATCACCCTTTCTCCATTCACCTATCATATTGTATTGAACTACTCAGTTCATCTTAGATCATCGCATTTAAAAGTATTTAGATTTAGGTCACCGTATCTTCCCCTATTCTAAATATAATATCTTAACATTTTAGTTAGGTGATCTCCTATTTTATGGGAGTATTTATATTTCATCATTATATTCATATGGATCTAATGGTTATTACTTCTATTTTGTTGGTGGAAGATCTTTAGTTCTTATATAAATCATTGGTGAAGTTTTATTGAGGTTGTAAATCCATAATCTCTACACCATTATATGTAAAAGTGTAAATATATATACATTTAAATAAATTAAAGGTAAATTATTTGATATATTATGAATGATAGTTAATTAAATTAATTTGATTGAATGTGGGAGAGAATTCATAAGAATTTTTTGTCGTTTAATATATATGGATGTGAATACTTGTGGATTTTCCATTTCGAAATGTGATATGATTGGTCTTTTATATTATGTTTATTTTAAACACACTACGCATGAAAAAGAATATGAATGTTTATACAACTAATAAATGGGTTTCTCAGGGATCCTATAATATGTTAGAGAATACCCTTGAATTTAATTAATATGTTATGATGGATGTCAATTATAAGGAGACAAATAAATTTTGATATTAGTTGAGATTTGCATGGTGGTTGAGATGGGTGTTGCGGTTATGCAGCATGGTCTAATAATTTTCAATTAATGATATGTATGGTGATTTTTAATTGTGTTTTGTTATATTAAGACAAATAGTTTCATTTATAGTTTCTCAATAATTATATAATGAACATGGACAATGAAACGAGAATAATCATGGGTGGAATTATTTTTTCCTAAATTATGTAATGTGTGGTGTGGATAATGAATTGGAAGGAATTAAACATGAAATGAACAATATTTGTAAATTAATATTTTTGGACTTATAAAATATCTAAATGTGTAATTTATAATAGAAATATATAATTTTTATTTTCTTTGATTTTTTGTTTTGGGGTATTAATATGGGGAAACAATAGTGGAAGAGGATTTGAGACCATTTGTGGTGTGGTGAGAGAATTTGGGACCCTTTTTTAACCCATATATTGAGCTTGTGTGTTATTTATATATAATTTAATATCAGGATATTTCTATATACACACTACTCGAGTCTTATGTTTACTTGAATTCCATCATATTTTGATTTCAATGTGTTTTCCACATCATCAAAAATTATGTGGAAATATGGTTTCATATGCCCTCATCCATACCCCCCATTTAGTAATGATTTATATGAATATGATATTATGAAAAATATCAAAATTTAACTTGTAGCAGTGATTGAGGAGATGATTAGGTGGTTCATAGCGAGGTATGAGAAAGGTAAGATGAGCACATGAGGATTATGTACATCATTTTCTTGATAAGATAATAATATGATTATATGGAAGTGTTTTTAGTGGGATTTTGATGTGACGATATGTTTCACATGGGTGATTGTTGTGATATAGATTTTCATGTTTCCTTAGGACAAATGTGATGTGGTTGTACATGTGTCTTCAATCATGGTTATTATATAAAGAATGGGAGCAGAATGAAATAAGATGTTTGGTCCGATGAAAAAAAAATAAATTGGAACAAAACATGCGATAAACATGATCAATATTCTTATTATTATATTACAATATTTGTTTCATAATTAGGTGATCATTCTATAAAGAGTATGAGATGGTTAGAGGAACTTCTAAAGATTATGTTGGTTATTCTATTTAGTAACTGATGCCTTAGTATTCCCTTTTCACATGTGAATGAGAATCCTTCTGTATGATCCTACTTAGTATATGTGTTATACTAATCCTACATATAAAAAAAGAAATCTGGTTTAGGGGATAATGTCAGAGGATGATATAGACATTACTTTCTAAAAAATTAAGGTAGTTTTAGATTTTTTTGATTTAGACATATTTTAATATATATCCTGATATTCTATTTGTATTTGTTTGCATTGTATATGAATTATGAGAAGGATTTTATTTATCCTCTTTTCCATTCTGATATAGTTTTTCATGGTGGATTTCATTCAAAATCATTATCTATATCAATTATTTGGGCTAATGACCACCAAATTTGATAATTATATACCCTTGGTGCTAGTAACCTTCTTGAGGCATAATTGAGGGGGAAATTTGTGTCATTACCTATATTCAATCCGTATTGGCCTAAAAGGGGCGCCTTTGGAGGGATGGGTTATGACAAAGTGGTATTAATGATTTTTGTTGAGTGATAAGATGTGATTGGTTGTTAGGATCTATGTGGTTGCATATATTAGTCTTGATGTGGCTTTTGTTAATCATTTTTATGAAATATGGTAGGGATACCATCTACAAAATTATATTTATTACCCCCTCAAGTATAATTCATGCACACGTAATCGATCAATTCATCTTGTGAGGTAGATTTTCTTACTGTTATGAGACCTAAAAAAGATACATGAATCATGAATGATTGTGTTCATGATTCAATTGGATTATTATAAGTAAATTTAATTCAATTAACTCAATGAACCATAAAATATATCTATTAAAAAGGGTATAAAATATTCATTTTTCTTTCAATTTTGGTTCTAGGATGAAGTCTATGTGCGGTTTGGGTTTTTGAGATTCAGTAAGATGAAAAGGTGATTATTGGTAGAGGATTTTGTATGCATTTCAGTGGAGAACTAAAGAAAATTATTAGGGTATTGTCTTTGATCTGGGGGATAATAACATATTTTTGGATAATGATACATCCTTTAGATTCATTTGATCCTAGGAAGAATGATAGGTTTCTCTTCAAGTCAGTCATGTGAGGAATTCAATGCATTGGTGGTGGAAATTTGATCATGGGAAGTAAAAAGGGTTAATATATCATGGGATTTTTTTCCTAATGGCTATTTGAGAAAATATCATAATATGAACCCTAAATTTAGTAATGATGAAATATAACAATGACTTAAACATGGGAGTATGTATGTGCATGATTTAGAGATCATATTGAATGGTCCTTTTCATTATCCACCTGACATTTTCCCTAATGATGAGTCTCATTCATGGTGTACTAAAAAGGGACTCCACATATCTATCAAGTGTGAAATCACTAAATTTATGTTTCCAATATATTATTAATTATATAGGAAGGTGGAGGTGAATGAGAATATTCTTATAAGAGGAGCGATAATGTGAGTGTGGAGCCAACAAGAATCCTTGAGGAGAAGAGTCATTAGTTGAAGGTTATAGATTCCAAGGCCTCTATAGTTTTGATTGTAAGGGTTTTTTAAAGTATTATTATCTATGAATTTATAGGGATGGTGGTTCCTAAGTTTCCTCAAAGGTAATTTCATTCAGGCTCCATTCATTATGGGGTTTTTTCACTATTAGGACTTAATCCAAAATGAAAATGGAAAAATGTTTTGTTTGAGTGATCATGAAAAATCACAGTTGTAATAGAGTCTTCTACCATTCATCAGTAACATAAGTAAGTTATTAATAGTATAGGTCAGCCTTATAATGTCCTTCATAGTTAGGGATTTATTTCAAATCAAAGTCATGGTGGCAGTTATCTAAAATGTGGTAGATGTGTCGTTCATGAATACTTTCATTCTATATTGATACCAACACAAGAGGATCCATATATCATAATTAGAGTGGTTAACATATTCTATACAATTTTTTATAATATGTTTGATTCAATAACCTCATAATCATTAATTTAACACACCTTGTTTTATTAATTGTGGCTATATGTTGAGAGGCTTTCCATACACCTTTTTTTTACTATGTCCTTCATAGACCATGATTTATTATTTGATGTGAGACAGGGGTGTGATAAAATGATGGGGTATAATCAATGTTGTAGGTATCTTTTCTTACAAGAACTCTATTCATTATATTATATCTTTGGAATTAACAATTTTTAATCAATGAATATGTTAATGAACTACTTATAGAGGAGGGTTAAATTTATAGAAGTTGATGATTGGTATATATTTTTTTTTATTGAGTGTATTTGTTTTTTAGGTTATAGTTTATCAAATCCCTTTGATACACTAATTACCGAAATGATTTTAAATTTGTTGTGAAATATAAATTTTAATACTTATATAGTTTTCAAGGTGTTTTTGGATGTATTTCTCGATGATGTTTTGAGATGGGCCCCTTGACACAAGATTGAGTCTGCGATATATTTATTGATGAACTCTACTCATATTTATATGGATAGTTAATATATAAAACCATATATTTATGATTATTTTAGTATTTTTATAATTACTATATTAATAATGGTTTCATCCGTCATATTGTGTTTCTATGGGTGATCCAGTGTTATTCTAAAAGAATGTATTTTACACGACAAGCCTGTATGTAGACTACCAATGTTTGAATCATATGATGATAATGAATCAATTGCCTATTTTGGGAATCAGTGATATATTCAAATTTTAAATAGGATACTATTCATATTATATGATCAATTTGTGGTGGAGATATCATTATCTATGGGGGATGGAATAGGTAATCCCAAATACTACATTCCAGTGTAGGTATGGGTAGCTGATGTTCATGGTAATATTATTCAGTGTCGAATCAAACTAGCTTTGTGTGTGTGTTCATCAATTCTATTTTGACATACTCAAATTCAAAAATAATGGAACATCAATCATCTCAAATCCGTATTTTTGTTTCTTCAACATAATAGACTCTATATAATGTTAACCAGATGAGATTTTAAAATTAAATAATAGAATTTAAAAAGGAATGTGATTTCATAAAAGGGTAGGGTAGTGGGTTCAAAAAATAGTGAAGGAATTTTATCATGGGAGGAAACCAAGAATGTGGAAGAGGTTCATATTTTTCTTATCCTAATATGATATTACCAGATTTTCATGTCATCTTTTTTCATGGAATGTATAACCATTTATATTTTTGACCCATAAGGACATGAATTTCATCTTGATTGACTAGTTTCAGGTATATGTTTTTCATCTAAAGGGAATTATAATCAGTGGTCATCTACATTAGTTATAGAATATGTGGATTTTTATATGGTTTTCAATGACACTTCACAGCTTGGATAGAGATTTATATTGATGTAGAAAAAGGTGGAGATATCTTATGTGCCCTAGAAGTTACTTTTCATATAGGTAAATATGGCACTAATGGTTTGGAGCTAGATCCAGAAATGATTATACTAAAGCTATGGAGGAATTACAAAATAGTGAAAATCTATTTCATAATCTAAAACAAGTTGTAAATGGTAAATTTCACTCAACGTTACATAAATATATGAATAGTTTGGTTGATGGTTTTTCTACATGTGAAAAAATTTGATATATACTATACTATGTGGATAGTGAATCATGGATAATGATCTGAGAATAAAATCTTGAATGGGTATTTTTCTAGAGATTGCAATTTCATAGAGGTAGATGGAGTGTTTTTCATCCATGAACGTAGTTTCATGGGCAATATATTGAATATTTTGTTTTATTTAGATGTGGATTCAGTTTTATCTATTGCATCTTATGGAGGAGTCTAATTAGGTAGAATCAAAGACTAAAGTGATGTTGGACTATTTTGGACATGGATATTCTCTAGGGGGATGTATATAGAATGTTAAAAACATTACTATGTCTTAGGGTATTTTCTTTATTGTTATAGAGATGTGTGAAAAATTCTTTTTTCAGTTACCCAGAAGAAAATAGTTGTATATATAAGAGTAACTAAAATGTACCTTATTTTTTGGAAATATATTTTTTTGGAGCATGATTAAGTGGGTTTTTTGTGGCTTGGGTTTTGTTTTTCTATAATTTAAATAAAAAACATCATGTACCTATTTATTTTTATTTCTGTGGGATGTCCCCGATTAGTTTTCGGGTAATATATCGATGGATTATATTCACATTTATACCCTAATATTAGGGAGAATATGATGATATCTAGGTAATCATGGGATTTATTATTAATGAATCTAATTTCTAACCAATAAGGTATTTAAGTGCTATCGATTTTTTGGCATAGAGTTATATTATTGATGACATATTGAAGCATAAATTTTCATGGTCTATCATCTCAAATTGGTGTATTCATATTAATGTGAGTGTATATAAGGGATTTCATTATGCTTTTAACAATCAGTTAAAAATCCACAATTATTTTAACCATAATATAGATATTAGATGATAATGATTATTTATATAATAGTGGATATGTTATGATCATCTGTCAAATATTCTAGTGGATTCTAGGTTGTAAACTAACCCTTGGTTGTGTTCCCTTATAATAATAGATAACACCAGGCCATATAAATTGAAATTTTAAGGTGTTTATGTTTTCTTTTATCAATACCCACAATAGTGGTCTACGGTTGGAGTGTTATATATTATTAGTAATGATGTGTTGAGGGGAATGACAAATATTTCTTATGATGTTCATTATACGGTAGAGGATGCACAATACCAATATTAATATTATACTAATATCCTAAGGTGACACGTGAGGTTTTTGGTTAGGGTCCCTATTTTCCTAAAATTTCCCCCACATCAGGGGAATGAAATGTTTGTAAGTGAATATAAGACCTTTACCTAGTTTATTGGGCCATTTGATGTGTTTAGGCATGTTGTGGAAGTTTTGAATCGGTTGGTTCCTCCACTAAAATGACATATGATCTACAATATCTTCCCTATATACTAGGCCCTTTTATATCTTCATGATGAGTTTAATCTCATTGACATGGGAGGGTTTTATGTCAAGTATGACACAACGGTCGTGCATAAAATTTATGGGAAACATGATCATTGGGATAAGGTGTTGTGTGGGAGAAAAAATCATTTACTCTATGTGTGCTCTTGAAATGGTGTCTTGGAGTTGATTAAATGCGAGTGTGATATATTAAATATTTCCAAGTACACTTATTTTTCTGATTTTTTTCTTGAGGTGGTGATAAAAAAATCTATCAAAATTTTGAAATATTCTATTTTCCTTGATGATAAAGGGTTTTAGTGAATATAATATATAATGAATGAAAACAACCATTACAATAAATATAAATTACATATAGGACATGTTTTAAAATGATGTGGGTTAGTTAGTTCCACTCTATGTAAAAAAATAATGATATGGATGCTGAGTTTAATTTTTTGGTGATGGGGGATGTGTTTTTTTGTTTTCAAAAAAAATTAGGGAAATATTGTTGTTTGAATGGTGGAATATATTATTATGTGAAAAAAGTCATGGATAGAGGTTTATGATAGATGGTTGTTTTGTTTTATATACATTCATATCCTTGAGAGGCATCTCATTTTTTGGGTATTTGACCCCTTTATATTATATGTAATGATTTATTTTTTATTCTCTATGATAAGTATTATTGTTGTTGTGTCTATTATAAAAGATTATATATTCACAAAAATTATTTTACGGTTACATGACTCATGGTGATACTGATATATATTTTTAGGTTGTATTGTGGTCTAAGAGACTTCCATGATCCATTGTATGGGTCAAAAAGGCCTATTAGTGGGTGTTGTTGTGGCCTTTTATCATGGGGGTACAACCTCTATGAAATGGGAAAATGAACATATCCTTGGTGGGTGTGGCGTAATATACATCACCTTGGGATACCTCCTTGCAAAAAATAGGGTAGAAGTCCCCACCATGTTTTTTCCATTATCATTGTGACAATAAAATATCAATCTTAATTATGCTAAAATATAGGGGTTAGAAATTGTAGACAAGAATTGATCCGCCATGGTGTAAAAAATATCATCATCTAGGCTATAGTGGTAGTTAAATTTATTTATTAAACCAAACAGAAATAGAGGATCTAGCATGGGTGATTTCCATTGTGTGTTTCTGTGGTGAGGGTATTCATTCTTCATTTATAAAAAGAAGACCAGCTACAACATTTAATTTAATAATCGAAATTCCTTCTAATATTAGAAAAAAATAATTCATTCCCGTGTTCTCCAATCCACTCCCATGGGTTTTTAAATTCTTTTTTTGTCTTGGGTCATTTTGCAAGATTTTATATGGATCATGGTAAACCTCTCTCCCATAATTCTTCCACTCTTACCTTCCAATTATATATACAAGGTATATAATATTTTATGTATATTTTTATGGCTTCTTATTATGAAAATTTTCATTTAGATATTCATCAGTAATTGGTAGTGGATGATCCATTGTTGTTATGTGATAACTAAATGAATCATTATTGAGGGAGGGGATCTATTTTCTATCCATTTTTAGATTTAAATTATGTAATATCATTATTTTGACTTCCATTTTATAGATGGTATGTACATTCATTAATGTTATAAATAATTGGATTATTTAAATATAACTATTGTGGAGAAATTGTACGATGTTTTCTTTTTAAAAGATTTTATATACATTTTTGTGTACACTCAGTACATAATTCTTGAATTGCGTTGAGAATGGTATGTTGTTTTCTTTTTGACCTAAATATAGCAGAAAAAGGATAATAAAGAATATCTATCTATGAAATTTTTTCCCATGAAACCCCATATTTGTGTGAAAATATTATGAACTGTATTGACAAAAACTATAGTGGAATCCAATTTCAAGGACCAAAAATAATTTTTATGGATGTCCATATTTTTTTTTGTTTGTGATGAATGGTGGTTAATATTTGTGTGTTGTTTATGATGCATGTTGGTTATGATTTAATGGGGATGACATTGTTGGTGGTTTTGAGGTATGTATTGTTTTCATTAGAGAAACTGGTTGTTATGATGTGTGATGTCTTGTTTACTTATATTTATGATGTGTACATGCAAGTTGAAATGAGAATAAATTTTAGGTGAAATAATTATAACTAAATAAATTTATTCATCGAGTTGGTAATGAATGGTATGGAATTGAATATAAATTGAATGTTAATGATTAAAGAATATGGTTGGGAACTCCATAATATAGGAATGTGATTTTTTGAAAAGAAAGATGGAATATATTTTTTTTGCTTCATGACTATCTGTTGTAGTGAATTATTAGGTGGAAATGATTGTGGTAGTTATTTTGATACAATGTAGTAATGTGGTGTTATGTGTTGGTACCCTTTTTGGGATCCCCTAGTTTGATATTGTTTTTTATTTATCTATTATATAATTATTTTTATTTCTATAATCTCCCCAAACAAGACACACATTTATTTTGATTCCCAAATGTATTTGGTTCAATGATTGTGTCCCAACATCAACAACGGTGAGGAAAAATAGTTGGATCAACCTATACTCCACACTATTTAGCTTGTGATACTGATACACAAGGAATGTAATGTCCCAAAAAATGTACACTATAGGTGGTTATTTATGAGAGGATGATGTTTTTTATATTAGGGTCATTCATGTACGTATGAGGGAAACAATTATTAATTTAATGTTCTTTATACAATACTAATATATTTTAATGGAATTTGTTTTGAGAGAATTTGGATGTAATGAAATATTTTATGAGGTTCATTGTGTTATTTTGATTCCAAGGTGTCATTAGGTGGGATGTGATGAGGGTTTTCATGTGATTTTGGTTATGGTTATTATGAAAAAATGGATGAAAGAAGATATATGATGTTCATGTGTGAATGTGAAAAACTAGTAAGCATTTTTTGTGGGATTCCCATGATAGATATTATTCATAATATGATAAAATACTTCATTTATTTTCTTTGTGAGAGTGGAATAGTTTAGATGGAATTTCAATGTTGAAATATTTAGGTGCATGTTGGTTATGTTGTATAATCGCAAATGAATTATTATTCTTATTTCAAATGTGAATAAGATTCCATAGGTTAATTATTACCATGTATATAGGCTATTCTCACCCCATGTATATATTATCTTTTTTTAGGTTTCATGGATGAATTTATAGATTGATATTGACATTTGTCTTGTATATATTAGATCAATTTATGATTACTTCCGTTAGGACATGATTTAATATTAATGTATAGAACATGTTTATATTTTTTACATTATATATGTAGTATGGGATGTGTTTTTATAGATATACATATTTTATCAGAAAGTTTGCTGGGTAGAATTTGTTCATTATCATGATAATTTTCAAATAATTAGGTTATTGAATTCCATTTTGTGTGATATTTATACACATTTTAATATATTTCATTACATTTGTTGAAAACTATCATTATATAAATAGAGTATTATGATACCGGACCCAAGAAGGATAGAGAATGTGCATTACTTTAATAAAATATTATGAATAAAAGGAATTAAATCCCAATGTATTGATTACATTATCAGTTTTGTTAAACCATATTACACAAATGATATAGATATTACATTGGGAAGTTATAAATAAAACACACTTTATAATAAAATAAAATGAACAATATATTTGAAATCACTTTCGAATATTAGTTCTTCGTATCCAAGGTAAAGGTAAAAAATTAAGGGTGAGATAATATTATTAGTTTAAATTAGTAAAATAGAAGATGTAACGAATTAATGTGAACAGTAAACATGTAATAGTATATAACTAAGAACATATGACATTTATATAACTAGATAAGGAAAAATTAATTCGGCAATGTGAGTAGATGAAACACATGATAATAAATCAATTAATTGAGAATAAAATACATTCATAAAAAATGTCATAATAATAATGTCATAGATAAATAAAAACTGAATATAAATTAAGGAAATTCTTTTTTATTGGACACCATGTTTTCTAGTTACATGTTATCTTTACTGTTAAAGACATTCAAAATATTGTTCATAACATATCGGGTAAAGTCCTACCAGATTTTCTAATTGATTCATCTAATAAGACTACTGATGCATCAAGGAGATATATATAATTGGGTCACACCTCTATAGAACCTCCCTAATTAATTCCTCATTTATCTATTAATCAATTTAATTCATGAACAGTGTTCCTTATAAAATATCTAAATTGAGTGGTAGATTTGGATTTTATAATATTTATCTAGTAAGTAAAATAACTATAAAGTAAAAACCATTTGTAAAAATTTTATTCATTTTATGAAGTAATTATATGAATAATATAAGAGAATTTATAAATAAGAAAATAATTCTAATGGAATATTTTCAAAAAGCAGTTATTTCTTCAAGAGAGGATTGACAATCAAAATGGAAGTTAAGATTACAATGATATCTTTTTTCACTTATCAATTTTCAATTCAAAACCATTTGAATGAGATTATTCAATCCGAGACATAAAATAACATGAGTTCTGAGTGATTACTATCATTAAATAAAAAAGGGTGTATATAAACACCACACACAGTAAATAAGTGGTGTATATATATACATGATATTTGTCTCATAGTTGTAAAATGGTTTTAATAACATTTTAAATTATTTCATAACTATAATCATATTTATATTATCATATATGATTTTATAATAATATCTCATTACAGGTTTGTTATCAATATTTCTTTATTTTCATCATTTTGGTGTTAATGATAATGTTTTTTCGAGTATGTATTGCCATTTAATTTTTGTTCTTCATAAATAAAGCATGATTTAATAATATTGAATATGTAAAACATGATATAAATATCATGTATATATATATATATGTGTGTATATATTTATAAAAATTCAGAAATTTTTTAGATAGGAAATGAAAATCACCATTCATGGAGATGGTTGGCCACATGTACGCATGATTGTTGTTTCCATTATCTTTTAAAATTTAAAAAATAAGTGATATATGTATAGGTGTATTTAATAATTAATGTATTACATTTATTTCATATATTTCACATATTTCTATTAAAAGCATCTTAAATACATTCCCCAGATAGTATGAAATAATCACATCGCTTTGAGGGTGTGGTAGTCCGCAAGTCCCCAAATGATTTTATCATATTGCCAAAAATTAGAAATAATGAAGGTAATTGATATATAAAAAATTAAAAAATCGTCATTTGATTATAAATATAATATATAAACTATAAATCGATCATTATTACCACCCTTTGATGTTGGAAACAGAATAATTAATGATATCAGTTCGTGATGTAGTAGTCTTCTAATCATATGAATAATGGTTGTGTATCCCTTTTTATGGAAGTGTGTCTGAATGTATGTAAACAAATACCATTAAAAAAACTCATTATATTTATTTTTATGATGGTTTTTATATATTATTCACATAAAAATAATTTAATGGTTTGTGAGAAAATAAAACGAAAATTCCCATTGGAAAACGTAACCTCTTATTCATGTAACAAATTTTGGTATATAAAAAAATTATTCCCTGGATTTATTTATTCATAATGTGAGTCTTCAAGTTTGAGTTAAGGGATTTTGGGAGAATATTTGATTAGTTTATTTATGATCAAATGTGGTTTGAGAGGTGGGAGGAAGGGGAAGAGTGAATGCCTTTTATAGAGGAGGAGGAGTGAAATTATTGTAAATACAAAATAGTAAAGACTATTGGGAGTTACCCATTACCTCATGTGCTTAAATAATATTAAACAAATGTATAAAAGGGTACTTATAGTCTATACATACTCACAAAACACAATTTTTTTTTTCATTTTGTTCCTTAGTCGTCATGTTTCCTTACATATTTCATTTAAGTTTTTATTTAGGTAACTAGTTTTCATGCCTATTTAATTCATCCATTATGTGTATATTAAAGTTATAATTATTAATAACTTTAGACCCAAGATATTTTAAATATAATATATAATTAATGAAACAAAATTTCCATGTGCGTTGGAATGTAATTTTAAAACAATTTCTTAAAATGCCAAAAAATGCTAGTTTAACCCAAACCGTTCTAATAATGTATTTACTGTTACGGGGTAAGTATGTTCATCATAAAAGATCAATTGGTCAATTAATATAATATGTTTGATTTTTATTATAATTATTAAATAAATTGGTATAATATAATATTTTTATATAATTTTAAATCATTAAATCAAATGTCATTTATTATAAAATAACATTAATTTCAATTTTCAAATTTTTTTCTTAATTTAAATATAATATTATCAATTTAATTATGGAAATAAAATATATTAAATTAACAGAAATTTAACAAGCCATATTCATTTAGAATATATGGTAACAATAATTAATTCAATTTTCTTCAGTTTTAATATTTTTTGTATCATTTATTTTATTTAATTCATTACTAAATAATCAATACATTGGTCATTATTAAGGATTGTAAGTAACTAATTCATCTATAAAATGTAATGATAAATTATTATGATAAAACTGACTCATTTATAATTCAAAATGATATTTACACGAAAAAATATGTTGTTTTTTTCAATATCTAATGACTTTATAAATGTTAATGATGAGGTAGCTTTATTTTTTTCCTTTTCCATACATAACATATTATATATGACACATTCATGGAATTTTATCCCAATATATCCAAAAATTCAATGAAATTGATCATAATTTCGGCATATAAGAGCCCAATGGATTTTTCATAAGTGTCTAAGTCATTTATCGAGAAATATAAATGTTTAACCACAAAGTAAACTAATTTCTACCTTAATCAAGGTAATTAAGTATAATTGTTTTCAAAAATAATTTTGGTATACAATAAAATACCATGTTATTACAGAATCAATATTATACTAACTGAAAATATTTTTTTATGATTTTACAACCTCTATTTCTATAAGTGTAAAAAGTAAATTTAAAAATAATCATGAATATGTGATGATAAAATGGTGTTTAAAAGTGAAAATGTAGAATATGATCTTATGTTTATATATATATAAAATATTAAAATAATTAAAATGACTTAAATAGTGTAAAAAATCAAGTATAAAAAATACATATTTTTACTTTCAAAACTATAATTTTTATCATCATATGTCTATCAAATCTATTGGATAAATATAAAAACCTTTCATTGATTATATAATATAAAAATAAATATATCATAATGTTTTTGGATTTGATATAAACTTATGTTCTTGGTTATTAATTTCTTATATACTATATAATGAACATTGTATTGGGTTTAACACAAAACAAATTAGCAATTCATATAAATAATGCTATAAGAAAATTCAATTTATTCTAAAACTAAAACATCATAATGTCTTATGGTGTTTCATTGTACCTACGTTAAATAAATTTCATCCTCAAAATTACATATTGATAACATAAATTGAGGGTTTGATCATTGAAAATACTATTCTTCAAAAAAACACCTCTTAAATATGGTTAATAACTCCTCTTCTTAATTAGAGACAAAAGAAAATTTAAAGTTCACTAAAAACAAGGAATTTTAATATGAGAATATTGAGGGAAAATTGATATGGAACAATAATTAAACAATCATATTTGATGAAGAGTGATGGAGAACATGTTCATGAGAATTTTTTTGACCACTAGTCGATAAACCAGAGGTGTGAAAATTGTCATTGATATCGTAAAAATTGATGATAATAGGAGAAAATTATTTTTCAAAGAAACTTTTTCCTAGATTTATGGAATTATTTTAAATATTTATATATTTGATAACATATATTCTTGATATATTCTTATTAATTAAACACAATATAATATTTTTTTATTTCAAAAATTATTTCTACATAATTTAGTTGTAAATAATTAATTGAATATTGAAGTAATACATTTGTATCTAAAACCATTTAGAAATAACAACATTAACAATTTTGTATATTATTATATTATTCAAAATATTATGGTCCAACACATTTTAGTCACTTCCAATGTTATTCCTACTACTAAAATTACATTATAAAAATTAATCATCTCTTTATTACAACATCATTATCTCAGTATGAATAACAAATTGAGGGTTATATTTTCGTCAACAATAAATTCTTTAAGAAGTATATCTTTTTAATAAATAATTTTTCTTATTCATCAGTTATGTTTAATGTATTCTATCAAATATGTAATGAAAACATGTCATAGTAAATTCGTTATATATTTCATGATTCATATAATCCTGATATCATTGAAAAAATGAACAAATAACATAAAAATCGATCAAAATAAAAGCACATTAATCATTATTTTTCATATGTATCAATAGTATAAGCTTGCCCTTGATTATATAGATTATTCTGAAGTATATTTCCTTGCTTATTCTGTAATTTATTTTTTTTGTACCATATCACCTTATAGTCAAAAAATATTAATACCAGCCATTAAATTAGTCATTTTTCATTATTTGACCAAATAATGATTTTATGTACACTTATAACAAACTCCCATGCCCTTCATGAATTTCCCTAAGTGATTATTTCCACATATTTGAGAAGGAGGAAATTTTATTTATTCTAATATTATTCTTTGATGAATTCCACTGGTCTTAGTGGTTATGAAACATCATATTTATTTTATTTCACTGAAAATTACATGTATGATGTCTTTTCATTAGAAAGTGTATAAAATTTCTATTCCTTTTAAGAAATCCCCAGTGCGCTTTTCCATAATTATTACATATGGTAAAATATTTCATTCTATTATTTCCATTATCCAAATCTTATATATCTATCATATTCACATACCTACCTCCTAATCCATAATATTTATAGAATTATTTACCTATCTCCTTGGAACATGATTCTATATCATTAAATAATTAGAATAATTAGGAGACTATTTCCCTTCAAAATATTGGATTAACACAAAAAGTGATGTGATCATTTTTACTATTTTTGGATCATATAAATTGATGAGGTTTACATTCCATCTAATATGAAATATTTATAAATGATTATGTACAATATATTATATCGTATCATTATTAAATATAATGTATACTAAAATAATTAGAAAAATATTTAATATAGATAGAAATATTAATTTATATTTAATATTATAAAAATAAAAATTGTTTCTTTATGTCTTTTTTTATATATATCCTCAAAGACTAAATTATGGTTATGGTACCTAATCAATGTTATCCTAAATATTTTTTCCAAGGATAAACCTAAAATTCCATTGACACCAACTGTAACCCTCAGACTCTAGAAGCATAGATCCAATGCCTTTATTATATTAACATGTTTATAAAGAATAAAATCATTAAGGATTGATCAGTTTAGATGTTTTGACAAACTAGATTATGCATACTATACCCTTATTAAAGTGGAAGGTAGATAATAAAACTAGAAACACAATACAGTTAAATGAAAACCACCCTTTAAAGAACATCGAATTATTTTTTCTTCTTATCATGGGGATAGGAAACAAAATAAGGATGAGCTCAAATTCTAATTATGTTTATGTAAAACAAAATAAAAAATGAATAAATAAGAATCATCAAAATTTGAATTCTGATAACATATGACACATACATTTTATATAACTGGATAAGTAATAAATCAATACTATAATGTAATTAATTGAAACACAATACATTTAATTAATCAACAATTAATAAAATACATCATTACATAATGTCAATGATAACATATAATAGATTAATAATAACAGAATATTAATGAAGGAATTTCTTAATTATTGGACACCATGTTTCGAAGGTACATGGTTCCTTTACCATCAAGATCATTCACCATATGGTTTATATAATATTGGGTGAGAACACATCTGATTGGAAAAATGAGACATTTCTTGAGACTACTAATACATCAAGAGACTATTTATAACCGATACCAACCATTTTAAGACATATCCAAATAATTCCACATATATCAAATAAAAAATTTACTTCATGAATAACGTGCCTTATCATTTTTATATATTGAGTAAATGATTCATATTTACCATTATTTACCCAGTTAAAAAAATTACATTCTACTACACACCATGTTTAAATATGTTATATGGTTTATAAAAATATTATACCCACCACATAAGAGTATGTATAGAAAAAATACATGTGGTGTCTAGTGGAAATCATTTTAAGGAAGTGATTGTTTCATGAAAAAGTTTATAGTCACAAAATAATGAGAGACTGCAAAGATAAATTCTTCCACATGGAAATTCTACACTCAAAACCATTTGGATGAGATAATTCAAATTGAAGATTAAAATACAATTTCTTATGATTTATTCTTGATTTTAAATGAGAAGGGGAAGTATATACACAATACATGAAGAATAAGTGGTGAATATGACATTAATCTCAAAGATGCAAAAAGTGAGATGAAAATATCTTACCATACACTCCTATTTGATTGAAAAAATTTAAAATCATTCATAATTATTTTTGGGGTTTTTTAATGTTTTTCAAAAGTTATAATCATATTTATATTGTCATATATTATCTTAATATAATATCTTATTAACTGTTTGTTAACAATATTTCAATTTTGTCATCATTCAATGTGTTTATTGTCACGTTTTTCATGTAAGTTTTGATTTTTTTTGTTATTATTAAGTATATCATTATTTCATCATATGAATTATGTAAAACATGATTGAAAAATCATATATATTTTTTATTTCATTATTTATAGCATTCCAAAAAAATATGTAGATAGTAAATGAAATACACTGTTCATAGAGACGGTTGGCCGTACAAACACATGAACGTTGTTTCAATTTTCTTGTCATGTATAAAAAGTAAGTGATATATTTCTAAAGATATATAATCATTCAATTATAATATTTTTTTTCATAGTTTTTTATTAAAAACATCATTAATACATTCCATGTATAGTGTGAACAAATCGCATCGCTTTGATGAGATGGTAGTCCACACGTCCACAAATGATTTTATTATATTCCAACATAATGGAAAGAATGAAAATATGTGTTATATAGAAAATTATAGAGTCAAAAATTATTTAAAAATATCATATATATATATATAATGTATAAACTATAAACCTATCATAATTTTTAACCATTAAAGGTGGAAATAGAAAAAATGAATGATGTATGTTCCCTAGGTGGTCGTCCGTCATTACCACAAAATATGATTTCATATCCCATTTAGTGAATGTGTGTGAAATTATAGGTCAAAATATTAGCATAAAAATTATCATTATATTTAGGATACTATGGTTACTATATTATAATTACATAAAAATAATTTATGGGGTTGTGAAAAAAACAAAACAAAAGTCCCCATTAGAGAATATTACCTCTTCTTCGGGTAACTATATTTACATTATACGGAAATATTCCATTGGTTTTATTTCATACCAAATTGATACATCAAGGATTATGGTTGGGATGTTGGGGTATTATTGTGGTAGGTTTTGAATGATCCAATGTGTCTAGAGTGGGTTGAAGAATGGGAATAGTTAACTTCTATTTATTGTGGAGGAGGAGTGTCATTATTTTAAATAACAAAAGGCATGACTTATTGTGAGGAATCCATTACACAATATGATTCAAAAATGGAAAAATAATGGATTAAATATGAATTATGTTCTATATAATCTCACACCATACAAGAAAAAAATAATTTTTATTTTTTTCCTTACTCTCTACATTTCTTTATATTTTACAATTAGTTTATTATTTTTGGTAACTAGTTTTATAACCACTGTAATTAATCAATTAAAATAAAAGTAATTTAATAATTTTTAGGAAATATATACCCACATAATTATTAATATTATATAAAATTTAAAAGATAATAATCCCATTTTTGTTTGAAATTAATTTTAAAACAAATATATGTTTTCTGAAAAACACTTCTTTAACCCAAATAATGCTCACAATCTATTTATTATTTATTGTTATATATGTTTGTTTTAAATGATCAATTGTACCATGAACATATAATTTGTTATTTTTAATAGAATTTTGAAATAAATCAGGAAATGACTGGTTTTTTTAGTAAATTTTAAATCTTTAAATAAAATAACATTTTTATAAAATTACAGAAGTTTTAAATTTATGATTTTTTAATTACTATAAAAAGAAAAATATCATGACTATGATAGAAATAATGTAAATTAATTTTATAGATATATGAAATGAAATATTATTTTTTTAAAATAATAGAAAATAGGAATTAATTTGATTTTATTTTACTTTTAAAATTTCCATTATAATTTATTTTATATAATTATTAACAAAATAATTACCACATTGTAATTTATTTAGAATTTTATATACGTAATTCATATAAAAAAATTAATGATTATTTTTGTATGAAACAGACAACTCATTAATACTTAAAAAGGGTATGTATAACCGAAAATATGATCTTTTTTCCATATCTTGAGGATTTATAATTACTAAAATCAATGAAGGTTCCATGTTTGTATTTTTTCTTACATAACATATTATATAGGTCATTTTCAAGGAATTGTGTCCCAAAAACTCATAAAATTCAAACCAATAGGGTATATTTTTGACATATTGGATGATAATGGTTTTTGAAAAAGTTTATAGGTAATATTTTTCATTATGATTAATGTTTAACCACAATGTAAAATTATTTTTATTTTAATCATTTAAATTATGTTAAATTAATTTCACCAATAAATATGGTAAGAGGCTAGGTTGATATTATTAGAATATAAATATTTTCCTAATTGTAAGATGTCACGACCCTTCCCGGTGAGGCCCAAGCCTCCACTCCCCATGCCCGCCTCTAATAGACCAGGGGCTGGTGACTAGCACTGAGTAGGCATATCAATAAAATGGGAGGAATTTTTTATAAACCTGTACATATGCACGCACATCTCCAAGCCCAAAAAGCTGAAAAGAGAAAACTATTAAAAATGGAAATTCATGCATACACTAAAATCCCAACATACAGTGTATGACATGAAAGTAAATTATAGTAAGTGTAAAACCCTGGGCCAAAAGTACAATCCCACCAAAAGAGAGTCTGTAACAAAGTCTAGCCTGTAATGAAAGGTATTGTTACTGCAATCTGTAGCCGTAGGAACACACCTCGGCCTATCTGATCTCACTGAGCACCGTCCTGTCCTAGTCCACCTAGAATCATGTCAAATGCTCACTCTTCTGCACAAGACAAAACATGTGTGGGCAGAGCCCGTGTATTGATGAGTATAAAAATACCCAGTAGGACAACTCGAAACCAGAAAGGAAATAAAACAAGGGAAATACCACAAAAGAAAAGATATAGTCAGCTCCACACAGTATATGTCTACAAAAAATAATACAAGAATATCCAGATATACTAATTCACGATCGACCATTGCGAATACACCACTATGATCAAACTAGAAGATTCCACTAAGAACATTACAAGGATACCACACTCCATGGACTTAGGAGAGATATACAATGTACTCATTCCAGGAGAACGCACTCCAAATGTACTTGAGAATATGATGCTCAAATTTGTATCACAACCAATAGCCATGGGGTGATTCCAACAACTCAGTTTGAGGTAATACACAAAAGTAGAGGACCAATTCCCTAGTGAAGTAGGTCACGTCAACACCAAGAACTCTACTAGGGTTCCAGGAATGAATAGAAGGTCCGGATCTACGTCTCATAGATGGAATTACAACAACTCCATTCAGGAAGTCCGGTTGAAGGGATCATACTCATATACATATGAAATGTTATTGGAAACCTTCAGGTGAAACGCCAAGGGGACGAACCCTAAAGAATCTAGTCCATGTCATAGAAGGCCACTGGCTCAAGCCATGTAAAACAGGTTACATGGCGTGTAGTATGGTTACAATTCGTGTACCTTGAACTCGGGCACTGCCCGTGTAAATGGCTCGTGTCACATGTCCATGATCTGTAAAACTCAACTACATGACGTGTAGAAGGATCACACGTCGTGTTCTCTGACTTTGGGTACTTCCCATGTAAACGGCCCATGCCTGGAATCAATGTTTAGAGGAATGCATATACATGATGTAGATGTCTAAGCACACGTCGTGTTATGCCAACTGGGAAACATTTGTGTACCCTGGCCGTATGCCCGTACAAGATGTATGTCCGGGTGGCCTGCCCATGTACCAGTACACGGGGTATCCTGTGTAGCTGTTTGGGTCTTTCTGAGGAAGGGTATACCCTCCATTTCATTGGACGTGTACCCAAACCGTGTCTGTGTACTCCCAGAGTACACGTCGGGTGGCCCGCTGACGAACACATGCCGTGTAGCCCATACTACACGTCATGTAGTCTAGAAATTTCTAGAACTCAGTCTTCTTTCCTTCACACCTCGGCCGATCATCTGGTTTCAGATTCTGATGTCCATTTTCCGTGAAACATAAGACACTGGGTTTCCTTATCCTCGTGATGTTCAATCAGTGGGTTTCAGTCCTTCGAGCGGCTTCGAAATATGATTCCGGCCACCCGTGAAATTTTTTTTGAACAACGATATATTCTGGCCTGCTTCGATCCATTAGCCAATACAGTCGTTGCACCTGTGCAAGATCACTTCAGTATCGATTCTTCAATTTGGGATCATTGCGTCATAGAATGAACATGCAATGATATGTTGTTCATCTCCCCATGAAGAACACAATGAACGCATGAAAGAAAAATCGAAGAAAATCCAATGAAACAAATTTGAGGAACGAACCTCCAACATCGTTCGTCACGGCGTTGATCTACTCCCGTTAATAGAATTAAACAGAGATGAAAAAAACAATAATAAATCAACATGGATCAATTTCCAAAAAATCCTCAGAAAATCCAATCCCGCAATTATGATCGATCTGATGGCTAATCTGTTCATGGATTAGTCCGCTTTAATCGTAGGAATTAATAAAGGGGAAGGAAACCAAAACCAAACATCCTCCATGGATATGCGGCGTTCGTTGGCGATGATCCGGTAACCGCGTCGTCATTGCCGGTGAAATTTGCCAAGAACACCGTTTCTACATTGGGGGTTTCCTCCAGATCCCCATGGGTTTAAGGGTTATGAGGTCTATAACCCTTGACCCTTGTGCAAATCTCTATTTAAACAGATTAGAGATATTTTCCAAAACAAGATTTAATAAAATATTTTTAATAAAATATTTTATTACGGTTACGTCTAAAAACCATATTTCATCACCAGTCTGTGCCGACCCATGTTAGGTCTTATCTAGGGTAAACACGATTCTCTGGATTCAACGGTTCCATTTGATTTTTGATCCGAGCACCCATTTATGATTTATTCCTTTTTTTTAGGAAAACCCCACACGTGCATAAATTAATTATTTAGTTAATTATAAACTATTATTCCGGGCTCCCCAGGCCTTAGAACTGCACACCGTCTCAAAGCCTGTTCTCAAAAGAATTCCCACATAATACTAAAATAAAATATGGTAAAATCCGAGATATTACATCACACCCACCATAGGGATTTTACATCCTCGAAAATCTAAAATAAAGGCTACTCAGAAAGATGTGGGTAATGTATATGAATTTGAGCCTCCCTCTCCCACTTGCTCTCCTGGAGATTCTCGTAATTCCACTCAACACACACCAAGGGAATATATCACCCACGAAGTATCTTGTCATATCGATCCATGATCTCTACTGGGAACTCAGCAATGGTCATTCCATTATCGATGTCCAGCTCGCCCCAGTCGATAACGTGAGATGGATCATGCACGTATCTCCGTAGCTGCGACACAAAGAAGACGTCATGTACCCGGTCCATCTGAGGAGGTAAGGCCAAGTGGTACACCACCTCGCCAACTCTACTCAGAATATGAAAAGGGCAGATGAACCTTGGAGATAGCTTGCAGCCTCAGCCAAATCTCTGAAATCCCCATCGAGGTGAGACCCGAAGGAACACATGGTCTCCCTCTTCGAACTCCAAGGGCCTCTGTCTCCTGTTGGCATAAGTCTTTTGCTGAATCTGTTCACTCTTCATCCACTCCTGGATGACCTACACCTTCTTTGTAGTAGCTCGCACCATCTCCAGGCCCATTACTGCTGACTCTCCTAGGTCAGTCCAGCAAAGTGGTGACCAGCAAGGTCGCCCGTAAAATGCCTCGAATGGCGCAATACCAATAGTGGAATGATAACTATTGATATAATAAAATTCGAACAGTGGTAGGTGATCCTCCTAGCTACGACCGAAGTCACGTATGCAAACCCATAACATATACTCTAGAACCTACATGGTCCGCTCCGTCTTCCCATCAGTCTGAGGATGAAACGCTATGCTCAAGTGTAACTTAGTGCCAAAAGCTTTCTGCAATACCTTCCACAACCGGGACGTGAAACAAGCATCATTATCTGAGACGATCGTGGATGGAACTCCATGAAGTCGAACTATCTACTGCTCGTAGAGGTGTCCTAAGATCTCTACTAAAATCTATTCCCATATGGCTAGAAAGTGGGACGATTATGTGTGTCGGTCAACGATCACCCATATGGCATCGTTTCCTCTGGACGTACGTGGTAAACCCTATCACGAAGTCCATGGATATCCCATACCACTTCCACTCTGGTACCTCAAGGGGCTGAGTCAAACCTACTAGCACTTGGGGCTCAGCCTTTACTTGCTGACAAGTAAGGCATTGCGAAACAAACTCTGCCACACTCTTCATCATTCCTGGACACCAGAACAGACATCGGAGGTCCTGGTACATCATTTCCATGCCTGGATGCATAGCCAAATGAGATGTATGGAACTCCCTCAGAACCTCCTCCTGAAACGTAATGGGTACTACTATGATCCCTCTAAAAAGAACAACGTCCTCCCCACCATTTGAAAATCCATCCACAGCATCACATGTAGATATATGAGCATGCAGTGTCTCACAACTAGCATCCTTGAGATGTGCCTCCCTGAATCATTTTAAGAGTGGAGGGGTCACAACCATCTACTGAAGTAATGCTCCACCATCTGTATCCACAACGGATAACTGTAAAGTGGCCAACTGCCTCGTCACCTCATCCAAAAACTACGAACTAGATTTTTTACTGAGATCATCTGCCACAACGTTCCCCTTCCCAAGAGTATACATGTTCTCAAATACGTAATCCTAGAGGAAATCAAGCCATTGCCTCTGTCTCAAATTTAGATCCTTCTGAGAAAAGATATATCTGAGACTCTTATGATCATAGTAGGCAATAAACTGCTCGCCCATCAGGTAGTTCCACCACATCTTCATCGTGAAGACTACCACTACCAACTCAAGATCATGGGTCACATACATCTTCTCGTGTGGCCTCAACAGACGTGAGCCATAGGCAATCACCACTTTCTACTGCATCAGGACACAACAAAGCCTAATTCCTGATGCGTCGCAGAACACTACATACTCAACACCCTCCTCCGGTAATCTCATGATCGGGGCGCTCGTCAGACTCTATCTTAATTGCTGAAAAGCCTGCTGGCATCTCTCGGTCCACATGAAAGGCTACCTCTTTCAGGTCAAGGCATTCATGGGTGCTGAAATCCTATAGAAATCAAGAATTAATCTCTGATAGTAGCCTACCATCCCAAGGAAACTCCGCACCTCCGTCTTTCTCTGGGGTGGATACCACGATAACACTGCCTCTAACATGGCTGGGTCCACTGCTACACTATGTACTAAGATAACGCTTCCCAGAAAGTGGACCTCCTGTATCCAGAATTGACACTTCAATAGTTTATCGTACAAATGGTTCTCTTAGAGTGTATCCAAAACCATCCTTAGGTGCCTCACACGCTCCTCCTCGGACACAGAGTAAACATGGATATCATTGATGAAGACAACCATTAACCGATCTAGATAGTACTGAAACTTCTGGTTCACGTGTCCCATAAACATTGTCGGGGTGTTCATCACACCGAAGGGCATCACCAAGTACTCATATTCACCGTAGAGACATCTGAAAGCCATCTTTGGAATATCCTCATCCCGTACTCGCAACTTGAGATAGCCTAATCGTTGATCAACCTTCAAGAACCATCGTGTCTCTCTTATGTGGCCATAGAGGTCATCGATTCTCGGTAGTGGATACAGGTTCTTCACAGTAACCTAATTGATGAACTGATAATCCACACACAGCCTCAAGCTTCCATCCACCTTTTAGGAAAACAACACTGGGGTCTCCCAGGGTGAAACACTAGGTCGCACGATGCCCTTCTTCTTCAAGTCTTCCAGCTGCACCCTCAGCTCACTATGCTATGCAAGAGCCATCCGATATGCTGATGCTGATATTGATGTCATCCTGGGTTGCAACTCAATGCAGAAATCTATCTCCTGACAGGGAGGTATCCTAAGGAAATCCTCCAGAAAGACGTCCTCATACTCAGCCACTACTACCGGAAACTGGAAAGCCGTAACATCTACTTCGCCAAGGGCTAGGGTAGCCAAATGATATGAAATCAACTATACCATCCTACGCATGAGTCAATATGGCGCTGCCTGGGTCTCCTTTTCATCGAAGAAGGATAACCTCGTTCCATCACTACAGACACACCACACCCTTCACCTAAAACAATCAATCTGGGAATGAATTGTGGATAGCCAATCCATACCAAGAATGACATCATATGTCCTCGATGCTACCACCAAGAGGTTCCAACCGAATCTCTCTCCTCCAAGGGTCAGGTCAAACTGTCTGCAAAGGTGTGTGATCTCAGAATCTCCTCCAGTAGGTGTTTCTAAGCGTAATGGTCAAGTAAACGACTCAACTAGAATATAAAGGTCTTGACCAAGATACGAATCCATAAAATAATGACTAGCATCTGTGTCTATTAGTATGACAACCAAAGTAGAAAATACACAGATTATACCTCTATTCATTCCAGGAGAACCTGGGTCATGAGCCTCTGTTGCCAGCAGTTTCCCCTGTCTCTGTCCACCAGCTCCCTAAGCATGGGGTGGACCTCCTAGGGGTGGTGGTGGTAAAAGGTCAAAATGTTGACCACCTCCAGTAGCTCTCCCAGCTCCTCTACCATGTCCTCTGCCCCGCGGATCTTTCTGTTCCACACATTGCCTCTTCCTCGGTGGTCCATACACTCCTCCAATATCAGTAGTACGACGGGTCAGGCAATCTCGAGAGAGTTGTCCCCAACCATCACATGAGTAGCATCGCTTCTCTCAAGGATTGTTGGATGCACCCTGTGATCCCTGTACGTCATATCCTTGGTCCAGGGATCTCCTCTGGAAACATATCCCATGCTTGTGTCCCTAACGTTGGCTCCCTACTACTGAGGTCTCTACTTCAGCTCATTCACCACTGAAAACTGCTGGTTGTCTCTGCTCTGCTAATAATCTCTCAACCACCAAAGCCCACTTGAGCACCCCCACATTAGTAGGAATTCTCATATGGATGATGCTAGCTTGGATATCTCAGTGCAAGCCCAGCTCAAAAGTTTGATCTCTAATGTACCGATCCCTGACTATATCCATCGAGTACCGAGAGAGGTCGGTAAAACTTGATGAATAGTCCTCCACCGTCATGGTCCCCTACTAAAGCTGAAGAAGCTCCTGTATACGTACTTCTCTTAGGTTAACCGGTGAAAACTCCTCTTTGAAGAGATGCTAAAACTCTGACAATGCAAGAGTCATCTCGTTTTGATTCTGGATAACCAAACTCCACCACCACCCTATCGAGCCCTGCAAAAGGCTCACCTCCAAGATCGCCATTTGGTCTATTATTTTCCAGACTAAAGGGAAGACTCTGGTCACTGCCTCAAGCCAGTCCTGTATGGCCTGAGGGTCAGGATCACCATGAAACCTGATGGGTCTCTGTCTATGAAACTCATGGAGAGTGCTCAGCATACGCTCCTCCTCTACTGGTACACCAGGCACCAAACACTGCTCCATAGGTGGTAGAAAAACTGGCACACCACCTGAAGGTAAAAATGGGGGATTTGGTCCCTGAATTGAAGCATCATCACTAAGGGGTCATCCTCGTGATCGAGCTACTGGATCCTACTGGGTGCGCATCGCAGAGGCATCCTGTAAAGAAACAAGATGTATCTCAGTCAGTGAGTATATCTGGAGAGAATAATCATGAAGGACATAGAAACTACAACCTATTCCTATATGATGCATGTAACATTATTTTCCCATGAAACTAGTGTTCTCATGTTCCAAGTCGAAAATAAAGTTATCAGAGTCCTGATGTATGGATACGTCGGCTGCCCGCACCAACACCGGGGTCCCTGACCTGAAATCCAAACTCCAAACACTTAACACTATTTCCCCAAACCAACTCACAGACTCTCGGTCCTAAAGTCGAACCGACCACATCTGATACCACATTGTCACGACCAATCCTAGTGGGGACCAAACCGCAACTCCCCAAGCCCGCCTCCAATAGGCCAGGGGCTGGTGACTAACACTGAGTAGGCATATCACTAAAATTGGAGGCATTTACTATAAACATGTACACTCGTATGCACATCTCCAAGACCAAAAAGTGGAAAAGTAAAAACTACTAAAAATTGAAATGCATGCATACACTAAAATCCCAGCCAATAGAGCACGGTAAGAATGTAAAGTCCAGAAAGTGTAAAACTCGGGCCAAATGTAGAAGCCCACTAAAAGAAAGTCTGTAACAAAGTCCAACCTGTAATGAATTGTACTGGGACAGAAATACGTATCCATAAGAACACATTTTGGCATATCTTATCTCACTAATCACCATCCGGTCCTAGTCCACCTGTAATTCTTTCAAAGGCATGCTCGTCTGTAGAAGATGCGACACGTGCTGGCAAATCCTGTGCATGGTTGATTATAACAATACCAAGTAGGACACCTCGAAACAACAAAGGAAATACAACAAGGGAAATACCACAATGGAAAGATACATTCATCTCCACACAGTATATGTCTACAAAACATATAACAAGAATATCCAGATATACTCATACACGATCGACCGTCGTGAAACCACCACTATGATCGAGCCCGAAGATTCCACTAAGCATGTAACAAGGAGAACAAACTCCTTGGTCTGGCGAGAGAGATACGAAGTAATCATTCTTGGAGAACACACTCTACAAGTTATTCAGAATATGATGCACAGTTGAGGATCAGAACCAATTTCCATGGGGCGATTCCAACAACTCAGTCCGAGCTAATCTGCTAAGCAGAGGATTGACACCCGGGTAAAGAAGGTCACGTCAATACCAAGAACTCTACTTAGGGTTCCAAGAATGAATAGAGGATCCATCTTTACGTCTCACAGAGAGGATTCCCATAACTCTATTCAGGAAGTCCTACTGAAGGGATCATAATCTTGTACATAGGAAATGATAACAGAAACCATTAGGAGAAAGGCCAAGGGGAGAACCCTAAAGAAACTAGTCCAAATCACAGATGGCCACTGGCTCAGACCATGTAAAACAGGTTACACGGCATGTAGTATGGTTACATGACGCGTTCTTTGACCCTAGGTACTACCCATGTAAACAAACCTTGTCACCTATCCAAGCTGTGTAAAACTCAACTGTATGGCCTGTAGAAGAATCACATGTCGTGTTCCCTAACTCCAGGTACTGCCCGTGTAAACAGACTGTGTCTGGAATCAAAGTTGTGTAGGAAAGAATATACATGACATGTACGTTGAATCACACACTGTGTTATGTCGTGTGGGAATCAACAGTGTACCTTGGACGTATGCTCGTACACAGTGTTTGTCTGTGTCTCCATCCAGTGTACTTGTACACAGGGTATCCCATTTAGCAGGTCGGGTCTGGCCGGGGAAGGGTATACAAGCTGTTTACTTGGCTGTGTACCCAACCCATGTCCATGTACTCCCAGAGTACATTCCGGGTGGCCCCCTGACGAACACACGTTGTGTAGCCCATACTACACGCCGTGTAGTCAAGAAATTTCCAGAACGCCGTCTTCTTCCTCCGTGCCTCATCCGATCTTCCAGTTTCTGATTCTGCTTTCCGTTTGACATGAAACTCAAGATGTTGGGTCGCCTCATCATCATGATTCCAAATACATGGGTTTCAAGACATTGATTGGCTCTAAAATCTGATTCTGGCCACCTGTGCAGAAATCGTTCAAAGAACGATATCTTCCGATCCACTTCGATCGGTCCATTGAAATCGTCGTCGCACCTCCGTATGTTCACTGCGGTATTGATTCTTCAATTTGGGATCGTTGCGTCGCAGAACGGATGTGCAACAATCTGTTGTTCATCACCCCACGATGAATGTGAAGAACGAGTGAAAGAAAAGGGAAGAAAATCTAATGAAACAAATTTTAAGAATGAACCTCCACCGTCGTTCATCACAACATGGATCTGCTCTTGTTAATATGCTTAAACACAACAGAAATCAACAATAATAAATCAGAATGGATCAATTTCCCAAAAATCCCTTCAAAAGCCCATCCCGCAACTACGATCGATCTGCAGGATAATCTATTCGTGGATTAGTCTGCATTCGTCATAGCAATCTAGAACGGGGAAGGGAACCAAAACCAAACATCCTACCTGGATCTGCGACGTTCATTGACGAAGATCCGGTCGTCGTGTTGTCGTCACCGATGAAATTCATCAAGAACATTGTCGTCGCTTTGGGGGTTTCCTCCAGAGCGTCCAAGGGTTTCAGGGTTATGAGGTCTGTAACCCTAGACCTCTGCACAAATCTCTATTTTAAAAGATTATATATATTTTCCCCAAAAATATTAAATAAAATATTTTAATTAAATATTTTATTACGGTTACATCCAAAAACCAGATTTCATCACCGGTCTGCGCCATCCGATGTTAGGTCTCTTCTAGGGTAAACACACTGCTTTGGATGCATTGGTGCCCTCAGATTTCTGATCCAATCACCCATTCAAGAGTTATTTCAATTTTTCAAGAATACCCCCCTCTCACGTAAATTAATTATTTAATTAATTTCAAACATTTGTTCCGGGCTCACCGGGCCTCGAAACATCATGCCATCTCAAAGCCTGGTCTCAAAATAATTCCCACAAAATACTAATATAAAACATGGTAAAATATGAGACATTACATTACTAATTATTTTCATTTTTTGAAATAAATTTTAGTTATTTTTATAAAATAAATTTAATCTAATACCCAAAATTTAATGATAAAGTAGGGTTTTAAAGTGAAAATGTTCAAAAGTTCATTAATTTTTTTCTAAACTAAATATAGAAATTCCTAAAATGACTTAAATTAGATTAATAGATATATTATTGATCTATATTGACTTTAAACACAATTTATAATATAATTTATCTTTAATAATTATTAAATAAAAAAATAATTTTTCAACTAAAATGCTATATGTTTTTGTATTCATTAAAAAATGAAACATCTCAGAAAAATTACAAAAAATAATCTTAAGATAATATTTGAAATTAAGCATAAAAATTTTAATTTATTTTGAAAAATTTAATTTAAAAAAGGGTTAAAATGTAGTTTTAAAATAGGAATACAAATATAAGGTTGAAAATTCCTTTAGAAAAATAATGGTTTTTATACATAAAACTTGATTAGTAATAATCATTTGTCTATAAAACCTAATCGATGAATGTCAATAAAAAATTAATTTTATATATAATAAAATAAATTCCATGATGTCATAGTATTTTATATATACTTCTATGATTGGTCTTGCATGTCTTAAATTCTATCAATTAAACTTGGCATTGCGAGTAAAATAAACCAACTTGGTGTTGCGTATAAAGAAAGGTACAAACAAAATTAAATTTATTCTAAACAAATAACATTATAACGAATTTGGGTGCTACATTAATGGAATGTGACTATGAAATATGAGTAATGTTAACATCATGATCACATGAAAAATAACATAATTTGGTTTCCAAATATTATATATAACATTTGTGGGAAATAAAAATATAGACATGGAGTAGATACTATCATCAATGAGGATTCTAATTACTCTATACAAGGATACACTAATTGAGAAATAAATTCATAAATATATTATATTTTACATAAAATATGTTTTTTATATATATGAACAGAATTTATAATGAAATAAAATATAATTATTGAAGAATATATGAGTAGAAGAAATAAGATCATGTTGAGGTATTTTAAATTATAAAAGAATTTTGAGTTCTCAAAATCCCATATGGATTTAGTAACACTTGAATTAAAATATAGTGAAAATGGTTATCATTATATATTTTCAAGTACCTACTATTTCACTAAAATTTATGATAAATGAAACCTATTGATAATACATACACAATAAGAAGACAAATATGTGTTGAATATGAATTGTATCAAAATTTAAATAAAAATGAAATATCAATTCTCTTACATTGATTTCGATTAATTTTCCACATATTGAAAAATTATAGAAAAACTAAATTAAGATTATCATATACCTTCATAGTAACCTTATTCATATATATTTTAGTTACTATATATTATTTCATATCATATGATATTTATATATGATATTTTTTTCTTATGTTTTTAGTTTGAGAGGGTTTATTTCGTTTCTACATAATAAATTTTGAAATAAAACATGGTAGATTTTTTTGTAGGAAAATATTATACCATCCATAATTTTAGGGTTTTATGTATTTTATTATTCTATTATCATGTAATTTTTTTAGTTATATAGGTTTCAATAAAATAAATTCTTATTATGAAATGTACTTCAATATGTTCATTTTAGAAGGCTTAGTTTTTGATGAATGTTTATTATTAATATCACTTATAGTATGTATTATAATATTATTATATAATTTTAATTTTTTCCTAAAAATAATTTTTTTATATAAAATACACGTTTACTATCATCCATTTCAGAAGATGATGAAAATTGAAATGGTTTTTTCAAGGGAGGGTTAGTCCGCGCATATAAAGATAAGGCTATTGTATTACATAGAAAGAAAGGGTGTATAAAACTAAAATAATTATCTTTTAATCATATTAATCATGTTTTAATAATTTTAATTTTAAACTAAATAAAGTTATTTCCATTAATGTTATGTTTTTATGAAAATCACCACTCGTCATTCGTGGATGTGGTTGTTTGTACACTTCCATGACAACATATTCATTTTTACAATATTTTGAAGAAATATAGAAAAGTACTATTATATTTTTATAAGAAAATTTCAGAATATTATTTATATTTATGTTATAATAAATCTATGGATATAAAATAATATTAATAAGAATATTAACAAAAATAATTTATTGAAAATAACACATTATCAGATATTGTACCCCCCAACATTAATATTTGAAATCATGATTTAAGGACTAAACATTTAATATTATTAAATATTATCCTAATTTTTGTATAAAGTATTATATCCAATGTTTTAGATTATTTATATATGGTTTTGAACTAATTTTTAATATAAGATGCTAAATACAACATCCTAAGTAAAATATTACATAAGATTAATAATAACAAACAATGGTTTTATAAATATAACATATTATTTATAAATGGTTATACTTAACTTATAAATAAAATCTATTATATATAATTATTTTTATGAAAATAATTTCATTCCATTATTATAATTTATTTATAATAATGATCATTTTCGAATAATAGATATTTCTTTACTATTCACCTTGAAAGTTTTTATTTTAGAAAAATATGAAAAAAATATTTTATGATAATATCGGAATGATGACTGAATTAATAAAATCTATCTTCATAAAATTAAAAATATAGAATTTTTAAATATATCTCTTAACATTAAAAATTTTATATATATATAATTTTTATTAAAAAATGTCATTTTAAATCATTTTTTTCAGTATCATATTGTGTTTTCATTCCAAATTGGTAACAATATTTTTATTTACTAGTTTGTTTATTACAATTACATTTTACAAATAATATTCATCTAATATTGTTTGACTGGTAATAGTTTTCCTTTTCATGTGAAAAAATATATTAGGGATAATTTTATGTTCAATAAATATAAATTACAAAATCTAGGGATTTTATATTTTCATATTATGAAAGGTAGTCTGATAATTTCATTTTAGGAAGTTATGTTTACTATGAAAATATAATTTGAATCCATTTTATAATTTTTGATATTATATTTGTATAATACTAATAGTTTCATAATATTTTTAATTTAAATAAATTTTTTATGTCATACATGGTAGGTGCTAATTGGAAACTAAATGTTTCATTCTTTAGAGGTTGTAGTTCACACGTATATCGAAGATGCTATGATTTTTCATAAAACATAATGGGGAAGAAAAATTGAATAATTATCATATATATATATTTTAACCATTTTATATATATTATAATTTTTTATCTAATTACTGTTTGGGATTATACATGTAATTTGATTATGAAAAATTAGGCCCTCTGTTTGCAAAGAAGGTAGTCTGCACAAACACATGATACCATCATAATTTAATTTTGAATAGTTTTAGATGAAGTATGAAAACATATATTCTATTAGAATAATAAAATTTCATCATATTATACATTTATATGTTATTAAAGATTAATTTATATATAATGCTTGGATGATTAAGATTAAAAATAAAAAATGTTTATGATGTATTACTCACATTGGGAGCTTTAACACTCTATTGAAAGTGTTTATATATAATATTCCCATTATAAAGTTTCTAGACAAAATAAGATAATGGATGATCAAGAGATATTTATAATAGAAAAAATTATTATATTTTATGTATAATTTCAATAAGGAATTTTTATATTGAGACAATGGTTGTAATCTCCTTTTATAAGTGGAGAGAATGACATATTGTTAATAAAAATTATTTTTCAATTATTTCATGACAAAACATAATTGTAAAGGTATGAAAATGTGGTAATTAATTGAGTGGATAAGGTTTTGGGTTGAAAAATAATCATACACTCAATTTCAAAAAATGTTTTAATCATTTTTCATGTCATATAAAATTTAGTTTTTTCATTTTATAGTCAACTTTTTTAACCATGAAAACTATTTTTTATCTATGTAATATATATTTTACTAAAATTATTAAATGATTTCTATTAATAAATATTGTTCTTATGAATCAATATTTTTCATATTAACAATAAAATAAAATTCCTAAATATCATAACATAAATATTTAAAAAATTCAATATATATAAATTTTTTTTGTAGAAAATGTGTTTTACTATTACTTCTTCATAATATTATATTACATTAATCATATATAGATCCACACATTACATAATTTAACATTACCTCACTTTTTCATAATAGTTAATACTTTACAGTAATATATTCCCAAAGACGGTATTATTATAGTTCCATTGGAGACATGAAAATATGAACATTGGTATATAAGATACCCCCATTATCTCCCACTAGGGTATTCATGAATGAATCTATATTGAAATAAATCATACGTAATACATATCTTTATAATATGGGGAATAAAAACATAAAAAGTGGGGATCTCAAATTCCCAATAAGTAAATAAAGGATATATGTAATAATAAACATGAGAACAGGGGTAGGAAAACATGAAAATGTTATTAGACGATCATACCCTACATTTCAAAGATGATAAAAAAATCATAGAATATTTATTAGTGGTTTATAAGACTGTAATCAGAAGGGAATTTAGATCATAAACCATGAATTAATAACATAGAAACAACTTATTTAATTTTGGAAGTCACAAAAACCCATACTAACATTACCTATATGTTAAGGCATATTTCCATAACACAATAGGGAACTTCATGGAGACTACACCTATAGGGCAGGATACACAACCATCCCCGACCATAGTCCATTAATTTTAAGGGACCATATTTCCTCATCTTCCAATAGTTTTTTACATTCCCAATCTCCCCATAGTGGATCAGGTTTCCCCATAGTCCCATAATGAATCGTGTTTCCCCATTATTCAATAGTGGATAGGGTTTCCCTATCTTCCCAGAGTGGATCCGATTTCCCAATATTCCATAGTCGATCAAGTCATTCACATGATTTTCATCAGTACCTCTTATGATATAAATCATTACCCAATGAATTAGAGGAAGATATACGTTCCACCCATCCAATAATGAAATCACAAAATCATGTTCCACAAAACTCATAAACAATAATATCATAACCCTTGAAATGAAATGGGTGTCATAAACCATTAATCATATAATTTTTTGTGGAAAAAGAAAAGTTTTTATAATCATTTCATCAACTAATAACCATGTAAAGAATAGGGTTTCAAAGAAAATAATACCCATAGAGGAAGACGGGGTTTCATAAACTTATAACCCATTAATGTGAAACAAGTTTCACAAATAACATCTAATAAATAGATAACCCATTCAGAGAATGAAAATGAATAAAACTGTTTAATAATTGTCCATAAAGGCTTGAGTAACACCAACATATGTCATGTTAGATGGAACATAATTTGGAAATTTCCATTGAAATAAATTATAAAGAAAACATCATTTATATAAAAAAATCATTGAAATCCTAAATTCATTTGAAAAAATGTATCTTTGAAAACATTAAATGGATTCATGAACACATTTTGAAGACCATTTTATTAGAAATGAATCTTAAAATCACTCTTGAAAACAATTTCATTGGAAAAGAAGCATGATTTTTTAAAAACTATTAAATTTAAATGTAAGAATGTCTTAAAAAACCATTTTTTTAAAAATTATACTTGAATTTTTTTAAAGAACCTTATTGGAAAAGGAATCTTGAAATCAATTTTGAAGACTATTACATTGAATAGGAATCTAGAGAACATTTTTAAATAAAATTTATTGAAAATACATTAAAAACATATAATAGAATATTTGAAAACCATTAAAAATTGATAAAATATTTTTATTTGAAAATTAACTTCAAAATAAATTAATAAAAATTGAAATAATTTTTAACACATTATTTATGAAATTCAAGGCAAAAGTCTCAATGAAAGAAAATAGAGATAATAATACATTACTGATTTGGTAAATATTGAAACATAAACCCCATAAAAGATAGAAAATAAATATCTTTGTATATACACAGAAATATTTTGATAAAAATAATAAAATATATTCATGGGTAAGATAAACATCCCACAAAAGAAATGATTGGTGGATAACTGGTAAATCTCACAAAAATAAATGTGAAACTAGAAATCCCCTCATCTTTTATCACGAATCTCATCATACTCATTCAACACTATTGCATTACAATTAAAATTTTATTATACATCTATCATAGAACCATATTATTATATCAAATACCATATATGGTTTTATATAACCCAATTATTAACACATCAAAGTTATGGTTACTTTTCATGTAATATTTGTTTCGTTTTTCTCATGTGTATTAATTTGTTATATTTGTTGTTTTCATACGTAAATCATTATTTAAATAATTTAAAACATGATATAGATATTATTTATATTCTATATATATATATATATATTTATTATAATATATTAATTATATATATATATAATTAAATATACCATTAATGGAGATGGGTGGCCATACGTACACATTAATGTAGATTTTGTATTCTCGTAATATTGAAATAAAGAAAATAAATTAAATATTTTTTATATATAAATATATTAATTATAATATAATTATAATACAATATTTGTCAAATAAATTTAATGAACCCATCATTAATACATTCCATGTAGAGATTGAATGAATCACATCTCTTTGAGGAGGAGATTGTCCCGACATCACTAAATGAAAAAATCGTATTTAAAAAAATGTAAACAAAGAAGGTAAGAGTCATATTATAATCATAGAAGCATAAAAACAAAAATAATATCATATATATCATATTAAAACATAAGTTTTATCATTATTTACAACCACGATAGGTGGTAATGTAAAATTAACAACATTGTTTCCTAAAGTGGATGTTCACTATACCCACGAACGTTACATTTTTTACCTATTTGATGGAATTGTGGGTAAGTATAAGTTTAACCCATGATATATCAAAATATAAATATATTTTGGATACTTATTTAATTATTTATGAATTTAATAATAACTACTGAAGTGATATATAAATAAAATTAAGGAAATGAACTTGTGGAAGGATGCTTCCCCTTCCTTGGATAACACCTTTTGGGTTTCACCAAAGGCATTCCTTGGTCTGATTTATGACCAAGGTGGATTTAAAGAGTAAGGGGGATGTTATGAGGTTAATATATCATTTATCATCCAATCTAATATACTTTTATAGGTTTGAATAATTGCAATAGTTGGTGAAATTTTATAAGGGATGAAAGGAACACAATTAGAATTTTTAAAAAAATAGTTTTAGCCACATATTCACCAAACAAAGTAATAAAAAATTAAATAATATATGGTTTATGGATTATATATGGATAAAAATTTGATTTTTAAAATGTGGATATGTCATTTGGTGCCTTAATACTAAGGTTTAGTCCATTGTTATGCTTAATTTTACCTTAATCATTATAATTAATTTTAATCACATTCACAAATATTTTTGGTCAAAAATTATGTTGATTTTATTGGAATATAACTATAATAATAATTAGAACTAGATATTTACACTGATAAAAAATCAATTCATAGAATCAACATAATTAAATATAATGGTAATTCCAAAAATGTGGTGATAAATCCGGTCTTAATGTGAGAATGTTCAAAATATTTTTAAGGTTTTATTTGTAAATTAAATATAAAAATTATTAAAATGAGATAAATTTTTTTAATAAATGTATAATTGAGCTATTTTTACTCTAATAATATCTGAAAATTCAATTTAACTAAATAAATAAAATAGAAAAAATTAGTTTTGAATTAAAATTAATTATTTTTAACTATTTGTCCAAAAATAATGTTTTTAAGAAAAAATTAACCCTAACATAATAATTATATAATGAAGTCAAAAATGATGTTTTTATATAAAAATAAATTTTTAAAAGTGACCAAATTTTATTTTATTATTGTTCATAGAAGGAACAAAAGAAGTTCCTTTATGAAAATATTGTTTAAAAATATATATATAAATTACTAAAAATCACATCCTTCATTTGAAATATGTTTAATTTATATGAATGATTTATAAATAACATTTAATTTTTTTATTACTTTTATATTACTATGATTAATTGTTAGGTTATGACTATGATGTTTAAATTATTATTATAATAATGTCTTGTTTTGTAGAATCTCAATGTTTTGTGTAACACAAGTCAAGTATGTGTTCTGTGTATCACATTCACATCTGGATGTAATATATAACAAAATTCTGAATTAGTTTTTCATGCAACACAATACATCAAGGAAAATTTTTTTATTAGAAAATAGGTCACAAAATCTTGTGGTCTTACATCATTCCCAATATAAAATGAATTTTTCCTTCAAAATTTATAATTATAATAAAAAAATGAAGATATATATTCTTAATCATATCCTCATGTTCCATTGAATCTTACTATTACAGGTGATTTCTTAACAAATATTTGAATATGTGAGTTCTTTTTTCATTAAACATTCTCTGTATGATCAATAATTACATTTTGTTTTCCCTCACAAGAATGATCAAACTCTAGTGATATGACCTATGAGTTTAGTAAATGTGAAGGGTGAGGTATGTAAATTCCCAGGACAGATGCATGGAATAAATTGTATACCCAATATATATTTAAAGGATGTTTGAAAGGATATACTACAATGCGAATATGATCTAAAATATCAAGGGGACCAATATACATAGTTGTTAGATTACATTTCTTCATTAACCTCATAAACATATTCCATATAGAAATACATATAAACATATACTAAATAGATTCATCTTTTAGGTCATGTCGACAGTTATCTGTATAACATTTCTACCGACATTGGGCCACCATGATATTTAGATGAAAGGTCCAAACCGAAAATTCAACTTCATCACATATCTTGGGTCCCAATATCATGATTTCTCCTACTTCATCCCATCAAATTAAAGCTCTAAATTTCTTCCAATAAATGTCTTAATAAAGAGACATATAAATTATTCAGTGGGATATATATTTAACAAAAAACTAAACTAGTGGAAGTTGTTGATCCCAACCACCTTTGAAATCTAATGAGGATGATAAGAACATGTCTTGTATGGTTGAAATTGTTCTTTTAGAATGGCCATCCATCTATGGGTGATAAGTAGTGATAAAAATATTTTATATATCAAGTGGTTTTTGAATAATTATCCTAAAACTCTATGTAAACTTTAGATCATCATCATATTTAAAAGTAATTTATACTCTATGGAACATTACCATATCATTAGTGTATATGTTGGAAAGGTGTCTCATATAAATTTTTTTTTAAAGAAGTGAAATGTGAGGAATTAGTTTGGTGATCAACTACCAACCATATAGGATTAAACCATTTATTGGTTTTTTGGTATCCAATGACAAAATCCATAGTGATGTTCTCCCATTTCCATTATATTATATGTATTGGATTCATCATTCCATTAGAACTTTTTAATTAAGCCTTAAATTGTTAGCATTCAAAACACCAAGATACAAACTCTATAATATCTCATTTCATGACATCCCACTATAAGTATTATTTCAAATCCAAATACTTATTCATACTTTATTGATGGATATAGAATGAAGTAATATGAGCTTCTTCTATCAACTACTTCTTCATATATGATATAAAAAGAAACAAATACATGTTTCATAAAACTTATCATTTCTTATTGATAAATTTTAAACTCAGAAACATTTGTAACCATATTTTCCAGCTCTAAAGATTCATTTTTTCCACTTTAATCTTTACATGGAGAGTGGTTTGAATATTAAATTGAGAAAGATAAGATTTATCCCCACCAGTAAATATTTCTTGATCCATCCTTTGAATATAAAAACATATTGGCTCTCTTTTTATCGTCATCATGGATAAGATGGAATAATCATTTCTACTTGAATAATTTGTTTTCATTTTCACATTCCCTAGTTGTAATTCATTGAACAGTCATAATACCGTATCATCTCTAAGAATCTTATCTTGTTCATGTTTATGTGAGTATATATTTAAAACTATTACAATCATTTTAAATATCCCAATTTTTTTTATATTGATAATGCCTCCATATCATTAAGGGAAAAAAGTACCACAACTAACTCCAAAAAATGATTTGGGTAATTTTTATCATTGATATTCACCTATCACAAGGCATTAAAAATAATGATGTTATTATTCAGAAGAATAAACACAACACCTTCTTGGATGCATCACTATAGATTATAAATCATTCTATACTATAGGGTTATGTAATCATAGGTGCATTGACTATCCTTTTCTTTAGTTCCTTGAAATTTTCATCACATTCATCTTTCTAGAGGAACTTGGAACCCTTCTATGTTAATGGGGTCAGAGGATTTGATATTCATGATTTATTCTCCCAAAAACCATCAATAATATCCAGCTAATACAAGGAAACTACAAATTTTAGTAACCCTCATTGGTATAACCCATCATTCCATAGCCTATTTATTTGATTAATATACACTTATACCATCTCTCGTGATTTTGTGACCTAAAAATGAACCCTTTACATCCAAAATTACAAAATTTGAAATTTATAATATAGCCCATACTTTTTAGGGTCCTCGGTACAATTCCCAAGTGGTCTTCAATCTCATTTATTCCATATTAATGTATATGTATATCATCTTGAAATACTAACACATGTTGATCAAGGCAACATCTAAAAACTCTAATCAACAAATCCATGATGACAATAAGAGAATTAGTTATACAAAAAAATCAATATATATTCATTGTTTTCATACCTTTTACATAATTCTCTGTTTGGTATATCTTATTTCATTACCCTCAATTGATGATATCCCCAATGATGGTCAGTCATGGAATATTATTAAGATCAATATGGGGAAGAGTGTACTTTTTCTTGATGAAGATATTGTTTAACTCCTGATAATCAATGTAGAGTCAAGTTGCTTCAAATTACATTTACAAAAAGAAGAAATTTACACCCAACAGTGACACGCATTGTGAAATTAACTAAATATAATGGATTTCATGGGGTCTCTTCCCTATTTACTTTAAGTCAATTTTTCCATTATAGCGGGATCTATTGAAATTGGTGTGGAACCATGTCAGAGTTCTATTGCTAACTGAACATCATAATTTAGTGTAAGGCTTGGAAAAACTTATTGGAACACATTGGTAAATTCCCAAAAATAGGCATATCATTGATGTCGAGTTTCTCCCCACTCATTTGAGTCAAACCCTCTATCACAATGGTAATTAGACATATACATTGGATGTAATATCCATTAAAAGTTTATAATTATTATTAAATTAATATTTAATCATAGGTTAGATTTAAATATCAATCATAACATCATTTTCTAGAAAATTGATATTGTATATATGTTTTTTAGTCCAATCCATGCCAAATATGACATCAAATTCAACCGAGGGAATAATGGAATGATTTTCAGGAAGTACATTCCCTAGAGAGGAATCCTAGACATGAGATGAAATCATCATTCTATTACGGTTTTTTTATACTAATTAAACATCTAATAATTTTTTTGGAATATTAATACCTATAAAATTTCATTAGATAAGAAAGAGTAGGTATATATATAATCAAATAATCCATTATAAATTATATATTGCATTATATGTGTACCATTTACCACGTGATATTACACCCCAAAAAATGGTGGTCACAAGAGATTTTATCTTTTCCTATGGATTATGAAGTTACTGACACTGTTCATTATCACCAAATCATGGGATTGGGGCTCGTTCATCATAAAACCTCATCCATATACATATAAAGCATTAAAGTGGGGGGGGGGGGTTAATTCATTGAAGCATCCCCCCTATTATCATAATTTGACAACTTCTTTCCATCAGATGGGAAATCAATTTCTTGATGGACTTCCCCCTATAATTAAAACATTTATTATACCCCATAATATAATATCCTTCATTCTAAATTACATGATTAAAATATAAAAGAAGGTTCATTTTCTTCTCTTGATGTTTTTTATATTTTCGTTTAAACTCAATATTCATTTTCTTCTTAAAGACATAAGATCGATATATAACTCAAACCATAATTTCAAATTTTATTTAACACTTTACAATATAATCATAAGTACCAAAGTTTATTGTTCCTAATTCCCTTCTAATACATTTCTCTAAGAAATTGAAGAACATATCATCTTATTTTTTATTGGACTATAATTCTAGAATTATACCATAAATGTCTTGTGAAATTAACCTCTTAGGTACTCACAAATTCATCATCTATTTTCTTCAACTTAGGTAACACATTTTACATCGTCATATCATGATCATGATGAATGTTATTATCTACAATATGTTTGTAAAATCATCTCAATCAATGTATTGAATTTCATATTTCTTCCTCATATTCATGAATAGATTCCACCACTAGTCTATTTCACCTTTTAATAGATAAATAACCACAACAACATTATCATGTTCCGAACACTGGTTAATGGAAAATATTATTTTTGTGGTATTGTTCCATGGATCAACAAAAAGTGGATCAGAATACCTTCTGAAAATGGGGGATGATTCCTTATGAAGAGCCCAACCAAACATTATTTACTTTTTTTCTTGTATTGAAGCTCATAAGGGTTCGTAGCTTGAGAAATTTTGGTGACAATAACAATGATATTTTCCACTCCAGATCCCATAACATTTGGTCGATGAGGAGGATATTTGTTTTAATGTCTGTTGCATTCACTATTAATAACTTTCCATTATGTTATAACCAAGTTATAAATCCAAAAATCCAAGTAAGAAACATTTTTCATTTTGGAGAGCCACGTAATCATTAAAATCCATTTACATTATGTCTAAATTACGAATCCTTCTTTATCAATGGCACCATAGGGTTATCCTAGGTTATTAATTTCTAATATATTTTTATATACGTCTTGATGGTTATTTAAGAGTTTGTGAATTTCCAAATCATATCCCCAATAAGTTTCAAATCAGGTGCAGAGTAAGGCCCATCATTTTTTACTAGTTAATGATTGAGTCAGGCCTAATAAAAAATTTCATTGTTTTTACCCTTAGGTACATGTGTTCCAAAACCATGTCCGATTGTATTATCCAAATGAGGATGAATTTCTCAGAAATTACTTGCTATATCCTTTACCAAAATTCATAGTCATTTTACTATAATTTTCCTCATCCTATTATTATTGTTCGTACTATCCTTAGGTTTATCAATAAGTTTTTTACATCTAATTTACAAAGGTTAAATAAACCCTTTATATTATACCAACTATAGTGAACCTTATTTTACATAAGTTATAATTAAATCGGTTTTCTATAATACTTAATACATTACATAAACTGATTCCCAATGGCCATATTATTCAAGTGAGTTTGGAAACATTTATACATTAACACTAGTACAAAAGTGAGAAACATTATCATCCATTGAGTTCTTTATGAAAATAAACCTTATTAGAAACATCATACATAATACATATCTTCATAAAATGGGGAATGGAAACATAAAAATTGGATATCTAAGATGGTCAATAAGGGTAAACACAGGAGATATGTAGTAATAGTCCTGAATGTAAAGGTATTAGAATATTATCATGAAATTAGAAGATCATACATTTCATATCAGAGATCATAAACATAAATCATGGAATACAGATTAAGATTTCATAATACATTAATCATAAAGTAATAAAGACCATAATACATGAAATAATAACATACGAATAGGTAATTTAATTTAGAAAGACACATAAACATGTAATATCAATGCCTATGTGTTAGGGTGTATTTCCAAAACATGTCATGAAAATTCATTAGGACTATGCCTACTGGGTGAGACACACCACCATCCCCATTTGTAGAAAATTAATAGTAAAACATCAGGATTCCCCCTCTTCCTATAGTTGATTAGGTTTCCCAATATTCCCATAGTGGACTGGGTTTCCCCATATTTATATAGTGGTTCTACTTTCAACATAATCACATATTGGATTGGGTTTCCTTATCTTCCATAGTAGATCAAACCCATCTACTTGATTCCCATAATTAAATCATGATATATATAATTAAATAATTCATTAATTCATTAAGGGATGATATAAGTCTCAAAAACATCATAATGAATTCATAAATATATGTTTTCAAAATTAAAAAATACATATCAGAACCCTTGAAATTAAATGTTCATCATAATCATGTAATCATATCATTACCTGTATAAAAGAATTACATTTCATAATAATTTCATCAATGAATGACCCTTGAAAAGAAGAAGGTTTCAAAAGCATAAATCCATATATGGGGAATGTGTTTTTAAAAAATATAATCCATGAAATAGAAATGGGTTATAGAAACATAATTCCATCAATTCATAAACCATTCATAGAATGAATTTGAATAGAATGTTTGGATCATTTTCCGGAAACACATGAGTAACACCAATCGATATCATCTAAGATGGAAAATAATTTGGAAGGATCCTTTTAAAAATTTATAATATTTAAAGTAGACTTTATTATTTAAAAACATTCATTTAAAACATTGATGTTTCAGAAAACCTTTTTCTTTGATAAAATAAAATGGAATCTTTAAAACATCTTGAACCCATTTCATTAAAAATGAATCATGAAATCTTTATTCAAAACCATTTCATTAGAAATTAACCATGAAAACATTTTTAAAATATTTTTCATGAAAAAAATAATTATAAAATTTAAAACCACTTCCTTAAAAATGAAGCTTGAAATCATTTTTAACCCATTTTTGAAAAATTTAATCTTAATTCATTTTTGAAATAAATTTCATTGAAAATGAATCATGAAAAAAACATCCATCCAAATCCATGAATTTTATTTAAAATATATACAAGATGAATTTAAATCCCTAAAAACATTTTACAATCCTTTTTAATTTTAAATTATCCTCCAAGATCATGTAAATACACTTGTGGAATTCACTTTTGAAAACAAGTTTTTTGAAATTCATGGCACGTGTCTCAATGAATGAAACATGAGCTAAAACTACCTTAATGATTTTGTAAAATTTGAAACATAAACTCCATGAAAGATATATCATCAAATTGAGTTATAACAAGACATAAATATTAGTATAGAAATCATAGAATACATACATGGGTATTAAAAATACGAAACAATAGAAAAGAGGTGTCGATAAGGCGTAAATTTTACACAAATAAAGGTAAGGCTAGGAATAACCTCTCTTTTTGTATTACCTCTCAGTATACTCATTAAAACTTCTAGTATGATAAATATTTTTTTTATAAATATACCAAATAACTAGATTCTTATATCCAATACGATATATGTCTTTATATCACTTGCCAAATAACACATCCAGGATAATGTTCAATTTTATGTAATATCTAATTTATTTTTTACAATTGTATAAATATGTTATATTTGTTTCTAATACTTATATAATGGTTTAACTAATGTAAATTGTGATATAAAAGTCATGTATATTCAGTTTATATATATTTATTATAATTTATGAAAGATATAAATAAACAATTAAATACCCCATTCATGGAGATGGTAGAGAGTACATTTGCATGAGTGTTGTTGAAATTTTATTATCGCATTGAAAGAAAGAATGTAAATGCCATATATGTATATATATATATATACATTATAATTAAAATATAATTATTATTTCATATATATCATATAAATTTAATGATCCCATCCTTATTGCATTCCATGTAGAGTGTGAACAAATTATATCTCTTTGAAGAGGAGATAATATACACATCCCCTATGGAAATTATCACATTTACTAAAAATGTAAACGATGAGGGTATGTGTCATATAAAAATTATATAATCCTAAATATATAAAAAATATAAAAAATATACTATCAAAATATATTGCCCATAATAATTCCAAACCATGAGAGTTTGTTGCAAAAAATGAACAACTTAATTTCGTGTGTTAGTAGTTTATTGTACAAAATAACATTAATATTGTTACCCATTTGATATAAATTGTTTTTTCCATTTATGTAGAAATATTAGTATAACAAATATAAGTATATTAGGTATACTATGTAATCATGTAAAAATAAGAATTTAGGCGATGGAGAAAGAAAATAGTGGAGAGAATGTTGAGGAAGGATGTTACCATTTCTTTATGTACCTCCTTCTGGTTTGTATCAAAGGGATTAATTGGTTGTATGTACACAAAATTGAGCCATAAAGGAGGAAAATATGGATATTGGTATGTTAATTGGTCATATATTGGTTGACCCTATTTGGATTGAGATGCTTGATGAATGGAAAGAGGTGGTAGCCTTTTATATGAGAGGAAGGAGACAATTGTGGCATTTTTTAAAACATGATTGGTGTACAATTGTTTTTTACAAACAAAACTAATGAATTGAATGTGTATGGAATAAATATTTCAAGAAAATGGTTGTTTAAAAACTGGATAGGTCTTTTCCATCTTAATTTTTGGTTTTAGTCCTATAAGAAATATAATTTTAACTTTAATAAATCTAATTAATTTCAATCACATTTACTAATCCTTTTGGTAAAAATTAAATTTTTTTTATTATTATAGTATAAGTATTATACTAGTTAAATCATTGTATGTCTATTTTGTGAAATTCAACACAGATATGTTTAAAATTTTTATTTCTTCTAATCCAGTAGATATGGTGAGATGTGTGTTTTAAAAGATTGTTTGTTCAACTATTTATTAATATTTTATATCTAAATTTAATATAAAATTTATACTAATGAAATAAATTTGATTAATATATGTATATTTAATATATTTTGACAATAAAACAAAGATAAAATTTAATTTAAAAATATAAATAAATAATATTAAAATTTACTTTTAAATAAAAAGTTAGTATTTTCACTATTAGTACAAAAAATTTGTTTCTCATAAAAATCACAAAAACTCACTATAAGATAATTCTGACATTATGGATTTTAAAATTCTATTTATTTCATAAAAGTATATTTATATAAATGTTCAAAATAAATTTTATTATTATTCACATAAGTACGTAAAAAGTTGTTCCTTTGATAAAATAATATTTTTAAACATTTAATGAGTTTACAAAAAACACATATTTGATTATTAACATGTTTCAATTAATGAAAAAATTATAAAAAAATAGTAAATAATATTATTATACATATTAGTATGATTATTTTATCTGTTTTAACTATCTTTTTTAAATAATTATAATAATAGATTAGTATTTCATAGAATCTCTATGTTTCATGTGTAAATTCCAAGTCGGCATTTTGTGTGGTGTAAGATTACGTTGGTGTATCATATAAAAAAATTCTTATATAGTGTATTGTTCCACACAATACTTAAAAAAAATTATTTAAAAACGAATTGTAAAAAAATGGGCTGTTTCAAATCACCTTTTAAATGAGTGATACAATATATTAATACATGTGTAATGGTCATATAAAACTCAGTATATAAAATAAATATATATAATTTATTAATTAAAAATTAAACAATATTAACAAAACAATTCATTGAAAATAACCCATTAATCTTTTTCATTTCTATGGAACTTAATTTTAGTTATCATAATTTTAAACCTAGATATTATGTTTTCCTTTTTAAATTTTAATAATATTTTTATATAAAGATAATATTATATTTGGTTATCATAATTTCTGTGGGTGATGATACTAGATTTTAATATATGAAAATTAAAATGGGTTTTAGGTTAAAATATTAATTACTTTTCCAGGATGACAAAAATAGTTTTTTTAAAATAATACTGTATTTTTAAATTATTTAGTTTAATTATAAAAACTCATTTATATATTATATATAATGTATTAAAAAATAATTCATTCTTGTTTTATTATAATATCATAAAATCTATGTTCATGACCAAAATTTAATTTTCATGTCTATTCAATTGGAAATAATTATTTTAGAAAAATATTAAAACAATTATCAATGGATAATTTTTGAAGAATAATAAAAAAAATATCATACTAATTATTAATTAAATTTCTATAATATCTAAATTTTTTGATGAAATTAAAACATGATATATAATAGAAAATTTATTTTATTGAGGAATATCCTTTTAAAAGCTTCAGTGATTATATTATTATTTTTCATTTTTTTCAAACTGACTAGAACATATTTATTATACATGAGTTGTATTATTAATAAACTTTTAAAATAATATTTATTTAATATGTTTTGGATTTTTTGTTATGTTTTTTATGTGGAAATAGTTGTTTTAACATAGTATTAGTATTACGTAAAATATATTTAAATATTTTATGATGTCAAAATTACCACAAAAACATACCTAATAATAAGTAAAAATATTTCAATAACCTATTCAACAGAATTATGAATCCTCTATAATTAATGATTAATTATAGACAAAACAAACACATATAGAAAACTAGAAAAATATAGCTAAAAATATAATGACCCAAAGCATAAATAAATTATATTATAATATATTTCAATTACATCTTAAAATTATAAATTCAATTATAAAAATATACTCTTCTTAACTTCACATTACTAATTCATTGAATGAAATGTTAAAAATCTATAAAAGTAAGCTCTGAACAAGAAACATCAAATCCCCATGGGACACAGTGATTTAACCATGTCTTTTTTTAAATAAAAAAATATAACTTGATGAAAATAGAATTCATAAAAGATACATATGAATTCGTTTACGAGACTGTATAGTGATGATTAAAATAGTTCCATTTACAAAATAATCATTGAAATATCCTTCAATTTAGAATCATAGAGTACACGGAGATAATTATAACGACCTATCATAAGGTGTTTACATGTAATAGAAAAAATGGGGATGAACCACCAACCATTTAAAATTTAATGAAAATTGATTGAATGGATAAAATTACGACCCCGCATTAAATTAAATAAGGTGTACTATATTGGGTTCTTTATAGATTCCCAGAACTAAGATATTGATATTTAAGTATGGAAGAACATAATATATTTTTAGTAGATTCCTGGTGTAATGTGAATTATTACTACACTCTATATTCATGTTCTATAAATAAATATATTTTATATGATTCTATAGAAAACTAATAGCAGTAGAACCATTCTCTTGGAACTTGGTCTAGAAGAAAAAATAGATATGCATTGATATGAACTTATGAGTCCCAGATCTTCAATAAAATATAAGATTATAGAAATAAACAAAAATTATGTGTTGATTGATATAATCTATAGATCCCTAGACCTATAGCCCAAATCATTTCCCTCTCAAATTGTATCTTTTTTTATAATAAAAATTATAATTTTTTGTCAAAACATATGGAATTAAAACATATTAATTCGTGAGCTCAAATTTACAGAAAGGTTAATCATGGTGGTGATCAATTTAATATCATAATTGATCATGAGATAAATATTTTATTAAGAGAACATAATCAATTTACATTAACATTTATTATGAGAAATAATATCCATTTAGAAAATGTATACAAAATATTACAACTACAAAGTATAATTTAGGGTTATTAAAAATCATGGGTCATGGGTTAATAATTGATGATCATTACAGAGAATCAATCTATTACATATGAATACAAATAAAATATGAGAATGAAATTAATAACTTCTATGAAGGTAATGGACAAGTAGAGTAACCCAATAATGAAAATTACATCTTCCATTCAATAATATTATTGGATTTTATTACGACTTGTTCACCTTCTACGGTTTATTTTTACTACTCACAAACCATTAGTAGTTGGATAATGACCCATGTTCCTTTGGAATATATACTACTACCCATGTACCAATAGGAATTGGATAATTTCATGTGCACCATTTATATCTCATGATGTATAAAACAATTCCTAACTCATTAGTGGGATATAAAGGAGTAACCCATCATGTTACACCAAATGATTTTATGATATTTTAACTTTATATAAAAATAATTTCTATTATAGATTATGTTATATGAAACACTATGTTCATAAAAAACAATAAAATTTATAAATAATATAATGTGAAAATTATATCATTTTTCATAATGTCATTATTATCATAAGTTGAATGTTTTGAATTTTTCTAAAACAAATTTCTTTCAAAATACTGAAATTTATTGATATTTTTAAAAATGTTATTAGACTTATTTACAAATTGTAATTTAAAAATAAAATTAATATTAATATTTATAATTATATGTGATCAATTTAATCTAATATCATTTAATTACTTCCATTAAGATAACTATACTACAAGAATTTTTATAGGTCAATTGTTTGGCTTAAAGTGGTTCTTTAAAATCATTTTTCATCACATTTTACAGGCTAATTATTAAATTAATTTATTCCACTACGGATTTTAAATTGGTTAAATTGATTCCAAATTATTAATCAATTGGGTCAAATTTTTTAAATGGTCCAATTTTTGGCATGATGAATAATATCCATGATAAAACATATCAAATATAAAAAGGAAAAATTAGTTAATTATTGATAAAAAATTTCATAATGCATTAAAAATTATTCCAAAATATGGGTTTATCTATTTAATGAGAATAAATATACCATATGAAAATTTCAATTTAATTTATATAAATTTAATTCCATTTTTATTTTATTTTTAAATTGATACTATGTAAGGTAATAAAATTAAAAAAATGCCACTCTCATGGCATTGATATCTAGAAAATTTTTACATGTGAAATATATATGATATGTTCATTTAAAATTTTTTATTTTAAATTTGAGGGAAATTTTTTAACAAATTAATTTATTTTAAAAAAATTTATATGTACATAATTAACAAAAATTCCAACAAAATGTTGATATAGTGCTTGTACATGAAGTAAAAAATATATGTAAATTATATTAAAATATATAAAAGGATATTGTTGTGTTCATTATAGTTAACGATAAATTTTGTTGATCGGTATATTATATTTAAGTTGTTTGAAATGATTATATTTTAATTCCATAATTATCTTGAATTCTTTGATGTCTAATTAAATGTATAGTGTGTAAAATAAATTTAATTATATATTATGAAGAAAATATTATATTGTACCATGTAAGTAACATAAAATCATTAAAAAAGAAAATAGGTATATAATTGGATTTAAAATCGAATCACATGTCAATTTCATGGAATATTGAAACTAAATAAGAAACATTATGACCTTTTATGTAAAAATAGGATTTATGACAGTCAAGTTCAAAGAACTAGTTAATGAAGGGGTTAATAAGAAAATACTAGGTTTAAAATGTTATTAAAGATTTTATGAAATTGTTTTTATGATGTTATAATTACCGTATTTTACTTATCTATGAATCCATGTAATATTTGGGCATGTTTTACATAAATAAGACTTTATAATTTTTTTATATTTTGAAAAATTATAAGTGTTCCCCTCCCCACACTTCTAAAAATGTACTCCTTAAATCTTTTCTTTACACCACATTGAATAACCCCTCTCAATGAAGCCTTTTCAAGTTATATTATAAACATCACTTGATATTAATTAGGGGTTCTGCATATTTTTAAATTCCGTTCCAAGGTTTCATAATATGGGATCAAATGAAATTCTAACGAAGAAAATGTAATCATCAATACCATGTATTTCATGTTTATTTTATCTTCTAATCATTCTAAATTTGTTGCAAACACATTAAAATAAAAAAATAAATATAAATATGACTTATAAAAATGATTTTTTTTATTTTACAAATATCTTCCATCTATTTTCCATCATATGAAATGTGAAAACATCTATCATGTGTACATATGGGTTACTAGCTACACATAAGTGTGTAATATATTTTTCATTAATACATTACTTGGACTGTTACAAAGATAGAACTAATAAATATATTGGATATTAATGAAATACTGATTCTTATGGATGGGTTAAAAGAAGAAACTAATGATTATATATAACATTTATGACACACTAATTATTTTATATTTATAATATCATATCAACCATCTTTACTTCTAATCATTCGAGAATGATAAAGTCGCTAATGCGTATATGTATACTACCACATCTAAAAAGTAACGTGTCTCATTTTTCAATTCCACTTTAATCGGAAATTAATAATGATATATTTAAGGAAGTTTAATTATATTTATGTTATAATAATGATTCTACAATTGTGAATTACTATTTATATTTCATTAATTCTATCTATCGAAATGTGAAAACATTTTTTATGAATACATATGACCTACGATCTCCATGAATGGTGTAATTTATTTTTTTACTTATTACATTAATCGATGAAAATATATAAAAATATCTAATATATATATATATAATTTATATCTTTATAACAATTATTAATCAAATAAAACCATAATCCATGTCTAAAATCGTGAACTATGATACCAAAAGTTTTATGAAAAATGATATAGTTAACACCCTACGATGATGATTTTAATAATGATTTTTTTTTATGAATGGATTATAAAATTATATAAAATTATATTTTTTTATAAACATGTAATTACCCTAACATAAAATTATTATAATTTAAAAATTTTATTCAGGATGTATTATCCTTCTCAATGTATGTTAAACTTGAGGTATGGGAATTTGTCTCAATTTATACTCTATTGAGACATATTTTTGTGATACACCTCTATATTTTAATGTTTTTATATAATTAAATTTTATGTAATTAATATTAATATCTATTTATTAATTATAATTATTATTTCTATTTATTTTTTCCCTATCAAGGGGTTACAAATTTAATGTTACCGAAGATGTATGAAATTATTCTATAATTTCTTTTTTTTGGATTTCCCTTAATTTGATAGAAAAATTATTGAAATCATCCATAATAAAATCTATCTATTTTTTCACATTGGATATTTATGTAGTATCTATTATTTCATCCAACTTTTCCACTATTTGAATATTTAACAAAGTAAATATATTATTAATGAACAAGCTATCATGTTTCACATTTTAATTTAGTGTCTTTTTTTTGAACACCTATTTTTGTAAACACTAATTTAAAAATGTTAATTTTAATTACTCAAATCATTTCTTTTGGAAATTTTATGCTATAATTTAATTTTTACATAGATTAAATGGAATCATTCTAATGTCTTATAAAATAGTCACTTTAGAATTTCACTTTTTAGAAAGTGAAATAAAATGTTTACTTCTAATATATGTAACATTGATGGATTTTATCACAACCAAAACCGGTTTATTGTATTTAGATTCATCATCCCCTCTTCATTGTTTTTTTAGAATATTTATTAATTATGAAAATTTATATTTCTAATCGATTTTCATTATTTCTTCAAAATATTCGGTTTTATTATAAAACATATTCTTATTATGTAGTGATGGTAATATTTTAACTATTATTAATTTTGTGGCAATTAACTTTATCTTCAAACATTCACTTTATGGGTATTATTTTACATTAAATTTCAAATAAATATATTTATTCATTGAATCATTGATATTAATTTTTTATAACACTTTACTATTTCCACATAATATATTAAACAAATAATATTCTTTTATTTTATGAGAAAAAATTGATAATTTATATTCATTAGTCAATACTGATATTTATTGATAAGAAATATTTTTTATGAATTAAAGTTATCATTCCATATATGATAAATTTATTGTAAATGTACTTATATGTGGTATATATATTAGAGATTCGACCTTTATTCATTGACATGTCTTATGAGACAAACTGGTAGGATAAAATTATTAAATGTGGTATTGGTTTATTCATACCCTTCAATTGAATTTTATTGGGAAAAACATTATGCTCTATATATCAAGATATTAAATGTTTCATGTACCACATTAACAATTTCCTTCATTTCTAATATTATTTTTATTTTCCCTATGATTAATACATTATTATTATCCATGTACGCATTTTATGTGAATGGGATGTATTAAATAGAATTTTTCTAGTTATTTACCATTCAATAATTATTATTCCATATTTATTGATGATATATTCTACTATATGAAAACCTTACTATGTATTTCACTCCACCTTTTATTTTTATTCAATATTAAAGGATATAAAGAATGATATTATAAGTAATATCAATAATGTGATAATATTTCATAGGATATGTATTTATGTTTCCAATGTAGTATATGGATCATGAAACTATCATGTTTTTTAAGACATATAAATTGAGATATCATTGGTTATGTGATCCATTGTATATTTTGAAAGTTTTATAAAGTAGAAACAATCTCTAGATTAATATAGTGTTGTATATTATAGTTGTATTTTGAGATTTTTTTTTGTAAAAAAGATATGAAATAGATTTTAAATGAACATAGATAACATGAGAATTTTTAACATCTTTCATAATATTATAGAACATTTAATGTTAGGCAAATTTATATTATATAGAATAATATTATTATGATAATGGAATAAAATTATTTTTGAGATTAATTATTGTGGTGTACAAAAAAATAATGATAATTGACACCCATATATAACAGAGATATTTTCTTACTAAGAAGAAGAATTCAATGTTTTTTAAAATTTATAAATCAAGGATATATTAGGTTACTTTACTTAGGTTTTGAAAAATACCCATTCTTATATAGATCAACCTATTGTTACACACAATTATTCACTTATTTTGGATAACTTCATTATATAAAATCTTTTATATTTTAATGGAACTATTAACTGATTGGAAGTTGAACAATGGTTTATGTACCAAGAAAGGGTACTTCAATGTTTAGCAAGTGATAAAAGAATGTAGGTTATTCAGGATGTATATTGTTTTAAATTGTATTATTTTGAATATTGGTCAGTTTTCAAGAATTTTAAATAGGATGATAAAAATAAAAATTATGGATGATATAATTTTTAATGTGATATACTTCAACATTTATATCCACTATGAATAACAATATATAATGGAGGATAACATCCAAACCTTAAATCAGAACAAAAAAAAATAAAACATGGTACACTATGGGGTATCAATTTGTGGATATCCTTATATTCATTGTAAAAATACGTAATCTATAATGAAATATTAACCATTTCAATAACGAGCCTATGTTGAGTCACTAAAGGTAACACGTTTCTAAAATGTTTCTATCATATGATGAAATATTATCATGTTCTATTAAGTCAATGAATAAATTTTCTATAACTAATATAATTATGGGAATGAATGATAAGATGATATGGGACATTATTTAATATATTACTACACACATCAATGAAATAGACCATAGATAATTATTATGTGAGATATCCATGAATAAGAAATTTATATCTTCGAATTGGATGTTCTAAGTGTTATATTAAATGGTCTCATATCATTTACTATAGAAGAGGTTTTATTTTTATGTTTAGGTTATAAACATAATTTAATATCTATTTAAATTTTCAATTGTATAACATCACCATCTCAATTAATTGGTGTCGTGTTTGAAGATAATAATCCAAATGATAGGATGATTAAATATCACATCTAAAATATCTCTATAATAGAATATTGTGGGAATGTGATTCTTAAATATAATTCTATTCTTCAACAAGATGAATATATATATTTATGTCAATTTATTGGATATCTTATTATTGATACCCTATTCAAATTCGATGAAAAAAATGTTTCATTTGATATTCCGAATCAACATGTGATTGTATATCTAAATGAGGAGATCATGAACTCCCAAAATAAATTACCTTCATCGTATGGGTTTTACTAAATATTAATGAAGTATATGTTTCTTATATTAAGGTTTATTAACTAAATATTGATGATATACATATTTTATGGGATTTTTGTTTTTCATTCTATAAGAGCCTCGAAGTATTCCCCCAAATAATGATATTTGTATTCAATAAAGCTCATAACTGGAGCTACCCCTATGAAAACAACTCTATACATAATGGGAAGGGTTAAGTTATAGTAATTTAAGAATCATCTTCGGGAAATCGTGAAAATGGATTCATTCAGAATATTGAATCACCATGGGTTTCACCAGTTCTCTTTGTTATTAGTTATATAGGCCTATTCATAATTACATATGTTATATAGAAATTTTAAAAATAATTTTTAAGAACATGTATTCTATATCTTTTTTTGATAAATTTATTGATCCATCATGTGGAGAATAATATTTTTCCATGATTTATCTTCAGTCTATATATTATCAGTTTATGGTCATGAAGGTGGATATACCTTAGATATCCCACCAATCAAGGTATAGTCAATATGAATATATTGAGATACCACTGGGACATATCAACACTCCACCCATATTCACGAATTCAATTAAAAAATTATTTATACATTAAATTGATATGATTGTGGTAGTATTAATCGATGTTATTATTATATATTTAATGAGTAATGGAGAGTATAAATAACATTTCAAAATAGTGATGAATAAACTATTGAAGGGGGGGATGTATTCCAAATTTACCAAATGGTGATTACGGGAAGAAAAGTTTATAATTTTGGGTCATAACATTTCATGTGATGGTTTGATAGTGGATCCTTCAAATATGGATGTTATTGAGAAATGAAATATTCCAAACAAAAAAATAGTGATATTTGGTTTTCTTAGAATTACATGGTGCTATTAAATATTAGTGAGATAATTTTCATGATAATACAACACACTCAACAAGTTGGATCAAAAGGGGGTTAATATCATGTAGATAATTTCATGGGAGGATTATTATAATAGACGGAAGATAAGGTTGATCAGTATGACTATTATTTCACTACCCTAAAGTGGAAAATGATTTGAAATATATAGTAAATCTTCAAGGAAGGGAATGATATATTTACTCCAGTAGAATGATATCATGATATTGTAAGCATCTCTCTAATTGATGAATCATTAATAATATTAACCAAATCATGATTTGGTGTTAGATGTGGTAATTTGTTAATTATATATATATATATATTGTAAGGTGAATTTTGTGATAAAAATACTGATAATAATATCCTAAATTATTTATTTATAATGAAATAGTTTAAAATGAAACAAAAATAATGTTGCTAGTTGATAATTTATTTTTATTGCTCAATATTTACTCACCATGGGATAGATAATAAGTTAGTTGATGCAAAATGTTGGAAATACAATTGATTTTTACTATGATAAGTATTGAAAGAGGTAAAATGTTTATCGATATAATAGATATTTTTATTGAAATCATGAGGAATTATGATATATTTTTTATTTATGAGATAAATGTTCAACCATCCATCCATTAGAGAATTAATATGGAATTTTACGAATTTGAGAAATTATAAAAAAGGTATGGAATTTTATTAAGATAAACAATGATCTAACGAAAATGAAAATTTTAAGAACCATGTTTGTAAACCATTGACACAAGATTTTTAGAAAGATATTTCAAATGATGCTCGGAATACAACATTCTATATCTTGAAAGTACAATGATGTAAATATAATTGAAAGATTATTTATAGTGTGATAACATGAAATGTTATATTAGAGAGTATGTATCCAGATTTCAGGGTTTAAAACATATTATGGTGGAGAAAAAAAGTATAAGTGAATACTATAACTGTTTCAAATAATAAAATGAAAATGTGGACCATTACAATTTATTTCATCAATAAACTCACCAAATAATATAAAAATAATAATTCCTTTTGGGTTTTCATAAATATCATTACAAAGTCAGTAAATTTTATCATTATTTAAGACAATTTTTCTTTTGATTAGCTGATTTAGTTTTACATTAAGTATTTTGATATATTGTATGGAAAACCACTCAAAATCATATCTAATTGGGATCCATGGTATTCCTGAAAAATAGTTAGAATCATTCACTAGTATATAGATATTTAGTTTAGTTTGAATTCTTATTGGCATCCTCATATAGAGGGTTATTCTGAGTAGAAAATTTGAAATATAAAACTCATGTTGAGAACATGATATAGGAATTTTTATAGTGGTTTGGATCAATGAATTGTTTTGTTTTAAGTTTTATACAAAATTATATTTTCCTATATCATTAAAATAGATCATTTTAAATCCTCATATGGAAGTAAGTGTAAAAATCCAATGTGTTTTGACGAATATAGGGAAATTATGATTTTGGGACCTGATAGAGTTAATGAAATGGGAGAGATGAATAGTTATATTAAAAAAATGGAATATTATGAAATAATATAAATCTGAGTTATAAATATATTATTTCCTTGTAAATTATTAATAATATCATGATGGAAACATATCAGTAGGTGATTCTAATGAATATATATGAGGTTAATTATTTTTCTATGTATATCTCTTTAAAATTTAAATAATTTTACTTTCTACGTTTTTACTCTGTGGTTATACCACTAGAAAATTATTAGTCTCATTATGTTCAAACTAATTTAAATGTTGGGTCATAGAGAGAATGTTCTATGAAACAAGACTACTAATAAAGTAAGTGTATATATTAAAGAACCCCACAATTTTAGGATGCTTTATATGATCCCATGGACTTTATGAGAAAAAATTACCCTTAGTTTTCTTCATTATATTTGTGCAATTTTGTGTGAGAAAATATTGACTCTTTTAGGATTATTTTATCTTCAATATCCTCTAATTCTATTTTATCCATCCATGAATAAATTTTTTTTCATAAATATACCTAAATTTTATTATGAGTATGGGGATTGAATTTAGAAAAAATATCTATCATATTGAAGATGAAAACACCGCTCATGCATATATAAAATGTACCCCCACTAAATAGAGGTGTAATTAATTTTTTGTTATCCCATTACAAGGAATTTTATAAATATGAGTCAATTTAATGTATATGATATTTATAACATAATGTTATGTAATTGTGATTTCATATAAACATTGTTTCCTACAACCATTTATAAAACAACAACACCACCCTTGTGTAATTGTGGACTACCACCTCTACGAATTGATGTGATTCTATTTTTAATTACAATCGAAATGGACTGAAATAAAGATTTATTTAATGTATATATGTTATATATTTGGTACAATAATGATTATGTGAAGTTGGAATAATATTTACCATTTTTTAACATTCGTTGAAAAGTGAAAATTGAATTCATGATTTTTTGTGGTCTTCCGTCTCGATGAATAGAGTAATGAAAATTTATATTTATTCCTTTTTATATGAATGAATATATATATGTATAATGAATATATATAACATACCATGTCCTAAACTCTAATAAATGGTGTTGAAATCATAATAATTATATTTTCATCATTGATAATGATAATTGAGACAATTTATTTTTTACATTCAATATAGTCAAAATAAAAATGAAAAGTTTATCATTACATTATCTTGGACCTTTATGGTTTAGTGTTTTGGAGAATTTAGAAAAAATTAAATAAATAAATACTTATGTTATTAAATAATCATTTCTTTTACATAACCCATCATTACTTATTTCAGATTAGTTAATGATCGTTATATATATGTAATTCCCCATACATATAATTCATTCAATCTTATTCTCTATAACCTGGGGAAGAGGAAATATAAGAAGTGTAAGATGAAATTATCTATTATAGTGAGCATAATAATTGACAATTTAACGTCAATAATGATAATAGGAATTACATAAGGGTATGATTAAATAATCACAGTGAATTAAAAAATCATAAAAGAACTCATAAAATCAATACATAAATAATTAATAATTTAACCTGTTTAATGATTTAACCAAATAAATATTAATCAGATTCAATAATCAAGTGCTATTTTATATGAATATTGAAAAATGAAAAATAATTATAAATTTATTTAATTAATAGATTGAAGAGGTTGGTATCTTCGAATATCATCTTCATATAACACTTACAAAACCCTTGCAAATGGAATAACCATATAGATGACTCCAATATAATTCATCAAAGAATTTAATAAATACCAAATTCATTGGACCTTTATCTAGTAAGACCCATAATTTTACATATATCATGTTCACTTGGAGTTATTTGTTTTTTGTAACATCACGAACCTGATTCCCTCTAATCTGGTTCCCTGAGTCGGGTTGCCGGATTACGTCAACTATGCCTCCCCATACACTATAGCTCATGTGGTGACCCAACTCGGTGGACCGGATTAGTGGCTCCCAGATTTGGGATGTTACAAAGTGGTATTATATGAGTCCTTTTTCTTTATTACTATTTGGGGATGGTAGAAATGAGGTTAAGAAAGTGTTGGCCATTGGAAATAAGCTCATTCTTGGGAGTAGATAACCCATGTTCTAGGGGAAACCTAAGTCACCCTAGGAGGGGGTTGTTGTTATTATTATGTGTTTTTATATAAGATGTTATTTCACCATCAGGTGATGCACTCGTTGTGTGATTTTACGGTTTTGTGTTATTTCTATCATGGATGAAAGGGTTTGAGGTTGTGAATTCATGCAGAATTCTAGGAATCCATGTAGGTAAGTGACATGCATCATGACAGACACACACATGGGATGGGTGTGGGGTATATGAAGGTTATGATGTGTTTCTTATCATAAAAGTAATGAAAATTGTGCCTAATATAACAGTATGAATGGGTAAAAAGGGAAGTAAAAATATCAATGTAGTAATTAGAAAATGGTGATTAATAATGTAATAAAGGTAAATTAGCTTATTTTAAGGGTAAATTGGGATATGGATATGGTTTTGAGTTGGTGTAAAAGAAAATACTTGTAACTAGGTAAAATGGATAACCTTTTAGCCATGGACATAGGATAGGTGGAGAAGGGTAGTGATCCCATTTTGATTGGGCTCGTTTGGATAGTTTATGGAAACTGGTTTGGTGGAAATATATGATCCTACCTATATCTTTTCACTTTCATTAATGTTTAATAGTTGCGTTCAAAAACTTATGTTTGGCATTGTACAAAAATTCCACCTTAATGACATGTGTCGGTTGGGCGACATGAGGATGTTTCCGAGAACACTCTACCAGTAGTATATATGAAGAACGTGGTGATTCAAGAAAATATGGAAGATCTGTTCTGTGAGAAAATTTCTCATAATATGGAAATGAGAGAATGATACTCAGGGCGGGATGCACTAAGTATTTTGGAGCTGACTAGGGAGTTTCAGCTACAACACCTTCTGACCCTTTCCTTATAGGGTGGACCAGATGCATCATAGTTTTGGATAGAGTCCAACCAAATTATTCTTCACAATATTGGGACTCCTATTGAGAATCAATTCATGTTAGTGGTCTATACACTGAGTGGTGAAGCAATGTGTAGGTGGTACATCGTGGTTTATACAGAGCAGGCTGATGGAATGATGTGGATAAAATTCCATAAGAATTATCATGATAAATTCTACCCAGAAACTCTAAGTCAAGAAAAGGATGATGATTTAATGAGGGTGACTCAGGGGACAATGTTAGTATGCGAATATGCTAGTTGTTTTTCTGATTTGAGATACTTCGTTTCAATGGTAACAGGATATGAGGTAAATGTAGTGAAACACATACAGGACAGGCTGAGCCAAAAGATTAGGTTATAGGTGAATATCATTTATCAGAAAAAGAATTTCTCAAGTGGTGGATCATGACCATATCTATGATGGGAACATAAAGGGAGATTCAAGTAGTGAACTCATGGTGCCAGCTAGGTGGGAAAGGGGTGTGGATTCCAATAGTTGGAAGTTTTGTTTTTTGAATTTTCAGTAGGGTGGAAGTGTGCAGAGTAGTCAGAAGAGGGGGTCAATTTATCAGGGCAGTGACAAGTTCTTCTTCTATCAGTGTGGTGGGCAGGCACACAAGCATGACCATTGTCCCCACCCACTGGTTGAGTGCCAAGTGTGTAGTAGGCTAGACCACATACCAAGGTTCTTGAGAAACCCATGCTAATCAGGGATTGATGGAGGTTAGAGGCAGATGCTGACTGTAGGTAGCGGACAATTACCTCGTACCATGAATGAAGTTGGAGCTCCATGGTTCATACTAGTTGGGGCAGGGGATGTGGAACTCAGGGGGAAAGAGCATTATTATCAATAGAGCAGTGTAGTGCATGGTACATAGATCGAACCTAGGGTAAAGGGGTAGGTCATATCCATGCAGTTCATGCTACACTTGAAGGTGTTGAGGCATGACCATCTACTATTTGGGGTATGACTCTTATAGATTCTATGCTTTCCAGTTCTTTTTTTATATAGGTTCAATAGATTCTTTTATTTCTACTCAGTTTGTAGTTGTTTTTTTACTCAACTATGGATATTACATGTGGGGTAATGTATCTTGATACTCTTCTAGTGGTAGGAGTCGAGGACATCATGTTGTGTAAGGGATGTCCTTAGAGGTTAGTGGATATCATTTCCTATGGGATTTTTTCCATAGAAATGTCTACTTTAGACCTAATATTTGGGATGGATTGGTTGGTACTATACAAAAACCATATTGACTGTTACTGATTTCAGGTAACATTCACATCTCTTGATGGGAGAACTTTTGTTATTCATGTTGAGTGGGATAATCGAACCGTCCATGTAGGGATTATATGCCAGTAGTTGGGAGAATTAATAGCCAAAGTGGCATGTCTTATGTTAGATGATGGGGAGAATAGATAATTAGTCATCCCTTTTGGTTTAGACCAGTTTCAGGATGTCCTTCTTGAGGACTTCTCAAGGTTACCACTAAAGAGAGATTTTGATTTTATAATCCAATTGTTTCTTGGAGAAGAAATAGTTTCCATTATACCATGTAAAATGGATCAAGAATACCCTCAATAACTAAAGCATTAGTTAGATGAATTGGAGTGCAAGGGGATTACAAATCATTGTACATCACCTTGGGGATCCCATGCGTTTTTTTCTAGGAAGGCTGATGGATTACTTAGGCTATGTGTCAATTATAAAAAGCTGAACTAGATGAATGTTACGAACTGATACCCTCTTCCAAGAATTGACGACTTATTTGACATGCTCAAAGGATACCCAGTGTTTAAAATATTTATTTGAGATTAGGATACCATCAATTGTGGGTGAGACATTCTGACATTCCCTGGATAAATTTACGAAGTAAGTTCGTGTTGTATAAATTTTTGGTAATTCATTTTAGATTGACCAATTCACTAGCTATGTTCATGGATATTGTGAACAAGATATTCCTCCCATATCTAGATCAATTTGTAGTTGTATTCATGGTTGAAATCATGGTGTACTCTAGAACTCATGATGATAATTGGAATCATATTGACATCGTATTGAGTATATTACGAGGGCATATGATTTATGCCAAGATATAAAAATATCATTTTTGGATTGATGAGGTTCACATTCTTGGACACTTCATTACAAAGTTGAGTGTTTTAGTGGATCTATAAAAGTGTAGGTTGTGATGTATTAGGATAAGACCATGAACTTCTATGATATTCAGAGTTTTTTGGGTTTGGATGGTTATTACTAAATGTTTATTACATATTTCTCCCATTTGGAAGCACTACCCAGTCGCAAAACCAAGATGGGAGTTATGTTTTATTGGTCAAATGCATGTGATAATGCATTTTAGGGGCTGAAAAATTGGTTGAATACTACAGTGATTATGATCTTACCCAAACCAGGTAATAATTACTCGTTGTTCTGTGATATATATGGAATTGGATGTTGGGAAGTGTTGATGTTGGATGATTGGGTTATAGCTTATTGTTCGAGCCAGTTGAGACCACATGAATGAAATTACCCTACTCACGACCGTGATTTAACTACTATGGTTCATGACATGAAGTGTTTTAGGCACTACTTTCTAGGAGATCCCTTCGGGATGTTTAATGACCATAAAAGTCTCAAATATATCTTCTCTCAACAGGATTTGAATCTTTGACAGTGATGGTAGGTCGATTACCTTCAGAATTTTGATTTTGAGGTGGTCAAAACTACATGGAAATAAAATTATGTCACTGACACTTTGAGCTAGAATACATAAAATTAACTGGTTCAGGAATTTAGTACATAATAGAAGATAATGGCCTTGATTGTTGAGATTCATTTGGACATATAGGATTGGGACAAGAAGATTACCCTTGCGACTAGAGTAGTAGGATATGTACTTTTGAAATGAGTTAAATAGTGTTAGTTGGTTAATCTAGTGTTTGGCTATGAGGGAATGTCTTAAAGGTGGGGAGTCACCATCTAGTTGGAAAATCAATGCTGATGGAGTTTCTTATGTTCATGGTCTTGTTGTGGTGATGGCAGATGAACATGATGATTTGATGAACAATTATCATGTGCCAAAGTGGGCATTGAACCCGAGATTGAATATGATATACTGTGATCTTTGAAAGCCGTTTTGTAGGCTAGAAATGAATAATGATGTTTTGAGTTTTGTGGCACAATTCATTACCTATTAATAGGTGAAGCCTGAACATCACCAACAAGGTTGGTTATTGTGGACTTTTACTATTCCAGAGTGGAAGTTGAATGACGTCACAATGGAATTAGTTGTAGGTCTTACGAGAACACCTTAGAGTAATGATGCAATTTGGGAGGTGGTAGATTTTCTGACCAATGTGGTTCTTTTCATGATGATCCATGAACCTTATATAATCGACCAGTTGGTAGAATTTTCTGTTTGGTTAATAGTACAGTTTCATGGTGTGCTAATAACCATAGTTTTTTATCATGATCCACATTTCTCCTTTCACTTCTATAAGGGACTATAGGTGTAGTTTAGAACTCAAGTGATTTAGAGTAGGGATTATCACTTTTAGACTGACATGTAGTCATAAAGTACAATACCAGTTTTAGAACACATGTTGAGAGCATATGTTCTAGAATTTTGAGGTATGTGGGAAAAACAATTGTCACTTGTTGTGTTTTATTACAACAATAGTTTTCAAGATATAATTCAGGATGAAAATTTCATTGAACTCTGTGGGAGACCATGTAGATCTCTGTTGTGTTGGTTAGAAGCTGGGGAGTCTGAGCTGTTAGGGCTTATTCTTTTTTAGGAGTTATTAAACATGGTTCATATGATTGAAATGTGTATAGAAATTTCTTGGAGTAGGCAGAAGTCAAATACAAATCAGCTTCATAGAGCTATTGAGTTCATGGTGAGTGATAGTGTGTTTCTTCAGCTGTCGCCAAGGTTGGGTCACTATTGAATTCATAAGCAGTGTAAGTTGGAACCGATATATTTGGGCATATTTTAGATTTTGGAGAGGGTCGGACCTATGGAATACTGATTGGATCTTCCACAATGGAATTTTGGGATGCATGATGTTTTCCATGTTTCACAACTTTGATAGTATCAACCTGATCTGTCTCATGTGTTCAATGTCGATGATGTCGGGATTGAAAATGGTGCATCCTTTGATGATCACCCGGTTCATATTTTGGATCTTGGTGAAAGGGTTTTACGAGGAAAGGATGTGACTTTAGTTCATGTTTATTGAAAACATGGAAATGTTCTTGATGAAATTTGGGACTTGGAATATGATATGTGGGCCCAGTGGCCCAACTTCATTTCTATGGGGACATAGTAATACTCAGGAAGTGCAGCCCATGGATGATCCTTTATAAAGTGTGGAGGTTGTAAGATCCCAAATTTTTCTAAAATGTATGTTGATGTTTTAGTTTCAATTCTATCCATTATTTTCGCTAAATAAGTGTTTTTTCGTGTTCATGTGAAGTGCTAGGGTTGTTCTGAGGGCTCATGGCATGAAAGAGGAAGAAAACAGGGTTCTATGGATGTCTCAAATATTTCACATAATTTTTGAAAACGATGCAAATATCCCATAAATTGTGTGAATAAGATTCTGTTGGATAGTAACATCAGCATGGTTTGTTCATAGTTTGGAAAACTGTGTGGGTAAACCGCATGACCCAAAAACCATAAAATTTTTACAAAAATGTAATTAAGGGGAATTAAGTACTAACGTGGTATTTTCCTCCTACTCCCCGCATGCAATCCTATTAATGAACCAAATCTCCCATGAGCTCCCAAGGGTGATTCTCCTTCTATCCTAGGCCATCTGGAGTGCTGTTGGTTGAGAAATGAAGATCCAGATAAGTCTAAATCTTTCTGTACTTCTCTTTCTTATTAATGGTTGGTATCATTCTCTTCTCTCCATCTGAAGCTCTAAAACCATTTTTTTCTTGTGAGATCTAGGTTATGGTTTAAAAGGTCTTTTTAATGCTAATCCATGTATTTTATTAAGGGTGTTATCACTAACAGATTCATGGTAGGTGGTAAAAAAGTTGTATCCCATGGGTTTTGTGAAGATTTATGAATGTAGGGTCTTAATTATTACCCTCTTTTGTTGATTTCATATTTCTTTTAGCATGATGTGATGTATTGGGTGTATACCCAGTTAATTGATCCCATCTTGACTCCCATAGCATGGAATTGGGATGACTTGACCAAAATAGGGCCACCCATGGGGTGTGTTGGCCCTTCTGAGGGGGATAACGGGAATATAAGGTGTAAAATTGACACATGATGATGTAGAGACATAAAGAGTAGGATAATAGGTCTAGGTAATGGGTTATACTGGATAATGAAATTTTTTTCATAGGATGGTAAAAGGATAATGGTTTTTTGGTTATCATTTATATTGGATAAATAGAGTTAATTTAAATATGATAAGGAATAATGTTTACACATGAATATGATTAGTGGGATAGGAATGGGAAAAGGTAAATAGGGATAAATGGGTAAGTAATATAGATTTTGATTTTTTATGGATTGAGGAATATTGTTAATTCCACATTTATTGATATTGATTTGATGTTTCTAATTATATTTTCTATGTTTGTTGTGATATGGAAAATTATGTTGAATGATAAATAATCATGTGAACATGTTTTGGAAGAGTGGGGTATAGACTTGAGGTTCTAATCCCACTTATCGAGTTAGGTCGTTGTTCTACATCCGCTGCCAAAATCATGGGTTTGGGATGTGGGTAGAGTGTTCTTCCCCTAATGGCTGCATTCCACCCGAACTGAGGCTTCGAGGTGAGGATTATGAGGTTGTTATAATGTACTTCCTATTGAGATAAGACTTGATTTATTATTCCCATATTATTTAGATCATTTAACATTCCTAATACATTAAACACAAGAAAATGTTATATTTAACCATATAATGTCTAGGTAGTGAACATAGATATAATGGTACTATAATTTAATGGAGCATAGTATAGACTCGTTTATTTAACTATTTACCTTTATTTTCCATTATTTTTTACTTGCGTGAAATATCTAATTTTTCTCGATATTTTTTACACAACATTGGTGGTGGCTAACTGAGTTATACTCATGCCATGCTTGTTCCACCATTGCGTACCCATACATATTTAATGCTTGCAGGTCATGACAAGGGAAAGGGCCCTACGCTAGGGAGTTGAGTGTATATGGGACATGTATGGGTGAGGTTCCAAACATGGAGTTCAGACCATTTTAGGGATTTTATATTTATCTTTCTTTTGGAGTTTTGTTAACTTGGAACTATGGAATGAAATTACATACATACTATTGTATATGGTTGTACCTAGTTTTGGGAATTGGTTAATTCTGCATGTTATCTTTGTTTCTAATTGTCTATGTTTTTTAAATTATTGTCTATTGTAGATTACGCTAGTAATGAGGGTAAATTCTTCACATGTGACTTATTAGACCCTCACTGCTAGACATCAATCTCTGGCTTATAGGGAGGAACGCTTGAGGTCATGTGGAAACCCAGCTTGGGGTACCATATTAGTGTCTCTAAGGTCGGGGACATTATAGTTACACCCATCATTTATAATGTTAAATAAAAACTACATGAGTAATGTACATTGAGGTTTCATTATATAAAGAATAGAAAAGATGACAATTTCTTTTATAAATTAATTAACACAATGAAAATAAATGTGTTTTATTTTAATCTATTTAAAAAATTATTAAACCATGGAAAATAAATTGGTTCCATAATTATATATTATAAACATGTTTAACCCATTGAAAATAAATGAGTTTCATAATAATATATTTGAAATATGGTCCGAATACAAAAAATAAATAAGTTTCACAATAATATCTATAAAATATAATTAACCTATAGGAAGGATATGAGTTCTATAAAAATAATTTTTAAGCAATATTAATCTATCCTGACAATGAATGTGGATGTTGTCATTATAAAATACTATCATAGTTGAATAAGTGGAAAAAAATAGTTTTGTAATTGTTGAATGGTGATACCATTAAAATATAAATAAATATATTTAGAGGAATATAAAATTGAAATTTTAATAATTAACTTTTTAAAACAAAAAATAAAAAATACATTTCAAAAATCCTTTACTCCGAAAAAATAATTGTATACAAATAATGGAAAATTAAAAATAATCTAAAACATTCGTGTGGAATAAATAATTTAATTTTTGATAAACCCGTTAAAAATTCATATGTAAATAACCTTGAAAAGAAATAATGGAATCAGAAACAAATATTCTATTATGGATGGTGGGAAATTCCAATATTTAGTTACATGTTAAAACAATGATACCATTCCCATTTTTATAAATGTAAAACAACTATGTTTTAGAAAATGATATCAATATTCCTTTTGGAAAAGTTAGTAAAATTTAAAACATGTGTAAAAATCTATATAAAAACCCATTTTATAGATTCTAAAAACATTGAAACTATATTTAGAAAACATGTTTTTGGATGAAAAATTGTTTTTTATTGAAGAAAGAAATAAAGAAAATTATTTTAATAATTATTCTCAATAATTTTAAGTTATAATGTGTGGAGACATTGATACTATTAATTGAATATATGATGAATAAAAACAGGATAAAAATATTCATGATAATATATCAGATATATATCATTATATTTCAACATTGGAGAGTTATTAAAAATCAATCCTAATAATAAATTAGATTATATCATAATAGTCTTTTTGGTTTGGTAACATTGAATTATAATCCTCAATAAAATACAAAATCATCCAAAACATAAAATATCATGATTAAAAATAATTTCAAGAGTCTAAATGTCAAATGGAAATTTTAGACTCTATATAAAAGAAAAGAGGTGCATAAAATTGAAATATGTCTGAATGCAATGAAATTTAGATAAAACCACTTACCTCAAGATATAATTTGGTTGAACATGATTTAACCTCCATTATAGTGGTTTTAAACTAGTTATTAACTAATTATAGATTAATATTAGTATTCTTAATATCATATATGATATTTTTATAATATCGTATCACCTTTTCGTTATAAACAAGTCATTATTTTCATTTTTTTTAGTTTTTAATAGACTTATTATTTCATGCATATTTTATTATGAATATTCCAGTGCTTATTCGTATAATATAGTGATAACATCTCCAAAATGATAATCCTAACATTATTAAAAAATTTATACATAAATTATAATTATTAATAATAATCATGAATGATGTTTTTGAAAAATAAAGTATGTTACAATCATTGATACCTTTTTTCACACGCACGCATGAGTAGTATTTTTAATTTTCAATGATCATAATGGAATAGAGGTAAGACATATTTTATTATTTTTTAATGTTTATAAAATAATATATACACTATTATTTATTTAAATATGAATTTATATACAAATCATGTTCTTTTAATGTGAAAATGGAGTGACATAGCATCATGAAGGGGGTATTCCATTCATTTCTGAACAATGTTATCATTTCATAATGAATGAAATTGTTCGAAAAATGATATATTTTATTTTAGAATGATAATCATGTCATAAATATCATTAATATTAAATCTATATAATGTATATTCGTTATATTTACCCTTATTACTTTTCATGAAATGAGTTACTGAAAAATAATCGCATCACATCATGAGGCAGTTTTCCTCTGTACACACGAACGACCTTATCAATTCCCCTAAAGAGTGGAAATAGAAATATATATATATATATATATAATTATTATTCTAGAGGTAGAATGATATTATATGTATTATATATCAACTTCATATCCATCATCTTCCTTAACCAAGACAAATGGTAACATAAAAATGAATAAAATTAATTAGCAAGGTGGTAGTCCACAATACACACAAATGGTGATTTTGTAGCCCATTTTATTGAACAGGAGAAGGATTTATGTAATGAAAGTAACATAAAACATCATGTTATATGTAAAATATTTTTTTTATTTTAATTTAATAATAATAATTCCAGGATGAGGAGGGAAAAAGAAATGGCTTTTTATGGATGTTGCCTCTTATTTGAGTGGCCAACTTTACTTTGAACAAAAATCCTTCTTTTATTGGAATTTATTCCATAATTAGGATTCAAAAATTATATTATGTAAACATTCAAGTTATTTCGGTAGATCTAGGATAATGTCAAATGGGTTTAATGGTGTATATAAGTAAAGGGTGGTTGTGTCTATTTATAAATTTTGGGACGAAAACCACATAGAAACAACTTCATACATTTCAAAAGATTCCAAAATAATGAAATTATTACAATTAAAAAGCATATAAATCAATATATATATAATATTGGTATTGATAATATGTAAATATATCCATAAAATAGTATTTATACTTGTTTTTGGTAATTTTTAGCCTTTATATTTTTAGTTTCACCCCCCGTATAATTTTTTTTACCTTAAACGTTGAAAATAGTTATTTGTGTTTTTAAAAACGATTTTCGTAAAAAATTAAGTTGAACATATGATAATATAAATTATTCCGAATACAAATATTGAATCCATTTTTTCTGAATACAATTTTATGAATTTAATATTTTTAATTTCATGTTAACCCTATAGGGCAATTGAGAAAGTGAGTTTGAAAGTGAAAATGGTCAAATATTTATAATGTTGTTACATCTGATTACATTTTGAAATTGATTAAAATGACATAAATTTGATTAATATATATATAATTGATATATTTTTACTATAAAACCAAATTAATATATAATTTATCATTATAAAATTTTAAATATAAAGAAATATTTTAATTAAAAATCATTAATATTCACTATTCATAAAAAAATTAATCATTTTAAGATATTCTAAAAAATCCTTGTAATATAATTTTGGCAAGATTATTTTCAAAATGAAGTTAATTTTAGTCAATAAATTTTCTGAATCTCACAAAAAAGTTATTTTAATGTATTACTATGAAAGGAAATGAAAATTATTTTGGAAGAAAATGTATTTTTTAATAAAAAAATTACATGACTAAAAATCGATTTATTATTTCATAATCATTTACCAATAATTTATATTTAGTATGATATATATATATAATAATGTACATAATTTTATTCAAAATCCTTAATTAAATGGCTATTTTATATTGATTATATATAATATGGGTCATTTAATCCTAGTTTTATGATTCAAGTATGATTTTGAACATTTAAAAATAAAAGGGTTGTGTGTACGAAAACCTAACAAATTGATTAGATTTATTTAAATATAAATATATCAGAATTTATTTGGGATTTTCATTGTAAACTATGTTCAATGTTGTGGTTATTTTATGCTAAAAAACATATTTTCCTTCGTTTAAAAACTAATTGTGTTACATACATTCACATTTAATAAATTGAATTCTTGAAATTCGAATCTTATCTTAATAATAAAATACCAGACATTTGAAAATACCATATAATTGGAGTCCCTTATTGTACAAAGTGTAAATAAAATATTCTTTCTGATAAAAATTAATGGGAATTATGATGTTCATCATGAATAACATATGCGTGATTTCAAAATAGGATTACATAGTTGGGAAGTAATTATTTTGAAATGGATAAAATGTGTAAATAAATATAGAGAGCGATTGGGGTCACTAATCACAAAAAAATTAATAATTAACTAAATTTTGTTGTCCTAAAATCTTGAAATCAATATTGATTTAAAGGACAACCTGATTCATTAGATCTGAATGTAATATGAATTTTCTTTGAGAAAATATAATTTTCATAAAGTTAAAGAACTGATTTTCCATACAGGTTGAGATAATAGTAAAATATAGATACATGATATTTATAATTTCATGTTTTAAATTATTCCTACAAAAAATTAATCTTTTTAGATAGATTTTGACTATTCACGATAAATTTTTCATACCTAATGAACTATAACGAACATTTAAAGACCACATAATGATAATTGTGATGATAAATTCATTCCACCTGTCTTTAGACATAGACTAAATACTATATGGTTTTCACATGGTAATATTATTCCTAAAATGGACATACCATTACATGATAAGTTAATCCACAAAATTCAATAGTAATACCCAAATTTTAATATAAATCATTCCATGAATGAATAACCTTAAATCTCAAATAACCTAAAAATATAAACATTTTAGATTTTTTTAACCTCATAGTTTATCTAATAATTTGTATAATACATCTTAAAAAGATGGTGATCTTATTTATAAATTACAATAATCAATTTTACAGTAAATCACCCTTCAAACCCACGATAATCTAAATGATAAAACATGTGTTCCCATAATTACCTCAATAAACAATATATTATAAACCTTAATTGTATTAAATACATTATAGATTATTTTCAGACAAAAAAATTATTCTTCTAGTCAAACCAAATCTTTACAAATACTTCAACCAAATATAGTGTATGCTAAAACATCACTATACACTTTAATATCTCACCACATATAATCGTAATGGGGTTCTTATGACATTGAACATAAGAACATCAATAAGTTTATAGACCTATAATGGTATCCGTAACTCATAAGATAACCAAAAAATCATCATAGTATACCATGTTTTATAAACCATTATATGAAACAAACTATAATATCCTAGGAACAACATTCAATGATTTGGTTAGGAAATCATAAACATTTCATTTTTTGAATTGATTCCAATAATTGATACCTAATTTCATTTCATCCAAACCATATAATAGAAAAAGGAAAAAATCAATCATTTCCTTCCTAATGAACATTCAGTCTTATAGATTTATATAATTAGGAAAAATCCTAGAGAAAAAATAAAAATTTCATTATATTAATATTTCTACATCTTAACCAATAAATTCTTATTTCATATCAAGTCATCGTCATCATCCATATGAAATCCATTCTTGGAATAATTTATTCAACCTATTTCTTTATAACCCAAGGAACACGAAGCATAATAAGTTTGAGATCAAATTTTTAGTAAGGGTAAACATAACAATTTACAATTGATTGTCAGAAATGAACATTGGAATTATATAAGGGTTTTACTATTTAATAATAGGGCATGCATGAATATGAAAATAATTCCATCCCATCAATACCAAAATGATAAACCATGAAAATTGAATAATCAAATATCAAAATAAAATAAATAATTATGGTTCATGTGGTATAAATATTGATAAAATAAAACACTAAAAAACAATATATAGAATAGATAAAATAGGTTTGTATCTTGTAATTTCATCTTCATAAAACCATTATTGAACCCTTATTGAACCCTAACAAATGAAATAACCACACAGTCACCTTCCAATATAATTATCAAGAGAAAATAAAATTTATTTAATGCAATAGTTCTAATTCTTTTCATACCCATCGTTTATACTATATTAGGCTCACATGGTGAAATCTAGTTTCCATCATCGTATATAATGTCAAATAACCATAACATGAATAACGTTTGTAGATATTTAAAAATAAAACTAATAGAAACAATCATAAATTATTTTATAACATTATTAAATCATTTAAAATAAATTGGATTCATTTTAATATCATTAAAGAATGATTATCACCTGGAAATGAAATGGGTATTGTAAAAATTGCATTGAAACATTGATAAACCATGGAGAATAAATGGGTCCTATGAAAATATAAGTTAAAAAATGATAACTTATGGAAAATAAGCGTCTACAATACCAATCCCATTGAGATACTATTAATGTCAAGGAATTAAATGGTTTCTTTAATAACCTATTTTATATAATCTTAATATTTCGTGATAATGAATGAGGAAGATGTTAATGTAAAATATCTAAATTGGATAATAAGTAAGATAAATTGTTGATGACATTGACAATATTGGATACCTTTAAACTAAAATTTCATTTCATTTTCATAAATCAACCCATTTTTATTAAGATTTACTTTTGAAAAACAAAAAATTTAGAATGTATTTTGAATGTTACATTCATTGAAAAACTCTCAAAATATAATTAAGAAAACATTAAAAATAATATTAATCATTTATTGGGTAAAATATTCTTTACATTTTAAAAATTAAATTGTAAAAAAATTTAGAAACATTTTTTTAAATAACATTTCTAATATATAAATGATGCTTTAATGGAAATAAAATTCATGAAAGTCGAATATTGTTTTCATGTATTATATGTAAAATGAAAATAATTTTTCACATTTTTATTAAAATACAAATATGAATGGTTTGGGAACAGACATGAGTATTTCGTTCTAATCATTTTGTATATAGTCATACAACGAAATAAATTCCATTAATTAATCATTTTATTAACTCAAAATAATTTCTATTTTTTAAAGGATTTAGAAGAAAAAAAATTTATACCGAAGAGATAAATAAATTTAATTTTTATTAAATTATTTTCACAAATAAATTAATTACCAAGTAAATGAAAAATGGGGAAATTACTAAAAAATATCATGAATTAACATAGGGGTATAAAAATGTTGATATTCTTTGAGATTAAGATCATAATACTCCCACATTGGGGACTTAATGAAAAATTATCTTGATAACCGATGAGACAATAAAATAAAACTCATACCACTTTTTTATCTTTAAATCGTGAAAACAATAAAATGATAACATTGGAATAAAATTAAAATATCATGGGAATTAATAATTTCATGATTATACATTTCAAATGTATTGTATATACATCAAATAGTTGAAATTAGGTGAAAACCAATACAATATGTCTCAATAAATGGAATTTTAAATGAAATCCTTTATGTCACACTTTTTTTGGTTGAATTTGATTTAAAATACTGTAATGCGGATTTTAAACAATTTATTATCTTAATATAGATCCATATTAATATTAATAATATCATATGTGATAATTTTATAAAATATTATCACCCATTCATTAATAGTCATTTATATTTTCACTGTTCTAGATGTTAATTTAAATTTTTTTAAAAGGTTGGGGCCGAAGCCTCAGTTTATTATTTAAACCAAAGACCCTCTTCATATGTTAATTTCAATGTTTAGTCATTATAGATTTGTTAAACAAATACATGTATTATCAATATAATATAGTTTTATCAACTCCAAAATAATAATTATGAAATAATGATAACATTTACACATTATTTATTATTTTTTAAATAAATTATGAGAGATGGTTTTGAAAAATTATGTACTTTATAATCATGGAAATAGTAGGTCATACGTACACATTAATAACATTAACATTTTTCAATGGTCATAATGAAAATGAGGTAAGTAATATTTTATACATAAATAATTATAGTAATATAATATATACATTTTTTAAATATACTTATATATATCATATTTGAGTTGGGGTGATGAAAAGTTATTCACATTTCCTTGGGAAGTAGGTTTTCCACACATTCATGAATGGCATTATATATTCTTTTTTAGTGAAATTATAAGTAAGAAAGTTATATATTTTATTTGTATGATAAATATGTCGTTAATTTAATTATTATTCAATTTATATAAAACATATTCATTATCCATACCTTTGTTACATCCCATGTAATGAATTAGTAAAAATAAATCATGTCGCTTCATGGGGCAGTATACCGATGTATATATATGAAAAAAGTTATCATATCCCAAAAATAAAGGAAATTAAAAAAGTATATATGATATAATTTCATCATATTGATAATTATGTTATAAATATCATAAATATTCTTTATATCTATCATTATACCCTATCACAAGATGTGGTAATTGAAAAGTGAATACATTAGTCCAAGAGGTGGTAATTTTACATACACACAAAGGATGATTACGTAGTCCATTTCATTTTAAGAAGATAAGGGTTTAGGTCTATAAAATAATATAAAAATCTTATTTTATTTATGGTATTGATGTTCTTATATTATCATGGTGTAATAAAAATTTTGAGGCTCTGAGGGATCAAAGAAAAAAAATTACATTCATTAAAATGACATATTCCTTGGGAATCATACCTAATATTACAACAAATTCCATCATTGATTATATTTTAGTACAAAATAAGGATTCTAGTATGATAGAAGTTATGTTGGGAAGTTATTGGTTATGTTCTTCTCTAGAACGAATGGGTTCTATGTTGTAATAAATGAATGGTGGTGATGACCTTTTATATGTTGGAGAATGGAACCCACAAGGAAACTTCTTTGAAATTTCCCAAAAGACACAAAAATAATGAATTTATTCCACTGATAAAATAATATAAAAAACTATATATTATAAATTTTGAATAATAATATTGACATATGGAAAAAATAGGATTTAGTCATTTTCTGGTAAATTTTTAAACAATTTTCTTTTTACTTTAACCCTTGACAAACCCATTTCTACCTTAATCACAATAAATTACCTCTAATGTTTTCACTATTAAGTTCTGTAACAGTTTAATTTGAACATATTATATAATATATATTATTCTGATTCCAAATATGGAATATATTATTCAAAATTTAATTCATATAATAGGGAAAAATTACATATAATATTAATTCTGCCAATGTGACGAGAAATAATGTTTTCAAAGAGAAAATGTCCAAAGATATTCAATGTTTTTATATCCAATTTCAATATGAAATTGATTAAAACGACCTAATCTGGATAAATAGAAATATAATTGAAATTTTTCATCTTTAAAAACAAATTTAAATATTACTTAACTTTATAACCAATTTCATTAAAAATTAATATTTCAAATTAAAATTCGGTATCTTTAAGTATTAGTCAACAAATTAAAATTTTGAGAAAATTAAAAAAAAACCATCCAAATATAATATTTATAGTATGTTCTGAAAACATATTCTAATTTTATGAAATCATTTTTATAACAGTAAAGAAAAGTAATAATAACAATTATTTTGGGAAAATAAATAAAAATCATTTTTGAGTAAAATATTTTTTCGATCGATAAAATTACATTACTAAAAATTGTGTTACTATTTAACAAAAACGTATCAGTAATTTATACTAGGAATTATATATATATATATTGTAATGTATTTTACACTAATTGTACCCAAAAATTCTATAGCTAAGTTATAATGTTTATATATATCTTGGGTCATTTAGACTTTGTGTTTTTTGTTGAATACACGATTAACACTAAAAAATATCTGGGTTGCGCCTACCAAAAGATATTAAAGAGATTAAATTTATTTAACAAAAATATATCATAAATTATTAGGGAGTTTTATTCTCCTAAAAGTTAAATTTTGTGTATATTTTTTGCTGTCAAAGAGAATTTTCTTCTTTTGAAAACATAAGGAGTAACAATATATATAAATTTAATATCATGATTACATCTTTAGAGATGATGGAAACAGAACACTTTAACTAGGACCGAAACTACCAAACCAAAATTATCCAGAAAATCCAATGTGGTAACCCCTAGAAATGATTATTTAATTAATAAATTATTAATTAAAGAGGATTTAAAAATTATAAGGGGATAATATCAGTTATTATTAGTTGTTAAACTGCTATTTAATAGACGAAAAATTAAATAAAAAATTTATATAGGATATTTTTACACTTTCAATGAAATTCACACTTGAGTTAAGGGATTTAATATAAATTTCTACTATATATATACATTTTGTATTATGTGATTATTTATATTTATATGGTGTATAAATATCCTCATTGATTATTCAACCTGAATATATATTACTTCATAATTTTTAGAGATTTAATTCATGTTTTCTTTTTCAAGGGTTTCAATTTAAAATATTCAAATGATGGTAGAATTTATTTTACTAAATCATTTTCGGATTTATCTTATTTTCATTGAAATAATCATAAAATATATCATTCATAAACCCCATGTATTTTCTCATCCTATACATATTCAATGTGTTTCAATGTTTTCATATATCTCATCATATAATTATAAGATAAATCATGTAGATAAATGTTATCAATGAAACCAAGTATTATTTCCCATTTGATTGGGTATAATTTTCTCTCATATACAAAAATTTCAAAATTAATTTTGGAAAGAACATTTTATGTACATAAATAATTTATTAATTAAATATAATGTCATAATTTATTTTTTACATGGATGAAAACTGATATTTTTTTTGTTTTGAAAAACAGTAATTTTCAATAATTTAAATTAAAAAATTTAAAACATTGAATTGTTTTAACATATACTATGTTTTAGAATTATCTATCATCATTTCCATTTTTCATGCTTATATTTTTATATAATTTTCTAATATTTTTACACAGAAATATCTTTAATAAATTGTTTTTAAATATTTAAATTATTTTTTCTTTATTTATAAAAATAATTTGACTTAGTAATAAAATCTATATTTTCTATAAAGTAATGGGCCTCTTTTATCTCTTATTAAATTTTTGGTTATAAAAATCACTTGAAACATTGACATTAATGTGATTGTTGGAAGTTATATTTCTAAACATTATCCAATTTTTTTATCTAATATGGATATAATTATTTCATAAATCATATATCATTTTAATATATAATGTATTACAGTGATGGCTGTTTTATTGACTAGGAATCTATGGATATTTTATATTCTTAACTATTTATGAACATTTGTTGATAAAAGATATTTTGTGTTATTTAAATAAATTATTGAATTTATGAGGAATTCAATAGAAATAATGTTATGGATGTGTACAAATGATATATAGTCATTTTAAAAATCCACAGGTCATATATGAAAAACCTGTTGGCTAGCCATATTAAATTTGATTTTCTGTATGGAAACCCATTGATGAAACTATCATCACCAAACCATTATGGTAAATATACCATTTGTCATAGAATATGAAATAAATTTAATGAATTTCCATCATCGAAAATGTAGTTAAAGATATCTAAGATATTACTATATTGATGTTACCAATAAATGCAATTTGTTCTCTTATAATTAATTAAATATAATATTTTTTTAGTTATTAAAATTTTTTATATTAATTATACCTGATTAATTCATGATATTTTCTACTATTCATAAACATTAGTATGTATATGGTAACAATGTTTATATGTTTTATTTTCCATATTATATGAATATAGATAATATTAAGAATACATGGGATGAAATCTTTTTTATATGTTATTTATTTAATATTTACAATGAAATATTGGAATCATGCATGGATTTGTTTCCTAACAAAAACTAAACTGATCATTCATTCATTATGTGATCCTATGTATCCAATTACAATTTAATAAAATAGAAAATGGATCTTGTTTTTTAGTGATAAGTATTTTTCACATCAGAACAAAGATAAATAATATATTTGTGTTATAAAAAATATATATTCACAACTCTACCATATCTTAATTGGCAATTTATAAGTAAATTGTTTCATTAATATTTCTAAAAAACAAAATCGTAAAAAATAAATATAAATAAGTTGGATAGAATAATTGGTTTAACACCCCTAGGGAAGTATACGACGTGTCAATGATTGTAGACCTATATTAAACTCCAATTAAAATAGTAATATCTATAAACTCTTAAAAATAATAATATTTTTATTTTGATAATTTTAATTTTAAAATAACAAATTCCCAAAATAATTAGATATTTTTTTACCTTATAAAACCATGATAACATTAATGTGATTATTTCTTATTAAAAAATGGTTATAAAAGTGTAAAATGATTTTATGTGGAATTTGTTAAAAAGGGAATTTGTTTCACACTTATGTAAATATAGATGAATATGGTATAAATACCATTCAAAATATGATATAATAATAATTTCCATAAGACAAACATTATTTCCATCAAAATAAACACTATTTTATCTTATACAAAGTGATAATGACATCCATAATATAATAAAGGAAGTATAAACATTTGTGATAATGATTTATGGCTGACATTAGGAGATAAGGTTGGTTATATGAAATAATGACCATTTTGTTGAATTGTATTCCAAAGGGCGGTGGAATGGTTTGAGTACATGTACAAACATTGAATAAAAACAATATATTTAAATGAGTTAACATTTCAATGAATAAAATATAATTTCCATCGATAAAATTAATAACATGAACAATCTAAATTTGAAAATTAGATTTGTAACGAGTACCTTACAACATTATTAATAATTGAATAAAAACATGTCAAAAGAGAGGTCCCAATATGGATTTTAAAAGAAAATTAATTTATTTAAATTTATTATGAATAAAATATATGGGAAATATATTCACCAATGAAATGAATAAAGGTTGTAACATAAAACATATCTCAATGATAGAAAAATTACGATGAGAAATCATTACCTTTATTCTTGATTTCAATGAATGTGATTTAAAAACATTTTTATGAAATGTAACATCCTAAATCAGAAATTAAAAATATTATTCACATATATTAACTTTTAATTCAACAATTATATTCATTTATTGAACAGAAATTTTTTAGATATTGTTTATTTACATTAATAGATGATATCAATATTTATTATATAAAGCCAGGTTTTTAATGAGGATATCGGAACATATTTGATGAAACCATGTTAATCTTTCCATATTTGAATTATGGTTATATATTAAGAGAATATATTTCATAAATAACATTCTTTTAAGTATTATAACATTATTGATTAATTAATAAATATTAATCATAAAATTTTTATGTTATTGTACCATAAAAATATTCATGCCATTTACTATGCCACAAATTTATATAATATTATAATTAATAACTTTTTACATATTTCAAATATATGAATAATGATGTTGGTACATCATTTTTGATGTACATGGTTCAAAAAAACAAACATTAACATGACATAATAGATTATTAATAAATATTAGAGCAATATATTAGTGGAATCATTTTTTAAAAACAATTCTATTAAATACACTAAATCATAACAGTATACAATGAAGCCTAAATATAGTTTTTATGAGGAGGTAATTGAAAAATTTGGCGAATAACTAAGATAATAAAATTTTGATTTATTCCGTTATTAATATAAGATACTTATGAATGAATTATATATTCTTCCATCATTTAACACTAAGACACCAAAATTCAAATGAATATTTTTATATGTGTAAATTGTACGATATTACTAATAAAAATGAATATTATTAGAGAGTTTGAAGGGGTAAAACAACAGTCATTTTATTAGAGTGTTTTGAGTGGAACTTCCCTAAACATTACTTTCATAGGTTGATAGATATCATTTTAAAATTATATTTATTCAACGTGGACAATAGTGGTGGTGTAAAAATAGTAATTTGAAAAATCCATTATCCACACATTTATAGACCAGGTTTTATGTTATTTTACACCATTAACACTTAGTTTAACAAATTTTTAACATTATATTACCATTATGTTTTATCTAAATTAATATAAAAGTAGTATTTTTTTGTGAATAATGTATAAAAGTATCCTCCATACCAAATTATTTGATTTCTTAATTAAAAAAACTAGTCAATATTTGCGAATATTCAATTTATTATTTTGAAAATTTTATCTTTTAAAAGGGACAATAATATATTTATATATATCATTTTAATATCAAACAAAAATTTTAAATTATAGCTAATCTTCATCCTATTTGATATAATTTACCATTTTAATGAATGGTAATATAGTTTTAGTTAAATGAAAAATTAAATTATATTAATCTTTAATAAGTGATCAATTTTTATTATTTATATAATAATACACAACAGTAAAAGAAATTATTGTTCATATAAAATAATTTTTTAACATTACATATTTCTAATGATATTCTTGTAAATTGTTTTCCATGTTATATAAATTCATATTAATCATACTATTGATAATATGATGGTTATTTTATTCATATTAATTCATTAAAACATTCTTCAATAATAATTATAGAAATAATAATAATATTTATTGAAAAATAAATTATTGTAATAAAATATTATATTTTTATATTTTAATTAATTAGTGTATTATTTTTTTTATAAATTTTTTAAAAAATTACAGAACCTAAATATTCTAATTGGATCTAAGCATAAACAACATCCATATAATTGATTACTATATTTCAAATTTCCATTTATCTAATGACTATATTCCAAAAGGCCAAATATAAAATATTAAGATATCATTAGATAAATACCCTTAAAATTTTCTATATTCAATCCACATATTCAATTAATTATCTTCCAACATGTCATTTATATTTATATTTATATTCAATACATCAATACTTTTGAAAATAGGTATGATCTTCAACAAAAACATGAATGAAAATAAATCCCTATTAGTGGTACTTCTCTTTACTTTTAGTTTTATTTCTTGTGATTTTATCAAATGATGTTACATATTTATTTCTTATAATGTATTTTTTATCATTAAATTTACTAATTCTTATCACAAAATAAAATAATGGGTTTTTAAGTCTTTATTTCATTTTAAGTAACCTATTACACAATTTTTTTATAAAAAATATTTAAATATTTAATTCATGTGGTGTTACGTTATACCCCCTTTAAATTGTATTAGTATTATTATATAAAATAATGATAATTTTGTCTCAATAAATCACATGGTTCCAATGTTGTTTCATTGAACTAATTATTTCTCCAAATACGAATAATTAATTGAGTGGTCTTATTTGGTTTTCCAATATCTCTACCATAAAATATTTCAACCTACTCTTTCTCATATGAGAGATAATGTTCTTTTTAGACAATATCTGTGTGTAGTAAATATTATGTATCATGCATGTACCTATTTAGAAGTGAAATAGGAAAAATATTATGCACTTGGGTGAGGATCAGATAAATTTTTAGATTGTATGATATATTCCACACATGATATGATATTTTAAATGGTACAATTTTTCTCGTGGTCAGTGTTCCCTTCTACACTAATCGCATAACCATATTCCATGTTCATATTCGAAGGTATTAGATTACGTTGACATCAGAAACATTATTTCATTGATGGTTATCTACCTAATTCTTCTCTAGATGATGTTATATTTAAATTTGAATCTACATTTTTGAATTGTCTCAATCATTTCTTGAGAAATATATAATCTGAATATTTTACCCACTATAACATCTTCCAAACATGTTTGAGTTCATAAGATATTCCCATATAGTGTCTTGTATGGTAAAATATTCATGGAATAGTTAAATATATTGTAATAAATGAAGTCTACCAATTAAAGGTGATGATACCAACCACCTTTGAGATCAAACAAACACTATTTTCACATATCTTTTTTTTCAATTTTACATTAACATTGGACATCTTTATGGTGATAACAATCTATAAAACTCATCTACATATCAAATTCATATATTATCTGTAACACCCATAGATTTTGTGATTTATTTTCCTATTAATTTTTTTTTATATTTTCCATTTCATGAAACAAAAATGAAAACTAATTATATATTAAAACACTATGTTTGGATTAAGTTATACACAAAACCATGTTAATCATCTCCTAAACACTACATAAACTTAGTAATTCTCTCCATAGAACATCGAGGTTAGATTTCTTTATATACTGCAATTACATTCCATGATGGATTGCGTAACACGCAATACCGTGGTTTAAGAACCATAATAAATTATTCAAATAATATAATTTATTATATTAAAATAAAATGATTATGCTAAAATTAGAATTTATGAAAATTTTTAAATAATATAAGATAATATATGGTATAGATAATATAATAAGAATATATATGTTATTATTTAATTTTAAATGAATATGAAAACATATTTAATATAATAGAAAATGTTATTATGGTCACAATGATATTTTAAACTTATAAATTAAATTTTCATTAATGTTTTAGTAATTAAATATTTCAATCAATCCATTCACATGAATTTTACTTGGCCTGGATTACATGCAACACCGACTTGGCATACGTTACACAAAATACATACTTGGTTTACACTGTACCCAATACTGAGTTTCTATGAAATATATTTTTTATAATTAGATAAATTAGATAATTATAATATATTTGTTAAAAATAGTTATACTTATAATAATAACTACATTTAATATATTTTTATGTATTCTTATATAAATAAAACATATTTATAATGAATGATACAATGTTTTGTAAAGTCCTTCTATGTTAAAAATATAGTTTTCATGAATGAATTGCATTTAATAATAAACTTATTTTTTGATAAATTTATAAATTTATTTTTATAAAAAAACTTCAGTTGAAAAAATAGAAATTATCATATGGTGAATTTTTGGGATTTTTATGAGAAAGTTAATTTTTATGTGAATAGTAAATAAATATGGATATTATGTTAAAAGCTACCTTTTTGGTTAATTAATTATTAATTTAAATGATATTAAATTTTATAAGGTCAAATTTGATAAATATTAGATTTCTTAATATAATTTAATTCATTAGAATCAATGTAACGCCCCGACCCTAGTTACCCAGAGTCGGTGCTTTATTACATAACATTGGCATGATCACAAGAAAGATCAAATCTCGAAAGACCGATTGGTTTAGTAGCCTTGGAAACACTAGATATATTCATAAGTTTTACATTACATCATAAAATGAAAAACTACTACAACAATATAATGTCTCCATAATCCACACTCATATCCCCACATAATATCCCTGAAGGTCATTCATAATTTACTTCTTCACTTCCTGGGAAAAATAAAACATAGAAAAGGGGTGAGCTCAAATGCCCAGTAAGGATAACAATATAGCAGAAACATTCATAAATAAGAATAAACATTTAAGGCAATGTATAACTAAAACAACAGCCTTTCATACTTGAACTTTCACCATTGTATGGAATAAATAAAATGAAATAATGCCATTTACTCATTCACATGGATATTCTACTAATCGAATAATCACATGCAAAATCACTAACCACTTCCATAATGTTGGAATGCATAATGCCAGACTATCATAACCACATAGCCAAGGCCTCGTGCCAAGACTACAAATAAGATTTTGTCAAGGCCTTGTGCCAAGACACTAGTTTGTCTCATGAGACCTACCGATGCATCGAGGAGCTATAGCGGGCTCCACCCGTCACATATTATGTCCAATGCATTCCCATATGAAAATGTTTAAACATAACATAAACATTCGTATTAAAACTAGCATACGAAATGTCAATACTTTCACCATAAACTATGAATGGTATAAAAATAGCACATCCACAGTCAAACATATCACAAAACCATAAATACAATATAGAAGTTTTGTATCATAATAAATCAACTTCAAATAATCTTAAAATCCATCAAAGGATATTGACATAGATGAAATCAAAATTCTTTTTAAAGAAATATCTCCTTTTATTTTTAAATCATTTAAGATCCATATAAAATAAAACATTTTCTTTGAAAATATTCTTATAAGCTTGTAAGGGAAGCTTTGAAGATTTTATAATGGCAGAAAATAGCTGCACCCGCTGTATAAGTTAAAAAAAACATTCTTACCTTAATTCTGTCGAAAAGGTTAAAAAGGACCTTGTTTTGAAAATGATGGAAAGATTCCTTTATAAACCTCTTATAAAAAGTCAAACAAGGGTATAAATGACTTTAACCCATATTCTTGTAAATAATAAATATGTTTTGAAATACATTTCGAAGAAACATGGATGTGGATGATAAAGAAATCCCAGTAGATTATTACGTATAAACAACCTCGGATAATGAAGAGATTGTGAAATAACCCTTACCTTGTACTTTTCCTTGGTTGGGGTAGGTTAAACTACTGTATAATGGTGAAATTATTGTTATTAAATTATACAAGAATCATATACATTAATATGATATCATGTATGATCTTTTAAAATTGATTTGATAATAATATCTTAGTATTATCGTTGTTTCGGGTGTTAACTTACTTGTTTTCTTTTGTATGTTTTGTTACGTAAGGCATGGATGTAAAGGATAGGTTGTATATTATTCATATCCAGAATGATATCAAGTATTTAAACATCATTTTTTAAATCATCAAATGATAATTATACTTGAATGGATACGATGGAGAATGAATCTCATCGCGTTCGTGGAGACGGTAGTCCGTACGTACGCACGAGCGACAATATCATTCTTTTGATATTAAAATAATATATAAATTGATGGTGTATCATATATACAGAATCATTAACATGTTATATTTATTATTTACATGAGTTACATATCATTATTATACCCATCCAAATAATAATATATTGAATAACAATTACACCACGACGTGGAGACGGTAAGCCGTACGTATGCACGTATGGTGACATGTTATTCAAAGGGTGGATAGAATACTGAATATGGTTGTACCATATTTATAATAAAATCACAGTATATATATGATACTAGAGTTATTATTTTAGAATGGTAACAACAAAGGAAGAAGAAGTGGAAGACGAAATGAACTTGGAAAAGGGTGGTGAAATCATTACCTCTTCTTCGGGTTCTTCCTTTTGATTTGATCAAAAGGGCTCCTTAGGTTGGATTTCTGATCAAACTAATGCCTCTAGGTTGTAGTGAGGGATGTTTGGAGAGTATTTGGGCAGAGTTTAGCCGAGCCAAAATGCTTTGAAGGTGTGAAGAAATGAGAAGGAGGAGTGCCATTTATAAGAGGGGTGAGGGGCACCTTTGGAAAAGCTAGAAATATTAATTTATAATAAATTCGTATTCGGTTTCTAATGGCTCCAAAGTTGATTATTTAAATGTTAAGGTGGGGATGGGTCGAAAAAAACTCAACCAATAGTATTTAGACAGGTTTGGGTACATATATTAACCTTATCATTAAGTATTAACTCTAAGTTAATTAGTTTCACTTTTACAATGTCTCTTTGTCTTTTTATATAATATGGTTAATAAACTTACTATATATATCCAAGAGACCCCCAAGTGGTCCATTAATAATGAACCTATCATTATATAAGTCTCTTGGCCGAACCTTATATTTTTAGGAATTTAATATCAATTAATAATATAATATTTGTTTTAAGAACTCTTTTTTGTCAATTTTGACACTATTCTATAGTTCATTTTTGTGAAACTCATAACAGATTGATTACTTCGCAAAAAGTGAATTAAATAAATTCTAATATATCATATTATTCTAGAAAATTAGTTTAATTTATTAAAAGTTTCATATTATATTTATTTGGGTATTTATAATATCAATTATTTTAATTTTTCACTATTATGATAATTACTGCATCATCATTGTGTCATAAATAAATTAAATTATTTAATCTCTAAAAATTGAAAATAAAATATCATCATGTCGGAAATATTTTTATATTTCTTATGAATATTTATAGTCGAAAATCCAACATATATAACCCTATGTAAAAAATGTTTTTCTAAAAGATATATGCTTGTGTCATTTTTGTATTCATTTTAACTTAATTAAAAAAAATGTCCCTATCACCTACAAGTGGCACCATGGGGTCCCCAAATCGACCCAAAGATGCCTATGGTCGAACATGTATCAACCAATAAGGCTAGGACACGTTTTAGGGTAATTTAGTATTATTATAATTTTATTTTTTAACCCTTATTTACCAGATTTACCCTTAACCATAGTAAATAAAATATATACCGCAGTAATTATTCAAAATGTCTAAAAATAAAAGTTACCTATTTACACAATTTGAACATCCTGATTCCAAATATGGAATCCATTTTTCTAAAATCAAAACAAAGAAGTGGCAGAAATTAATTTAAAATTAATTCCCGCTGTCAAAACAAAAAGCGCGTTTTTAAAAGATAATAACTATCAAAAGATTGACACTTGTTTATGTTCAGTTTAATTGTAAAATTATGTCCAATGACCAACATAATATTAAATGGTAAAAATATATTCTAAATATACTTTAAAACCAATCAAATTCATAATTTATCACTATTAATTATTTTGATTAAAAAAGTTGTTTTTAATTAAAATTTAGTAATTTTCACTATTCATCAAAATATTAAATTTATCCGAAAAGTACCAAAATTTCACCTTAGGCTAAATTCGATATTCCGAATACAAAAATGAAGTCCATTTTGAAATATAAAATATATATAATTTCAAAAAGTAGGTATTACTATTCATAACGGCTAGTTTGATTGGTTGTGGTGTGTGTTAGAACTCGAAGTTGCGTACAACACACACTACTGTATTATTCAATGGAAAGTGTACCATGGAAGCTTGGGATGTTTCATTTTAAATTTTTTTGATGTCCCCATTTAGTCAAAAAGTTTAAAATATTGTATTTAAAAAGGTTTCACTATTAAAATTTGGTGAAAGTGCAATACTGAAAATGAATTTGTTCTTACATTATGTCTAAGAAACTCATAATATGGATTCTAAAATTACAAGGATTATATAAAGTTTAAAATTTAGTTAACACTATTCATAACCTCTTTTGAATGGATTGTTTGGTAATTCATGGTGTGATTGAACTTGGTGTTGCGTGTAGTGAAAGTTATTGAATTATTTTGAAGAAATAACACACTATAAAATCATGGGGTGTTACATTCTCCCCTCCTTCAATAAATTGTGTCCTCGTAATTTGAAATTTTTCTTCGAAAATAAAAAGTTGAAAATAGAAAATATCTTTGTGGGAAAACCCACATCGAAAATTAGGTTACTAAAATTTAGTATTAATATGAGGAAAAGAAAAATGAAAGGGTCACCACCAAATTATGATCTCGATTAGGAGAACATTGGTGGCAATTTGAGACATATAATTGGAGGAAAAACGTAAATATTTATAGGTAGTGATTGCGATCATCATTCACAAACAAGTGTATAATTGAGGTCCTTAAATTCATCAATCTATGATGATTTGAAATACCATCGGTTCAACAAAACATAGGGTATAAGGATTACACATTTTTGACGTTTCAAAATATCTTAGTTGAAATCCCACATCGAAAAATGAATTAATGAGGCCTCTATTTAAAATAAAGAGTGGAAAGTATGAAGATTACCGAAAATAACACATACTAGGGTTCCATGTAGGAAATTATGGATATGGAAGAGAAATCTAACTATCAATTATCTTATGGAGAGTGGTAGAGAACATGTCTATGAAAAGGCCAACAATCCCAAAGCCATAAATTAGTGATGATTTAAGGTACCATCTAGGACAACATTTTTGTTCTAAGTTCCTTTTATTAATGTTGGGGAATTTATTTATGAGATTGGTTAAGATCATAAGGAGATATACTTACTTTATAATTATAGTTTTATCCATTAATAAATTTCTACCACAAACTCATCTTTCACTCTAAGAGATAATAGAACGTAAAAAAATTTCTATTTACACTATTAATATAGGGTTCCAAAATAAACGAATTTATAATTCATCTACAAGATCTTTTAATAAAAACTACATTATTTAATCCAGGACATCTCGTGGGCCATTGGTAGGTGATACACCCTTGTCACCCTTTGGTTGCGGGTTTAAGTCTCGCTGCCTTTCCGGTCACGACAGGTTGCCGCCCGACCTCCGGGTTGTCCTTTTATGGCAATCCAAAATTAATCTCAAACATAGAATTTATCCAAAATACATCTTTCCAAACTCACATTCCAACATTTATAAGGAAGGTAAACATAATGTAGATCCTTTTTACCCTATAATAGAATATTAATACCTTCATCATGTATTCTTTTAAAACACTGAAACATCCTGATTTACCATAATCCTTATTGATTACATTCATGCTCCCTTATTCCATATAGAATGCTGGATATACTTCATCAATCCAAAAATGTTTTAAACCCCAACAATGATGGAATATACAAATCATTAATCCGTTCCATGGTAGTAAAGAATATCCAATATAATTTATCCAAAACAATCATGTATTATTCCAAAATCACTACCTCAGTATCAGAACTATTTTATGGTTTATCATTCTCCCAACAATATATTTTCCAAAAATTTGTCCTGCTATTGAGTCACTTTTCTTTGTTCCACACAATCTCAAGCCCTTAATGAAATAGTACTGCAGTACAATCCTTATATACTCCATAATTATTATAACAAGTACATTGTTGATACAACACTCAATTGACATAATCAACATAAGAACTCTAATCATTCCTCTTCATCTGTGGTAGTATCATAACTTGATTATTATCCAATAGCATCATTTGCGGCATAGTCTGATGACTGGGACATAGGTTCGTGTAGTGTCCAAACTCCTTGCAAATGAAGCATTGTACATTTGAAACCATTTTCTTACCCTTGCAGTCACGTACTTTGTGCCCTTTTCCTCCACACTTATAACAAACTCCCATTCCTTTCAGGAATGTTCCAGGGTGTTTCTTTCCACAGTTACCACATATGGGAAAATTTATCTTTTCCCTCTTCCCTTTATCCATCTTTTTCTCTTCCATCCTTTTCTTCTCTTGCTTCCCTTCAAAGCCATAGGACTCAGTAAACTCTTTACTTATCTTATCAACACATGATATTATTTCTTCATATGATGATAATACATACGAGACTATTTCTCTTGTAAATTCTGGCTTAAGACCATAAAATATATGATCCTTCTTTCTCTTTGTATCATGTGCATTGATAGGATTCTCATTCCTTCTACTGGGCGCCATTTCTAAACAATGGCATACATTAGATTAGTTTATGAATAACAATACCTAATCCCAAACTTGTAAAACACATAACATAAATTAAATAGTTTATGGATATAATCCATAATCATAAAAATGTATCCTTTGAGGACGTATATACTCATAAACCCTTCATAATGATTTGTAAAGAAAATGAGAGTTATCCTAAGAATATCCCCCAGGAGTGTCGTAACCAAGAGTGCAGCAAGGCCCGTTGTCGTGCACCAGTTCCCGTTCGAGTCTATCTCAAAGCGGTGTTTTCGGGTTTTACCCCTAGGTACATCTATGCCAGAGCCGCCTCTACCTGCTCGTATCCAGACAGGGATGTATTGCTCGGAAAACTCACAAAATCTCTACAATACCAAAATTCTAGGAAGTTCTTCTATACTAATCCTCAAAGTTCATCTTAGGTCTACGTGTTCTAATCAGAGTTTATCTAAATCTTGCTTCCAAGGTTTGTACTAAACTTCCTCTGATACCAACTGTAACGCCCCGACCCTACATACCCAGATTCGGTGCATTATTACATAACATTGGCATGATCACAAGAAAGATCAAATCTCGAAAGACAGATTGGTTTAGTAGCCTTGGAAACACTAGATATATTCATATGTTTTACATTACATCATAAAATGAAAAACTACTACAACAATATAATGTCTCCATAATCCAAACTCATATCCCCACATAATATCCCAGAAGGTCATTCATAATTTACTTCTTCACTTCCTGGGAAAAATAAAACATAGAAAATGGGTGAGCTAAAATTCCCAGTAAGGATAACAATATAGCGGAAACTTTCATAAATAAGAATAAACATTTAAGGCAATGTATAACTAAAACAACAGCCTTTCAAACTTGAACATTCAACATTGTATGGCATAAATAAAAGGAAATAATTCCATTTACTCATTCACATGGATATTCTACTAATCGAATAATCACATGCAAAACCACTAACCACTTTCATAATGTTGGAATGCATAATGCAAGACTATCATAACCACATAGCCAAGGCCTCGTGACAAGACTACAAATAAGATTTTGTCAAGGCCTTGTGCCAAGACACTAGTTTGTATCATGAGACCTACCGATGCATCGAGGAGCTATAGCGGGCTCCACCCGTCACATATTAAGTTTAATGCATTCCCATATGAAAAGGTTTAAACATAACATAAACATTCGTATTAAAACTAGCATACGAAATGTCAATACGTTCACCATAAACAATGAATGGTATAAAAATAGCACATCCACAGTCAATCATATCACAAAACCTTCAATACAATATAGAAGCTTTGTATCATAATAAATCAACTTCAAATAATCTTAAAATCCATCAAAGGATGTTGACATAGATGAAATCAAAATTCTTTTTAAAGAAATATCTCCTTTTATTTTTAAATAATTTAAGATCCATATAAAATAAAACATTTTCTATGAAAATATTCTTATAAGCTTGTAAGGGAAGCTTTGAAGATTTTATAACGGCAGAAAATAGCTGCACCCACCGTATAAGTTAAAAAAAACATTCTTACCTTAATTCTGTCGATAAGGTTAAAAAGGTCCTTGTTTTGAAAACGACGGAAAGATTCCTTTATAAACCTCTTATAAAAAGTCAAACAAGGGTATAAATGACTTTAACCCATATTCTTGTAAATAATAAATATGTTTTGAAATACATTTCGAAGAAACATTGATGTGGATGATAAAGAAATCCCAGTAGATTATTACGTATAAACAACCTCGGATAATGAAGAGATTCTGAAATAACCCTTACCTTGTACTTTTCCTTGGTTGGGGTAGGTTAACCTCCTGTATAATGGTGAAATAATTGTCATTAAATTATACAATAATCATATACATTAATATGATATCATATATGATCTTTTAATATTGATTTGATAATAATATCTTAGTATTATCGTTGTTTCGGGTGTTAACTTACTTGTTTTCTTTTGTATGTTTTGTTACGTAAGACAAGTATGTAAAGGATAGGTTGTATATTATTCATATCCAGAATTATATCAAGTCCTTAAACATCATTTTTTAAATCATCAAATGATAATTATACTTGAATGGATACGATGGAGAATGAATCTCATCGCGTTCGTGGAGACGGTAGTCCGTGCGTACGCACGAGCGACAATATCATTCCTTTGATATTAAAATAATATATAAATGGATGTTATATCATATATAATGAATCATTAACATGTTATATTTATTATTTACATGAGTTACATATCATTATTATACCCATACAAATAATAATATATTGAATAACAATTACACCAAGACATGGAGACGGTAAGCCATACGTACACACGTATGGTGACATGTTATTCAAAGGGTGGATAGAATACTGAATATGGTTGTACCATATTTATATAACACCACAGTATATATATGATACTGGAGTTATTATTTTAGAATGGTAACAACAAAGGAAGAAGAAGTGGAAGATGAAATGAACATGGAAAAGGGTGGTGAAATCATTACCTCTTCTTCGGGTTCTTTCTTTTGATTTGATCAAAAGGGCTCCGTAGGTTGGCTTTCTGATCAAACTAAGGCCTCTAGGTTGTAGTGAGGGAAGTTTGGAGAGTATTTGGGCAGAGTTTACCCGAACCAAAAGGCTTTGAAGGTGTGATGAAATGAGAAGGAGGAGTGCCCTTTTATAAGAGGGGTGAGGGGCACCTTTGGAAAAGCTAGAAATATTAATTTATAATAAATTCATATTCGGTTTCTAATGGCTCAAAAGTTGATTATTTAAATGTTAATGTATGTATGGGTCTAAAACAACTCAAATAATAGAATTTAGACAGGTTTGGGTACTTATATTAACCTTATCATTAAGTATTAACTCTACGTTAAATAGTTTCACTTTTACAATGTCTCTTTGTATTTTTATATAATATGGTAAATAAACTTACTATATATATCCAAAAGACCCCCAAGTGGTCCATTAATGATCCAACTATCATGATATAAGTCTCTTGGCCGAACATTATATTTTTAGGAATTTAATATCAATTAATAATATAATATTTGTTTTAAGAACTCTTTTTTGTCAATTTTGACACTATTCAATAGTTGATTTTTGTGAAACTCACAACAGATTGATTACTTCTAAAAAAGTCAATTAAATAAATCCTAATATATCATAGTATCCTAGAAAATTAGTTTAATTCATTAAAAGTTTCATATTATAGTTATTTGGGTATTTATAATATCAATTATTTTAATTTTTCACTATTATGATAATTACTGCATCATTATTGTGTCATAAATAAATTAAATTATTTAATCTCTAAAAATTGAAAATAAAATATCATCATGTAGGAAATCGTTTTATATTTTTAATTAATATTTATAGTCGAAAATCCAACATATATAACCCTATGTAAAAATTGTTTTTCTAAAAGATATATGCTTGTGTCATTTTTGTATTCATTTTAACTTAATTAAAAAAAATGTCCCTATCGCCTACAAGTGGCACCATGGGGTCCCCAAATCGACCCAAAGATGCCTATGGTAGAACATGTATCAACCAATAAGGCTAGGACACGTTGTAGGGTAATTTAGTATTATTATAATATTATTTTTTAACCCTTATTTATCAGATTTACCCTTAACCATGGTAAATAAAATATTTACCGCAGTAATTATTCAAAATGCCTAAAAATAAAAGTTACCTATTTACACAATTTGAACATCCTGATTTCAAATATGGAATCCATTTTTCTAAATTCGAAACACAGAAGTGGCAGAAATTAATTTAAAATTAATTCCAGCTGTCAAAACAAAAAAGCGTGTTTTTAAGAGATAATAACTATCAAAAGATTGACACTTGTTTATGTTCAGTTTAATTGTAAAATTATGTCCAATGAACAAAATTATATTAAATGCTAAAAATATATTCTAAATATACTTTAAAACCACTCAAATTCATAATTATCACTATTTATTATTTTGATTAAAAAAGTTGTTTTTAATTAAAATTTAGTAATTTTCACTATTCATCAAAATATTAAAGTTATCCGAAAGTACCAAAATTTCACCTTAGGATAAATTCGATATTCAGAATACAAAAATGAATTCCATTTTTAAATATAAAATATATATATTTTCAAAAAGTAGGTATTACTATTCATAACGGCTAGATTGATTGGTTGTGGTGTGTGTTAGAACTCGAAGTTGCGTACAACACATGCTACTGTATTATTCAAAGGAAAGTGTACCATGGAAGCTTGGAATGTTTCATTTTAAATTTTTTTTATGTCCCCATTTAGTCAAAAAGTTTAAAATATTGTATTTAAATAGGTTTCACTATTAAAAGTTGGTGAAAGTGCAATACTGAAAATGAATTTGTTCTTACATTATGTCTAAGAAACGCATTATATGGATTCTAAAATTACAAGGATTATATAAAGTTTAAAATTTAGTTAACACTATTCATAACCTATTTTTAATGGCTTGTTTGGTAAGTCATGGTGCGATTGAACTTGGTGTTGCGTGTAGTGAATGTTATTGAATTATTTTGAAGAAATAACACACTATAAAATCTTGGGGTGTTACAATCAATTTCACTTTGATATTGAATACATTCTCTTAACAAACTTTTGAGAATTTTTCATCGGTAAAAAAATTTTATTTTCTCCCATCTCATTGATTAAAATTAATTTTAATTTTTCAATTATTTAAGTTACTTTTAGAAAAAATGACATAAAATATTTCATTTCATAAAATATTTGGATTCTAATAATATTAGCTTTCTTTTTGAAAAATATTCTTAGTAAAATTTTTTAAAATTAATCTTAGTGATTAAAGAGAAATTATTCTTAAATTTGTACTACAACATAAAATCAAAACCCAAATAATATAACCACTTTTAAAAAACAATTTTTTAAATATTTTTTCCATAAAACTAAAAAAATTAACTTTTTGGGTATGGTATGAATTTTTTCGGTGTGAACATGTGTACAACAAACTTGTATCTACAAATTCCAGGTGAGTCTGTTTCCTTTTGTATAAAAAGATACCACCTCTCCAACATCCTCAAACCTCTAAATCCTCTTATGTTACACTAATAACATCCCAATAATATTTCAATAAATTCAAAATTTATCCAATAAGCCTTACCTTTGGTATAAGTCAATCCAAGGAATATTTTTGGAACAAACTAAAAAAAGTTTCTTGATTAAGAGATAACACCATCTCTCAAGCCCATTCATTTATTAACCTTATACACCCCTACAAATATATCTATACAATTATTATTAAAAATAAAAAGTATCATAAATATGCTACTATTCAGTTTTGTGAATTATTCTACATGAAATTACACACACATCTATTTAATATGTAATGAACATATTGTTTTTGTGTACAGTGAACTACAGCCTCACAAACAAGGGATTGTTCATTTCTCCATTACCACCTATCATGATGATCATTATGATAGAATTTTTTTATATATGTCATATATTATATTTATAATGTCTTTATGCATATTTAATATTTAGTTGGAAAATACCTTTAAGATTTTCATCTACTATAAATATGATAATTTCGTTTGAGGATGTGTGCACTAATGCCCCCTCAGAGCGTTATGATTCATTCATACACAACATGGATTGTATTAAAAAAATTTCCATTTCATATATATGATATATATGATATAATAATGATATATTAAAAATTATATATATATATATATATTCTTTTACATTATTTCCCTCAACACACCTATTCAATGAAGATATAATTCATGCATACGAATAACCTACCATCTCCATGAATTGTGTATTCTATTTCATACTAATATATTTAATATGTAATTATAATAACAATATATATATATATATGTTAATTATATCTCTATTTACATTACTTAATCATTATATAAGTATAATGACCAATAATAGAAGAAATTAAGACACATAAAACAAACTATTACTCAAAGTAAAACCTTTACATATGATGATTAACAAGTAGGTAATATAAAGATGTAAAAAATCAATATATGGTATTATAGATAATAATATGATTCGATAAAATATTTATAAATAAATCATATTTATTATGTAGGTGGTTTTAATGAATATAACGAGAGTTATGACACAACGTAAGGGGATTTCATCTCACATTTTATTTTTGTGTGATACATGATATGTTTTCCACTTGTTGATTTTTTGTGGTGTATATAATAAAATTAAATTATTATATTTTTATTATTATCAATTATATTTGTATTCAAATATCCATTTTATGATATTTCAAGCATGGTTTTCATGTTTCAAAATTTACTAATTCGGAAGAAATGTTTTTTAATTTGTCTTATTTGAGTGTGATGTTTTGTTATGCGTCTAAACTCTTTTTCGAGGTGTATATAGTAATTTATAATTGTTATATAATGAATCTAAATATTTTCATGATATTTTATGCATAATTTAATTTCTTTTTCTTACATAGAGAGTATGATCCCAAGCTACCATGGTATACGAGTTTATTGAGACAATCTCATCGCTTTTTGAGATTGTTTACATTTATGATACCATTGATGAATTATTACGATCCATATCCAAATAAATTAATGAATTGTACTCTCCTATGGTTTTTCACGCTATATTCATGTAGTGGTACCATTTTTTACACTTTTTTACATTATATAGTTAATAAATATTTTTTATGAAATCCTGACATCCCCTCTCTTTTGTCAAAAATTTATGTTCCTTGAAAACCATGTTTTCTAGAAGGGTCTAAAATAATATTATACTAAATTCCTAGGATCATTAAAATTAATTTTATATAATATTTTATTTTACCAATTGGTTTAAATTAATCTTCTTGTCTCTTTTTTAGGATGTAATTTTAAATCATTTTTATCGAAAAAATGATATCTTCTTTCTACCACAGATGACATGTACAGATTTATATTCCTTTGATCCTGTGAATATATCTTTTCATGTATAAAGTTTATTTTTATATTTAATATTTTTAAATGTTATTTTCATTGAAAATTGCTTAAAATTTTTTTTCAAACTTCTTAAAAAAATTTCAAGGGAAATGGTTCTCAAAACATTTACAGTATTAATTTTTATGTTTTAAATGTATTTTCAAGGTAATAAGTTTAGAAAACATTTTCAAGAACTATTTATAATTTTACATATACTTTTTAAATAATTAATTTTCAAAATGTATTGACGAATACATCAAATATTTCCAATGAATTTTTGAAGAATAATGGGTTTTAAAATATTTTGAGTTCATTTGATATGTTTTCAAGGTAAAGGATTTTCAAAATATTTCATGTTTTATTCATATGATTTAAATGTATTTTCTAGGAAAATTAATAATAAATGATTTTGTGTATTAAAAATAATATTTCAAAAAAAATTAAATTTAATTTAAAAAAATTGGAATATATTTCTAAATTGTTTTACATATAATATGACATACATTGATGTTACTCATAACCTTCTAAAAATAACCTAATAGTTCCATTAATATAATTTTATTAGGGTATCATCTATTACCGCCTCTCTCACTCTTCCTCGTATAGGCTATGGATCACCTCGTCCTCGATCTTTCATGGCACTCTTGTGGTGGAGGATTATATTCCAAGGGTGGTGTCATCATTGTGGGCACTACTATCATTTTATTTCACTCCATTTTCCAGCCTATTCTAACTCTATTTTTTTCGCTAGGTAAGGTTTTATCTGGGAGAGCGGTGAATCCTACGGTCATTGTTCCAACTTCTCATGGATACGCATTGGTGCACATTTCTGTGTATGGTAGAGCATGACCGAATGTTTGAGGTCGTGTCTATCTGATTATGTGAAGGCGATGATGGGATGTAGTTATGGTTTTTGACAATGCCTCGCGGCTGCTTTAAGGGTTTTGGTTTGTTTCCCCTTGATTTCCTGACCTGTTAGTCTATTAGTGATTATGTTTTGGGTGATCTGCATTTTATGGACCAGTTTTTTCTTTTCATGATGGATTCTAGTGTTTGTATGTGATGTTTTAACGTTCAATGTTAATTTCAAAGGCTATTTTTGGGTTGTGAAGGTTTGTTCTGGTTTTGGTTCGGTGGTGTCGTTGGGGTTATGGCGACAGCGTGGAGGGGTTTCTTCATGAACTCCTAATGGAATTGTTGAATATGAGTGAATGAGCATGTGATGTCACAATAGTCATGGTTTTCTAGCTGTGTGGTGATGATATGGAAGTGATTGTCCATAATGTATGGTTTCATGGTAGAACCAACGGTGATTTTGGTTTCATTGATGTGGTTTGAATTTCAAAGTTGTTTTATTTTATTATAAAATTCTTTCCATCTAAAGTGTATGAATATTTTATTTCATATGACATGGTGAAGGTTGGTTTGGACTATGTTTGATTAAGTTATGTGTCTTTTATTATGGCACTATGGCCTTGGTCCATGAGACATTGCATCTGGTTTACTTGCTGGGGAATACTCCAGAAGTGGTTCATAGATGAAAGCATTATCCTTATCAAAAATATATGGAATTGGATGCTTTGAGAGGGTATGAAATTTTCTATCAGTTCCATGATATTGCATCCTTTTATGGGATTGTTTGCCAATCAGTGATGGGAAGGTGGACGTTGATCGTATTGTTCAAATTTCTAGGGTGGGTATTTTTCTTACTCAGGAACTGGGATGTTTTTTGCCTCGATGATCATGGACCATGGAGGCATGGTTGTGGTTTATGACATTCATTTCTTTCTCATTTCACACTTTTTCCTCAAAAGGGATTTTGAAATAAAAATTTAATTTTAGTCATATACTTTCTATGAATGTGTTTTTCTTAAGGTCATGGTCTTCATGAAACCCATTTCTTCTTCCACATGTTATATGATTTCTAATCCTACTTCTTTTCACAAGTTATAATTTTATTAAATGAATATGACACCTATCTATTTTAAAAAAGTTATGATGCGTTAAAATACTGATGAAACTCATTTCATTTTGTGGGTTACGATTTGTTGTTTACAGAACCCGTATCATCACATTTTCCATGATTGATTAATGTTCAATGGAACATGCACGTATTATTTCTTTAAGTGATGGATATGACCTATATCACCCTATAATTAAATGGGAATGAAAATGTGTATATGAGGCCAAGGGTACATAGGTAATATCCCATGCTTGAAAACTAAAAGGTACATGGGATGTAGTGTAGGCCTAAAATAAAGTGGGTACATGGGTTGTAGCTCAATCCAAAAAAAATGAATGTACATGGGTTGTAGCCCAGGATTAATAGAATATGGTTACACAAGTTCTATCCCAAGAAAGGTAACAAGATTTTACGTGGGGAGTAGCCCAGGACTAAAATAAATAGGGTACATGGGTTGTAACCCAATCCTAAAAACAAAGAAGGTACATGGGTTTTAGCCCTATCCAAAAAGTAAGAAGGAACATGTCTTATTAGCCCAAGATTGAAGTAGTTACCTCGGTTTTAGCCCAAGCCTTAGATATTATAATGGTCTTGGCAGGTAGACTTGACATTAATTTTTCTATTCATATATGTATGCCATAAATTCTATATATAATCCATTTTTGTTGATTTGATGTAAGGCAATATTTAATTCCTTATGATTCATGTCTTATGAATTGCCTTGCTTTATGAAAATATTCATGTATAATATCTTTGATATATAGGGTATGATATCTAATTTTCCTGGTCATGTTCCCATACCCTTATGATCAAAATTATGATTATATATCTAACTTCATTACCATAATTGAGCATTAGATATTACACTGTTTAGGTTTCCTTCCCAAGCTTATGAAGAACGATTTTATGTATATGTACTAAATGTAGAGATCCTCATGGGAGATGTCGAGTATTATTCACTAGGATAGAATATTTTTTTCCATGTTTCCAAATATAGTAAACTATTATGTTCCTAGGGCTTTTATTTTCAATAATGCAGAGAATATTCATCTTAAATGATGTAATATCCATGTGTGTTAATTTTGGGTTTCAATATTTGGTATTAAATGGATGGTCTAGTCACCCATTGAAAACTAGGAGTAGTTAATATTAGATAGATCCCTAGGAATACTTCTAATGATGTAAATATGGATGTATCTATGTATAAGTATATGGATGACTTAAGGTTTAGGAAAATATCGTAGAATTATGGTAAAGGATAGAGTATGTGGTTTCATAGATGTATATCATTATCTGGATTGTACAAGATGATGTGTATATGGCACAGATTTACCAAAGGGTAACAACTCAAATAAGATGTCCCTGTCCTGACTTGAGGTAATCTGGTACACGATAGTGGGCCATCCTGCACACCTAGTTTGACTCTTTATAGGGATATTCATTGAAAATTCAGACTCTTTATAAAAATACTGGGAAGAAATTAAATAGTTTATTACTATGAATAAAATTGGATAAACCTATGGTTTCATACATTAAATAATTATGATACGTAATCAATGTATCATATGGGTGTGTTTTCATGATTATATGGTATCTGAATATGATAATTGTTTCTCACACTATGCTTTCTTATTTTAGTCAACAGTGAGAATTATGAGGAACATGGTAAACATTTAATATTTCACATTGTAAAATATTAGCATTATGAGAATTGATTTCCCATTTTGAATTCTTATAATGTGAACCAGGAAGGTTGTACAAGTATTTTTTATATCTTTGAAGATACTGAAATGAAAAATAACATGTAAAAGGTATGTGATAATCTTACAGTATTGTTTACATTAATTGTAAAAAGCATGGTTAGATCAATGATGAGTAACCATAATACATGATTCATTTTCATATTCTATGAAATAAGAATTAAAAAATCTATAGATGATGATTAAGTAATGGTTTATGAAATAACGTATTTCCTTTTTTGAATTCAATGATTATGAATTATATTTATATTTTTAGTATAGGTCTTTATTAATAATTGTAAATTACATACTTAATGGCGATGATGACATAGAAAAGTGAATTCCTGGAATGGTAAAAATTTTATTAAGGTAAGTTAACTTTTAATTAATGGTTAATGTTAGGATAATGATGTTTGGATAAAAATATAATATATACGAAAAAGTAAAATGGGTGTTACGGATTACCCTGGAATTGGTTATTGAAAATGTTTTCTATGTCATCATGGAAGAAGATTATAAATCATTGGATTTAAAGAATACATCCTGTAATCATTGGAATAATGAAGCATTCATGTTTTCAAAAATAATTTATAGTAATTAAGGTTATTACAATTTTTCAAAAGAATATATGATGAGAGTTTTTACATATTGGGAATGTGACAACCAAGAGCTATGATATTTTACATAAGGGATCAATATAAATCAAACTTCATGAATTTAATTCAAAAGATATCATTTTCCATATTTTATAAGGGTTATACGGATAAAAATTTATGGAATGATGAACTTAATATTCAATTAATATTTTTATGATAATGTATTATCTCACCACATGAGGACTTATGTATATTGGATAACATATATGTGTTGATTATAACTTAAAATAGATTGGTCCTAGTTATCATGGATCTAGTGATCAATTATTACATTGGAGAAAAGAATTCTCACTCATTTCATAGGGTAAGAGATGAAGTGGAAATCTATCCATCCATAACCAAATTTCGGTATTTTAAATAAGAGAGGAAATAACATTAGGTAAGTATATTTCTATATATTATTATTTAATGAAAAGAAAAAATCAATTATAGGATTATGATAATAACTGTGTTGTCATAGTACATTAATTTTCATTGACCTGATAGAATTTTAAATCATCATATATTTATGACATTGAGGCCCTCAAGTTTTCATTTATAATTCCATTATTTGTGATTTATAACCTCAATCATTGAATTTAAATATTTATGCATTTACCTTATGTCTTATTTTCCCATAACCTATGTTCTCATATGAGGAAACCTGTCTATATATTACATTGTGCAACTGTTATGGTTCCAACATTCACTTTTTACGGGATGTTTTAGTAATAATTTTTACGATGTGTGTTTCTATGAATGAAAATTTCATGAATTAAACCATTGGTAACCTATATGAATTTGTAGGGAGAAAATCATTCTTAGTGGGTAGAATGTATCACCCTGAGATTTTGTGAATTGTATTTTTCGAAATAATTTAGTATATTTAATATTTTTCATTTCATGAAACACTGAAGATTGATAAATTAATATTTAAGCACTATGTTTGGATTTTGTTATATTAACCATCATGTTAATTGTGCACTACAGGGAACATAAATACTGTGTTTATCTACATGGAACACTAAGGTTACAATGTGTAATATGCAAAAATGTCTTTCCTTAATGACTTGCGTAACACACTAGAGAAAGGTTTATTAAAAAATAATATATTATTAAAATTTGATTATTTAATATAATAATAAAAAATAATGATTTTAAAATTAGTGGTTTTAAATAGTATGATCTAATATAATAAATGTATGTTTTACATAATATTATATGAACTCATAGGTTACTAGATAATTATTAATGAATTTGAAAACTGATTGAATATAAAAGGAAATATTATTATGGTCATAAAGTTGTTTTACTATGATAGATTAAATTTTCAGCTATGTTTATGTAATTCATTAAGTAAATAATCTATTTCACATGGAACTGACTTGGCGTACATTACACACAAAACTAACTATCAGTGTGACTTTGAGTACGTTACACGAAACACCAACTTGGAGTATAATGCATACATCCCTGAGATTCTACAAAACCCCATTTTTAATTCTTTATATGAATCAATCATAACCTATCCTTTTTAATTTGTTACATCAATAGTAAAAACTAATTTTAAAATATTTTATATAAATATTTTATATAAATAAAATGTATATATTAAGAACGATCTACTTTTTATAATGTTCTTTTAATGTTAAGTATATCGTTTTAAAAAGAAATATTTTGATTATAAAATAAAATTTATATAAACATTTTGAAATTTAATTTGATAAAATTAAAATTATTTTTTAATTAATATCATCAAAATTATTATATGGTGAATTTTTGGTATTCTTAAGAAAGAATATTTTTATATGAATAGTGAAAAAATATAGTTTTATAGTTAAAAACAGCCATGTTGTTTAATAAATTATTAATGTAAAATTATAATAAAAATTTATTTAAAGGTTTAATTGGATAAATATAACATATATAAATACATTTTAATTCTTTAAAATCAATCTCACTTTGAAATTTAATAAAAAATCATAACAAACTTTTAAACAATTTTCTACCCTAAAAATGTGTTATTTCTCCCTATCTATGGGATTAAAATTAATATTAATTTTGATGATTATATGAACTGAATTTAGAAGGATATAAATATAAAATTGTATTGAAAATAATATTTAGCTTATAATAAGTACATGTAAAAATATTACCAAAATGATTAGTAAATGTGAATAAAATTAATCACATTAATTAAGGCCAAATTAAGATTAATTATAGACTAAAACATAAAATAATGGGCTTAATGATCTATCAACTTGTCCAAAACACTTTGGATGTACATATTTTAGGACTAATCCTAATTTTATTGAGTTTTATTGTTTTTTATAACTTTTCTTAGGTAATAAAATTTGTAAACCTAATTTGATTCAAAAAATTCTACACGGGTCATTTTTTTTCCATACAAAAAGCCACCTCCTCTACCATATACTAAAATCTATAAAACCTCTTAATATTGGCGAATACCTGGCTAATAAACGTTCCATAAATCCTGAATTATTACAATAAGTCTTCCCTTGGGAATAAAGAAATCCATAGAATCCTTTTTCGACAAAGAAAAAGGTGTTACCTAATTAAGAGGTAACATCCTTTCTCAAGCCCTTGCTTTTATTTTCATTCTCCACCCCATAATAATTTATTTATTGTATTATTATATAAATAAACCAATATTTTAAATATTTGATTTTTATGTAAATTTTGGTAATTAAAGTTACAGACAGCTCCAGCTAATAGGTACCAATTATGGAGATTCTATGTACGGTGAACTACTGCCTCACGAAACGATGATTCTTCATCGACGGAATGAGGATCATCAGTGGTCATACCTCTATTTAAAGCACCTCCACCAAACTTAAGTGAGTTTGGAAACACAGTTCTACCAGATATGACTCCATTAGCATATCCCACTATGATGGGGCCCCTCAACCCCTGTATTGAAATCTCAAAAAAAAGAGATTATGTGTAACTAACTTCCATAAAGATGACGCAGCTCCCGATTTACAGTCGTGGATTCCACATGACTTCCATGTACCTTGCATTAATCATGTTGAAACTAATATGGTTTGACAGGATTTGAACCTAGAAGAAGAGGATCGTGCTCCTCACCTCCATCAATATGAGAAAATCCAACGAAATGTGGGAAGACCACGAAACTTTTCCCTCATAATTAGGATGATGATAATATTCTTATAATATTATGAGGATGAATATTTTCACCCATGTTATATTGATTCAAGTCCCATATTTTTCCTCATACTGAGATTTTTACTCATCCATTTCATTGATGTATATCATCAGGTGACTACTGTATTAAGGAGTATCTTGGATTTTATATTGATAAATAATAAGGATTTAAATAAATGATTATGATATATTTTATATATATTATGTATGATATTAATTTAAAAAAATTACTAAATATTTTGATCCTTGAATATATTATAATTATGTTGTTTTCATTAAAATTTTGTACTAGTCATATAAGATAACCTAGGGCGGTGATAAGCACTAGGACCCCGAACATTATAATCATATGAGGAAATAATATCATGGTCTAATATAGAATATGACTAATAATCCATATGTTATTTTATTAAATGGAATCAATAGAAGAAAATGATGTCTGAGAAAAAATGGATAAATGGTATAAGGAAAAAAGAACTAATTTCCAACATGTGATACTTGTGGAAATAAACACCATGGTGTCTTCTTAAAAGAAAAGGAATTTTCTTCATTTATGGTGAAAATTTCTTCCATGTTCTTGATTTCAAGGCCATGAAAAAATATTCCACTATGTAATTATCTCAATTTAATAATATGGGACATAATGAAAATGAATTCTCTATGCATTAAAGAAATATACCTCAAATTAAGCAGAGGAATACTGGTCAAGCTTATGACATTAATACCAATTATAATGAATGATTAATGTTATTTATATTGATTCATGAATTATTTTTTAGAGTATATACATTACTTATATACTATTTATAAGAATTATGATACGTTTGAGGATTCTAATATAGTAATAATTCATTGAGGTTTTGAAATAGTATGTTCAATGGTATCGATGACCCAAAAATATGACTCTATTGCTTGATTTAATTCTAGCAAAAAAAAAGATATATTCCTTATATTGAGATAATGTTGTTGTTATAAATATACGAGTTATTTTTATAATATATATTTAATAGTATATACTAACATGTCATTGATTAATGATATGATGATAATGTGTTCTATGTTTTCAAATATTTTGTTTACAAATATTATTGTTTTTGAGAAATATATCTTATAATATTTGTTTTATTTAAATAATATAGAAGGTTTTCAATTTTTTAATTTTTTTTAGTTATTATGGTTATATCAATTTTTAATGATAATGTATAATAGAGGTATTCATAAGTTTGGTATTTGTTTATTAAGATATACTACATGTTTCTTGGTAGATTATTGAAAAGTTCATTTTTATAATTTAGTATCCAACTTTCTAATTTGTTATATCATTATCATCTAGAAGGGTAATGAGGTTAAAATTTTTGAAAATAGATTATGTTAAAAAGTAGAGAAGGTTTTATATATTAAAGTATTATTTCACCATATTATGGTTTATGCATATTTTATGACCTATGGTAACCTTTTTTTTATAATTATAATTAGAGATCAAAGAAACAACTTCACATTATATTACAGATCATATGATTTTATAGTGATTTAGTAAAAAAATTATATTCATTAAATACAGTAGTGTATAGAGTAAAAATTAATCAAGGAACAACCAAATGATGATATTTTTCCTATTAAATGGAATGAAATCATGTAAGTATATCTTCTCATGAAAATTTATCAATTTTTAGAAGCGGATCCTGAAAAAAAATTCTATTACAATAATATAAGATGATTTAATGAAATTTTTAGAAATATTTACTTTATGATTTTTTTTATTTTCTATGTCTTCATAGGATAATACACTTTCTTATAATCAATAACCTCTTTCACTCTCTATCAATTTTTTTCGTTGTTCTTTTCTTCAATTTCAAATCATCACTTCATACTTATGTTCTTTTATTAGGAAATCGAGTATATTTTATTCCCAATAACATTTGAAAACCCAATTTTATCGTATCCAGAGGATTTTTTTTAATTTTTATATGATTAGGGTTTTCAATAAAGGTATTTTCAAATGTCAAACACTTCGTTACCAAAAGTAAATATTAAATTTAGAGGATGCGATTTAAAAAAAAGGTTAGAATGTAGTAGCCTAAGGCTTTAAAATATGTATATCATATTTGAGATAATATACGACACTCCACACCCATTATAGACGAAAATTTTACTCCATATGAATCTACAATATATTTAATTTTTAATAAATTCAATTTCTTTGAATGCATTCAATGCATGAATTATCAGAGTTGAAAAAAACATCACACATTATTAAATAAAATTTATTTAAACAATAGTATAATAAAATCGATGTTAAGATGGTTAGAAAGAATATTAACAACTTAATAATGAAAATTTTATTTTTCTCATATTTATTATATAAATATAATGTTGATCCATTTATTAAGAATAAAATAAGAATAATTTTAGAGAGAAATAATGTTTTTCTTGAAATGTGTATTTTTCTGAAAAGAGGATTAGTCATGTATTTTCCAAATAATTAAAATTTAATTTTCCCCATTTTTAGAGGATTTATTGGAAAAAATAAATATCATTTATCAAATAATTTTATTAAAATAATATAAGAGTTATTTTTGGTATTTTTTCTAATGTTTACTTGTTCATTGAATAGTAAAAAATATAGAATTTTTATTGAAAAATTCCACTACATTTAGATTATTTATAAAGTTAAATTATATTAAAAATTAATTTTAAAGGTAAATTAGGTCATATATATATATGTCTAATAAATTTGATTAGAATTATTTTTTATAAATTTTTTATATAAAAAACAATTAATACATTGGATCATTTTTTCTTTCAAAACATTCATTCTCATCGCTTCAATATGAATAAATTTAAATTACAATTTTACAATTCTATAAATATAAATATTAAAAATGGTTTCCATTTTTTTAATATTCATAATATACATTACTTAATAAGTTTAAAATATTTTTTTGACAAATTTAATTATGAAAATGGTAAAAATTAGTTTCCCTAATTGAGGTAAAAATGGGTTTACTAAGGTGTTAAACTAAAATAATAATGGTTAAATTTCCAAAAAACAAGTACAATAAAAATTTTATGGAGATAGTTCTTATGTGTCACCTATGAGGCCCAATAATATTCCATTTGAAACAGTTGATTATTTTTTTCATGGGGGTATACTTTTTTATTTTTAAATAGTACATGTATACCACACGTCTCAACTATAAAATTCCACCTACTATACTATATCCCTCGCAACATAAAAAATTTTGGTACCTACCAATAGATTATAAAATAACATCCAAATTACAATATTATCATCCTATTAGAAATTAGTTGTTCATAAATCCATCCTATGTATACTTTAGGTATAATTATAAAGAGGTTGGAAAAATAAATACCAAACTATGCATTTTTAAGAAATTTTTTCATCGACCTCTTTCAAATGTTATTCAATTAATTTTATATGATACAAATTTATATATCACATAATGGAATTTTTTTATGTTATGTTTATTGTCTTTATCCATCTTATCTTTCCTCAGATGGGAAATGATAATCTCTCTCTTATGTATTGAGGATTTCCACCTTGCAAAGTAATGATACATGCTTTCCGTGAATATCTATAACAGTTGGGTATGAGGATGGATTAAAATTATTTATAATATATATATAATTTTTTTATCTTTTTAGTAATTATACCTTATATTCCTTTTTAATTTACACTCTGTATGGGATATAATAACATCACTCATGTGTACGACATACTACAACCTCTCTAAGAGATGTGATTCATTTTTATCTAACTTATTACATTGAAGATAATAAGGATAAATTTAATTTAAATATACGTGTGTTATAAATAAAATGTTATTAATTATAAAAATATATTATTTTTCATTTTCATTGTAATTTCTAAAACTAATAACATCTTTGCTGTACATGTGGGCTGTCACCTTCATGAAGAAATGCGACACTCTTTTCATCACCACGCCACATGGATGATATAATAGCAGTATATTTAAGGAAAAAATATTTCATAAGATATTTTATTTTAATTTCGTAAAAATAAAATATTAATTAACATCTATCCATAATGATCATTTTATAATGGAATTGTTACTCATAAGTACGTACGACCAACAATCACCTTGATTCTAACATATTTCATTTTTCAAAACCATAAATCATTATTGGATTAATAATTATAATTAGTTTTCAAATAGGATTAATTTGTAATTATTATTAATTTAGAGTGTTTTAAATAATGTCTACATTGATGATATCAACCCTACCAAAGTGATTTTTGAAAAATATGAAAAATATCATTGAAATAACTCAGATAAAAATAATATATTATTTTATCACATATAACATGGTAATAAGTAAATTTAATTTAATAATTAATAAGAAAAATTTTATCATGAATTTATATAATTAAAACATTTTTTTATTCAATATGTTAAATAATGTATGTGAGAGTTCATACTCAAGGTATGGGTTTCATGTCTCAATTTTAATTCCATGAGACATATTCCATAATCAACCATTATTATTTTATTATTGTTTATATACGTCTTTTTTATGATATATCACGAATTAATTTTACCTTCATATATTATAATTTTTCATCTAATATTATTAAATTCATGGGTATTATGTTTCAAATGTTTTCAAAATGATTAGAGTATTTTTTATAATTTCACCATTAATCAAGATTGTTTCTATGTAAATATACCTTTTGAATTATTTAATATTTCTTATATAAAATAAGTCTATTTTATTCTCATAGAATTATTCATGAACATTTTCTTGTAATTTTTCTATTTTTGCTCTCCTTGGTACTAAAATTATGGAAACTTTTCTTCAAATATAATTTGATTTTATTGCTCCCTTTAGATTAAATATTTTCTATTCTAAACCCATGTTATATAAAAAAATTCAAATATATTTTTCAAATTCAAATTTTTTTTAAATATTTTATCTATGTATGATTTTTAAATAAATTTTTTGGACATAAAATTGATGTCATTTTCCAAACAATTCCTATTTGAATTATACCAATTTTGTGAAATGAATGATTGTTTCAACATCTAAGGCATGAATATAATTTTATACCATCATTACAAATACATTCATTGATATTTCCATTTTATTTTTTCATGGTTAATCTAAAATAAATTCATTTTAAAAAAATTATGTATTTTTAGTTTTCAAACATTTATTTAAAATAAAAATATATTTTCATCAATAAATTATCCAAGTGATCATGGAAAATGGTTTCAAATATAATAAGTCATTGTTTGATTATAATTACTATTTAATAGTGTTATAATATAGTGATACCATCCTTATTATTTCTCTGTATGGTTTATGATCATTTTGACATATGATTTACTATGTTGAAACAACTAATTTTACTCTTGATAGTATAAGATTATGATTATTTTTTGAGGAATGTATTTACATTTGATATGATAATATATATATGAATGTTTATATTGATTATATTTCACACATTTTTATATAAGAAACGCCTTGGAAATAATAAGTGGTGAAAATTACCCTCTTTGTATTATCAATTCATCAGTAGTTCTCATAAGACAGACTAGATTGGATTTTTCTGAGGCACTGACAATTTATTGTTCTTGTTTTTGTTGGTGTTATGTTTCTAAAATTGGGGGGGTCTTGTTTAACCCAATTTCTCCCCTTTTTTCATTTCCCTACATGTTGAACCCCCTTGATGGTCTTACTCAAAGGTGCATGTAGAATATTGGGATTTTGATTTGGGAGTTTATTAGGTGTCTGACTGTTTCATGTTTGTCTATGGATCTCATAGTTATCTTATTTCATCACACATATGGTGTTAATTCAATATTCATTTTCTCTTTCTATTAGACTCATTGTACATGATCCCATTTGGTTTGGAGCGATGACCCTCATTGGTGTCATAGGATCTTACATGGGAATTTTTTTCTTTACTAGTATGTTACCTATGTTTGTGGTGTAAACGTATAGAGGTGTTGATGTTATTAAGGATGATTTAAGGATGGTGCGATGGAGCTGTCTTGAATGGTGACTATTTGAATCTGGTGGTTCGGCTACGTTCTAGTTATTTCCAATTGATTTCTTGGAGTTTTTTGTTTTATTCATGTTTTCAATGATACTCTATTTATGATCCAGTAATTTTTTGTTGGTTTTTCGGTGATTTATGTGTTGTGAAGATCAGTGTGGGTCAATGACTAGGGATTTTTTGGCAATTGTCCTAGATTTTTTTACATCTTCGGTTATATTTCTAGTGGTTCACAGTAGATAAAATATTTTGGATGATAGTTGGCTTAATTAGTCTAGGAATTTGTTCATATATTATGTCTGGGATGTTTTTTGTTGTTTAATTTTTTGTTTCTTGATGAAAATGATGGTTCTTTAATGAAAATGATGATAGAATCCATTTGACTTCTTGGTTGGTGATCTATTAATATTACATGTTAATTTTTTTGGGTCGGTGATACAAGGTGGGGTCTTACCTAATTCGGTGTTTTTTCTTTAGTATGAATGATTTATTTTGAGGCTTTAGTTATTAATTTGATAATTTTGGTTTTCGAGGAACTGTGGTTTTCTAAGGCTACCAATTATCCAAAAAAGAATCTTCTAAAAAATAATAAAAAAGTGTTTTATTATCATGTACCAAGGCCTCGAAGGTATGTTATAAATGTCTATAATTATGCATCACATAATTATAGATTCATTTATTAATATCATGTGTGATAATTAGATATGATATATATATCCAAGGTCAAGATTCTTGATTATGAGATTACTTATATGGAATTATTTGATCATAATTTTTTCATTCCATATTATTCTCATGTTATTGATTAAATTGATTTTCTTTAGGTTACATATTTTTATAAATTTATTATTCATTATTTATCCATATATTTCATTGTAATTCTACCCTTATTTGGAATATGAGATATCCCCATAATAATGTTTTATTTTCACCAATATATCAAGATGTTTTTGTGATTGATTTTATGGATATGCTAAGGGGAATAATCACGTTCTCAATGAAAATGAATTTTTTTATTTTTTATTTTCAGCAATAATATGAATTTCCAGTATGTATCTAGTTTAGAAAGACTTCTATTCTATTTGATCCATCGATATGTGATTATCTATATGTTATGACAATGTAATAATGTAGAAACCCGCTCTTAGAAAATTGCTATATGGTGATACAAATAACATGGAAAATCCAATGACTAATATAGGATTTTCTAGGTTCAAGATAGAGGTTCATGTGTGCCCAATTTTTAATCTAGTTCTATATATCAAAAGGATAGTTTATTTTTAGCATTAATAATATAAACCTAATCATATAATGATGTTTATACTTGACTTCATTGATGAATTACTATATAAAATCATATATATGATGAGAGATCAACGATTCCATATCATAATTAACTCTTTGAGTTTATCAGGACAGAAAGATTAAAATTATATCACTATCTTAATTATAATGTATTTATTATGGATTTTAAGGATTGAATTAACCTACATCTCTTATATGGATAATTAAATGAACCAATGATTTTTATACAATGAGGGAAATAATCTCATAATTCCACTGGACAGCTTTAACCCCCCCCCCCCACCATTTAATTAGGATAACTGTGAGGAAGGTGAAGTAATACATGCCATCATCTATGTGTGAATCCATTGTTTATGTTATAACCAGTAATAGGGAACCTTCAGTATCATCGCATGGAGGAACATCATGATGGTTTTCATATTTATATTCTTAGGAATGTAAATCATGGGATATTTCTTCATTATCATGGAATGTAACTTTGTGTTGGTAAATTCCATTATCATAGATAGTATAACCGTAAGATTTATTATCGATTCCACTCTAGAGAGGACCTGTATATTTTAGTCATTCCACACCATGATGAGAAAATCCAAACAAATATGATGTTTCATCATGGGATTGACATGTTTGATTTTTTCCATTGGTTTTAACATGATAAGGACGTCTATTATATATTATTTCATTAGAACAAGTAGATTCATCATACCATCTTGATTATTCACCATGGATTTGAATTTTGAAATATATTTTATTTCTACAGACATAGGGTGGAACTCTATGGTAAATGATTTCCATGATACTAGGTGGTCTTTCATTTTATATATATTCTTGATTATATATAGAACCTCTATAGCTATGGATTGTTTCACCAAATGGAGTACCTACCTGGTAGTCTTTTTTATTCAATGATGATAAGGACATTTATGTATGTTTTATTTGTTTAAATAGGGATAGTGAGTAAATTGATTTATTATGTCACAATATAGATGACCTTCATGGTTATTATATTCCCTTCAGGCATGGTATTTGGGTGGTTGCAATGATTAAGAGTACCTAATGTTTTTCCAATGCAGATTAAATTAGATGAAATTGGAATCTCCAAATATTACCATTGTAAAAAAAAGAACAAAAAGGACTTCATGTTGATGATGATTAGTCTACATCCTCATGTATAATAATTGATTAACCCCATTAGGAACACATTCTTTGTTCTATGGTTTATATTAGATGCATATGAGCATCTAATTGAATATTTACAATGTTGAAGTCATATGTGAGTGGAAATAAACATAGTTTCTAAGAAACGTCCCTGTAAAATTCTATTAGATTATTGGTACATGATTTAAATTTTCCCCTTCCACCAAATAATATTGGTAAGAATCAAATCCCTTAATGGTTTGGAACACCAAATGGTTTGATGTTTTCATATAGGGTGAATTCCCTTGTTGTGTCTCATAAACATTTATTGGATCTATGAAATTAACTCATCGATGATACCCTTTGTTTTTTATTTAATAATGATCTCAGAATCCAAAATATATTTAAGTACCCCCAATTTGTCTATCTGATGATGAATGTTTTCTATTGGAAAATGTAGTCATTTGTTCCATAATTCTATATATAATATAATAATTTAGTGGGACATCCATATGGTTATCCTAAGACAAACACGCACTAATTTTGTTAATGTAACCCCAAACTAAATATAGTGAATGTTGTTTCTCTTACCCTTAATAAAAATCATAAAAATGATTATATTTTAACCCTTAATAAATAACCCATTTTTTCATTATCATAAAAGTGAATATTTGGAAAATTTCCAACTTTTACATTAAATGGATTTCTTATTAGGTTCAACATTTTTTTTCTATGTATTTTCCACATTCTCTCATCTATCCATTAGATAGGAAATATTCATTGAACTATATGAATAAAGAGGAAAAAGAAATTATATGATTTGAGGGTGAGTTATACCAAAAATGTTTATTAACTAGTGTGGGTCTTTCGTTTAGTTATAATATTTTATCTTTAAACTCTTAAATATAAAATTTATTTAATAATTGTAACAATCCTCATAAAAAATATTTATTGAACTTATAAAAAATAGGAAAATATCAGGACTAAATTTCATTTATGAGGTTAACTAAAAATAAAAAAATAATCTTTAGTTGTACCAATTGATTTTTGATCAATATTTTAAAATAATAAAAAAAAAATTGGAAGTAGCATTGAGAAAAATTATTATATTGATCATGAATGTTATTTCTAATAATAAGGTGTTTCTTTTTCATTAGTGTTTTACTAGTACATTGTCACAAAAATCACAATATCTATAATAATTAAATTACATCTCAATAAAATCGCATCACAACTTCATCACCATTATTGGGATACAAATATCCATTTGTTTCATTCAAAAGAAATATAATCATATTTTTTTTGTACATGGGTACACACACTCCATGTGTGTATAGTAATATAAAGATATTTAATATAAAATATAATTCTCTTTTAATGAATGAATAAATCATAAAAAATGAACGTAAAAATGTAACATACATTGCCACTATCTTGGAATAATAACTCAATGTACACCCTAAACCCCAATCAAATACTAAGTAATTGTTCACTGGGAATATTGATTATGTTGATAGTTTATACAAGGATCAATGTTATGAATATTGAAGATCCAATTTAACAAACTTCCCACCTCACATCATAATAATACTCAATGTATACAATTAAATAAGAAAAAATGGGAATATGTTCACATAAAGTAATGAAAATTATTTGTATTCACAATCAAACAATCCTCATTTAGTTATTACCTAATAAAAATAATATATAAATTCAAAGAAAAATAATGACTGAATTAAAAAATGAAAATTAAATACAAAAATAACCAGAAATAGAAATATATATTTTTTGAGTCAGACACCTAGAATCTCCATTTTCCATGCCACTTTCTATATATATATGTATGGATTATGGTATATTCATTACCAATACAACTTTTTAAAAACTAAATCTTCCTTAAATTCATACTCTTATTAGTGGAATTCATTTTTTAACATTCTTCCCTTCTTTATTATCATATATTTCTATAACGTAGGTCTACTTCAGATTTAATAGGGGTGAATCCTGATAATGTAAATATTCAAGAATACCAAATAACTAAATACATAAAGAGGGAGTTTGGAGATCACTCAATAGATATATGATAATTAGGGTAGTAATCTTTACTATATAAGATATAGAACTATCAAATAAATTATTTAATTCATGTTTTGTTCCATCTAGATAATAATTATATTGGTATCACTCTATGACATGTCACCTATAATTCATTCACAATTTTTTCATGACTTTTGAAATAGCATTTTTATTTTCAATATTCCTATATATGAGTGAAATTACAATAAAATATATCCTTGTAGAAATAGATTGATAATTTATATAGAATAAAAAATCCTACACCATTAAGATGTATCTATTATTCAGTAATGGGATAAAGTAGACAATTGTTTTTATAATACCTAAGAATCATTCCCAAAAAAATCAATGTATTGTTCATTATTTCATGTAAATCAATGATAAAATCCTATGTGAGTGATGAAAATAAAAATGATTCCAAATAACATAAACATAAGAAATCGTAGCAAGGGGATTAGTTTAGTTTATATTATATTTTTAATTTTTTGTGGATACCCAAATAGACTTATCTATCAATATTTATGGTTAGTTGAAGATAGGCTCTAAAAAATGGCTAGTAAATCCAATTCTAGAACAAATTCAATAATTTCAGGGAATAGAAATTTTTTGTGAATGGAAATAGTTGGTTTATCAATATTTTTATTATTTTATGTATTTTATTCCACTATATAATATATCTATAAATGTCTTTATCATGTATAAATACCACCCCAACCAACCCAAGGGTTACTTTTTAATTTGTGGTCCTTAGGCGGGGTTGACATCACACTCTAAATTTACAGTCCCATGAATTATTTCATGAATTCCAGTAACTAATTCACTCAGTGATCTAAAAAATTGAATATTATTTCTTGTCATATCTTCTAAATATAATATACTATTTATGTTTCTTTCAAAAAAACATTCATCAATTATATAAATTATTTTCATAAGAATGTCATTCATCCCTCAAATTGAATTTTTAAAAAACACCATTGTTTCATGAAATAGTGTTATCTATATCCAATTTTAATCATCTCTTAAAATAGACATTAAAAATTTTAATAATGATGAAAACCCTTTTTTTGTAAACAATTCCCCACAATTATCCTAAGTCATGCCTCACTAGACTATATTGTGTCGTTTATTACCCGAAACCCCTATTCAAGAATACTGTCAACCTATGGTCCTTGGTCATAACCCTAGTTTCTTTTTATTTATAAGTGACCCCATGAAAATATAAACTCAATCTATTATATTCATTAACTACGTTAGAAAAAATTTTCATTTGTCATTGGTACACACCTAACAGTTACCCCATATAATACCATGAGATAAGATAATCATCTAAGGTCCCTAAAAACCAAGATTTGAGATATTGTCCATGGTTATTATACTACACCCTGACTTGATATATTCAGCTTTGTTTCTGAAAATATAAAGATTCTAAATTATGCTCATAATATTTCAAAAATTTAATAATTGGAATCATATGATAGGTCGAAATAAAAAAGGAATCATCAATATATATCCCACACTAGCATTTTCATGTACTCTTCTACTTATATGTCCTCACTACATAGCATTAAATAATTATATAAACTACATGATGAGAATAGGAATACTAAAGTGACAAGAATTAGATTCTTTATATGTGAATAATAATATTCCTCATAGGAATAGAATGAGACGACACTCTAGTCCAAGATTTCTAACTATAAACTCTATAGTAAATTGGTAATGGATGCAAGACATGAAAAGGAACACCATATTGTTGTGTATGAATGACATTAAAAGGTTCCACAAAGGTTCTTTTCACAAGATCATAAAACCTGTGACATGTCCTGTTTACTAGCATAAAAATATGTGGTTTCTAATACACTAAAAAAGGATGACTAACCTTCCCCTATAATGGGTCTATACATAATCTATAAAAACCTTATATGGAATTGGATTGAGATAAAATCCATGTTTCTTCTCTAAGGGCCTCCTCCCCATCAATAGACCCAAATGAAATTCATTTTCCCACCTGTGGGCTGAGATACCCATATTATTCAACATGAGTAATATAAAATAGGTAACCTTATATGAGAAACCCCATATTTATCCCTCATACTACAAATAATCCTCCTTGTGAATCCTCATTATGTTTATGACCCAATGAAATTCCTCAACCCATAAATGAGTTGATATTCCCCCATGACCCCACATATGGAATAATTAACAAGAGTCCCTAACATGGAATCCCCTCATGTATCATCATTATTTCCAAGAAACGTCATTGTTTCTCCACCATAGGTGTCATCCCCAATAATAACCCCTAACCAATTAGTGATTTGATATTCCCTCATAGAATAGCATGAAGAAGAAAGAATATGGATACATAATTCTAAGACCCACACATAATTTCTTTACTAAATTATGTTAAAATGTGTAATGGTTATGTATGGAACACAAGATGTACAACTAAAGAACAATGTACACATATCAAAAAGTTAAAATTCAATTTACCTTGTGTGATAAACCTAACAATCTCTGAATGAAAACCTGGGATTCTGTAAAAAATGAGAATGGGATACTTTATGTATTCATTTTTGGATGATTACTACCATACTAGGTAGTATACATTCATAATATCCCACTCAAATATTCTAATTCTCCTTAGAAACAACGAGAAATCATACTGATGTCAACAACATAGATACTATCATTTATTTTTTGAAGAACCCATGAACTACACTTGATTGAGCGCCACCAAACCCTTCATTATATTTTCCACCCAAAAAATAACTAAATAAATATTACATAATTTAATATGATTAATTATATATATCATTTTAATGAAAATCCTCAGTCCCAAAAATGTTTAGTTTCATGGTATATTTGATATATAATTTCCATATTTCATGATATATTATCATCATCTCAATAAAATTTCTTCTCAAATATTAAAATTCTTAAACATAACCTACATAAAACCATGATCTATAATATGGGGAAACAAAACATAATAAAGGGTAACCATATAGGATTATTTAGGGTAATCATAAGATATATCAATCGATGATCACAAATGATAATAAAATAAACAAAAATACATAATAGAATTGCCATAACTTATAAGATTCAAATAAAATTACTCAAAAATATTTAATCATGATTATGGAAATAAGGGTTCAACATAACAAAAGGAATAATCCATATGATTGTGAATTCATTAATAATCAATCATGATATATGAAAACATATTATAAAAATAAGAACAAGGTTTGCGACATATGTATAATAAATAAATTCTATAGAAAATGATTAAAATCAAGAATATCATAGTATATTGGGATTACTCCCTATTCCTTAAATTCCATATTCACAGTTCACTATAAAGGCTATCATGGTGGACAAGGTTTCTATTAGAACTAGTTTCAGAGGAAATTCTAGCATTTATTTTCCTTTTAGATATATATCATTACCCAAACAATTGGAGGCCTATATAATTTCAACCCCAACCATCATATAAGGAAACCCCTAAACAAGTTTTTGATTAAATAATAATAAATTCATCATCTCAGTAATATTTAAAATGAAATGGTTTTCAAAAAAAAAACTTATCAATAAAACATAATATAACCCATGGAATGAAATTGGGTTCATATTGATATCATTATAATAGAATAGACATATGGGGAAAAAAATGGGTTTCACGGAATTATCTTAAAATAATCAGCATCATAATATAACATTATAAATAATATGGTTATTATCTTATGATCCTATCCCCATACATTTGTAAAAGTACATAAATAAAATATTTATAGTAAAAAATATCTCTGAAATAGAATTTTATAATTTCATTGAATATAATGAAAATAAATTATCTATCTTTATCCTAAAAAATAATTTATAGAATATTGAGATAATAATATTTTTAATATTACTAGGTATCATTTAAATAACGATTCAATGACTAAATAGTAATGATGGACGGAAAATCAGTTGTGTTGTAAATATTTAAACCAATATCCCTTTGACAGTTTTTTAAAAACTCATAAATAACCTCTTCAAAAAAAGTATAAACATTACATTTAAAAAATTATAATGGAATGTAAAATTTGGCTGAAAATGAATTAAAACTATAATTTCATTATTGAAAATAAAATTCATAAAAACATTTTATATCACATAGATATGTAAGAGATGAATCCATCAGCTAATGATGAAACAATGTCAGTTTTTATGGAAGAAATTTGTACATCCAAATAGATTACATCGAGATAAAGATGAAGTAATAATAGGATATTATTTGAATAACCATATGATAAGATAATATATTTTGTATTGTAGATACTATCTATAAATTACCATGAAAAAAATTTATCATAGGAAATTCCAAAATAAAATGAGATTATTATAAAAAGTCAATACCCCAAATATCATCTTCCATCATAAGAATTCATAAAAGCTATATAATAAATATATATTAATAATACATATATTATTGATATATATTCATAAATAACACACTATGTATTATTACATTATAATTTGTGATTATTGTTTTATTTTAATTTTCATTATAAAGATGAATATTAGGGTAAAAATTTGTCTTTTCCATGCATGTTTCAGTTCAATGATTCTAGTACATTCATCATAGTTTAGGATTCATCACATCTCTAAAATTAATCATGATATAAGTAACATATTTAATCATTATATTTAATTTTATAACCACTCACATTCATTTGTGCTGAAAAATGTATTACATCATTTCATGGAGGTTCTTGTCCACACATTCTCATGGGTAATGTTTCCGCCTATTAGTGGATGTAATTAACGAAAGGTAAATAATAATTAATCATATATATAATCATATTTTTAAAATAAATTTCATATATATTAAATAAATATATATACAAAATCATCCATTTAAATAGGAAATAAAAAAATTACATTACTTCATGGAGTTGGTAGTCAACACATAAGCCCAAGTGACAACATCATTTTTCAATAGATATGAAAGATATATAAAATGGTTAACCCATAATCATAATAATATCTTACTATATTTATGTTACTATTATAATTATATTTAGATGAAAAAAATCACTACAAGAATTATAAGATGATCCATTCATTGAAAGTGTGTCATATGACTATTACATCTTCGTTGAGAGGCCGCATTTGGCTTATAACCAAGTCCCAATAATGACCGTATTAGTTTATTAATAGAATATCAATAATTAATGGATCTTTGATGGTTTTTTGTAAGTATTTTCTGATTTGGAAGGATCAAATTGTATGAATAAGGGATGATAATGGGTTCCCTTTTGTATGTGATCATAGTAATACACACTGAATTAATTCAATGATTTAAATAATATAAAATCTTCCTCTGGTGAATTTGGAACCAAATGAAAAATGAATCATAGATAATTTAATATTTTGTCTCCATCTCATAATCTAATAATATTTAATTCATTTTATGTGTTACTTTTCCTTTTTATATCTTATACCCCCCCTCGCCGTAAACTTTTACACCCTAACTTGGTAAAATTTTATTTTACAATTCGTTATGAAAAAAGTATGTAAACCTTATTAAATTAAATCAAAATTTTATATTACAAATATTTAATCCATTTTGAAATATTTAATTTTTATATGTGTTATAAATTTGATAATATATGTGTACAAAATTAAACATATACATTTTTTAATCAAATTCATTACTAATAATAAAACTATATTTATTTTTATTACCTTCCAAGTAAAAACCATTTATAGAATGTTAATTTTTTTTAATGAAATTGTAATGGATATTTTTCATTAAAATAATTCATCAATAGTTATTAGTGAAATTTTTAAGTTAAAAAGCATTGTGTTTATAAAAACTTTTTATTTGAAAGACATCCATTTTTTACAAATAATATATTTTCTTTCATTTTCCAACAAATTTAAAACTAGTGATTTTATTAGACACATTTGAAAAATAAATTTAAAAACATGTAGTTATTTTTATTCATAACATTCAATCGAATGGCTATGTGATAAATATCACATTTAATATTTTCATTTCATTATTATATAACAGTTCTTACACACTCAATGTTTCTTGAAATTTAATCAATGAAAAAAAATAATTATAGAGAAGAATATCATAAAATATTAGTGATAGATTATAAACAGCTTATATAAATTTCACCCTCATAATTCTATCATCATGGTTCAAAAAAATGAGGATAAATCTTCCCCGTATTAACCTTGGTTACCCAAATAGCTTCCTCAAATTAATATTTTTTCTGTAAAAAAACTAGGATAGCATTATTGATTCATTGAACGTTCTAACATTTATAATGAATATCCACCTATTTTACCCATAATATAAATCACTCCCTAGTGGTATAACCACTGAGTTCAATACATATGATGGATCCATAATTTACATACTCATGAAAGATATATATTACCCATTATATTTACGATAGACATTCATTTTTAGTGGAAATAAATAAAAACCATATTGACACAAAAAAGATATTTGAAAGAACTAATATATGTATTTTCTAACATTCCCTTATTTACAAATCACATAAATTTATTCCAGGGAGATATTTATTGGAATTACATATCACCAAGAACAAAATACAAAATCTCACTGATGAGTTCCAGTAAAAATGTTCAATCCACATTGAGCTTACATAATGTTTAACTGAATAGATCTAACCATCTCTTCCATTTACTAAACTAGATTAAACCCAAATAGGTTTTATTACACAAATTTATTGAACCCCATTTTATTTATATATTTACAATCTTGTATTGATTCATTAGGTGTAATCTAAATTCATAAGTAAAAAATATTTTTGTTTGGATACTCAAATAGAGAACGGAGTTCTCCCAACCAACATTCTAATCCATAGAACATAGTCTCAATAAATCATTAAGGGTTGAAATTTTCCTTTTAGACTAACCATTTTAATGTTGATAATATGTTTTCTAAAGTTTAACACTATATTCATAACTCGGTAGAGGCATATCAATATCATTGAGGTAAACCTCATGTCACACTTAGAAAAAAATGTGGTACCTCCAAAAATTACTAATTTATTTATATAATGGAAATAATTTTAATAGATAAATAATCTATAATTTAAATAAAATATAATTTGTTCTTAAATTGATTTAATATGATCCAAATTTTGTTATTACCATTATAAAATTTGGATACTCGTATAAATAAATCCATGGTAATGATTACCCATTTTTATTTGTTATGGGTAATGGTTATAACATCCCCTTAAAAAAATTTCTATCCCTTAACATGTAAAAATACCGTGAATCGAGGTATATACTCTATAATTCCCCTTTTCATATTTTCAATCAAAATTACTAATTTAGATATATATATATATATGCATCTTTATACGTCAAGGATGAATAGAGAATGATAAGCTATAAGATTCATCCAATAGATCCATCTTCAAATCTGGAATTGATGGGAAACATAAACTATTCTTATACCTTATTATTCAATATCAATAATATTTTAATATGTGTACATTTCTTACCATTTAATATAGTTCATCATCATATATCAATGCCTTCCTAATATTCAAATACATGAATGGTTGATTATTCATATATGAAAAAATTGTTTCTTCTCATTCATTATGATATCTATATCCATCTTATGTAAATACATTAGTATTGGATCTCATTCAATCAGCATTGTAGAAACAGTTACATAGTATTTATAACATGATGCATTATCCACCATTTTCATTGTCACATTTTGGTAAGGTATTGAACAGTCATTGTCATTACTCAACTATCAAAATTTTCATTGGTGTATATTAAAATATTTCTATGTGAACAAATAATTCTTGATTTTTTATATTTTTATATTTCATATCATTCAACATACTTAATGCCTCCATATTTTCAATTAAATAATTACTAAATATATCTCCAAATAAAGAGTTGGGTATTATTTGTCAAGAATTTCTATTTTTTATTAATATTCAATAAACATATCATTATTCAATAGTATTTATCCAGTCCTATACTTGATACATCCCAATATACCCCAACAATAATGCCTCATATTTTCGATGTATTGTTTTTGTATTCTATATAGATAATTTATTAGGACTAATGTCTTGAAGGAATGTGATGTTGGGGCTCAATGTTTTTAGAATAAATTTTTTAAATATATTAATGATATTATATAGAACAAATGCATGATTTTTTTTGAAAAAGACAAAAAAATCAAATGAGTTCACAAATGAAGTATATTGAAATCCATTGTGTTCAAAATATGAGATTTACCCAAGGTAAAACATAACCTTAGTCATCTTAGGTCATTTGTGGAAATGTCTGCACTTGCATAAAATGAATAAAAATTTTACAATAAATTATTTTAGTCATTGATGATCAATAAATCTAATTATCCCTCTTTAAATAATCTATTACGAAAAATTCATAGGGTTATCCACATAACCCTATTAATCGAATAGTTCCTTTGGAGAGCATGAAAGAAGTAATGGTTGGTAGATGATGACTAAATTAATGACAGATGACTAAAATAAAGAAAAATCGAAGGATATCTAAAATGAAAATAACATCACTTCTTTATTTGTTAGTGATTGATCCAATAAATGGTAGGGTGGTTGTCTGTTTTTTTTCATTCCCAATTACTAATTCATTTGACAAACGCAGTTCAATCAATCAATGGATTGATATGTATAACCTACGTATTTGCAGGATTGGTTTTTTATTGGGATATTTCTGGAAAATTTCATTGATTCGGGTATTTTTTTCATTTTTATTCTCTTGAATATGACTCTATATCCACATGAAAATAGATTGAGGTATTGTCCCTCTCATATGTTATTGTAAATTTCTCTCAACCTTCTTTATTCACTGTGGAAATTCTCCATTTGTCACATGGTTTGACAATATCCTGATCAATGGAAAATTGCACACTTTCTTCTTAGTGAAAATATCTGATATCATATATCTAGGATCGGTAGGAATTGAATTTGGTGTGACGATGGAAATGAAAACATATTAGATGATGTAGAAACCCGATTCTCATGATCATCATCACACAAGGAAGAATAATGATGATCCAATTTTCATGAGCGGATTAAAGACCCAAATCATTTTCATTTAGTGGTTTCTTGACTTGATGAGGCTAGATTTATGTTTTGTAGTGAAAATATTCCCATATTAAAGGCCGAAATAGTGGTTAGGATGCTTGGAACATGGATTTATTATTATGAAAAATCAATCATTAAACTGCAGGTAACTCATATGTAGACATTGTGTGGGCACCCCATTATGATGTCTAGGGTTATGGGTTGGAGATGATGATCACATGAATTCTGACCCTATCACACAACATGTGACCCAACACTAATGAATCGATGTGTACATCAGATGGTACACAAACACGGGGTGGATTACAAAGGATGTAGCATGCGGTGTACTCCCCACAAAGACATGGCATGGATCACGTACATGGGTTGTGTGGTGTGCAAGTACATGGGAAGGCATAGATCAGATGAATCAATGTATTGGAAAATTGATAGACTAAACCATCATTCTATAAGTCTTGTATATTTACAAAGACACAGGATGAAGACACATTTCATTCACACAAGATAGGACTTCGGTCAATGGACATGGTTTATGACCCCAACTACACACCATGTACTTTATTATACATGTATTATAACTCTTATCCTTTGTATCTTGATCATTAATTTTTATCGTGAATTACCCTTATTTTTTCCCTATGGGTTAGTATGGAATCATGTTCCACTCCAAGGACTATGATCCTTTCAATAAAACATCTTTGATAGAGGCTTTGGAAACTCCCTATGAGGACAAGAGTGAGATCCTATATTTATCTTAAATCCCTATATGTTGTTCTTGTATCTTCATGACAAACACTACCCTGACAACGATCCTCTAGTTAGAGGGTTAATCTCGATTGACTAGTTGGTATCATACCAAAACCTTTGTAGTGATCCTCATATGTGTTTCATATTCTTTACAGACTATCAGCATCTACATATAATTATGTGAACTGATAAGCACTACCTCTTGGATGGATGTCCTCAGTGCTACAATACTATAGAGGGTGTTATCTAAGAATAGTGATTTGTGGAATCATTTGACTAGAATTATAGGCTTTTATAATATGGTTGTGATGTACCTATAGACATTGTGTCATTATTGAATATATTTGGATATTCTTGTTATATTTTTTGTAGACATAGACCTATGTAGAGATTACTACATTTCCTTAGTTGTTTGATTTATAGTTTTGAGGCATCCAACTGAGTATTATTATACTCTCCCATGCAATTGATTTTCCCACATGTGTTGTGCCATGTGTAGAGGATCATCCTTTTGATAGATTCATAATCGATTTTAATGTTCCAATCAATAAATTATTAATATTTATTTTCATTCATAACATTTTTCCTGATAATATAATAACAATATTTATAATAATATTAATGGAAATGGAAATGTTGTCAATTAGGAATATTAAATATTGTGAAGTGATTATGTGTTCTTTCACTACTCTAAGAGAGATATAATTAATATCTAATTATACCACCTTCCTAATTAATTTTTGTTGTAGAAATATATAAGGAAAGCTTGTATCAATCCTTATAGAGGATTATCTCTTCTAACTCAATCATGATCTTTAGAGGACACCAAGGGTTATTCCACCTCCTATAAGAGAACTATTGTGATCAACAAAAAAATGCAACTGATCAAGACTAATCTTTCTAGAAAAATGTATTTTAATGCGTTGATTAGAGATTTTAGTTCATATATAGATCAGTACTAGAGATATTATTCAATTAAATACTAAAATTAAATGATTTTATGAAAAATTATATTCCATTGTGTCATTATTGAAAGTAAGATTACATGTTGAGTTAATTTTATTTCATCTATTAAATTATGTATAAATTACATGTAACGGTTATCTCCCTATTGTTGTTCAATAATAATTCATTACATTATTTTTTTTTCATAGGCCATGGTATAATGGTCATGTAACGAAATTACTACCCATGATTTTAGACTAAAATCTGAGTTGGTCATACATTCAAGAGAAGATTATGTTTCAACAAGAACATTCATGTTTTAGTACCCCCAGTTTCTGGTATGTAACCCTTGTTTTATGATTTTTATGTATATGAAGCATATGAGAATTGGTTGGGAAAGTTTCGAGACTTTTAATGTGTTAAAGGGCGAAAGGTGGTGATGCACGGGTTTCACATGGTTTTCCTAAACCGTACAGAAGTCTTGCAGGTGGTGGTCATATTGGACAGAGGAGACCACACAGTGTGACCATGGTTTGGTAAAACCGTGCGAGGAGGTCGTGCAGAGCACCCCTTCTAAGTAGTGACTTTCGCACGGCTAGCGCACGTTTGACTAGCCATGTGGTCTAACCATGCATGGGGACAACATAGATCGAATTTTAAGGATCTAATTTGTTTTATCATTAAACCCACTCGTTTTCTCTTATATGGACCTAACTCAGGATTTCTCTCTAGTGATGGTGGGAGAACACTTACCAGGCGTTTTGGAAGTGATCTGGAGGCTTGAATTGGCATTGAAAGGCCAGTAGATCGAGGTACGTATCGTTTTTTTAGTTTTCATAGATATCCTTCTTCCCTCTTGATGGATCCAAATATCTACACCCGAGGTTGGTAGATCTGAGTTAGTGGATGACTTTTAAGTTGGTTTTTGGTTTTGTTGGTACTAAAGGAAGGAATCTAAGGAGATTTCGAGGAGTAGTCGACTCAGTTTTGTTGTAGTTCTTCATCCGTTGGTTGTTTTCGCCTAATTTGTGTAGGTAGGTGGCTTCACTCCTGATTCCACTTTCTTTGAATATGAAGGCTTAGTTTCAAAATGTTTCCCTTGATTGAAATGGGTTTTTTATCTGCTCTGAAAGAATGGTTTAAACCCCTTTTATGTAATAGTTGATGAAAATCGTGTGTTTTTGGAAAGTTTTTGTTGAAGTGAATTTAAAATGGTGATTTTATACTTGTTATGGTTTTTCCTCTTGAAAGAAATGGTTTTTAATAAAAGGTTTTATGCTTTATTAAAACGTTTTGAACACACTTAGTTTTGGCATGGAATTACATAGGTTGTGGTGTGTGTTCATATACAATGGTATGGATAAGGGCGAGAAGTACCCCCATCAAAAGGATACGATGGATAAGGGCGAGAAGTGCCCCCATCAAATGGTTGGGACAAATAAGTGTGTGAAGTACCCCCATCAAGGTAGTCCCCTAAGTGACGACATAGTGGAAGGATAACTCGGCACTCACGAGTATAGGGAGGTCCAGGTTGCATGCATGGATTGTTGTGTGGATTTGTGAAATGGAATGAATGTTCCAAAATGGAAATGGGAATTTGATTGGAATCTTTGCTTGGTTTCTTTTCTTGAGAAAGATGGTTTTCATTAGAAAATGGTTTTCACATGGAACTTGTTATATTGTGAACTATTTTGGAATTGTTTTATGTAAATTGATTTATATAAATGTGCTAACATGTTATATCCTAGAGGAATGGGTTGAGAAGTCATTGGGGAAAACCTACTGAGTTTCATTACTCACCCCCTGCTTTAGAACGTTGGTGCTTTTGCAGATGTCATATACTAGGATGTTGGAAAAGGTAAATTGTAAAATGTTTGTAGCACCACTTCTTGATACTTGGGCTGGTTCGTGACGTTGGAGCTTATATCTTGTGGAGCATGGAGTTGGGTTGTCATCTTGTAGTCTTTTAGTTTGTCATTAAACTGTTTACTCTGATTTAGTGTTGGTTTCTGCTATGGTACTCTTGGTTGGTTTATGATAAAATAAATTGTTTAGTTGTCTTTACTTTTATCATGCATCATTTAGTTGATTAGTTTGGTTATGTTTTTTGGTTCTATGGTCTGTTATAAAAGGGTAAATCTCCCTCCACTTTTTTTGAAACCATTCAGTATTTATTGCCAGCCTTTGGCACCTCGGGGATGTCTCTTAAGGAAAATCAATGACTTTTTGTTTTCCCAAGAAAATTGGGATAAGCGGGTAATTAAAAATGCTATCATTTTGTTCTATCCATGGGGTATAAATGCAATCAGCTTCTTCCTTTATTTGTGGAACTTATTGTCATCAGGTTTTGTTGGACTTGGCGTTGAGATGTTACGCATCTATTCCATGGGTGGTCATCATAGGAAGGAGTAGGATTGTCAGAACTTGGAATGTAGAGCATAAAAATATGTATCTATCATTTTTATGATGAACTTCAAGTTAACCAGGAGTTGGGTGCATAAGTGTTTTAGAGAAACTTATAGGATAACAAATATCATTATCATGGGTTTAGCCAATGAGATGAGCATGACATGAATTAGAGGAATGACTTCCCACTAGGAGTGTATATATCATTTTGAGAAATGGATTATTGTTTGATGAAAAATAATGATTTCAGAAAATTTTAAACATGTTTTCAAATGAAATATTTTGGAAAGAGAATGGTTGATGTATTTTGAAAATATATTGATTTTCAAAAGAAAGAAAAGATTTTTTTTATAAATGGGTAAATGTGGAAACACATGATGGTTGGAAATCAATGTTGTGATAGTGATTTGATAGAAACTAAAATGATAAGCCTTCAGTTTCTAGGAAGTGAGACTAACGTCGTGCATTGTTTCTATAGAAAATGGAACTCGTTAAGAGTTGTAGATACCAAATGAAAGAGGATGTAGAGAATGTGGTCACAAATAAGCCACAGGTGAACCAACAGCTAGTACAAAGTATTGTTCAACTGTTTCCGGCTGTGGACACGATGAATCGGAGGGATGAGTCAAGGCATGTAGACCATTGCTTCCATATCCAAAAGAAGAATTCACCCAACTTTCAGGGCGATTTCAAACCAGAAAGTGTGGAAGTGTGGTTGAGTAGGATGAATCATATCTTTGATTTCATTAGAACACCAACAGAACTAAATGTAAAATTGGAGACGTATATGCTATAGGATCTTGCACGATAGTGGTGGGAGCTAGTGGTGCAGGCCAAGGTTGATCAAGGCCAGGGCTGGGAGGATTTTGAGGAATTGTTCAATAAACAATTCTATCGTCACACATTCATGATCCAGAGGACGACATACTTTTCAGCCACAAGAAATATAATCTCTCTTTCACAGAGTATGCGGCTAAATTCTTGAATTTAGTGCTCTTTTCAATGGAAGTTGTTGCAAGTTCTTCACTGAAGTCCCACATCATTGTATCAGGGTTGCGATAGGAGATTCATTCGAAGATAGTTGTGCTCTGAATTAAGGATTATACGGAGATGGTAAATAGAGATACAGTAGCTAAAAGAGGCATCTCAAGTGTAATGGGAGGAGGAAATATGATGATACCCACAGGAACGGGTGGGAACTCTAATGTTGGGAACAATCAGAAGAGGGACACCTATTTCCAAGGAGGGAGTGCGAATCAGAATCAGACGACTGGATCAGTGAATCTTCCTCGACAACCCTTGATAAAAGTCGGGTGTTTACAATGTGGCTCAATTGATCACATGAAATGAGAATCAATAGAACCACTGAGAGCGTGCCTTAATTGCAACAATATGGGACATCTTCAGTGATATTGTCGCAGTGCTCCACGGTCGGGTGTTCGTGACACTTCCCAGGTGTCATAAGATTCTTATGCTTCGACAGGGCGAGGAAAACAAAATCAGTATCGCCAGCAGAATATGGCTAGCTATGGTGATTCCAGGAATTCCATGACTCCTCAGGTAGGACAATCTCAACAAGGAAATAAGGAGCAATATGCAGCAACAATGAAATTGTATGGAGTAGAACATGTGATTGTGGATGACCAATCTGGACCGTCTATGGTAAGAGGTACGATTCTTATGAATTCTACACCCATGCAAGTGTTGTTCGATAATGGTTAATCTCATTACTTTATTTCTTCTTTTATTTCTGATTTTCTGACCTTAAAATAAGAAAGGATGCATTCTGTGATAAAACATCAAACTCCACTCGGTGAAAGAAAATGTAGAACCTTCGTGTGTAGAGCATGTTATATAATTGTTGATGGATCTGAGATGAAATGGGATTTCTCTATTCTGGATATGGATGTCTATGATGTAATCCTCATTATGGATTTGTTGACAGAGATCAGGGCTCACATCGACTGTTATAGCAAAACAATCAGTTTTGTGACTGGGGATGGCGTCGAGCATCTCTTTAGAGAAGAAATAGTGGTGACGGAATGTGAAAAGGGCTTTTTGGCACCCGTAGAGGCCATGATCTCTTACCAGTTGGATGTGTTAAACATGGAATTGATGGATGAGATTGCGATTAAAAATATTCCAGTAGTCACAGATTAATTTCCAGATGTTTTTCTTAAAAAATTCTCATGGTTACCACTTGTAAGAGAAGTGGAGTTTACGATTGATCTCTTCCTAGGGACCAGTCCTATCTCACATAAATCTAATATGATGGCACCAACGGAGTTAAAGGAATAGAATGTGCAGTTGGAAGAACTGGAAAACAACGGTTTTATTCGGCCAAGCATGCCTTTCTGGGCAGTACCAGTTTTGTTTGTAAAGAATGCTAAAGGAACTTTAAGGCTTTGTGTGGATTATAGTAAATTCAACTAACTTACTATAAAGAATAGATATGCACTTCCACGAATTTATGACCTATTGGATCAATTTAGGGGAGCTCAGTGGTTCTCTAAGATTGAATTTTTGTCCGGATATCACCAGTTTTGAGTTCGGAATGAGGATATTCGAAAGACACCTTCAGAAGTAGATATATACACTACAAATATGTATTCATAACTTTCGTTCCTATGAAGTCACCAGGTGTCTTTATGGAATTGATGAATCAGATATTTCAGTGATATCTAGATTCTTTTTTTGTGGTGTTTGTGGACGACATATTGTTGTATTCAAGAACAAGGGTGTAGCATGAGAAATAGTTGGTGATAGTGTTGAAAATCTTGAGAGAACATCAGTTTTATGCCAAATTTTTAAAGTGTGATTTTTGGATAAGAGAGGTACGCATTCTGGGCCATGTTGTTTTTGAGAAAGGTTTTTCAGTGGATCTAGAAAAGATAGAAGTTGTTCTTTCTTGGCAACCACCAAATAATGTCTTTGAAATATGAAGTTTTCATGGTCTAGCTAGTTATTATCGATGCTTTGTGGGTGACGTCCCATGACTAACTTCACCTATGAAAGCATTGACAAAGAGTAATAGTATATTTCAATGGACTGAGGAATGTCAGAGATCTTTTCAAGAGATGAATGTTTGCCTTACATCATCACCAATCATGATTTTGCTGGAATTTGGACAAGGGTACGTGTTGTATTGTGACGCTTCTAGATCTGGATTGGGATGTGTTCTCAAGAAAGGAGGCCATTTTGTTGCTTATGGCTCAAGACAGTAGTGAGTGCTTGAAAATAACTACCCAACACCTGATTTGGAGTTGGTTGTAGTCGTCCATGCTTTGAAAACATGGAGACATTATCTCTTTTGTAAGAAATTTACTGTGTTTACGGATTAGAAAATCATGAAACACATTTTCTCACAGTGAGATTTGAATCTTAGGAAAAGGAGATGGATGGAGTATCTCCAAATGTTTGACTTTGACATGATTTACACACTAGAAAAAGGGAATTCAGTGGTGGATGCATTGAGTTGAAAGTCATATGCTCAGTTGGTGAAAAAAGCATCTGATGAATGGGAGTTGATGTCGGTCTTAGCCGACATGCATGTGGAATGTGAAGACCGAGGTGATGTTGTTGTTTTATATTCAGCTACACTTAATCCTAGTTATGAAAAGATGATAAAATAAGCACAAACATTTGATGCAAAATGTCTATTTGTAAGTTCAACACTCGATGGTGGTGAGACCATTGATGGCTAGAAACTTGATGGGGGTTCTGTTTTGTGTTTCAGAGATCAAATGGTTGTACCTATGGTTTTTCAGGAAAAAATCCTTCATTCTTATCACCATTTATGTTGGGTTGTACACCCAGGTACAAAAAGGATGTATAAGGTATTGAAGGTGCAACTTTGGTGGGGTGACATGAAAGGGAAGCTAGCTGAATTTGTTTCAAGGTGTTTAACTTGTCAGAAAGGTAAAGTAGAACATCAGTGGCCAGCATGTATGTTGTAGTCTTTACTAATTCTAATGTGGAAATGGGAGCATATATCTATGGATTTCGTTACAGGACTTCTAAGAATGGTCCAAGAACATGATGTCATTTGGGTGATAGTGGATTTTCTTACCAAGTCACCTCATTTCATCCCTATTCGTGAAACTAATATGGTAGAAGATCTTTAAAAAATCTATATCCGAGAAGTGGTAAATGTGCCTGGTGTACCAGTGTCTAAAGTCTCAGATAGAGATCTGAGGATTAAATCTCATTTCTCGAAATCATTACAGCATGCCCTGGGGACTTAGTTGACTATGAGCATGACGAATAAACCTTAGACGGATGGGAAATCCAAGCAGACGATACAAACATTGGAAGACATGTTGCATGCTTCTGTAATGGATTTTAGTGGATCATTGGAGGAGCATATACCCTTAGTGGATTTCTCATACCATAATTGATTTCAAGACTTGATACGCATGGCTCCGTTTGAAGCATTGCATGGGCGTCCTTGTCGTTCTCCACTATGCTGGGTGGAAACTGGTGAATCATCACTAGTGGGGCCGAGCCTTGTCTAAGAAACAACAAAGAAGATTCAGTTGATTAGAAAGAGGGTAGAGACTGCTCAAAGTCATCATAAATCTTATGCAGATCACCGTCGAAGACCGTTGTCGTTCGTTGGGGGCGATCATGTCTTCTTGAGGATCTATCCAAGGCTTGGATATCGTCATTTCGGGAAGCATGGCACGTTATCTCATAGATAGTTAGCGCTTTTGATATAATAGAATGGGTTGGAGAGGTGGCATATCACTTGGCATTACCACCACAGTTTAGTGTAGTGCATAATGTGTTCCATGTATCTCAGTTGAAGAAGTATATGCCTGATCCTGATCATGTGATCAGATGGGATCACATTGACCTAGACCCGGATGCTTTGTTGATACATATTCCAGTGCAGATTGTGGATAGGCAGGATAATGTCTTGTGTGGAAAAATCATCGGTCTAGTGTGTGTTTTGTGGCAACAAGGTCAGATTCAGGAAGAGACTTGAGAACGCAAGAAAGAAATGAAAGAGCAGTGGTCAGAACTCTTTCAGGCAAGCGATGGTTTTATACTTTATAGGTATGTAAAGGCCAATGGTGGGGAGAATGTAGTACCCCTGGTTTCTGGAAAGTAACCCTTGGTTTATTCTTTTTAATTACATGAAGCATATGAGAAATGGTTGGGAATGATTAGAGACATTTAAAGTGTTAAAGGGAAAAAAGGGGTGACGCACGGGCTTCCCACAGTTTTCCCAAAACGTGTGGAATCCGGGAAGGCGGTGGTCACATTGGAAAGACGAGACCACACATTGTGCGTAGGGCTTGGGAAAACCATGCGAGGATTCCATGTGGAGCTGCCCTTCCATGTAGTGACTACCACACAATTAGTGCACGATTTGACAAGTCGTGCAGACAAACCGTGCATAGGGTCAACATAGATCCTATTTTTAAGGATCTAATCCGTTTTATATTTAAACCCACTCATTTTTCTCCAAGACGGCCCTAACTCGGTATTTCTATCCGGTGAAGGTGGGAGAACAATTACAAGGCATTTTGGAAGTGATCCGGAGGCTTGCCAAGGCATTGAGAGGCCTGTTGGTTGAGGTAAGTCTCGTTTCCTTTAGTTTTCTTATATCTCCTTCTTCCCTCTTGATGGATCCTTAGATCTACGCCCTATGTGGGTACATCAAAGGTAGTGGATGACTTTTAATCCGGTTTTTGGTTTTTTTGGTACATGGGGAAGTAATATAAGGAAGTTCTAGGGAGTAGTTGACACAGTTTTGTGGGTGTTCTTCGTCCGATGGTTTCTTTCACCTAATTTGTTGAGGCAGGTGGCATCACTCTGGATTCCTCATTCTTAAAACTTGAAGGAATAGTTTCAAATTGTTTTCCATGATTGAAATTCTTTGGCTATCTGCAATGATTGAATGGTTGAAACCCCTTTTAAGTAACGGGTGATGGAAATTGTGTGTTTTTGGAAAGTGTTTGTTGAAGTGAATTTAAAATGGTGATTTTAAACTATTTATGGTTTTGCTTCTTGAATGAAATGGGTTTCAATAAAAGGATTGATTCTTAATTTAATGGTTTGGAACACACTTGGTTTTGGAATATATTTTAATGGGTTTTGGTGCGTGTTCATATGCATTAGGATGGATAAGGGCGAGAAGTACCCCCATGAAAAGGATTTGATGGATAATGGTGAGAACTACCCCCATCAAAAGGCTGGGAAGGATAAGGGCGTGAAGTACCCCCATTAATGTAGTCCAATAAGTGACCGCTTAGTGGAAGGATAACTCACTACTCATGAGTATAGAGAGGTCCATGTTGCACGCATGATTTGTCGTGTGGATTTGTGAAATGGAACGAATGTGCTAAAATATAAATCGGAATTTTATTGGAATCATTCCTCTATTGAATTTCTTGAGGAATATGGTTTTTGTTGGAAAATAGTTTAGACATGGAACATTTTATATTGTGACTATTTTGGTTTTGTTTTATATTAATTGTTTTATATAAATGTGATAAACATGTTTTATCCTAGAGGCATGGGTTGGGAAGTCATTGGGTAAAACGTACTATGTTTCATTACTCACCCCCTCCTTTGGAACGTTGGTGATTTTGCATATGTCATATATCAGGATGTTTTCTATGGTAATGTTTCACATGTTTACAGAACCACTTTGTGATACATGGGTTGGTTTGTGACGTTGGAGGTTGGAGTTTGTGAAGCATGGAGTTGGGTTGTTATCTTGTAGTCTTTCAGTTTGTCTCTCTGCTGTTTGTTCTGATTTAGTGTTGGTTTCCACTGTGGTACTCTTGGTTGGGTTATAGTAAAATAAATGGTTGAGTTTTCTTTGCATTTATCATGCATCATTTAGTTGATTAGTTTAGTTATGGTTGTTGGTTCTGTGGCATGTTCTAAAAGGTTAAATTGCCCCCACTTGTTTTGAAACCCTTCGGCATTTATTGCCATCCTTTGGCACCTTGGGGATGTCTCTTAGGTCCAAGTAATGACTTGTTGTATTCTCAAAGCCAATAGGGATAAGCGGGTCATTAAACATGTGGTATAAATGTTATAAAAGTTTTCAATTATAATTATTTATTATTTAATGAATGATTTCATGTGATTGAGTATTATTTTACACAAAATAATTTTTAATAATCCAAAATCATTTTATATTATTTTCTTCTCTCTTGATAGAATAACTAATAAGAGAATAATATTTATAAATGAATTATCATATAGATATTTTCATCAAGATTTTCCAAAGGATCTTCTATGAGTGAAAAAAGTACATGACATGTACTCCTAGATTTTACACTATTTAGTTTTTCATTTATGCCTATATTGTTATCTATCTAGTCATATCCAACAAATAATATCTAACATTCAAATATATTTTATCTTCAAGTGAATCTAGATATTCTAGCACATTAATTGACCAACTACAGGTCATGTAGTCCCTACCATTTCACAGATGAGGACGCAACATGTCCCTGTGATTTATGAATTAGTTATATGATATAGGGATAAACATGTCATGAAATCCAAGGTTACACATCATGCATTCATTTTACGAATTATTTCCCTTGATCACTTCCATGGTATATAACGTGGTTGTACCCAAGGAATGTTTTGTGGATGTGGGAAGAACATAAGAACATGGTGTAGAGTCTTCTTCTGTTAGTGTCATGAGATATTTTTGGATAGAAGAGTGAAATGTATAATTAATCCTATTGATTAGGTGTTTTTTGTGTCATTAATTTATTAGTACATATCATGAAATATGATTAATAGTTATATCTTATATCAATTTCCCGCATAAAATTTTCAATAACAGACGAGGTTTCCTAAATGTAAAATTTTGAACTACATTAATTTTAAATGAAGTTAATCATGTTTAAATTTATCGATTGTGGAGAGTGAATAATGGTTATATATAATTTGGATAAAATTTAATAAATTTGATTAATTCATGGATAAATAGCTTAATTAAAGAATAAATTATTTTAATTGAAGAATTTTTCAAAAATGAATGCTCGTTGATTTACGTGTGGGTGATCATGATATTTGACTAGAAATTTTTTATGATTAGTTTATTTTAATATTTATTGATAAATCATTATTGATTAGATTACTTTCATCCCAACTTCCTTATTATATAATTGTATGAATTCTATAGGTTTCATTTATCTAAACCCCATTATCAAATCCTTGGAACCCCTAAACTATGTTGGAGTATAATTTTATGTAATGCTGGAGCTCTAAAAAAAGAAGAGGTGGTTTGAGTTAAGTTACTGTGGTGAAACTAATTGAGTAAATGCATAACATCCAAGGAAGAATACAGAAACCAATAGTTTGTTATGGTTTGTGGGTTTTTTCCTAATTTTGAGGTTTAGTATAACATTTTCAAGACAATGTAACCACTAGGAATGTCTTATGATTATGCTAATTATATTTTATTTATGTAATTCTCATGTTAAATCATTTAGGTTTTCAATTTTTCTTTAACATATGATAACTTAATTAAAAATAATGAAAAAAAGATATTTATATTAATTATAAATGTTTTATCTTATATGGTTAATCACATAAGTAAAGTAAACACAATGTTGGAAAGGAATGTAAAATGTTAAAATGGTCTTTACATATAAGAATCAAAATCCATCAATTAAAATATCATATTGGCTTTTCCTTTCACTAATTTTTTATATAATAGATCTTATTGTTCAATGTAATTACCCAAACCAAGTTGGGGTTCTTTCAATTATCATTGAAAATTTTTCTTAATGGTTTTTGTTGACTTAACATTTTTTATATCAATAGTTTACATACCAAGGTCTACATAGTTTATCATTCTGTAAAATGATGAAGAATTCATAGAAAGGATTTTAAGAATTTTGGATTCTACATTAAAGATAGAGAAACAATTATTTAATGTAGTTTTAATGTTCTACCTACCATAAAAAAAATTTAAGTAGCATCTTAAGACCAATTATGGGTTTTAATAAGGAATTATAAATCCTTTTACACTATAATATCTATGTGGTAAGATATTAGGAATCTCATTTTTATTTATTAGTTTAAAAAATATTCTATTAGATAAATAAAAAAATTAGGTCGAAATTAAATTTATAATTATATCTTTTTAATTGAAACAAGTACTAATAAAATGTTATCATTTTTTATAAAATGGAACATCAATCCAAATATAAATTAACACACTTCTAAGGTCACTTCCAAAGAGGCTATTGAGGAAGGGTTATATCTCAACCTGAAGAATGTGGATGATTAAATGAATTTGTGAGGATTTATGATATCCATTATTTGAAATTATCTCTCACAAAAATATGTGGATACGGATGGGTATAACATAGTTTCTCACCATCATGTTCCCTATCATGAAAATTGAGATTAGTGAGATATGAGATCTCCTATAGACTATTTATGTTCATTATTGGGGATTCAACACTAGCTTGGCAACATATAGTCTAGATGATTTTATAAATTGAGTACCTAGACATCAAGGGTATTAAGATCACTAATAAGGTAAGAATAGAACTAATTATTTTAATGAGAATCAAAAAACTTCCCCTCTTTTATTAGTAATTATTAGATGATCACTAATGATATGCCACTATTATAACATCATTATATAAACCACCGTGTTAATAAATACATTATAAGTGAAAAAGTTATTTTACATATATTAAATAATAAAAAGTGTAATAATGAAAAGGGGAAGAATACTCATTCTATGTATATTTATTTGAATGATCATCCCTCTAAAAAGAAGAACATCTGGATGCGAGGAATGAAATTGGATTGTGTACGTTTTTCTTATGGGTAGAATGGACACACGCAAAAATTCCACCACGCAAAATAAGAAGTGATATGATTCATGTTTCATCATTATTGACTGTAATCAATCTATATCTATATATTGGATATTTCATATTACTTGTGGTACTCATATTTATAGAAAAATAAAGTATCTTAGTAGATTCTGAAAGGTTTTGAGTGGAGAAGTGGAACTATGAGATTCTAATATAGAGAGGTTGGCTGATTTATTAATTAGAGACTACCATATCACATTTCCATCATGATTTATTTTGGTTTTAGTGAAATAATATTATTTTCATAGTGTGGCCATGAACATTATTTTTGATTCTTACTTAGATTTAGATGGATTCATTTTTAGATTTGGAAATTAAAGATTCTACATTTATAAATAAAATATTTTTCTTCTTATTGAAAAATTAAATAATGGACTTTATGTATTGAATTATGATAAAATATTAGAAATTGATAATGAAATTAATACATGAAACTCATATGACAAGTAGTTGTTAAATAACCATCTTTCTCATGTAAAATAAATTCTTTTTACAGTGCTCTATCAAGAAGTATATTTACAGTCTATTGAGTTAAATCCCCTTGATGGATGTTAATATTGTTTCAAACGAAATATTAAAAATCCACTATTTGGTTGTTATGTTGAAACGAACTTCGATCTTCTAGAATTATTACACAATTTTCAATAAAGCATTTCATGTAGAGGCTATATGTATATTATCATACTTTATTTTTGTTACTAATAACATTATTATAAATGGATATATATAATTGAAAATGTAAAATTATTAATTCATTAATGATTATAAATAGTTCATGAATGGGTTTTATAATCAACATGGTGAGAATATTTTGAATAATTTATCAGATCAATTTAGTGATTATCTAAACATTTAAATTTTATAATTAATACATTATATTATTTTGATTTTATCTCATCTCATCAAACCTTATACAACATAGTGGAATGGGGTTAGTGAAAATAGGAAATATACCTTATGACACGGTATGGTAAACAATGGGTCTTCTAAGTCTTCCATTGCCATTTTAGGGATATTAATTTCAAACAACATTATATATACTAAACAAAGTACCCACTAAAGAGGAAAAATGGAATTCCCTTCGAGTTATGGAGTGGGGTGAAAACCATTTTTCACATGTTTATGTATTCTCTTGGAAAAGATGATTCCATAGATAAATAAGACTTTTCCAAAGGACCAATTTCTTAAGGACCCCATGGATGATGTTGTTCCAGAAATAGAATTATTGTATACGAGTGAGAGAGATGTAATGGAACAAATGAAATATTTTTTTTGTCACTGATTAATTGACAAATTTTGTGTTCTCATTGATGATAATATATCCTACATGATGGTAAATGATATTTGTAAATGGTAATATTTAATTAAAACAAGATTTCTTATATGGATTCCATGTATCAAAACCATGTTTTGGTTATAATCATTATATTAGCTAATGTAATGTCTGTCTGAGGTAAATGAATCTTTAAGAAAAATTATTACGTGGTAGGTAATGTGAATACTTATAATTGATATATTGTGGCTAAATTTTTTATTAAAAGTAAAGGAATTAAATAAAATGAAACCTTTTCTCTAATTTCTATGTTTAAATCCATTAAAATACATCTTTCTATAGCATCATACTATGACTATGTGATTTGAAAAATGGATTTCAAAACTTCTTTCCTTAATGGGAACCGTCAAGAAGAAGTAAATATGACTCCACCATAATTTTTTTTGACACCATGAAATAAGAAACTGTACTTAGGTTACAGATATCCATTAATGGTTTAATGAAAGAATTCGGGTTTTAGAAGATTTGATTTGATGAAGCCAAATAATAATGTGAATTTATATCAAATAAATGTGGTTCATGATTTTAGATTTTTTTTGTTTAATTATAAGTTATATTCATATATTTTTTTGTCATATTAATAATTGGACATAGTATATTACCTTTACGAGAGTTTAGGTAATGGTTAAGAAAGTGTGTATCCATAAAGGGCATGAGTGTAGATTCCTAGATTATAGGGATCATGATATTGTGTTATAGATCCAAGAAGATTATTTAACAATGTCACGTTATATACACTGAATATAAACTAAAGGGGATTATTTTGGAACAATACATGAATGGATTGGTTTCAAATCCACATTTTATATATCTTTCCAAGAAATTGTGTCTTTATATTCAAGAAAAAAGAGTGATAATTAGTATCTTCCCATACACATATGAGATCTGATCAATAATGTTTTCCAAGTTATATACAAGGTTATATGTTTCCTATTATTTGAGTGTTGTAGGAATATATGAATCATATTCAGGTCAACAACATTGGACTGATGTTAAGACTGTCCTTATGAATCTAAGGTAAATTAAGGATTTGTTCCTATTGTATGGATGAGATAAATAGATCATCCAAAATGGATATATAGATGCAAGTTTTTTTATAGATTAGAATGATTTATTATAACAATAAAGATATATATTTTTTCACAATACAAAATCTTGATGATGGAAGAGTTAAAAGTGGCCAATTGTCACTGATTATATAGTAGAGGAGGAATATATTGATGTTTTTTATGCAACAATGAATGTTTTATATATTGGAGAAATTTACCAAGAAAATTATTATATACCTACCGATAATGATCCCATAAATGTTTACTATGATAAAACGGTAGTAGTGGATCTATCCAAAAGGACAGGGCCATAATAAAGGAAAAAAATGGATGTTTGATATCTTGATGATTTGTTTATCAATAAGGTAAAGTTGAAGTGAGTAGAGAATACTTGGATGAATATATAATGGACCAACTAATGACAAATTTAACATAGTAAAATCCTAATTATTAAGTGAGTAAACATGAATTGGATGTTCTTTCTAGTTGGATTTAGTGAATGTGGGGTCTATTGGAGTTGGTTACCTAGAACCAAATTATTTTCTACCTCATGAGGTTATTTTTAAAAAAATATGTATTCCAACAACAGATCAATTATTCATGTACATTATATTTTTATAAAACAATATCCTATGAATATTGATTATGATGAAATACCATAGAAGTTTCCCACAATAATGAGAAACTATAGGTATGATGACAATATCCTTCAAACCATGTTCTATGGATGGTTAATGATCCTAAATGGGGAAAAATATAGTATATTAGTGGTAGGATTCTCATAACACATTAAGAAACCTTATTAGAGTGTTTTCCCTTGGTAATCATCAATATATTAGGTAAATAGTATACACTTGTCAATAGGAAATTCTTATTTCCAAGTGTCAATTGGTGTTCCTAGCTGAAAATTATTGTATTAATACTTTGAAATTATGACTATAATTACTAGATATCATGAAACATGTATTTCAATTATTTATTAAAATAATGATGACATATTTTTGAGGTGATGTATTACCACTTTTGTGGTACAGAAATCAAAAATAATTATTCTATAACATGACAATAGATTATGCCTTTTATCTCTCGGGGGTGTTGATATCTCTAGAACATTTATGGGAATAAAACCACCTCAATAAAACCATGGGCATGGTAATCAACGGGATGGTTCATTTTTATAAACTCAATGAAAGAGAGATTGTGAATATTGGTTGTTGGCATCTATATATAACATCTATAATTTCAAGTACTGAGATAAAAGCTTTATTCCTTATAGTAAACAATCATTAGAGGTCGTATGCATTTTTGATGTAAACTTCATTCTCTATTGTATCCTTGTAATGTTTAGAGATTACAAACACAAAATTCTGGTGGTTATTCCTAATTATAATTTGAAACAAGCCAATAGGTTCACAAAATAAGTTTATCTTCAATATCAGTAAACATCTATTATTCTATTTAATAAGTTATAATTAATAATATTTATTCGAGTTTAGCTAATCCACATCATTTAATTAAAATTTATTTAAAAGAATAAATTAATAAAAAATTATAATAATAATATGTATTTTTTTGTATTTTTTTTATAATATATTATTTATTATATTTATCATATAATAATGAATTGAAATTTATTTAATTAAACATTCATTATTTAATGATTGGTAAATATTAGTGCTGGAATGAAGAGAAAGTTTAATGGCCCAATTTAAATAACTAACATTTTTTAAAAATTATGAAATCATTTTCTGTATCAAGATATTATGAATAATAATAAATTTATAATTTACAAGGGGTCAATTAAGAATATTAATGATGGTTGGGGGATTTGTGTGATTTTAAAACTATGAACCAGATATAGTAAGTATATAGATTTATCACATTCCTAATTTTTTTTATGAAAAATGGACAAGAATATATTAGATAAATCCCTATATTTAATTTTATCCTACTCAACATTACTGAATTCATGAGAACACCAACATCACTTCCTCCTTTGAAAATAGAAATATTGTGATCAACCAAAAAATATATATATGAATAGGATAATCCATTCTAGTATCGAATGTTTCAATGAAATTGATAGGATATTTTGGTTCATCTATGGATCACGTCTATAGTTATTTTTCACCAGTATTATGCATAACATTCATGGTCTAATTATTTCTATTTCATTGGATCATCTAAGATAACAAAATCATAAGTTGATGTAGTTCTATATGTGATCATAACTTAATTATAACTTACAAGTGATTATCCTGTACATTTCATTATTTTATAGTAATGTTGTATATTAATCTACTTTTTTGATGATATTTGATGATCTTTTAACATAATTATTACAAATTATTTAATTATTAAAGCTGGGTCGGACACACATTCAATGGAATCTTCTAATGCACACAAAATGCTAAACATAACCCATTAGATAAGCCTAAAACTATCCAAAACATTCAAAAATAATATTACCCATTTTCATAGTGTTATTATATTCTGAAAATACCATCCAAAAATGTATTAAACCCCTTTGAAAAATATATTAAAAAAGTATTTAGTTATATATTTATAACAATTTCATTCTCTTTTATTATTCCCTATGTGAATTTCATATTTATCAAATTTCGTTTTCTATCTCAAAATATCAAATAATTATATCTATTATAATAATATTTTATTATCATTATGGTACACTAATTAACCACTCCTCCATTTTTATTTAATAAAAACTAATATGATATTGGTCTGTGCGTGAACTACAGCCTCTATAAAGTGCTAGGATTTTTTCCTTAAACATGTTTCATAGATGGTACAAATTATTTCTATAATATGTACGCCTGATATTTAAAACATATTTTATACACATAATTTATTACATCAATTTTATATTTATTATGTTATATTGAAAATAAAATCTTCAATGATGTCTGTGTGTGTGATGCCACCTCTATAGTATGATTGGTTTTTATTTTATTCTCATCACAACTTACGTGGATGGTTATGAGAATTGTATTAGTGAAAAAAGAATATTAATTATATAATTATGTTTCTATTATAAAATATATTTATAATAAATAATGAAAATGGATAATTATTATCTTCTTTAAAACCTCTTGCCTTTAACTTTTATATTAATTGATTTTTATAAATCCCCACTATTGTTCATTTTTAAATGACTCATTTATAACAAGAAGTATTTATGATAAGTGAAGACAACCAAATATCACCCTTTCAATTGAGGACCAATTATTTCTATGTCATAATTTATTAGATCCACTTGAAAATTTCCTTAAATGTGAGTCAATTATTTATTAATGTTATTTCATACGAAATTACATTCTTTATAATGATTGATATAAATTATTACATTTTTATGTATTGGTAATTTTAATCAAAGCATTATATAAATATATATTTAATTTTGTCTATGTGAACAACGCTTTCCACATTCATTATCATTTTCTATGATACATAAATTATAATATGTAATGTGTTTATAAAATATATCCTCATTAAAAATTAATATAAAATATCTCATTCTACTATATTTTTAAAAAATCAGGGTTATTTATTATTTGAAAATTTAATTTTATTAATTCTCCTAAAAAATGGATTCATATAAATAAATATCCCTTTGCATAAAATTTTCATAATTATGGATATTTATTTTTTGATAATAATCTGCATTATTTCTTGGGATTAGTTATGTATTATTTTTTTCTCTCCAAGAAATTATTCATCTCGGCTTTTATTTTTCTTAAATATCCAATCTAAATGATCCTAAAATTTCACCCAATTCTTTAACCTTGTGAATATTTTATTTTTGATACATTTTTTTATTTGTGATCAAATAAATATCATTAATAAATTTATTTGGGAAAGTTAATTACCAAATCATATAACCTTAATCTATAAGTCATAGATAATGAAGGCTTTAATATATTTATTGAATAGTATTTACCTAAAATGATATTTTATGTCATTTGATATCCATTTTTCTTCCATGAGTTTATCATGAAATATTTAATTATATAATTATTAATTATTTCCTTATGTAAATATATATGTGACCAATTTTATATCCATGGGTTATGTATGATGTGATAATTGATAGTTTTTCAGGTGGAACACTTATGTGTGTATGATGATGGGCGGGGTACAATATATCCCTAGAATGGATTTATTAAATATCTATATCTCTTAAGATAATGTATTTATGAGTTCCTTTTCCATTTTTCATATATGTGAGAACTGATGTTCTAGCTTTTCAAATTAATGATCCATATAATAATTTTTGCAACAAAGTATAAATATATTTTTGTAGTTTTATTTCGATTACAATGATTATGTTTATCACTCATGGATCATATTTATGAACTCATGTTTTCAAAAAAAATTGATTCATGAAATATGGTTGGTCAATTAATATTCAATGATTTAACATCTATTTTTGTAGGAATTTTATTTTTTATTTGGTTGAATCTTATATGAAAATATTTTGTTCACCTCTAATATTCTATTGCCACCACTTATTTTTACCCTTACTGGGTGTCTAAGCTCAACAATTTCTTCTTTTCCAATTACACAATGTTATGAACATTAATATAACATATGACATGTGTAGAATGATTCTTTCTCGAAACAATAACGAAGAAATGATCAACAATTATATAAAAATAAGATACTTATGTATCTAGTATTCAAGACACTAATAATACCAGTCCTTAAGCTATGTGACAATTTATGAGATGTATTTACTTTTCTATTGAATTAATGTAATTTTTATGTTATGTTCAGATTGGGTCTATATAGTTTGTATCATAGGAGGTCTGTAGTTATTTTTGGAAAAAAATTAATATATTTTTAATAATAAACATACTTGATCCATAATGAATCAACTATAGATGATTTTATTCATTTGATAATATCTTTTAATATTTGTAATTTTCTGACTATATTAGTTTTTAGATAAAAACATTTCCAACATAATGGAATTTTGATGTAGTTGTGTCATAGATACACCTAGGAGTAATCACATTGAAAAGGTTCAGTTGTGAATTGACTAGATTTGCACCATAATTCATGATTACTAGGCCTAATACTACACCCCATGGTAGATAATCATGTAGGATATTATTTTCATGACCTCTTGATATTTATGAACCATTAATTATGGAATTATTTCTAATCTTATTTGAGGTATTAGGTCAAGAAGTACAAGATAACCCAATTTAATGTTACCATGGTTTACCTATGATCAATATAGGGGGAACAAAATAATCTATATTATAACATTATAAAAAAGAGAACATGGAATTTTAATGTCAAAATTTATTTTGTGATTATTATAATTCCCCAAAATTGTTAATTTTTTTTCACTCATGTCAAAAATTTTGGTCTTAGTAATTTATGGAACATATAATAAACATGGGTCAAATAGATAATATAGATATTTCTTTAATAAAATACTCATTATAATGGGATTTAGAATGAGATACATTATGATTATGAAAATTAGATATCATGAAATTTGGATAACAATGTGAACAAGTAAGATGTACCAAAACAAAGAAGTTTAAGATGTGGTCTTCTAAAATATAAAGAGGAAATTATAAAAAAGAAAGGAATTTTTAATTTTCAATATATGAAAAAATAATGGCAAGAATCACCTAGGTATTTTCATTAATGGGAATCGAAGATGCTCTAATTATTTAAGAGGGGGTCATTAAACATAAAACTACCAAGGAAAAATATAGTTTTTGGTTTACCCAGTTGAATTGAAAATAGTTCATCCTATAGTAAATCAAATCACTCGATATCTTATGTTTGGAAACATAGATGTTATCTAATTAAATGACCTAATTCATAGAAACACCAAGTCGGTGAGCATCAGCAACCTCCATGACCCAGTGGACAATGGAATTCCTATTAAATAAATATTCCCAAAGTGGGTCATAATAATTAATGTTCACATACCCTATAATCTATTGTAATTGATTTCATATTGAAATTACAATCTTAATGATATAGTATAATTAATAATTTTTCTATGATCATGAATCCCACACCCTGGTGATTATAGTGTCAATGAAATTGCATAGTTGTATAATTATTTCATTCCTCAGTGATACTCATAGGAATTATATAGGTGGAAATTTTATTTTCCTTTTCATATATAAATATAGAATAATTTTAGTGTTTTATTTTTTCCTCTACAAATACTAAAATTTATCTAGAGGAAGAAAAACAAATTTCATATTTAGCTATGATATTGTATAAATGAAATTATAGTATCCAATACCAATTATAAAACAATTATATAATGTTTTTATTGACACCAAATATAAGATGTCTCATGGCCAAAATAGTTTGATAAAAAATCATTATTTGTGATAATCCAACATTAAATAATTTTATATTCTTCCATAGTTTGTATGGGTTATGTATCTCTAGAAATCATATCCTCCATCAGCTAAAGAATTTGGATTCCATTATCTAGTTCATTGGTATATAATAATTAAAATTGTGATAATTTGGTTTACTTATGGGGGAGGATTTAATTCCATAGGTTTCTGAGTCCATTCTTATTGCTATTGTTTTTTTAGTTTTTGTTGACATTGTCTACAGTTTCAGTGTATGTTTATCAAGTATTTAAAAAGGATTGAAAAATGATATGAAAATTATACCTACAATATACAAACCAAACTAAAGACCATTTTATCATTAATAAGTGAGACATTATAATAATATCATATAAATCTATTTAATATTAACTATAGATTATTACCCACTATTCATAAAGTATATCTACTAAAATTTCATAAATCAACTAATTAAAATAGATTTATTATTAAAAAAATCATTGGTTTGGAATATATACATCATCTTAAAACATTATGATCACTAATATTCAAAAAACCCAATAATTAAGAACTTCACATTAATGGTAGAAGTAATTATGAAAAATCTCTATTATTAATAACCTATGTTGACTTAAAACAAAATTAGATTCAATGAATGATTCAATTTATATATATATAAGAATAATGTCTAGCTATTATAAAAAGGTTATTTTAAATTATCTTATATAAATTAAATTCATTGATAAAATGTTCAATAATTATACAAAAGTTAACTTTTGGTAATTAGTAAATTTAAAATTATAAAACTCTCAATGAAATAAATATATAATTTTAAAATATAATATGTATTATATATATAGTTATATGTGTGTGTTAAATATAAAAATATTAAATCTATTTTTAAAAATATATGATATGATGTATATATAAAATTTCAATAAATATTAAAATATCAATGCACTAGTAAAAAATAGAATATAAATAATTAATTATGATACTATATATAAATGATAATTTAGTATAAAATTTTTATATATTTTTTGCAATGATTCATTTCGATATTTATTATTTCATTTATCCTTATATATTTTATTGTAAAATTTTATAATATTATATTTAACTATTATATTGAGAACATTTATATTATAAATTGATCTCAAATAATTTTAAGAACACTTAATGTCAATAAACATCATTTTTCCATAAAAAATAGTCTTTCTTTATATAATTTATTTAAATTAAAGAATTATATCTTTTATTATCTTATTTTAAGTAAATCTAACATATTTTTATTATATAGAATGTAAAAATTAACATACTAAGAATTTTTGAGAATTTTTTAAAAATATTGATTTGTAGATAATTAGCCTAATATACTGATGTTGTCAATATTACCAAATTATCAGTATATAAATATAAATTGGAATCATATGAAAGATTTTTAAGGCCAAATATGTATTTTTTAAGTTAATTTACATGTTTAAAATTTTTGTTCTAAATTATAAACAAATATTTCACATTTTATAATTTAATATATATTTAAAAGATGTTTTTATACATTATTATTTTATTATATTAAAATTAAATATATCAATTTCAAAAAATCCAATAAAAATGGATATACAATTAAAAATTATTTGGTACTAAATAAATAGTGAGGACCATTTTTTTTCTTTAAATAAAAAAGATACTACGTAAAAAATAATAACCATTATGAAAAATAAACTACTAAAATTGAGTAATGTATAGGTAAACAGCCAAAAGAATTTAAAAATATTTTTTAATTGAGTTATTTTATTGTTTATAAAACATATCTATTTTAAAATATTTTTTTTCAATTTTGATTCTATTTTAATTGATTTTTAATTTCCATTACTAAATTTATATTGTTATTTAGAAAAATATCTCTCTTTTTTACATAAAAATGGTCTATACTCTTTTCAACTCCCCTCATATGAAAACACACATTGTTATGAATGAAATAATCCAAGAACTCTCTTGAAAACCCAAAACAAAATTAAGAAGTTTATGATCACCTCAAAGACAATCTTTTAATGGTTTAACTCCAATATGAAGAGATCATAACCCCAGTGCTGGGGTATAAATTTCAATCTATTTCATCATTTTTACCCATTTTTATTATATAAAAATACTATTCCATAAATTTATTTTCACCTATAAAACTGAAAAATAATTACACTTATTATATTATTTGTAATTATAATGATGGTATAATATTCTACCACCCTTCAAATTTCACTATGAAAATCCAAAAATGACATTTTTTTGTTTGTGGACTACAGCCTCCACAAAGATCCATGTTTTATTTTTCTATAACCACATCACACATATAGTCCTAATTGTGAATTTAATAAATTATTATTTTATTAAAAACATATTTTGGATTAAAAATATTATAATATTATATATTTTTCTTGTTTTATTGAAAATCATATCATAACCCATGCATACATGTGGACTACCACCTTCATGATATGATTGATTTATGTTTTTTTTCATAACTCTCTTATATAGCCAATATTAATAATAGTTTTGATAAAAAAAATTAGTCATGGTTTCATTATGAGTATTTTAATAAAAATTTGTGAACTAATTATTTATTTTACGAAAAAATTATTTTTTTAATTGAATAATAAATGAAAAGTGTAAAAAGAAGTAAATCAATCATTTAAATTATATAATACATCCATATCAACAAATTATTCTTAAAATTCATTTAAATATATGATATAATAACCTACCAAATATGAAATGTTATCATTATGCTTCTAATGTGATGATATTGTAACTAAATCACCCCATAATCATAAATAATCTTGGAATATTCTTGTTTTTCCTAGTTTGACCAAATTATTAAACAATGATAATATATTATATAATGGGTCATTTTTGGAACATAATTATGATTGTAATAAGAAAAAACAATCTTTTAATAATTTTATTTTGGTTGTTGAAAAGATACATAAATATTTATCTTGTTAATATTGAATATGTCATTTGATGGATACAAATCACAGAAAAAAGTTTCCTTGTCCATTTCATAATCTTTGATAAATATTAAAGTAATCAAAAGGATAATTATATATGATAAATAATTATAATCAATACATTATAGTATCTCCTATTAATATGGAATTTTGATCGTTTGTAATATAATTAAAAACAACATTTCTATTACAAAACAAGTTCAAAACGTTCCAAATTTCCGACATTATATATTGCAATTTTTTGAAACACAAAATTATACCTATATAGAATATTAATAATGATTTTTATAAAAATATATGTATATGGAAAAATATTCTAATATTTTTTAATCATATTTATATTTTTAATATATGATCATATAGTGCATTTGGCAATGTAGAAAAAATAAAAGTGTTTCTTTGTTTAAAATTAAATTTCATGATAATTATTTCCAAATGTTCTCCATGATACCATTAATATGGTTTTTTTAATAACAAATGAATTTATTTTACCATATTAAATGTGTTTGGGAATTCATATCATGTAGTTTCATTAAATTTACTTTGACTCAAAATATACTCATCATGAAATTGTTCTTGATCAATATGTAAGTCAAAACGTAAGGGTCTTAAATATACCCTTTATGAGTCATTTACCATTAACTCATATATTACCTAAACTGTTTCCTGTAAGTGAAACAAACCATATATCATTTTTTGGTTTGGAATCCCACTTTTTCCGTATCCAAATTTATAAGACTATTTTAAAAAATTCCATATCAATTTCTCAATTATTAACTATGTTAGTTTTCGAATACATGATATTAAATAAAATGTATTGACAAATGTATTCACTTTTTGTATGGTTTGTTATTATAATTATTTAGAAAGGAATTTTTTAACATTTTTAGTCTAAAAACATCTTTCTACCACCATTTATCATTTTAATATATTCTTACTTCTTAATCACAAATATTTTTATGAATGAAATAATATTTTATGTTATTAAAATAATATTTCTATCTCAATTTTTAAATTAATGGTCCTGGATATTTATTAATAAAAATTAATTTTTTTTACAATCCTGAAAATGGTTTTAATCTAAATGCACATATTTTGATAAAAAAGTTATTCATTATGGATTTTGTTATAATGTAACCATCATACATAAATCTATATATGGCCTCTATAAATTCCTTTTATTTTGGAGGAATGATCAATCACTATATTTATCAATCTTAATCATTAACTTTTCATGATCATGACATTTTACCCAATGTCTATCCATTTTCAATTCCTTATTAAAAATTAATTTTGTTAAATTGTTTTCAACTAGATATCCAATCTTAATTGATTTGGTGAAATAATTTATTTAACTTTATACCATTTATATTTAAAATGTTGAAACCTTATACATTATTATAATGATCGAATGATATTTAAATTGAATAATTTATAATTTTATTTTATCCCCATTTATTTTCCATGGGTATTTAATGTAATGATTATTTATAGAATTGTTAATGATTTGTGTATTTGATTCCAAATTAAACAAATTATCCATGGGTTCTTTAAGATGGGATATATGAATTATTTAATGTGGAACAAATAAGTTTGAATTTTTATCATTATCCTCTTATATCCCCTAAAATGAATTGGTGAAAAGTATTTATCTAAATATATAATATATTAATGATTACCTATTTAGTCTGTCATATATGTGGGAACACATGACATGGTCAAGGAAATCATGTACTATTTTTTATGCCAATGATAAATGTTATTTCATAGTTTTATACTTATTCTGATGAATGTGTTAATCTCTCATGGATCATGTTTACTTACTCATATTTTCACATTCTTTTTTTCAATAATTATGTTACTCCATGTTATATGCACTTTTTTGTGATTTATGATTTCTTTTGTATAAATGTTATTATATATAATTATTATACATATATTCATATATTATGATCACTTATTTTGTTATATCTTCATATCATATGTATAACCATATAGAATGTAAGATCTCACCCCTTGTTATTCTTTTATTTTCTCTAGTTATGAATTTGATTATAAGAATAAAAAAGTTATTATTAGAACTTGTTATATTAAAAAAATGAATCTAGTGTGAAAACATTATGAATCAATATTCACAAGTTCCTTAAATTAAGATTTGTATGTTTCTAGTCATTAAGACTGTATCAATTTTATTCAGAGGGTTTTCTTACCATTATTGAGATTTATTAAATTAACCATTTAATCAATGTATTATTTATATGATCCAAATATATTATCATAATATATTAAATCATGAATCATTATATTGAGATACCTATGGGATATCAATTTCAGTAAGTGAATAATCCTATATTGATTTCTAGGTTTACTCATATGGGATTACATGGTATTTTTTATAGGGTGATAGAATTGTATGGAATGTGATAACGATCTTCCATCGAACTATGATGGGTTTTTTTATGAATAGGAAATTATTTTCTATTCTATATATAAATAGAAATCCTCAATAATAAAATGGGATTGAATATGGATAAATAGTTTCCTATCATATATTTTGGGTCATGTATGTTTCCCATTTGTGTTCCATGATAATAAAAACACATATTTTGGTATGTCTTGGTGATGAAAACACCATTGTGATAGGTTTTGGATGTTTTAAATTCCTATTAAATAATGAAACTTATGAGTTTATTTTTTTAGATCATTTTCATGCTAAAGATGGTGGGCTATGATGAATTTGTCATAGTTGTACAATATCATGGGTGTGGGTAGTTTAGTGTTAACATGTGGTTTAGTTGAACAAATTATATGGGGAATAATTATATCACTATGGACACATTTAGTGATCGATGGTTATATAATTTATGTTTATTCATTAATATCTATTGTTTTTCTTAAACTGATGAATTCTTACCCATTTTATACTATCAATGAAGTGTCATTTTCATTATTATTTTATAATAAAATAAAATAAACTGTTTTGAGTGAGTTTGTAATTCTGTCTATAGTTACATATTTCATCCAATTAAACATTATTCTTCCTAATGCTTTTTCAATTAGTGATTCATCATTCTCAAGGGGATCAGTCTCTTGATTATGATACGTATTTCAAATGGTGATGCATTATTAAACATCAGGATTAGGCTTCAGTGATAAATTTATAAAAATTTGGGTTATCTAGTTGTGATATAGTTTTCCAAGGGTGATATATCACTCATCATGGGGATTTTTATAACAGCAGATCATTTACATTGGGTTTTTGCTCTGTTGATAGATCAATTTCCTAACTGATTATGATCGTGTTAGATCATCCAGCTGGTTTGGTGATTTTTAAGGGACATCCTCTATGGTTATTTATGTGGTGGATTAGAAAAAATCAATCAATTTAGATATATTAATGGATCATTTACACTGTGGGATGATGTGTTATGATAGATCATTCTCCCATAGTTATTATATGGTCATCAATAATTTATCCATGTTTTAGTATAAAAATGGTTTATTATTAATATTATAGATTTTTATGGTGGGTTTCATCTAACATTGGATATGATTTTTTAATACATCATTACTATTACTGGAAGAACATTTGATATCTCATTATTCATGACTTATACAATGAGTTTTGATATATTTCCCATACTGGTTTAGTTCTTTGACAATGTGAGATTCGTATTATTCAATCACTAGATAAACCATGTATGATTTATCAACCATGGTATCTTATCTAATAACAAATGGTGAAAAGTTGTATAAAAGTACGTTTTATTAAATAAATTTAATTACATAAATGTATTCTCAATAATATTGGGTTTTAATATAGAAAAGATTGGTGTTGTCTGACTGATTATATGAAAACACCATCCATAAGGACATTAATTTTCATAGGTGTACTACTTTTTCATATGGGTTTGTGGGATTTTTATTCTTGGAGTTAGTGAGATATTATATAATTATTAATATATATATATATATATATGACTAAGGTTGTGTTGAAGGAAATTGTGGTCAATAAAAATATTTTATATTTAGTTCTCTATATATAATAATAGTTGGTCATTATGAGACATTACACATATTATGTGATTTTATGACCTTCCTGAGATAAACATTCGAATAGAATAACTATATAATTTTTGTGTTCTTTATTCTATTGTAATTTCATGTTTTTCACTCTACTTTTATGTATATTTAGGAAGAATTTATGATTTCTTATTATTTATATATTGAGACAAGAGATTATAGTCCACCAATGTAATTCATTATAGACCCACTTCTTATCATCATCCTTTATTATATGAGTATGCAAGTATGATATTACCTTAAAACCTCTATCTTGTATCACTTTGGAAAAACCATCGTTAGATTGTTACATATCCCATTATAGGGAGTATGGCTATCTCATTGGTGGTATACATATCATAATGAAAAATGGAATTTACTTCTTACTAGTATATGGTATCTAACCACTTCTCTGTCAACTATAATATCAATTTGCAGTAATAACTGTAATATGAAAATGTGAACAGGATAACTAGCTAAATGTATTCATCTGAATCTCTACAAGAAACCCATTTTTTTAAAGTATAAATATGAACCTCTATATTCCATTTTTCACAACGACCCACGTTTTCATAAAAATATATTAATTGTTGTGTTCATCTGTTATAATGATTAAAAAAATTAATGAACTCTATATTTGATAAATGACTATTGTTTCATCAACATGATGCTGATCCCATCTCTTGAGGCATCAGAATACACCCCGTACTTTATGCCCTCATATGGTAGTATCAAAATAAGATTACATTTCAACCTCATCCTCAACATCACGAATTCCCTACAGAACTTGTCAGTCTAGGTAAACAACATCTATTTCCATCTATGATAGGCTAAATGTGTTGAATTTTTGGATAAGTCTTCCACAAACCTCTTGTAGTATCCCATTGACCCATTAAATCTCTGCACCTCTAACACATTCTTCGGTTTATCACAAGAATGTGATGCATTTATTTTTTTTGGTTCTAAGGATAAACCATGTTATGAAATGACATTCCCCAAAATGTGAAACATATGTATCCAAAACTATCACATATAAGGATTCCCATATAGCTAGTTCTCTCAAAGAAAATCTTGAACCATCCTCAAGTACTCTGTTTGTTCCTCTTCAGGTGAAGAGTATATGAGTATATAATAAATGTATACTATAAAAAATACACCAATAAAATATTGAAAACATGGTTAATAAAATCCATAAATAGGAAGTGGGATTATTCAAACCAAAAGAGATTACAAGAAACTCAGTGTCTGTGAAGACATCAGAATGCCAACATTAGAATATAATTCTTAAAAACCCTCAACCAGTGATAGTTGTACATGAGTTCAATCATCAAGAACCATCTCTCACTTCAAAAATAGTAAAATAGATATTCAATACTTGTAAATTGGTATTTGTTTATTTAATATGTCCCCATTCTTATGGAGACAATCCATGGAAATATGAATGTTATTATACTCATATCTCAAGAAAAATACAGGAGAAGCATAGGGGGGTATACTAGGCCTCATGAAACCCTTTTATCGAAATTCATCCAATATCAACTATAGATCTCAAATCTCAGAAGGGGATATCCCAAAAGCCGTAGAAGACATCATTGCAGTCTTGGGAATAATGTCGATGTGAAACTCTATATTTCACCTTAGATGTAGTCCCAGAATGTTTTCAAGAAAGATATCTATATAATTCTACATGACTGAAGAAATCCAAATTTTTGATGAACCAGTTGAACCAATGGAAATAGTCATTAAATAATGGGTGATGGGATGTATCATCATGTTCAATGATCCTACTAATCCTTCTATAAGATCTATCTCACCCATAAGAGTGAATCTCATCACATTAGTGAGAAGGCATATTACTCGTCTGTAATGATAAAAAAATCTAGGAATAGAACATGGGAAAAAAATTCATACCAAAGATGATTACATACGGTTCCATTGTGATGACCAAACTTTCTCATGTGAATATCTATCTACCATGTGATAGCTCACACTACTGATAGATAAAAGATATTATTTATATGTCACTATAATAATATCAAGAAGAAACTTGTGGGTAAGCTTCTCAACCTGGTGTTCTAGAAGTCACACCATTACTAATGAGGTAAATGAATGATCAAAATATATTTCTAAAAATTCTAAATATATAGTAGAACAAACATACATCATAAATATAATCATCTCATGTGCTTCGGGGTCAAATCACTCAAATATTACTACTTTCCACGGCCACAACCGCTATCTCCCTAAGCCTAAAGGGGATTGCCTAGGGGTGGTGGTGGAATTATTTTGTAGTTTCATACACCACTAATTACTTCTCTTGTTTCTCTCCCAGCCCCACATCCCTAGGGAGCACCCTGCTATCACAAAGGAGATCATAGATCATAGATTTTCTTCTATCGTGGCAGTTTATCAAGCTTAATGCATGCACTACATAGCACATTGGGTCAGGTAATCAAATACTATACGATCTCACCCATCACAAGTATAGATCTAAAACTCCATACTATACCATAGTTCTATTAATTTTTCATATACCACATGACCACAAACATGAGTCTGATCTTGGAAGGGGCTCATGTGCTGATATCTCCCCAACTGGCGCTTACTAGATGTTACAGACAACTCTTCTTTTTGATTCCCATAGCTGGAACCAACTGTATGGAGTCTCTCTTATATAATGATTTCAATCAATAGATCATTCTCTTGAAATATGTAATAGGTGTGGGTTCACAAGGGAATTGGACTAGCATGAATATATCTTTAGAGCCCTTGCTAAAACATCAGTTATTTGAAGTGGCCATTGCAGATCCTGTAAAAAAGAGTACAATGAAAGTTTTGTGAACATCATTTTGTATTGATTAACTATAATCCCACCCTTTTATATCTTCAAAAGAACCTAAATATAAACTAAATATAAACAATATCGGTAGTACTCATCACAATATAACAGTTGGAAGTTATGTCATGAGAGTGTTTACTCATCATGCATATTTGTAACGAGTCTTCACAAGTTCCCAACATCTACATTTAAAAATATATGTTCTACTGAAACTACCTGATTCATTAAGGTATGAATAATTCCAATGATATGGACCATCGACTATGACAATTCTATGCTGCTTAAGGTAATGGCTCAACATGGAATCTCAGCAGCCCCAAGCATGGGAACTTTAGGAGTGTGTTAAGTGTATGGCCATCCTTAACCTACTATAATGGATATATCTACTACTATAAGGAAATATGTGTTGATACATACTCACATAGAGGAAAAATATAATGGTATGGACCCTGAATTGGGGCTTCATCACTCATTAAATCATTGTCATGATCTATAACTGTTATCCTGGATGGATGTCATCTCAGAGCCATTCTGAAAGTTATCATGATGTACTATAGTCAGTTGACCATATATATAAATATTTATATATTTATATTGGGAGCTGAGATAATTAGGATATTTAATGAATCAATCATAATTGATACATGTACCATTAATCACTATTACCAATATCATGGTATGCAGATCCAATAAGAAGGTAGTCAAGGTCCTGGTGAATGGATACATCAGCCAACCATACAATCACTGGTTTCCCTTGAGAGAGAGCTTCACTCGAGATACATTGACATTATTTCCCAAAATCATAACTAGATCCTTATATGATGACTACTTAAGAAATCTTCACAATGAATGAACTCCTCTGATACCAATATGTTATGACCCAACCTTATCTGGTTCTTGAATCCTCAAGTATGCAATTCTCTCCTCTATAGGCTAGGGGTTAAAGATAAAAATTGAAATTTATATACTAAAGGGGATTCCTTTTTTTATGCAACTAAATTCACACAACCTACCATCTCAATGAATAATTGAAGTGAAAAAATAATAAAAAATGTAATAAATAGAATGTTAACCATGTATGAATAACCTCTGGCGTCCTGATCAGTACAAAAGTGAAAATAGAAAAGTAAAGGGGAAAAATACATGCCCAACTAGAAATATGTTGCAAACTAATAAAATATGAAAAGTAAACTACATAGAGAGCCTATATCCTAAAATCCAACTTATAAATCTGTCTATGGTCCATTGTTCCTAGGTAACCCTTAAATCCTCTGATGTCACTAATAACCAATCTATAGTTGTATAAGACACGCCGTTTGCTGGAAAATCCCATGAAGGGGTGAGTATATACATATCCAGTATGATTCACCGAATGTTGAAGGGTGGAAGTAAGAGATATAATAGGGATATAAAAATAGAATATAGCACACAAAATGATGTCTATTTTAAAAGAGAACAACTAAATCGTAAAAAGAAGGAGTAACCACATACAGGAACATGGGGCTCAACATAGTCAGTATATGAACTACTCATTAATTATTTTACATGAAAAGATGGAGAGTATAATCATTCTACCATGATAATATAATGAATGAAAACATGTGTTGTATCCCATTAAAAATAAAGCAATTAATAGAGAAACATGGTCATTATCTCAATGATCATCTTGGCATAAAAAGCCACCAATAGTTCATAAAGTCCACCAATGATGTGAAACATCACACATGTCTTCTGAGAAGCAATTTTCCATGTCTTACCATGCCTCATCACTATGATATAGAGTCTAGGGGCCAAAACCTCATAGTAGAGGATCCTTGCCATTGAATAACATAATGCTTCAACTCTAATTGTTGATGTATGACTCATGTCATACCCTGCCAGTGGGTTCCACTCTAGACGTCATCAGGGAACTATTACCCACACTACTATGGGGTACCACTTAAAAATTCAATGATTAACAACTACTCGCCTCTAGTAGATGGTACAACTCAGAAATTCATTGAGGGCCCACTTCCCAAATCTATAGGAAGGTTCCACTTTGAATGTTATCAAGGCACACTCCCCATATCTACTATGGGTACCACAAAGGAAGTTTTCGAAAAACCAATTATTATCTGTACATGAGGGCACCACTCAAAAAATCATCGGGGACCAACATCCAATCTCCAAAATAAGGCACCACTTGGAATTTCACTTTTGATCCTGTGCAATTATTTTTATCATTAATCATCTCCTATACAATACTCGTTCCCATAACAATGAACAATGTATCCCAAAATCCTCAATTTAAGGAACCATCACATTTGATTTGAAATAACACTCTGGATATGCTACTCACAAGACAAAATAGGATTCAAAATGAATGAGATATAGAACCTGGAAGCTTCTATAGAAGGAACCATGTCGAACATGACATGTGAGGGGTCCCACATGACGTGTGGCCCAACTCCACCTCTTGGTAATTCCCTTTTCCATCCCTTGGATCCAAATACATATAGAAGTACATGTTATACCAGATATTGTGACGTTATATGGGAGTCCTTCTACAATTGCATTGAATACAGATCCTTGTCTTACCATGAGGTTTTAGAGGAGTCTCCAAGAGGAAATTGGAACTCAATTAATGTTAATAAAATCTTAAATCCTATGATATATGTTCAGATAGATCGAGTAATTATGAACATGGAAGAAATTATTTGTTCAAATTTATTGGATTTTAGTTGATCTTGGTATATTTATATGAGATTGGTAAAGTTTTTTTTAGAAAAATAGTTCTCTTTCATCAATTAGGATGGATACTTTTGAGGTGTTGTATGGTCTCCCATGTAGATCAACCGTTTCTTTGGGTGGGATGGGCAAAGTAGCTTTGGTTGGACCATTTTATGTTCAAGAGGAATCCACGAAGATGCAGGATGTACATCGATGTCTGGTTACAACCTATAGTTAATAGAAATTGAATGTGGATCAATGATGTTGTCCAATGGTTTTTTATGTTTGTGACTATGTTTTCTAGAAAATTTCTTCTTCTTTTGGACACATTCCACTTGAAAAAAAGTGATGTTGGCTCTGAGATATGTTAGACCATTTTTGGACATTGAGTAGAATGAATAGATTTATTATCAATTAGAATTTCTGTTTCAGTTGACAGGTATCCAAAATATTTTCTACATGTCTCAGCTCAGGAATATCCATTATGATCCCACAACCATTATGACTTGGGAATAAATTGAGTTAGATCTAAATTTTTCTATTTTAGAGGAACCAATTGATATCTTTAACTCACATGTGACGGTCTTGCATGGGATGTTTATTTTTTTGTTAGAGTACTATGGAAATGTAAATCATATTCTCATGAGACATGGTAACATGAGGTGTTGTCAAATGAGTAGTGGTCTCATATTTTTACATTGATTGTATCTTCCATAAAACATCCTCAGGATGGAATGTCTTTATGGTGGGGAGTTTGTAACATCATTTTCCTGACCTATCAGGTATTTCTGTAATATAATTATAGGTTTCGTTTTCTAATTGTCTCTATATGGATATGAAAGAATTGTGAGGATTCCAATGTTGGTGAATTAATTGATTTATTGGTCTCTCAACTATAGATTTTTTACCTTGTAATCTTCACGGGGATTTTTCGTCATATAAATAGGTAACATGATGTGTATGAGTTTCTAGATGCATGTCCTGAAATGATTCACGCTATTAATGTTTACATGGCATGAAGAGATATTAGATGAAGTGAGTTAATAAAATTTAATATTTTAATATAAGTCAATGGGTTTTTAGTATATCTGAGTGTTTGGTAGTTACACATCATTAAACACCCCACGTACAGTTTTTAAAAACTAACATGTGACTAATCTTTTTGTACTTTTTTCAACATCATTTTACACAACGTAGGGTAATTTCCGGGAGATTTTGGTATACTCTAGTCCATCTTGATCAGTCTCTTCAATATTTGATCTATGTTGCTATTGTGGTTTGATTCTCCATGTATGAAACCTTTCTCCTTCTTAATTTCCATTGATCATGGTAGTTTTTGTTTCATTATTAGATCTATAGATCTATATTGGTGTCCCTTCTTGTCTTATTCTAAGATCCATTGTGTGATCATGATCTGGAGGTTGTTCCTTTATTGGTCATGGTGTGAAGGGAATTCATTCTTGACCTTTTTTGGGGTTTCCTCTTCATTGCTACCCCACATTCTCAATTGGATTAATCCTAAGACGTGTGTATTGTAAACTAGTCTCATCATATGAGTTTTTGGGATTTTTTATTGGTGGAATGCATTACGGGCATCTATGACCAGTGTTTCAAGGAAGGGGGTTCTGTTTCTGTCATGTTTTTGATAAACCATATTGTTATGTTTTCATAAATCATATTATAAATAAATTAGACTTAAATTTGCATTATTTCTGGTGTATGTGGAATGAGAATTGGAATAAATTTTTTAACATAGTTTTTGATAAATGGAAGTAAATGTGGTATTTTCGAATAATTGAAATGGATTTTTTAAAATGGTACTGAAATTAATTTCAAAACATTTAGATTATTGGGAAAAAGATCACATAGGTTATGTGGGGTTCTAGGTGGAAGGTTTATCTGGATGCCATCATCCATTATGGGGTTCATTTTCCTGGTGTTCCACTTTTCATATTGTCTGGATTATTATATTTAGGTAAACATATGATGTTGGGGTTTCACTTTTAGGGGTGTATCTATTTTCCTATAGTGTATATAATTGGATTCAGGTACCACGGTGCAATGTTCTTAGATTTTGGGGTACGTTTAGTCTTCTTCATATCCTATTGAATTCTCGGGGGTTGTGATTCTTGTGATACAACTATTATTTTGTATTACATTGTTTTGAACTATTCTATCCATGGTATTCATATAGATTATTTTCAAATATGACATGGAATCTTTCGTTGAAATTGATATACATGATTTTTTTTAAGAATTATGGTTATGGGATATTTTTTTCCATGTTTTATTTATAAATTATTTTCCTCAAATAATACCATGATTTATTTAAAATGAGTATACATGATTTTTTTTATATAGATAATTTCTATGGAACATCTAGGTGGGATCATATTGATCATGTTAGCTCACACAATACACACCTCTTTTTTGGTGCGTATACCTTTTTATATATTCCAATATAGGTAATTGAATGGCAGCACCATGAGAGAGTGTGTTTTCATCTCAGGTAGGTTGGGTAGTTGGGGGTGATATGTTGGGGGTTTTTTCCACACCATCACATGGAGTAGCTATTTTTTGGATAATTTTAGTTGGACTTGTCTCATGGAGTTTTTGGATACTTTTAGTGTCATTTATTCGACAATATTTCTTACAGTTATGGAATATATTTTTCAGATTTCAACTATTAATTCTTCTTTTGTGTATATATTTTTCATTTTTTTGTTTAGGTTGGAAAAAATAGTTCCCTATGGTTTATATTTCAATGTTCATGTACTTTTTACCATCATATGGGGATCAAGATTTCCCTTCTTGTGTGTGATGGATCGAGTTGGGTGCTAGGTTTGAGGGGATCCTCTGCTAATTCATTACACCAATGGTCTTCATAAGATTGTGTTTAGGCCTTCTGGGTAAACTTTTGGGATCACATTTAGAATAATAAGTGCTCTACTCAACCAAATAAGGAATAATATAATGTGTAATGAAAAATAAAACATCACCCTTTTCCGCAGAATCTCGATACATTTTATTTATAACTAATATTAGATTCCATTAATCAAAAGACTCTTTATCTAACAAATTATATGAATTCATTTCCTATAAATCCTTAAATGATTTTTTTTTCTATATGTTGACATAAATTAAAATTATTCATTGGTTGATATTATATCCAATGAAATTACCATATATTCAACTCCTATTTTGATAAATGGGTTTTATGATTTTATGACTCGTAATCACACTTAAATTCCCCCATAATGATAGTGACCCTATGTTTTTCTATAACATACTAAATTAGCCAATTTGAAATAATTTATGGATTAGTTTTTTTCACAAACCTATAACTATCATGATCTATAAGAAACAACATAATCTCCCATCACGAAAACATAACATATCCATATTCTGAAATCATCAGAATTGATCACATAACCATCTCCAAACTATTTTAATGTAATGATATATTTTTAATTAATCCAATAATTATTACATAATAAATTATTCCAAAAGATATAATTCCATTAGAATATAACACCTTTCTTTTTAAATATGTCATTATCAAGGAGAGATGATAAATTATGAATGATAAATTGTTAGTATCTTGTTAATCTAAGGAAATTTCATATCTCAAAAATATTCTTTGATGGTTTCCTAGAGAGTAAATATTCTTCATTTTTTAGATCTATAGAAACTACATTTTTCATAAATCGCATGTCCTTGTAAAAATACCTCTTATTTCCAAAAATCATGATTTTAGAGTATTTTTTACTAGAGATGATCTCACAACACAAAAAACACTTCTGTTATGTGTTAATCATGATTAACCTTAATTTGATATCATATTAGATTATTATTAATGAAAACCACTAAAAAGGAATCAATATACCCTTGGAGGATGTGAATCATCAATTCCATAAATACCACAGGTGAATTACTATGGCCAATGTGAATAACCATCTATTCATAGTGGAAATAACGGCTCCTGGATGTTGTCATAGGAATATCCTCATCCCGAACACAATGATTGTGATACCCCGATCATATGTATAATTTTGAGAATATATACTCTCCCAAAAATTTATCAAATAGATAATAGATTTATGCAATATGACATTGATTGATTTATACAACTTTGTTAAGCATAAGATAATCCATAAATCATAAGAGTTCCATTTTTCATCATTACAAAAGGTACCAATAATGCCCACAGAGCCATTCATTATCTAATAAAACATTTTCATTAGCACTCATTCATATATAATTTAAATTTACATAATTATATTTGTATATTCTTATAATATATTAGTGAAATATGACTTTTCCCATGTAGAACATTAGTCATAATACCCAATTCACTTTTCAGTGGAAACTATGAAAAATTGTCCACAAAAATATCAAAAAACTGGTCTGCTATGGCAAAAAAGTTTTCATTTCTCATCTCATAAATAGATTAAAACTTAATTTATGTTTATTGATAATAGAATATTAAATACACTAGTACTAAAGGACCCAAATATATTAAATCAATTGTCTAATATCCATAAAAATATACTTACCTCTATTAGAGGATTTTAATCTCACTTGTTAGGAATATTATTATATGCTGGCCTCGAACAACGTCAAAAAATACATTCCCAAAATAAATTCATATACATCCATATCATTAACATTTAAATAACAACAAAAATCACCCCATCGATTGTTATCAAACACTCTAAATAATTAAAGGAAGGACACTCCCATCATCATGTAGGTGTTTTTTCAAAACATATTCCATCATTTTAACTTGTATACCAATACAATCTACAACAAAAGACCAAAAAAGGGTGGGATTTAGGAATATTAAACAAATAATTCATATGATTTGAATTCAGTAAAATCCTACCTCACAACATCAAAGGATAAGATTAATCATTCATGCTCATCTTATCCACATTATATATTTTCATATTATATATTCCATAACATGTTAATACTTGCTATAAATTTATAACCTATAGATTTTTGGCTCTCATAGAATCATTGTTCATTTATTTTTTCTATGCATGATAATTATGTTGGAATGATAACCCTGTAGATGTATTAGGCATACTAGAAACATGTCATGCATCTCCAATAACAGAATTTTGAATGAAATAACATTACTGAAGGATATATCCCATTTTATTAAAATTGTTGATTTTCTCATAGAGGTGTTTTATAGTCAATATTTCTAAGATCAATATAGTAACATTGAAAACAACAATGTTTTATACATGTTTTTTTGGGAAATTAAGTGTTCTTGTTGTATGATTCTAATATTCTCCAAAACCTTGGAATTGGGTGTCCATGTTACTCTTTTTCACAATGAATGTGTTATAACTTATTCATAAGATGATAAAAATTATCAATACAACCATATTTACATAAATATCATACTCTATCACCATCATTAATTTTATATTTCAAAATAATATTTAGTTCAATGAAAAATTATATTGTATAAAATAAAAAGTCATTATATAGACACAAAGATGTGTTCCTTCATATCCACAACAACAACAACATATTTGGAATAAAGAACAAAATTCTTGAACATAATGTAATTTTCTCTGAAAAAAATCATTCTTTTATTTGAAGATAATTAAATTTTGGTTTCTTGTGATTATTATTGTGTGAAGGTAGTGTTTTTTGTTAATAAATTATTAAATATAATCCCATGAATTTCTTTGGATGACATTGGCTTAGAATTTTAAATCCACCCATTGGTGTGCAATATTTTGTAATGTAAGTATCTATAATAACCTTTAGATCTCCCAGTGTACCCAGGAATTATATGATTCAATCCATCTAAGTCATCCACATCACCTCTTTGTTAGTATTATAATCCCCTAAAAAATTGGATTGTGATTTTGAAGCAGAACTGAGTATTCAACTTTTCAAGGATCATAATTTCAATTTCTTCTATCTAAAAATTTAGCACATTGCACAATGATTTTGACTAGTTTTGGGTTCACAATTGGGTCATGTGAAACCATATTTTTTCATCCTATTCCAGTTGATTCTTATGATGTTTACCCAGTTCTATTCTATATAATCATAGAAAAAATACATTTATTCCTTACACAAAAGAAACTAATGAATAATAAAAACAAGAAAAATCCTAATCCACAAGAATCACAAATATATATTTCAAAAATAATACATTTTTCTGATTTGTAAAATTTAAATCCAAAAAAATTGTTATAAAATTATAGTATTAAGTGTCACTAATAATTATTGTTATGAAAGAAAAATTACAGATACCAAGGATGATTATATAACAACACATTTAAGTAAATTAAATAACTTTATTAACAAAATCACCCTGGTAACTTCAAAAAAATCAATAAAAGGTTAAATGAATATTTCAATGAAATAAGTTTTATGTTTCTATATTCTTATATCCTTGTTACTATCCAAAGGGATGGGCAAACCATCCAATAATGATACCATTTTTCATATCCCACTCAAAATAATTATCTTGAGAAGATAGAGATATAGATATCTATAAACACCTGATGACATCTAGATCAAAAAAATTAGCATTAAATTCTAGGGCCTTAGGAGAATAGTGGGCGATGATTTACCATTAAAGATATAAAACCATTATACATTATAAATAGATATCAAATCATCTTATATAATGCATAAAAATGTAATAATATAACTTATATGACAAAATAATAGGAAAAAATATCATAGTGACAATGAAACAATGAAACTAAACTAACAAAAATAATATGGAAATATGACACAAATACATTAAAGTTAATTCATACCAGGAATCTCATAAACAATCTCAACGATCTAACATAACCATACATGTTCACAATATCAAGGTGCATTTCCATGGAATTGAGACACCCTTCTTCCCGTTATCTTAGTATATGATATCTTGAAATGTACCAATGTTTCCAAGAAGGGGGTGAGTATAAACATAGTAGGACATCCACAGAGACTTCCCAACACATTCCACTAGGACATGAACCATCTATCATATTTTATATAAAATAGTTGAAATATGTTTAAATAGATTATATTAATATACAAGATAAAATAATGTTATTAAACTATAAACAAGCTCATTACCATTCAATAATACATGGTATAATCATTAACATATTTATACAGACACACAAATCTATCCACACACTCAACCATTAGTTTATCATTGACAGTGGTACCCTATTACTATAGTATGACCTACATTTATTGTGGAACATCCAAACACATAGGTCTACAATTAATACACACCATCAAAAATATTTCAAATTCTATGACAATACATTTTATATAAATCACTTCATCCTTTCAAATCATTTTAAGAATCATTTTTCATGTGTCAAACACATTAAATAATAAAATAACAATCATATTAAAAATTTATTTGTAATGGTCCGGGCCTCTATAGTCAATTAAATGGATGAAATATTGAGTTTGAGGTGTTCTGGGAGATCAAGGTAACTCATCCCCAACACTTCTCCAAATTTCTTGTTCTGTGAACAATGTTTCGAGTTTACAGTCTCACAGTTACTATTTCAGAAATACTTTATCATAGTTACTATCTCAAAGTTACTGTCTCATAGTTACTGTCTTAGACATACTATTTCAAAGTTACTGTCTCAAAGTTACTTTCTCAATGTGACTGTCTCATAGTTACTCTCTCACCTTTACTGTCTCACAGTTACTGTCTCAAAATTACTCTCTCACAGTTACTATCTCACAGTTAGTGTCTAACAGTTACTGTCTCACAATTAATGTCTCAGACTTACTATCTCTAAGTTATTGTATCACAGTTACTGTCTCACCATTAATGTCTCACTATTTCTGGCCCAAAGTTACTATCTTAGATGTACTATCTCACAATCACTGTCTCATAGTTACTATCTCACAGTTACTGTCTCACAATTACTGTCTTAGACTTGTTGTCTCACAGTTACTATCTCCTAGTTACAGTCTCATAGTTACTGTCTCACAGTTACTCTCTCACAGTTAGTGTCTAACATTTACTATCTGGCAGTTACTGTCTCACAGTTACTGTCTCACAATTACTGTCTCATACTTACTCTCTCAAAGTTAATATCTCACAGTTACTATCTCACAGTTACACTCTAACTTACTGTCTCACAGTTACTATCTCAGACATATTTTCTCATAGTTACTATCACACAATTACTATGTCATAGTTACTATCTCAAGAACAGTGTTTCCAGAATAGTTTCATATTTCCTTCTCCAAATTTCCATATCATTCTAGTTTCGCTGATTTAACGTTTTCTTTGACGTAAAACACATTTATGGACTTGTTTTAAGGTATTTAAGGCTGAATCAATTACCATAACTCCTATATTAATTTTCCTAAGTCCTGGTATGAATTTAATTTGTCAAACCGTGTGGTTTAATGTGATCTAATTTTAATAGAAATTTTATTGTATCTTAAACCGCTGCTCTATTAAATGTTCTAAAGGGACAATATATTTTCCTCCCTTGTTCTTTCTCCTTGTTCTCTAGTGCGAGATGCTCGAAGCTGTCCTTCCATATTGTAGGAATCATGAGAATAATATTTTCCTAGTTGATTGGTTTCCATCCATGCACTGCTTACTGAATGTGGACCCCATGTTTCGGTACAACCAAGAAGTTTCCAAAAATCTTTGATATAAATTATGATTTAACGTCGTTATTTGGGTTCTTCTTCTCCTGTTTCTCCTTGAAAAATTACGGAATGTGATCTCCATGCATATAATGGATTTTTCATGGGTTTGTTTGGCGCGGTCGTACCATTGCATCCTTGGATGGATGTAGTTGTCCTGAGAGGAGGAGATCATGAGCATTTGTGTGGGATGTTATCGTATAAAGAATTTCAAGAACAATTTGATATTGGGGATTTTTTGCTTCTCTCTTTTTTACATGCAACTATAGTGTTGGCATGTTTTAGCCACTGGATCACAATGGAATTGACATAATAAATATTTGAACCTGATAAATAAATTTATATCAATCGTATGTTATTGCCACTTGTATTTTCTAGATAGTGTGATATCTATGCGGTCATTATTTTTCTTTTCATTATTAATGGAAATTGGTAAAGAAATTAAATTGGAATTAATTTATAATTTTTTGGCTAAAGATAAAGAGTCATGTAACTGAATATGTTTCTTATTGTTGTATTTTTATATGTTAGTCAAGTTGGTACAGTAAGAATGTTTAATTAATTTTGGATGGCTTATAGTTTAGGTTTCCCAATTATAGAAACTATTAATAATAGACTGGTTTATTCAAGATGGATTAAAGAACTGATTTTTTGATAATTTTTTGAAGGGTTTTGACTTACACTCTTACGTGTTCAAGGGCCAAGAGCCAAACCGATATGATTTTTGTTTTCCTGCTTCTTGTGTTGTGATGTGAGTCCGGATGGATGTTTTGATATGTGAGAGCCTGGATACCTATAGGTTGTTGTAGTAGTTCACACCTAGATTAGAGAGATGCATCTTTTTATGCATGTGGGTATCAAGGAGGACGCCAAGAATGATGAAATTGGTTGGAAGTGAATATTTGGTTTTCTAATGACTATTTTTGGTTGTTTATATTCATTAATTTCCCCACTAGTCAAGGCATCTGGTCAGGATTACCCTGATTCCAATAGAGGTTAAGATGTGTCGGTTATGCCACTTACTTTCTTTTTTTAGCTTCTCAATGAAGGTCGGGTCTACACTCTTACTATATGCGGAAAATACTCGACCGTTAGTTCATCTAATCATCCTGTTGATCCCACTTGTGTTTAGTAGCATAGAATACTTTTCTAGAATTCATGGGATTACGAGAAAAGAATTATGTAAATAAATAATTGAATAAATGATGTTAACCCAAGGGGTTTGGAGCTTTTTGGGGTGCAATTCTTTGTATACAATTAAACATAATAATGATATTTGGGTGTGATGAAAATGAAATTTAATGGGTAAATCATTAATGGTTAATTAATTATTACATAATAAATTAACGTAATGTTCAACTGATAAAAAGGGAATGAATTAGTGTATTAAATATCTTTAAAATGATTGGGTGCTTATAGGATAACTAGTCTTAGAGGTGGCAGTTGGGAGTCTGAGAGATTTTAGCTGCAGTTGAGTCTAATACAATGCTTTTCCCATAGTTTGGTTGTGAGATATAGTATATTCTATACTATTTGTGATTATATATGCTAATCCACCCCGTCAGTTAGGGGAAATGACACCCCAAGAAATCTGAGACCTAGGGTGTGTTTTCCCCAACATTCTGGTGGGAGGATGGGTGGCTAACTACCCCCTTTGGACCTGCTCTCTTCTCATGGTAGTTACTTGTGCTGGAACACACATTGGTTAGGGTTTCCCATAAATGTCTGTAGAAGGCTATAATGGCTTGTGGTTATTCACACACTTATATTCTATATATAATTTTTTATGGACTACTATAGGTGTAACGTGTATAGTCTGTGATGGCTTGAGGATCCTTACTCGGTGTATGGGATGTAATTGATTGAGGTATATACCTGATGTATGGTACACATTATGTGAGATGTGTTGTCTCCCAAAAACTACCTAGTTACATTGATTTAATGGACTTGCCAGTTTTGTTGCATGAGGTGCATGTTGTGGTGCTTCTCCCAGGTGTTTGTTGGCAAGCCTTTTTAGAGAGAGATGCTTAGGACATACGACGTTGTGGGAAAGTATCAAACTAGTGGGGAAGTGGTAGAAGGTTACCCTTGATATTATATATTATATTATACACTCTTGTATTTGTTACATGGTGGGAGTATCCATGCTGAGGCTGGGAACATAGTATACCTGTTTAGGTGACAAGTTAGTTTCACTTTCTTTCCATTGTGATTCAGTATAGTTTCTTTACTTTTTCATGATATGCTTTAGTGAGGATCCTACTAAGTATAATTTTAAACTCAACCTATGTATATATATATTTTTTTCATGTCACTTGGAGCAGGTTGGAGATCAAGCAGTTTTCTACTAGCATGGGGTTGTAGGAGCTATTTGGGCTTGTGGTTGCTACTATTTTACTTTATTTTGGGTGCATGGAGTTTTTTCTCCCTTTCAGTTGTAGTAGTTTTTCATTAAATTTTAAATGTGTACTAGGGATTTCTTTTATCTTACTGGTTGGGTTGGTGTTGGTTGGTGTCTATGTTATATCTATCTTCTGCATGTGTTCTCTTAGAGGGTAATGTCTCCCATTTGTGTGTTTAATATACCATCGGCTCTAGTCGCCATCACGGGGCCTATTAGAGGTTGAACTCGTAGTCCATTATCTCCCTTCTCACATTTCCAACCAAAGAGGGGTACACTTTGTGGGGAGGGGGTTATGAAAAAGTGGTATCAAAGGGCGGTTGAGGGATATGATGGAGTTTGGAGTTAGGCACAAGTGGGGATTCATGGTTTTGTAGGGATACTGTGTCGGTCATGTATAGAAAGTTCTGTAAATACTAGAGACCAGCTAAGACATATTCATTTGGTGCCCCCTATGATCTGATGTATGGACCTTTATGTTTATAATGGCTAGTAAACGAGGTGATACTAGTTGTGGGGTAGAGACCTAGGAAATGATCATGCGTCATTATTCTTGGTGCCGATGTTTGACTGGGTAGACCTTAGGATACGTTATTCTAAAATTAATAATATAAAACAATTAATTAATTAATGTCGATTATTCCATATTCTAGGTTTAGGATCTCTAACGATTTTTTTTTTATTTTTGAAGGTATGGCTCCAGGTCGACGTCCTCATTAGGATCACATAGAAGATGTCCAGTAGGTTGTGCTAGCAGATCGCCATAGGGTAGAGGTCGACGACAACGACTCTTGGAGGAGGAAACTCTGAGAGTTTCAGCACCAGAGTCTGCAAAAATATGATGGCTCCGTTTCAGATTTAGTCACAGATGACTGGCTGGAGGAAGTTGAGATAGGATTCTGTTCAATCTGTGATCAAGTGGAGCACTGCCTATCCTTGGTTGGGATGATGTTGTGTGGATCAATGAGACATTGGTTGTTCTTAATCATTAGGGGTCACGAGGAGTCAGTGATATCATGGGAGGAGTTCCGAGACATGTTTAGAGTCCAGTTTCTTTCTTCAACCATGAAGGTGTTCAGTCGCAAAGAGCTTCATACCCTTTTACAGGGGTGGTACAGTGTGTGAGAGTTTGTAATCATTTTCAGGAACCTTTTCTGATATTCTTTGAACTTGTTTCCAGATGAGGAGGCCAGGAAGAGGCATTTAAAGGATGCCTTGCGTCTAGATATTCAGTGCCATGTCACCCAATTTATGCTTAAAACATATCTTGAGGGGCTGCCAAGGGTAGAGGGTTTTGAGTGGAATTTGGATGGAACCGGATCATCAAGAGATGGGAGTCGTCATAATTCATCACAAAGCAGAGTTGTGGTCTTGGGTTCCCTGTTTTCAGCACAATAAGACATTATGTTCTGCTGGGGGTTGGTATGAGCCCTCAGCATCTCGTTTCATTGGGGGAAGAATATCTCAAGCCTATTCCAAGGGATCAGAAACTTGTTTTTCATACGGTGGTCAAGTTCATAAGCAGCGAGAGTGCCCGACCTTTTAGAGCAGTCATCGAGCAATTGGTTTTCCGCTTTAGGTTCCTTCGTTGAGGCAGTTCTAGCTAAGGCAGAAGCAGTAGGTTGTACCAGCTTTAGATCAGCAGTGGGTAGATGGGGTAGGCTGAGGACATCCTCATGATGCTCCCCATCCTAAGAGAGAAGATTGTAGCTATGGGGGTGGTCATCATCTGGACTGGAGAGGTCGTGGACAAGGTTTTGGTCATCATCATGATTTAGTGTTTCCAACACCCGGTGACCCAGACGTCGTTTGAGGTACCATTTGCTTGTTTTCTACTTCGGTGTATTCCTTGTTTGATTTATGAGTGACATACTCCATCATATCACATACCCTTATCCATTCTTTGGGACTTGAGGTAGAGTGTCTTCCAGTGCCCTTGGCGTTGACTACACCAGTTAGAGGTCCAGCAGACTTGTATAAAGTATGTAGAAACTATGACCTTTTGTTTGGGCAGCACCACTCTTGGGGAGATTTCATATGTACACGAATACAACCATATGTTGTCATCCTCAACATGGATTGGTTGTATTCTAGGTATTCTATCATGGATTGCTTCAATTGGTAGGTCGTGTTCTTCGGTGCGGATGGAGATCAAGTGGTGTTCTTTGGTGAACGAGACCCTCGGAAGGGTCATAGGCAAGTTGCGTTCTTATCATCCATGATGGCTGAGATGATGCTGAGTCATTCAAACGTTCAACTGATGAAATTTCCTAGGGTCATAAAAGAGAACCTTGATATCTTTACCTAAAAGGTTTTAGCATTACCCCCTCAATGAGAGATTGAGTTTGGGATCGAGCTACAACTATGAGAATCTCCTATATCTATGTCTCAATATTTTATGGACCCTCATGAGTTGCGAGAGTTATGTATACAGCTTGATGGTCTGATAAAGTGCGGTTTTGTTCAGCTGAGTGTGTCACTGTGGAGTTCCACAGTTTTTTTCATGAAGATGGATGACGGCAGTTTGCGGTTTTGTATATGTTATCATCTCTTAAACAATGATACAATAAAGAATCAATATCCTATTCCGTGGATTGAGGATTTATTCGATCATGTGAAAGGTAAAAGTTTGTTTTCAAAGATCGATTTTTGGTCAGGATATCATCAAATGCTTGTGAAGAAGGAGGATATCCCGAAGACTACTTTATATTATCATCATGGGCATTACATGTTTTTTGTACTGTTGTTTGGTGTGTCGAATGCTCCAGATATGTTCATGGGATTGATGAATGTTGTATTCCGTTAGTTCTTGGACAAGTTCGTCGTGGTTTTTATCGATAACATCCTTGTTTACTCCATGTATGAGGAGGATCATGCAAATCATCTACACACTAGTTTGGGAGTTCTTCACCAACATCAGATGTTTGGGAAGTTGTCAAAGTGTGAGTTTTATGCTCGAGAAGTCAGTTTCTTGGGACATGTTGTGCCTCGTGGGGGGTAGCTTTGGATCCATCGAATATAGAAGCAGTTGTGTCTTGGGAAGCCACCAAGATAGATTTAGAGGTGTGAAGTTTCCTTGGTCACACATGATACTATAGGAGGTTTTTAGATGATTTCCCTAGAGTGGAGACTCGTCTGACAACTTTGAACAAAAATGATTAGGCATTCATATGGACTGATCTGTGTCATGAAGCTTTTGAGTATCTAAAGTAGAATTCAATAAGTGATCCAGTTATTTGTCTCCCAGTATAGGGAGTTCAGTATGATTTTTTTCTACAATGCTTCACATCTGCGGTTAGGCTTGGTTCTGATGCAGTAGAGATAAGTTCATTCTTATGAGTCTCGACAGTTGCGTCCTCATGAACATATCTCTTCCACCCATGATCTTGAGTTGGAAGCCATTGTGTTTTCTCTGTGGTTTTGGAGAAATTACCTCATTGGTGAGTACAATGTGGTTTTTATAAGAATATGACTTCGAAATATTGTATTCACTTGGAAGGGGAATAATGTAGCTGATGCGCTGAGTCGATAGTCATGTAGTGATGTTGTGTGTGAATATAGTGATTCCAGGAGAGTAATGGAAGAACTGTCAACATTAATTCTTGATATGGGAGAATTTGGGGGAAGAGGATGTCTTTTCTAGATGATAGTGCAATCATCTCTATTGCAGCAGGTGGAAGAGTCCCAGTTAGGGGATATTGAGGTGGGGGAATTGAGAGAACGAGTTGTTTGTGGTGAGGCCTCATATGGTTGGACTGAGGTTGAACAACACCGAGTTTTGTATCATGCATGGCTTTTGGTTTCTTTGACGCTGCACAATACCATTCTCATATAGTCACATAGTTCCCCTTTAACAGTGTATCCTGGCGTGACAAAGATGTACGGAACATTGAGGAGTCAGTTTTGGTGGCCTGGGCTTAATCATGCAGTTGTAGAGTTTGTGTCTCGATGTTTAGTCTGCCAGAAGGTCAAGGCTGAGCACCTTGTCCCTAGTGGTTTTCCCCAACCATTTGATATTTCTTAAATGAAGTGGGAAGACATCCCAAGGGACATCATTACAGTTTTACCAAGATCTCTAGGTGGTCATGATGGTATTTTCATGGTAGTAGATCATTTAAAAAAATCGTCCCACTTCATAGCAATCAAGGATTCAAGCTTAGTGGAAGTTTTTTCAAGGCAGTATTTGGAGGAGGTGGTGAGACTTCATGGATTCCCAAGGACGATCATTTCTGATCGAGATCCTCTCTTAACTTATAGGGTGTGTGGAGGTCTCCAGAATGCTTTCAGTTCTCATCTACACCTTTGTACTACTTTTCATCCTCAAATATATGGTCAGATAGAGCGAACCATCCAGACTCTTGAAGACATGTTACACCTTTGTGTTCTTGATTTTGGAGGATCATGGGTGACACACTTACCCTTGGTGGACTTCTCTTACAATAATAGTTTTCACTACACCATAGGTATGGCACCATTTGAAGCCTTCTATGGTCATCATTTCCATTTTATGTTGTGCAGAATCGGGGTGGGAGAGTTAGCAATTCTTGGACTAGATCTTTTTCAGAATACAACATAGATGGTTCAGGTGATTCTTGAGAGGATAAAGATAGCGTAAGAGCGCCATAAATCCTATGATGAACAAAAAAAGAGACCCTTAGAGATTGATTTTTTGGATCACATGTTATTGAAGTTGACTCCCCATCATGGAAAGTGAAGGTATGTTCATGGGAGTATGATTTCTCCCCAGTTGTTTGGGCCTTTCGAGGTGTTAGCTCATGTTTGAGTTGTGGAATATCGATTAGCACATTCCCTATAGATGTTCCAGATACATGATATTTTTCATGTGTCACACCTCTATTGTTATCTTCATGATGACTCTCAGGTCATTGATTGGGGAGATATCGATGTTGATAATGATGTGACCTTCGAGGAGTGACATGTGGTTATCCATGAAAACAAAAAGAAAGGTTTTTCATAGGTATTATATTCCCTTGGTTCATGTCTTTTGGCGACATGGTGGCATCGAAGAGAGTACATGGGATCATGAGTCACAGATACTTGCTCTGTACCCAAAAATTTTTGATGTTAAAACTATTTTCCTGAAATATTTTCCGTTTTTTGGTTTTAGAACATTCATTTTTATAAGATGACTTTCTTATTTTGCTTCTTATGGCTTGATCTCTTTTGAGAGATATCTTTGGGAGTGGGTTTTCAGACCGATTTTCAGTTTTCTTTTGGGATGTTTTTGGATTCCTGAGAGCGATTATGATTTGAGTGGTATCTGATGTAATGTTTCAGTCCTCTCTGGTCTATTCCATGGCTGAAATATTGTGTTTGAGGTGTTCTGGGAGATCAAGGTGACTCGTCCCCAACACATTGAAAAATTTATAGTTCTGTGAACAATGATTCCAGTTTACTATCTCACAGTTACTATATCACAGTTACTATCTCAGAGTTAATCTCTCATAGTTACTGTATCATAGTAAATTTATGACAGTTATTGTCTCAGACTTACTGTCTCACAGTTTCTATCTCCCAGTTACTCTCTCACAGTTACAGTCTCACAGCTACTCTCTCACAGATACTATCATAGACTTACTATCTTACAATTACTATCTCATAATTATCATCTCACAGTTACTATCACACAGTTACTTTCTCATACTTACTATCTCACAGTTACTATCTCAGAGTTGCTATCTCACTATTACTATCTCACAGTTACTATCCCACAATTACAATCTCGGGCTTATTGTCTCATAGTTACTATCTCACAATTACTGTCTCACAGTTACTCTCTCATAGTTACTATCTCAGAATTTCAATCTAACTGTTATAGCCTCAATCTTACTGTCTCATAGTTCCTACCTCAAACTTACTGTCTCATATTTACTGTCTCACATTTACTATCTCATACTTACTGTCTCACAATTACTATCTCACAGTTACTATCTCACAGTTATTGTATCCTGAATAGTGTTTCAAGAACAATTTCATGTTTCATTTTACAAATTTCCATATTTTTCTAGTTTCATTGATTTAACATTTTCTTTGACATAAAATGAATTTATGGCCTTGTTTTAAATTATTTGAGGCCTAATCAAATCCCATAACTCCTATATTAATTTTCATAAGGCCTGAGTTGCATTTACATGGTTACACCGTATGGTTTAATGTGATTTTATTTTAATGTAAAATATATTTTATCTCAAACCACTGCTTGGTCAAATATTCTAATGAGACATGATATTTTCCACCCTTTTTATTTCTCAATGTTCTCTAGTGTGAGATGCTCAAAACATTCCTTCCTGTAGGAATAATGAGAATAAATATTCCTCGGTGTATTGGTTTCCCTCGATTCTCTTCTTACTGTAAGTGCACCCCCCTGTTTTGGAGCAACCAAGCAGTATCCATAAAACATCGATATATAGTATGATTTATCATCGTTCATTGGGATTGTCTTCTCCTGTTTCTCATTGACATATTATGTCATGTGTTCTTTATTCTTTTAATAGAGTTTTCTTGGGTTTCGGTTGGTGTCGTCATATTATGTCATCCTAAGATGGATTCTGTTGTCGTGAGAGGAGGTGATCGTGAGCTGTTGTGTGGACTGTTCTCATATAATGAACATCAAGAACTATTTGAGGTAGGGTATTCATTTCTTATCTATTTTTTATCATGAAACTATAGAGTTGGCATGTTTTATCCACTGGATCACAATGGAATTGAATAATAAATATTTGAACTAGATAAATAAATTGATCTCAATCATATGCTACTGGCTCTTGTTTTTTCTAGATAGTTTGATATCAATGCTTGTTTTATTTATCTGTTCGTTCTTGATTAAAATTGGTAAAGATTGTAAACTATAATTAATTGATATTTTCTTGGATAAATATAAAGAGGAATATAAATGAATTTGGTTCTTATTGTTGAATATTTTTTAAGTTAGTCAAGTTGGTGTAGTAATCATGTTTAATTTTATTTTGATTGAATACTGTTTAGGTTTCTGGAATATGGAATCTATGAATAATAAATCGGTTTATTCAATATGGATTAAAGAACTGATTGTTTGATAATTCCTTGAAGTGTTATGACTTACCCTCTTACTTCTTCAAGGGCCAAGAGCCCAACCGATAATATTGTTGTTTTCGAGCTACTTGTGTTTTGATGTGAGCCTGGATGGTTGTTGTGATATGTGGGGGCATGGAGGCCTACTGGTTGTTGTAGAAGTTGATACCTATAGTGGAGAGATGCATCATTTTTTCATGTGGGTGTTAGGGAGGACACTAGGGATGATGATATGTTTTGGAAGTGAATGTTTGTTTTTCTGGTGATTCTTCTTGATTTTTTATATTCTTTACTTACCCCACTGCTCAAGGTAGATCATAGTGGTACCCTTATTCCAAAAGGGGAGAATATATGCTGGGTGTGCCATGTGCTTTCTGTGTTTATCTTCTCAAGGGAGGACGGGTCTATGATCATTCTATAGGTGGCTAGGAATCGTCAGGTAGTTCATCTACTCACTGTGTTGATCCCCCTTGTGTTTAGTAGCATAGAATGTTTTTTTAGAATTCCTGTTAATATGGGAATGTAATGTAGTAAATAAATAATTGAATAAATGATGTTAACCCATGGGGTTTGGAGCTTGCTGGGGTGTAATGTTGAGGTTGAAATTTATAAGAACAATTTTCTTTGGGTGTGACGTTAATAAAATTTAATGGTGAAATCATTAATGGTTGATTGATGTTTAAATAAATTACTAACGTAAAGTGAAACTGATAAAAATGTAATGATGTAATGTATTAATGATCTTTAAATGGTTGTGTGCTTATAGGATACCTAGTCAAAGAAGTGGCTGCTGAGAGTCCGAGAGACGTCAGCTTCAGATGAATCTTAGAATAGGTTTTTTCCATAGTGTGGTTGTGATCTATAGTATATTCTGTAATTTTTGTTTTTCTATACACTACTCCACCCTGTCGGGTAGGGAAACTGACACCCCAGTGATTTTGAGCCCTGGGGTTGTTTTACCCAACATTATGGTGGGAGGATTGATGGATGACTACCCCCTTTGGCTCTACTCTCTTCTCTTGGTAGTTACATGAGATGGAAAGCACATTGGATTTTTTCCCCATATATGTGTGTCAAGGTCTGTAATGGTTTGTGGTTATTCACACACATATATTCTGGATATTGTTTTATATGGACTACTATAGGTGTAATGTGTATAGGTTGTTATGGATTAAGGATCCTTACTCAGTGTATGGGCTGTAATGTCTTGAGGTATAATACCTGATGTATGATAAAGGTAATGTGAGCAGTGGTGGATCCCAAAAACTACCTGGTTACTTTTCTTATGTTGATGTGGCTATTTTTATGCATGAGGTGTATGTTGTGGTGCTTATCCCAGGTGTTTGCAGGAAAGCCTTTTTGGAGAGATATGCTTAGGATGTATGACTTTGGGGAAAAGAAGAAAACTAGTGGGTAAGTAGTAGTAGGTAACCCTTTCATATTATTTATTATATTATATACTCTTGTATGATTTAATTGGTGAGAGTATCAATGGTGAGGCTAGGAATATAATATACCTGTTTATGTGATGAGTTAGTTTCACTTTTTTTCACTTTTCTTTAACAAGATTTATTAACTTTTGAATGAGAGGCTTTGGGGAGGATCCTATGGAGTATACTATTATACGCATCCTATGTATATATAAACTATTTTTTTGGACACTTGGAAGAGTTTGGAGATCAAGATGGTTTCTATTAATTTGGGGTTGCAAGAGCTATTCGGGCTTGTGGTTGCTGTTGTTTTACATTCTTTTGGGTAGTTGTAGTTTTTACAAAATTTAAGTTGTAATAGTTTTTCCTGACATTTCATATATGTACATGGAATTTATTTTATCTTACTGGTTGATTTGGATTTGGTTGGTTTCTATCTTTTCACTCTCTTTTAAATGTATTCTCTTAGAGGGTAATGCCTCTCATTTGTGTGTTTACTATACCCTCGGTGCTAGTCTTCATACAGGTGCCTACTGGAGGTGGAACTCATGGGTCATTATCCCCCATCTCACATTTCTAACCTAGGAGGGGTACAGTTTTTGGGGATTGGGTTGGGACATTATTCCAAGAGGGACCTTAAAAAAATCCACCCAATATTTCAATACTTCAAAACCTAGAAAAAATATTTCATCAAAAAAACACATACAACGATTGCAAATAAAATTCTAGTAATTCCTTTTAATAAAACATAGATCTCAAGTTCAAGAACATGTTGATATGATAGAGAATACATCTCCCCCACAAATAATAGTGAAAATGAATAATGACAGTTATGTGTTCAAGTTCTGAGCCTAAAACACCTTCCCGTCATTAGATGTAATATGATATCATCAATATTCACATCATAGAACATAGATTTATCTATAAGAGATTATATATATTTCTATGAAAGATATAAAAAATTAGGTCTAATAAGAACAATTGAAAACATGTGATATCAAGTAATTACTTATGAATCTAGATCTACAAAAAACTTGATTGCCCAATAAGATATTTTTAAATGAAGTAAATTTTCATTATGGACAATAAGAGGATTTTAGTCGAGTATCATAAGATAATAAGAAAATAATGAAGTATTCATGGAATTATATAAATTAAAATATTATTTAAAAATAATTAACTTCATTTTTCATGGTTATAATTCATGGTTTTCAAACTATATTCCAATTTTGAACCTAATACTGGATATAACATAGGTTTTCAGATTATTTAACAACTCATGTGGTTCCACTATCTGATGGGAAACACATCACACAGTTGGCTCACAAATTTTAAAAAGCATGTGCTAACCAGGATTCACCTGCATTTAAAGGCACACACACTCCTATAGAATGCACATATATTACAAAACTATGTTCTAACCTAAAATCATAGATATGACCCCAATTATCACCTTCTACTATTTTCTAGAGATATTTCATAGTTTATATTATACGACATCAAATATTTCACCTCCAAAACACTTCCAATAAATCCCAATAACCAATAAAAACTCACAATACATAATAATTTAATTATATAGCTTCATAATATACAAGATAAGGGTATATTATATAAAATATGTGGTTTTATATAGTTTTTTAGCTCAACCGTTCATTATTTTCCATCTACAACGGTTTTAAAGAATTATATTTTTATTCGTATTGAGGATACAATATGTGAAGAACATAGGAAGGTGTAATGTATATTTTTATGAATTAGATGTTTATATATCTACATTAATATTTATTTGTTTTTCCTGATTCTATTTAACTAAAATCATAATAGGTACATGGGTATATAAGTGATCTAATAATTCATAATGATGTTTTATTATTTTAAGGGATAAGATTGGGTCTTCTTTATCATTATCAATAAAAAATTAAGGATTATGTTTTATCATCAGATATGATTATGTGGGTTAGGATATTTTATAGTTGTAATCATTGCAGGTTTTAGACATATTTATAGATTTTTATGTTTTCATGTGATGTTATCTTAATAATCATTGATACCAACACGTGTATACAATTTTATGGTTAATCATATGTTCAATGTCATAGACAAACATTTTTTGTTTTTATGTGATGTGATTTTAAGGTTTATAGTGACCTTTTTTAAGGTTTTATTATGTTTATGTATATAAAACCCTATAGTTTAATATAAATTATAATTTATCAAGAATGATATTAAATTTTTGGATATGTAAACTAATTGGTATTATTAAACTTTTTTGGTTAACACATTCATAAATGTTAGTTTTGTAGAGGAAATTTTGGATGTATCATAATTTTTTATGGAAATAGTAATAGTATTTTGAAATTTTATAATTATAGATTCTATTTTTTGTTATATAGATTTATGACTACATAATGTAGACTGGGGAAAATTGTTAAATAAATCTCTATGGAATATATAATGAAATATTTTTTAGTATTTGGGTTTAGAACTTGTTTCAGATTATTTTGAAGTATTTTAACATTAGTTATATATCAAATGACCTATGTTTAACATTGGGTGTTATTATTGCACCTTTAGAGATTAATATTTTATTTCATCATATTATTTATATTCATTATTTAATTATCTTTTTTAAGATAATCATTTTTTGGATAATTCTAAAGATATGATAAAAATCTAGTTATCCTTTTCTGAATTAATTTACCATGTAGATTATTTTTTATTTCTTTAGAAATGAAATATTTATCTTCAATAATCATCATTTGGTGGAAAAGATGAGACTGAGTTTGAAATTGATTAATGGAGGAAATTATACTTTTAATGTTTGTATATTTCAATATGATTATATTTTAAATGGTAAATTAATTACTCAACTCAATAAAAATGATATCTAAATAGAAATATTGTCTTATGACCTTTGTTTCTAATAAATTAATGATCATCATTACATTTCTTCCTATATATATAATTACTCGACCCTATTTTTCACCTATTTGGAAACATAGATTTGTGTTATTCCAGATGACATTTATAATTCCATATCCCTATTTTGAAAAATAGTTTTTATTAACCCTATCTAAGATGTCGGTTTTCGATATATGTATTCTTTAATGTAAATCCCTTGATTTCAAAGCTCAAGATCAAATTACAAGGATGCAATTTAGTAAAGGGGTGAAAATGTAGTATCTCAAATCTATAAAAAACACTATGTTTGATATTGTGTACAACAGAGAACATCAAACTCAAAAAATATGAAATATTATTATTTAAATGCTATAGTTATAACAAATCCATTAAATTAGTGTTTATAAATAGGATTAACCATAATATATATATATGATAAATACTTTATAAAAATGTACTTAATAATAATTAGAAACTAATCACTTCATTTATTAGTAAATACATTTTATGCTTCAAAAATTATTTTTTATTTAATTTTAAGATAAAATAATATAATTAAATTCTTGAAAATGTAGAAATTTTATTTAATAAAAAAATATAATTTTTTTAATTAATACTGTCGAATTTATCTTAGTATAAATTTTTGATAATTTATGAAATGTATAATTTTTAAAAAATAGTGAAAAATATTTCTTTTATTAAAAACTAGATTTTACTTTCATGTAATTATAAAGTTAAATTAAAATTTTTAAAAGTATTAATTTTTAATTAATTAATTTAAATTAATAATATTTCAATGAATTCTATTAGAATCAAATATACAAATGATTTTTATATGAAAACATTTTTATACATAAAATAATATTATTTCATCAAATAACATATCCTCTTGTTTTACAAGCTTTATATTTAATTAAATTATTGTAATTAATTGAGTTGAATTTGATAAAATTAATTCCAATTTTTTTATCATTATAAGTAATATTAGTTAACATGTTCAACATAATTTTTGGAATAATATGTATAGTAATCAAATAAAATTTGAGTTTACGTGGTAAATGTAAAATGGGTATGTTAGGGTTACAAATATATTAATAAGGAATACAATTCATTCTAATAGTTTTCTTACTATAATTGGGTAAGTATATTTCAACAATAGTCATCCAAATAATAAAAATATTACATTTTTTATTTAGAATTGATTTTTACCTTTACCATTTTTTAACTAATGGTTAAATTTAAAATAGAACTCTCTTTAAATATTTATAATATTTTATGAAATGGAAAAAAAATTATGTTAATATATATATCAAAATTTTATATATAAATAATAATTTATTATGTTAACATCTTTTTAAATATTAGTTATGAAAAAAAAAATCATTATATAGTTACAGAATGCTAAAATACTACTTGGAAAAGCATGAGAAAATTCATTTAAATAACTTTAAAAATATTGAATGTAATATTTGTTTAGTTACGTTATAGTTTCCAAGAAAATTATGTATCAACATAAATAATTATTAAATTTGGTAATGTTTTAATTTCTAAATATATTACTAAATTTTTTAAATAATATCATATTAAATAAATATAATCACTGATGAAATCATTGAATTTTTATGATAAATAATATTTTACTAGGTTTTTTAAAATGGAAAAACAATTAAATAGGATAAATGATAGTGGAAATGGAATATAATCTCATCCATTAACCATCTGTGAGCCATTTTTTCCCTTAAATGTATAATTATAACCATTTCATATTGAAAAATTAGTTATAATAGTAAAGGTAAAAATCGGTTAACCAATGGGTTAAAGCAAATGAAAAGGATGAAAATGATATATAAACTGATGAAAATTTGAAAAGGTGAATTATAACCATTTATCTATACATTTAAATGTATGTCATTTTAGAACCATTTTAAATGAGTTAAACAAATACTATATTATAATATTTCATTAATATCCAAAAATACCCCCCTCCCATATAAAAGTACAACACTCCATTCTCCTATTTACCCCAATTTGACTCATCCCAATAAACCAAACCATACCAAATTAACTTCTATAATTTACTATACATGAGTTATATGTACTATGTTCTTTAAATATCCATCCAAGGGTCCTTAAGAAGATAACATATTAAGTTAGACATACTGAGTTATAATCATCCAACTCGAACTCTTTTAATCTATTTGATCTTCTAACTCTTTTAAATATTCATAGATAATTGTAGTACAATAAAATTAGAATCTAACTTATATTCTAATATTATTATTACTAAATTAAACCCCTTTTTTATCTGATTCTCCATCCTAAGTGGCATGAAATTATTATTCGGGAATATATATGGACTACCAACTCCACAATGTCATATGTTTCGTTTTCCATCACCACCTCCTTGGAATATTTATAATAAATGATTTATTTAATATAAATGATATTAATGAAATTATTATCACTATAAAAACCTAAAATACAATCTATTTTATTACGTTTTCATCTATTAAAAATGTTATTCTTGTCACACCTACCTATGGATTACCACCACCATAAAATGATGTAAATCATTAATAACCACCATGTTATATGGATGATATATTTATATTATTTTATGGGAAAATATTATATCTATCATATAATAAAAATTATATAATGATTAAATAATTGTTACCTATTTTATATCATGTTCGTTTCAAAATGAAAATTTTACTCAAGCGTACATATGGCCTACAGTTTCCATGATTGTAACGTAATCGGTTTTTCATAAAACATATTCAAAATTTTTGTCTAAAATAATATTATTTTATAAAAAATAATTTTATTTAATTATTGCTATTAATTTCATTATATAAAATTGACTTATTTTTTCCTATTCAATATAAAAATTTCATTTTTAAATTATAAATAAAACATCCTAAAAAATACCCGATGTGGATTTAACTGATTATGTAATCAAATATTATTTTATTGTAAATGAAAAAATTGTTTAATAATTAATTAATAAAATATGATATGATATTTAAACAAGTAAAATAATTTTTTTAGTATTATTATATAGGATTAAAGTGACACACATTAAATTTCTTAAATCGAGATTAGAAATTCCCTCTCAGTTTCCATACATTATGCAATATTTGTTTTTATGAAATAAATTTCTGTTATATGGTGTATATAATACCCATTTTTCATTTTATATCATGAATAATTATTAGTATGAGGTATTTTATTGTAAAATATATAGTATTTTATCAAATTTAATTTATCTTGAATGTCATCATGTGGTACGAGGTTTCATATCACAATTTTCATCGATTGGGTTATACATTAACGTTATTGACATTGTTCTTCATTTATTATGTATGAATATTAACATAAACTTCTTTTTTACATGTGTTTTATGAGTATTTAATTATTTACACATAATCGCATAATAGAATAATTATCACAATAAAATTTAGGATTTTTCAAAGGTCTTTATTAGTCTTAATATCATTTTTTTAAGACATTAGTCATTTTGTGGTCCATGATTTCCTTGAACCGTATACTTACTATCCCATGAATGATTTTTGACATATTAGTTTTTTTAATTTATAATATTTACATATTCATATTTTATTTTTTCATTCAAAAACTATTTATTTTGAATGTTACTAAAGTTATAAGGGTGTTATTTTAAATTTTCTTATTTGGGGATTCTTTAGGGTGATGATTTATTTAAGGAAAATTATATACTATTATATTAAAGAATAAAACCACAATTATTATCCTTTTTTAATAATTTTTATATATTATAATTTTATTTTTTCCCACTTATTTATTAAAAAAGCATCAATAAAGCTGTTTTTAAGTGACACTAACCATGTATCATCTTTTACATCGAGAATATTTCAGTTATATATCCAGGTGTTCTTGAATTCCATACAATTTTTTAACTTACATTATTTCAAAAATTTATTTTATTTTATCATTGATATTATATTAAAATTTATTAAAATGAAATTTTATAAAATTTTCTACATGGTACAGTAATGAACCACATAATAAAATATTTAAATTAATGACAATATTTAAAATGTACGACATGATCATATATTCCCAATATATTGATAGTTAATTTACTTAAAGCATAATATATATGTTTTAATGGTATTTTTTGAACAAAATATTTAACCTAATGTTATATTAATATTTAATATTAATATTTAATATGAATGAGGAATTTATTTTTTTATCTGTAATTTTTTTAATATTATATTTTATTATATTTTTTTAATAAAAAGAAAAACGATTTATATGATTTGTTATATTCTGTGGATATATTTTAATTATTCCATACTAAATCATTATTTTTATTTATTCGAATATTTTTAGAGACTACATTATTTTTCAAGGAATAAACTAATATTTGAAATAATAATGATTATTATTAGTTAGAAAAATGGAATCTTTCATGTGTCATAAATAAGTTATGGTTCTTGGAATTTTTTTATGGCAATGGGAAAGAATGATATAACACATAATTATGGGTGAGAATGATATGGATTATGGTGATGGGTGATCCTGATATAGATCTCCAATGTTATGGGAAATTATTCTGATCTCTAGATATTTATGTTGGAATATGATCGTATTAGTTTCTGAACATGTTAGTGTTTATGTATGGGATCTATAAATATATTATTATTAGATATCAACACTTTTCAATATTCTTTATATGAGTTTTTAATGTTTTTTCAATCAATATTGACATAACATGTCTTATGATTATTTATTCCTATGTCTTCTGACTTTGTAGAAGAATTATTTCATTCCACATATTATATGATTTTGTTTCTAATGGTAACAAATACTCTTATTCTATACTCATTAATTTTTATTATGTCATCATATCCTGAATATAATCTTATCCACCCTAATGACATGAAATTCTTAATGCTTATGATTTCCCATACTGATTATTTTATATCAGGCTTAATATGTTTTCCATTACCTATATTTTGAAGAAAATTTTAAAATATTTTATCCCTATAATTTTACTATATATTTTTATGTTGTAGTTGTTTATGTATCCATATTTTTTTTATAAAAATCTATCTAAATTCTGAAAAAACCCTATAGCTAAAAGGAATTGTAGTATATATGTAAACCAATATTTTATTCTAATTATTTTATGTATTTGATTAAGATTTTTTTTTCATTTGTATAGGTATAAAACCCTGAAAAGATAACACTATGTAAAGCATCAGAACTAGGTGTGTATGATTAGGGTTGTTACATGTACTGTGTCTATAAATTCTGAAATAGTTTTATAAAACTTCATGTATATTAAGGAAATTAATTTTTTGTTTTTATGAAAATTTTATATAACTTTTTATCATTATTCTTGTAACTATATAGCAGAAAATTAGTTGTATATTAGTATAAAAATAAAGATTATTTATTGAGAATAAGAAAACCAAAATAAGATTATGGTTCTCTTATATCATAATTGAATAATAATGACATTAATTTTAATGATATGAATTAATATTAAGATAATTCATATTCCTTTCCCTCAGATAATTTCCTGATGAATATTTGGTTCTATAAAATGAGATAATCTCATAGTTGTAATGGGTCATGATTTCTATGTGAGGTGATATTTATTATGACCATGAGTGTCATGTTTATTGTAGGGATATTGCACCATATTTTAATAAATTATGACATAAGGTATCAATCAATATAATATTTAGGTACCACTAGAAAATGATTACATAACAGTGATAGTTACACTATAATAATATAAAATTATGCACAGTTTTTTGTTCCTTATTGAATATTTAAAGATTAAAAATAAGAGATATTACACATTATTGTCATATTAATTGTTTAATTAATATTATACTGAAAAATATATCCTCGATTTAATTGACTTTTTGATGTATTTTAATAGTGTAATTTTTCATAAAAATTTAACTAAACATTGAGACCATTTTACATGCATTCCATGAATAATTCAAAAGAAGATCTACCAAGGATTGAGGGGGGTAACAAAACATCACAATTAATAACTCTCCTAGATGAACTTGATGATGGATGAAAAATATATATTTACAATTAGAATCATATTTTTATTATTATTATACATAGATTTTTGGAAAATCTTATTTTCCTTGTTTTTCGTTCTTTATTTCAAATAATATAGCCATATGGATATAAGGATCATAGTTCTCGGTCACCAAGGATTATACACCAAATAAAATGTTAGTAAAACCCATGTAAAAACACATTTATAAAGGTAATTCATTCTATATATATATATTTATCAGTTGGTTCTATTATTATGTCCTTGTATAACATGAATGGAATTCAACACATTGATTATTCATGTTTGGGAAATTAGTGATTCACTTTTAGTAGTTGTGAATGTATCACTTAGTTAAATAACAATATTCACCATTTATTTTTATTATTGATCTTCATCATGACATATTATTATAATATTACCTAAATTAGTAAATTGGGCATGTATGGAATATCATTTTCAATTCTAATAATTATTGTGGACTCTATATATAACTAAATATAAATAAATTTCCATGTCATTACTACCCCATATTTTTTCTCCCTTAATTTAGTAATTATCATCAAATATTTATGGGGAACCATTGATATTATTTTAATGTATATTATTTTTATTAATTTCATATATTTTATGATACATGGGAATCATATTCAATGATATATTATACTACAGTTAATCATACCTATGTTCATTTTTTGATATAACAATTCCATGGACTATAAGTCACTATATATATTAGTTAAATCAATCAATAAATTATAACATTAAATAATAATATCCTTTATCAATATAAATCAAATTATATAAAAATATTATCATATGTTTAATATAATTTTATATCCAATGGTATTCCTCTTTCTATCCATCATTGATAAAGATATGGTTATATTTTAAAATATTATTTCCCTATATTAAACTATAAAACATAACTATAAAGATAGATTATTATTATTATATCATGATATAAAAAACTAGAGTGATTGTATCATTGTTTGTAACAATGATCTATCATTGAATATAATAGGCCTAACCCAATTCACATCTTGTTTCTGTTGACACTGATAGATTGATATCATATATATAAACCTCAATTATTATTATTATTATCAATGTGATTTATTGATTTATGTTAATAGTTTTTGTGACAGTTGAATGTTTTTATTACAGAAATCATTATTCTTCCATGAAAATGTTATTAATTATTTTTTTATATCCTCATGTCTTCAAATATAATTTCCCTTTTCCCTTAATAATTTATTCTTAATATTTCCATAGGAATGGATTGAATCAGAATATTAATTTGAAAATCAAATAATCTCTAAAAATTTTATCAGTCCAATTTTAATTGTTTAATTTGTAAAATATAGATTTATATTCTGTTTTATAACATTTTCCAAGACTTATAATAGTTTTTAAAATTAAAAAAACTCCAAAGAAAAAAAAATTACTATATTATTGTAATTCGAAATTAAAATTATTTTTTCCTTTTTTATCTCAAACTCTCCCATTGAACAAATATTTTTCAACTATAGTGTATTTCTCAATGATGTTAACTAAAAAATGTATATCCATTTTTAATTTTTAAATAATTAAGCCAACTTTTATTTTTTTCATATTTTATTCTATCAAAAAGTTAGCATACATCATCAGTATATCTAGTCACTAAAGTCTTATCTCTATAATCATCTCTTATCATCAATGTTAATATCCATCAATAACCACTTGAAGCCTAACTTCTTAAATTAATGTTATTCTATTTCAAGGATAACTGATTCATAAATGGTTCCATATTACTAAGTCATGCATTCTTCTATATTATTGTTTTCATTCTCATTCAACCACAAGTAGGAAAAAATATTTTATTGATAATGAAGGGATTTCATGTGTTGGTATATTTTTCAGGGTGAATAAATTATTATGCTACAAAATGATAAATGAAGCGGTATTCACATAATATAAATTATATGATCCTAAATTAACGGTTATAGATTACTTACTTCACTCTTAAATTAACTAATATATCACACATCACATCTACCTATCATTTTACATTTAACCCAAATGAATAAAAAGTATAATACTATGAATATATTGACTAATTTATTATATATTTTAGAATTTTATGATGTTCATATTGCTATATCTATATATATATCTCATCCAGTAAATAAAATGAACATAATATATTATTGAATTATTACATTCCAAACAATTTTTTCCAATATAAAATTAAAATTTACCCATACCTGCATCCAAAAAATGATATTCCACCAAAAATATTATAATGAAATCCATTCTCACCTCACCTAGAATAAATTTATATTAAATTTATTTAAAAACATTGTTATAAGGATTATATGGCTTCTATTATGGCTCAACAATATGAAAATTTGTGATCATTCAGGATTTAATGAATTATTGAAATAGAATGTGTTCACTTTCATTATACATTATTCCAAAACAAGGCACATTAATTTTACTAAAAAAAATCCTTTAATAGAGTATAAAAAAATTTTCTATAACACAACATTCATCCTAGAAGATCTAATGAAAATGGGAGTTTTTATATAAAATGTAACATATGTTTAGATACCAATGATGCTGTGTGAAAAATTAAATCGGATAGTGACAAGGGTACAAACACCAATAATTATTCAAAAAAATGGGAAATTATTTTACTCTCAAAATCATAGAATGAAAAACAAAACAAAAATACTCTAATGTTAAGATTAAAAATTAAAAATCTTAATTAACTATGAACTAGATGATTAAATATATATATTTTTTATTTTATTTTTTAATTAATCATTTTTTCTAACTAAATAGAAGGACACACGATTATTTCAAAAATAATTTTTACATCTTACAAAACCCTCAAATTCATATAGGCATATGCACCCAATAAAATTTTATATATTTCTTTAATAATTAAGAATACTTATAGTAGTTCGTTTCCAAACGATTACATGACAGTGAATACAAAATTTAATTGATAAATATAACATTATTTTTCATTTATAATAAAAGGAATAGGATCTTTTTTAGAGGTGTTTACATATCCTGACAATAAAAATAAGATATAAAATCAATTTACTAAATTTAAATTAATGGATTAAATAAAATAGTTATTGCAATGAATACTTGGATTAACTACTGTGAGGTGTTAATTTTTTAATTGTGTAAACGTGTGTAGGGACATTGTTAATATAAATTAGTTTTATGGTCACAATTTTAGTGATTTAAACTTAAATAGTGGTTTATGAATAGTACTCTCCTAGATAATCTAAATATAAATGTCTGTATGATTGTGATATGGTATGACCACCACTTAATCACATAGAAATAGTTTAAAAATTACTAGTGGATAGATAGTATAGTGTCCATATTATTATTGATATTATAGGGATTTTTGTTACTATTTTTTCTAAAGCATACAAGGGACATTATCTAGTAATTTTTTCTAAGTATTAGTTTCTATGTATTTGTATATCTCTTTTTAATCACCCTCGTATATGTCTGTGTACATTCAAGATGTTCCCTTCATTATATATTCTATATTGGTTATTTTATTCATATCCTCGGTTTCATAACTACCATATTGGGATTGATTTAATTGTGTTGAGTCAATAATATTATGAAATAAAATATTATAAGTTATTTTTATTTAAGAAAAATTAAAACAAAGAACTCAGTGTTATTATATTAAACCCTATTTTTTCAATATATATACATTTATATTTGAGATATATTAAGGTAATATAATCATTGTGTGATTCCAATCATTTAAATGCCTCATCAGGAATATTCTTGATATCTTCAAATTCAAATTTAATATTTTCTTATAAAGATTTAAATAATTATAAATCTGGATTTGGGTATTGTTATAGTATATATTTTATTCTATTTTTATTTAGTCTACTTAAAATCATCCATCTTTATAAAAATCAGATGAACATACCTATTGGACCATGTAAATTATTCCTTATATTCATACTATATATACATCATCTATACTCAATATATATATTCTCCATATTAGTGTCCATATACTTTATAATTAATGTAGGAAAACTTATACATATATATAGCTATATGATATTCTATTAAAAAATTTGTGATGAAATTGAATTAATAAAATAATAAATAAGATAAAATTAAATATGAGAAAACTTCTCTGATGTTGTTTTCTTTCATAGAAATGTATACTATTTTATTAAGAGATTTTCATTGTCATCGAGAATTATATTTCTAAAACACTTAAGAAAATAGAATTATGGATGACCATAGGGTCATCTCGAATGGAAGAAACAAATAATAATGTAATCCATTGTTATTAATTGTAATTTTGTTTTATGGTTGGTTTAATGAAGCAACGAAAAAGGGGTATTTTAATTAAATAAAATAAAATAACTTGTTTGTAATGAAAATTAAAATAATTCATATGATGATTTATTTTGATAATTCATCAAACTATTACACATTATTATCATTATAGTTCATGAATATTTTCATTATAAAATGAATTCTCAACAAAGTCATATTATAATGCAATATCCACTATTCTATTTTGATGATATGTTTATTTCATTCAAAAAAAACCTAGATCATATCTTCTAACATGAATTAGTTAACATATTTTATAAGTTAATAATTATACCCCAAGATTAGATACAAAAAATAACTATTTTTATGGAATTAATATTTGAGGAAGCTAATACATTTTTGTGTAACACAACTTACTCTATCAATATCAATGAATAATCTACCTATAACCACATATATCCCTATTATTTTACTAAATTATCAGGGAAGATGAAAAATTTATTTGTATAATGTTATTAGATGACAAAAACAATCAATAGAGAGAAATTTTTTATCTACCACGCACTAAAAAACACAATGAATCATAATTTATGAAAATTAATTATGAGTTCATTTTTCTATATTCACATAATATAATAAAATAAAATATTTTTCTCCCACTGACAATACACAAGTTGTTAACCCTACTATGTAACTAGTGGTTGTTGATCAAACATAATTATAATATAAAATAGAAATATATAAATGAAATGATATTATAAACTATATTGGGGATTAAACCTCCCATAACGTCCCTTCCATATACCATATATCCATTATATATGTATATTATTTGGTGTTGAGATCATTATCAAGTTTATAAGAATGCTTTTATGTGATTCCTCTATTTGGTATTTCAATATTCTAAAATTATTCCATTCCCACAATGTTATTGGTGTCATATTTTCTATTACCCTTCATATCCTTTTTCACCTTGTGTTACATTTGTTTTGATCCACATGACCATGATTTTACTATATATGAAAAAATATCTTCCATGTTCCAATATTATAATGATTCTTTCATAGCATGGGAAGGAAGATTCCTTCTCATAGAATCAATAATGGCATTCCTTATCCAGGGGGTATATGAAGTGATGAATTCAATGGATTCTAGTTACTACACCCAATTACTGTGGTAGATATTAAGAATATCTAAATGTAATTTCTAGATTTAGGAAGTGAATTTCTTTGGACTGTGGTCTTGAAACCTTATTTTTCAGTTGATCTTAAGAAGGTGATAGCTATTACGAAATTAGAGAAACTGTGTTCTATTTTTTATATTCACTGATTCATGGGTTTATTGGGGTAATAGCGTTGGGGTTAAAGTATTTATCAATGTTGGATTCTCTAATGATCACTCTAAATTATAAGGGTATGACGTTTTTTTCTATGATAAATGATAGAGCTCCTTTGTTGAGTTGAAATGAATTTTTACTTATTAATTTTTGTTTAATATTTTACAGGTCAGTTATGGATATGCGGTCTTCTGTGATGCATTAGTTTCAGGTTTGGGTTATGTTCTTATATAGGGTGATAACATCATTTCCTTTGGAACTCCATATCTTAGGCCACACGAGATGAATTATCAAACCCATGACCTTGTTATCATAGTCGTTAATCATATTCTTAGAAGTTGTTATAAGTACCATTTAAGGGAATGGTTTACCATGTATTATGAATAAATAATATTGAGTTATATCTTCCCATAAAACTAGTTAGCACAATGAAAGAAATACTAAAACAATTCCTAGAACTGCTCTTCGAGGATGCACATGAGCCTCCTTGGACAAAGAATAAACCATGATGTCATCCACAAAGACAACAATGAACATGTTAAGATACAAATGGAAAATAACATTAATAAGATCCATAATGACTACATAAGTATTTTTTGGACCAAAATGAATGATCAGGTTATCATAATTGATATACCTTCTCTAAATGGTTGTATCTAAAATATTAGATTCCTTTATTCACAACTGGGGTTTACTAGAACAAAAATAAATCATTGAGAACCAATTTTCCCCTTTAAAATGATGAAAAATATAATAAATATGTGGTAGTAGATACATTTTCATTATTTTGACTCAGTTTAGTTTTTTGTAATCAACACATAGGCCAAGTGGTCAGTCGGTTTTCTTAAAAAAGAAAATAAGTGACTCCCAATATGACACAGTTGGGACAATAAATCGATTTTTTAATAGTTTATTCAATTAGTTCATAAACGCTTTCATTTTATCTTATAACATATTATATACGTGTATATGTACCATATGATTTTCTGTAACTAAATAAATAGAAAATTATACATCCCTTATCAGTGGAAAACAACCAAAGTGAAAGGAAAAACAATGGAAAACTCAATGAAAACTAGAGGAAGATCAAAACTCAAAGACTCCAATGAAAGATAAAATGTGATAACTGATATAACATTCCTATAATCTGGATAATATTTTCTAGCTACACATGAACTCAGGTCCCATTATCCCTGAAAGATAAAACACACCCCATAGGGTGCAGTAAAGGACACCCATTGACGATAACAATCAAAACAAGATTTATTAGAAAGGATCAAATCCATCCTAAAAATAACATCAAGAGGTATCATGTTGGGTACCAAAAAATAAAATGTAAGACGAATCGCTGATAAAAAGAACACACAATTAGGAAAATAGAGACCCTTATATCTCTTCATTATATGGGTGTAGTAATGTCCATCACATGAGAGAAATAATTTGTATAAAGATTTATAATATTCATAATATGAGGCTATATGAATGAATGAGATGCACCATAATCGAAAAACATATGTCACTAAAGATGAATTAACAGTGATGGTACCTCTCATAATCAATGGACCTCTATATACTTCATATGGAATATTTTACACTACATTAAGAAGATTTATTTGGATTTCATGTTCTTGGAAACCATTATAACATGAATAATATTATTAGACGATAGGTATAAGTTATTCCCATGTGCTCGTGACCCATTATGGATCATAAAATATATCATAGAACATATAAAATTATTATGTGCATCCAAAATAGAATTATATCTTAGGTTGCTCATTGAAATCCTATTTGGAATGAATATATTTTCTACACTATAATCATGTAAAAGTGAATCTTCTAAGAACTGTAAGAGGATTAAAATAACCCTACTATCAATATCCACGATGATACTCATCATCCAATTTCCATTACTATAGATTCTAGTTATAAATTTTTATTGAAAAGAAAGTTAATGCCTTTCAACTCTAACCCCTTGAGTTTTTTCTCCATCACAATAAATTCTCATCATGTCCTACCATGTCACTCCATCATGAAGGTGGAAAATTTTACCATCACTAACTCAAGAATTTCAAAGAACAGAAAAATGATGCCCCACATTAGTCATCCAATCATTTTCCTATTGAGGATCATTAGATTATTACAATTTAAGTGGATTATAGTGAACATTCTCCTGATAGAAGAAACTTATAATTCATCATGATTAGGTTCTATAGATTGAGGTTGAATTGGATAAAGGAATTCAAAATCCACAGTGTTTGGTGAATAATACCTCTCATAATACAAGAATTAAGAGGGAATTAATTGTCCAAAAAAATATTTGAACATAATGATAAAAAAATTATTCTCAACACTTAAAAGGTAAATAGTTCGAGAAACAAATTGTTATATCATAAACCCAAACATTACATTATAAAAGTACTCAAAAAACCATGATAAACATCCCAACATTTACTTCACTCCAATCCAAAGGATCATGAACACCTACCTTTACCAATAGGCAGTTTCCCATTTTGTGGACCTAGAAAAAAAATATAATTTTCTAAAATAAAATATATGGTGTGAGATAAAAATCATACTAGGGTTTCAACAAGTGTTCCAAAGTAAGATTCCATAATAATAGACAAAAACAAACATTTATTATTAAATAAAAATGGAAGGGAATTACATTTATATGTTTTTAACTAATCATGCTTCCTTTCAATATAATGAAAAAAATTCATGTATTTCTTAAATAATAATTTAATATAAAATAATTTATATAAATCAATGTGCATGAATAAAAAATTTTAATAATCAATGGGATTTTTAATCAAAATGGTTACAAGAAGAACCATGGTAATATTTCCTATGATATGATAGAGTCTAGTTATAGGATCAGTACATTTATCATATCAATGATCAAGGAATTTGTGTTCACATGTCCCTTAGGCTCAGGCGAAATAGGACTCATCAACATTCCTTCAAGAATATTTTCTCCTTAACACGAATTTTTTGGTGTTCCCATTTTTAATTCATTCATAGGTAATTACCATCCTACCGTGCCTATCAAAAATAACCCACATACTACCGAGGAACTCATGTTTTCAATCAATCCATCTGCGGAGAGAGGAAAAATCATTTCATTTAAATCATTCATTATTCACAGTTCAATTTCCCGGTTTTCCTTTTCAATATACCAATTCACATTCAAAACAAAAAACACAGGTTTTTCTACAGTTTAATCAATTTATAAATTAAACAAATCATAGGTTTTTTCAAGACAATTTAACCCAATTTTTCACAAAATCAATTCACATTTCATTACATAATTTCCATTGATTTCAAAATATGCCATGATTTTCAATCCCTATGGAATTTGTGGGTTTTACCAAAAATTCATATCAATTAGATTTCTAATTGAAATTCACAATAAATTTTGATTCCCTAATTAAATTGAAATAAATTTAAATCAATCATGTAAATAAATATTTTATAAAATTGTGAAACTCAAACAAAACCACCTACAGTTATTCATGATATAAAACTCAACTACCATAGTGGGATTTTCTATTGAAAAATATATGTGACAGATATCTCAGAAACAAACCTAGAATCATGATCCAATTCAATTGACTTTAGGTCCATAAGACATATGATGATCTAACAATCCCTATTTAGTGACAATATAGAGACACTGATAGTGGAAATGAGGGAATAATCACTTACTAAAGAAGGATCAAATGGGATTTACCATGCTTCAATCCATCAAAGAAAGGGTTTAGATGGTCCAAAAGGGCTCTTTCAGAGCCTCTTAGACCTATAAAATCATTATATAAATTATTAGGGTTCATCAAGGTTTAAAATGGGGGATCTTAAATTTTTACACATTTTTTTGAATATAAAAAGCACGTGTGCTTGGTTAGATGGGTAATGCCACATAGTTAGTCAAACCGTGCACCCACACCTTGTGTCCCTACACATGGGGTGCACCATTTCTACATGTTGGGGCACAAATTTTAAAACAATGAGTCATCCTTAAAAACCCCCACCACTAAATGTTTCACAAATTTTACTGGTTCGGTGTATGGTTTGGTCTAACCATGTGCTCACCATGCAAAACTAAGTAACTTCCGAAAAAATCAATTTTTGGCACAACAAAACCCTAAAAAAACCCCAAAAAATAATAATCAAAAGGAGGGTCTATGAGTACATCAAAACAATAAATGATCTTATACTAATAGAACATTTAAATAATTTTTTGGAACTATTGAAATCTTATCATTATATTTAGGATCATTATATTAAAAATCCTCTTCCACATTGGATTAAGTATTTTATTATTCCTCTTCTATCTTTATATATCATTCAAAATAATTTAAAAAAAATATGATGATATATTTGGGAGTATTTGGTGGTTAGTAAAAATATAACAATTTATTTTCATGATTTCATTTCATATCATTTAAATTTTAAATGATTAACTCTTATTGATCATCATTTAATTGTTCTGAATCATTTTTTCTTTATTCTTGTAGTCTATGGATAAATGTTCCTTATTTTTAAAATTCATAATAAATTTCCATATTAAAACATTCTTCTGATCCCTAACAATTTTTGACTCATCATTAATCATCGGTGAACATATCTACTTTTATTAATTTGATACACGTTGAATAATTATGCACCACTATTTTTTCCAGAGCCATGGCCAACAACATTGAGATATTTAAAAGGGTTGAATATGTTTGTTGAACAGAAAATTCTTTCCATTATCAATAGATGGTTATTATTTTTCATCTTGATCTCCATGAAATAGTGTTTCTTATACATTTATGTTTGATGGAAAATACCATAAATTATTTTCCCAAACATTAAAATAGTTATAGAACCAAAAATGACCTAAAAACCTTGATATTTTCATTAATCATTCGTATTATCATCATATTTTCACCACCACTTATAATTCTCTTATTGTGCAACCTGTATCCATACACTCATTTTTATCCACCATACCCACATTTAATGTCTCTACACTATTTACCCTTTTCCATACTTATATAGATTTAAAAAAAATATTCATTATTCATGAAAAAAGTTTTTGGAAAATTACTACATTGATATATGATTTCTTTCTCTTCTTGTCTAATTTAGAATGATCAAAGGATGATCTATTTTCCTTCCCATTACAAAAAAGAGATATTATAAACCTGAAACCTGTTTATTAAATAATAATTAATAAGGTCATCTTTCATAAAAAATCATTGAAATTTCTTGAATTATTTTCCAATCTTCTAACCTAATCCTTGTCTCTATTCTCTACATTTTTAGAATAAACTCCACATCCTCAAAAACATTCAATATATCTTTCTTATCCATTATCATTTTTCAACATATTAATCATATAATTTTTTTATTTTCTTGAATCAATATATCAATCACATTTAAATTCCTGTATTTAGTATCCAATTGTGCATTTTTTCAACATTTTTTTGTTATAATTATTTTTTCTAATGCTTGGATGATCTTAAAAAATTCATTAGTGGCCTTATCATTTTACCAGAATGTGTTGATCCACTATTCACTAAATGTTGGGAATCATTTTTAAATATCCATATTCATATATGTATATACTTAATCTATTTAGGTTTATTATTAAATTCCAAAAATTTAAAAATTTATATATATTATTCGCATCAACTTCATGCTTGCAGATTTCCTTTTGTAAACATTTGAACATACATAAGAAAGGGAATGTGTTCATTTTTTTACATAATAAACTAAATCATTCAATAAATCTATATATATTATAATTTATATATATATATAACATCAAAACTTAATCTAGGATCTTATTTTAATGGGTAGTATATGCATGAATGTTTATAGTTCCCATAATTGTCTGAAACCATTGATTTGGATGGGATGTTCATCTCCTTAGTGGTTAATCGAATCCCATGTTCTTGTTTTTAAAATAAATATCTATATTAATTTTTATCTAATTCAGGATAATTTAGTGGACTAAGATTTATTTTCTAAGATACCACATCATTAAGATGAGTATTCATTAAATCACGTGAAAAGACTGGTCAATATCATAAACAAATACATTATGCGGACACTAAGAAACAAAAAACCTAGTGGATAAGAGTTCTAAAATAAATCCCAATTATATCATAATAACTATAAACCTTATAAAACATATCACACCTAATTCCTATCATCATAATATGGGGAGAAGAAACATAAGAATGGAAGAACTTATATTATCATTAAGAGAAAACAATGAAATTATATTAACATAACATGATCATATTGGTATCAAAACATGGATATAAAATATGAAAACCATATACAATATATCGATGACCAAAATAATGATTAATCTAATAAATATTGGATGTTCATAATACATTAATCATAAGAAAATAAGATAACAAAAACCATGATTGATTGAAATTCAAAGAATAAATTTAATTTTTTTCATATATATATATGTATATAAAATCATTTCCTTTTCCAATAAGGATCATTTACAAAACAATAATAGTGGAAAATTTTCACTCCTTATACCATAATAGTAGTCAAATATCACTCCTAATACAATCCAAGTTGAGAATTTATTTTTCTGAACTGGGTCCACTCACCATTTCATTAGTATTTATGTAATTAAATATAAATCATTACCCAATTCATTGAAGATAGATATAGTTCAAAACTATCACATAATGAAAATAATAAATATTTGTTCCACAAGATCAGAAAACATTTATCATATCATGAACCATGGAATGAAATGAGTTTCACAAATCATTCATAATTTTAGAACTCATGAAAAGAATCGGGCTTCACAAAACAGTTCATCGTATACGAACAATTGAAAATAAAATATGTTTCATAAATATCTCTTCATAATAAACATAATTGAATCAGATAATGAATATTAATGGAGTAGTTTGAACATTAATAAAATAAATCTAAAATAACACCCAATGATTTCATCATAGATGGAAAATTATTTTAAAAAATCACATAAGAACTATTTGAAAAAAATACAATTCCCACATTGGAAATGACATTTTAAAACATAAATTTTTCACAAAATCATTCAATTTATATAATCCAAATAAATAATAAAGGAATAATTAAGAATCATTTAAATCATTTATTGGAAGAAAATTATATGTTCCATTTGAAAACATTATTCAAAACAATAAAAAATATTCAAAATACATTTCATTTAAAATAACCATTTAAATTTATAAATAAAACATTAATAATTATTTAAAAAATATTTGAGGAAAATAAATATTTCACATTAAAAAATGGATTTTTAATATATAAACTATTTTTTGAAAAATATTATTCAATAATAAATTTGAAAAAACTATAAAGGATGATTTCATTAATGAGTTTTCATGATAGGGAAAAATACCATTTATTCTATACACTTTATAACAATGATCCCATTTATATTTTTGTCAAAAAAATTGGAATTATTTTGGAACATGTCACGAATATTTATTTCAAAAAAAATTGTACAAAAAATTCAAACATGGGTTAAAATTATTTCAATTACTTATTTAATGAATGATAAAAAATTTTAATTTTTTTTAAAAACCATTATTTTGTAAGCGAAAACGTGGTTTGACTATGGATAAAGATTAATAGGATTTTTATAGAAGATATTCCTTTAAAATCATGAGTACAAAAAGAGAAGAAAATTACATTAGATAATTTATTATCATAAAATAATAAATGGATAATAACGTTAATTAATTTATATTATTTCATATTCATAAGCATAAAAAAATAATACTCAAATGAGATTTTACCATAAAACACATACAACATTAGTGCCTTATGAATTATAGGACCGATTAAATATTAAAAAATGAAACATTTAATATAATTAATATTAAGGGATTCATGAAATAAAATTTAAAAATTGAAGTATATAAACCTCATAGAAGTAGATAGGTACACGATATAAATTATGTTCCAAAGAAGGTAATGTGATAATAAACTCCATGGCAGCTTTGGAATATTTTGAATTCTAAACACCATTAAAGTGAAATACTGAAATTCATAAGTAATTCATTTTCATGAGACGAATCATGAAATAAATTCATGATTAGTATATATTCCACACAAAAGGTACAAATGGTACATATGGAATGTATCTAAATGATATTAAAAGTGAGAGGAAATATTATACAGTATGTCTCATCATCCTTCACACATTTTCCATCCTCCTATATATAAAATATATGTTTACTAAAAATTTATTAAAAAAAAATACTCATATTTATCATACTATATATGATTTTATAATAAATTTTTTTATTACCATTCTCTTTTAAATTATTTATTAAAATCACATTTCGGTAAATAATTTATTTTTTTCATGAATGCTATGATTTTTTTTATTTTTTGTTCCTATTCGATTGATCATGGTCTCATGATATCCATATTTTTTACATTATATAGATATAATATATATTCAGTATATATTTATTTTAAATAAATCCATAAATGTTAAAAATAGAAAATGAAATACATTATTAATGGAGACAGTGGGTCATACATACACATTGATGATGTTTCCATTTTCATGATGGATGAAACAAAAGAAAATTTAATAAAATATAACCCATAAAGAATAAATATTATTTCATATTTAAAACATTTCTTTATTTAAACAGATAACTATTACCTTCCTTATAAGTTGTATGTGATGAACGTATCACATGATTTCGCGAGGTAGTAGTCCATTGTACACCCAAGCAATGTTATTCAATCACCTAATGAATGGAATGTAAAAAGGTATATATGATTTTATATTTTACTATTTATATTTATTTTAAAAATAATATATATATATATATATATATTATATACATTATCATTATAGACTATTTTATTTTTTATGGAAAACAAATAACATAAGTTTCAGAGGCTGTAGTACACTATACACACAAATGACGATTATTTATCCCATTTTATAGAAGAAGAGATTGATATAGGATATTAAATTAAAATAATTAAATATCATTATATGGAAGTTAATTTTATTATTATATCACAAAAATTAAAGAAAATTTTAAAGACAACGAAAACAAACAAAAACACACATTAAAAAATATTACCTCATCAATGGACAACTTCTGTAGTTTTTTACAAAATAATTAATATATTATCTTAATGAATTAAAAAAATTGGATGCAAAGAGGTAATTTATTAAGTTATATAATCATGTATTGTCCAAAAAAATTAGATTTTACAGTGTGAAGTGGATTAGAGAACTAGCATCTATTTATATGTGTAATGAGTGGAATACTAAAAATTTTATTAAAGTAAAAGATGTACCAACGTTTATTACATGACACATGTCTCCAAAAGTAGACATTATTGAACATTATATGTTATAATTCTTCTATATTCCAATATAATGGGAATATTATAAGTTTCTAGGTCATTTTATCCCTTATTCTTTTAGTTCACCCCCCCCCCCCCCGAAAAAACCAAATTTCACCAAAACAGATGAAATCAATTTTTTTTCTTTTAATATTAATACTGGTAAAAAAAAATTGTTGGATATTTTAAAGAATATAAATTATTATGATTGCAAATATGGTATCTGTTTTCTTACTTATTCTATTCATATATGAGGATGAATATAATATAAAATAAAAACCATAAATGTGATAGAAATTGATTTTCCAATGAGAAAATTCTCATATGTATAGATATTTTAATATAAAAAATTAGTATATTATTAATTAATATGGCCTAAATTTTATTAATAAATATTTTATCTAACTAATTTTTCATATAAAACCATATTCAAATAAAATTTATCCATTAAATTATTTCAATGAAAATGGTGTTTTTAATAAAAACCAAACTCTTCACTATTAAAAAGAAAAAATTTATTTTCCAATAATTATATATAATTTACCAAATTATAATTTCATAAAGATGATATAAAAATACATTTTATTTTTTCAAATAAATTCTCAATAATTTTCAAATAACTATGAAGAATGAAATAATGCTATTTTTTACAAAAAATACATTATTACATTTAAATTAGTATTTATTATGATATATTTTATATAAAACAAATAATATGAATCTTAAACATCAGATTAAATATATAACATATAAATATCATTAAATTAATTACCCAATAATTATTTTTTGTTTTACTGAGGTAAAGCATCATCTTCTGTATATAATTGGGTTTTTAGAAAAAAAATATCAATTATTTTAAAATATATTTTGTTTTCATTTATAATTAATTGGTATCAAAAGAATTAATTTTCTGAAAATGTGTAAACCATATATATTTTAATTTCATTAATCATATTCATACACACTATTCAATCTATTAGGTGAAAACTATGAAATTACATTATAATATTTTTATAGTTTGTCATATTTTTTGAAAACTCATAAATGTGTGTAATATTAACTAAACTCAGAATTTCATGTTAGGTAATATAAAAATGATGATACATGTGACAAAAAATATTAAAAATATTATATTTATTTGAAACAATTTCACAAAATAACTAGGTGTAACATTCTACCCCATTAATAAAAAAATCCACAAAATCATTCCATTTTGTTCAAAAATCGTGGAAACTTTTTCCTCCTTACATACCTAGATTCAAATATAGCTTCCATGAGATAGTTATTTTACCCAAAACATTTAGTAAGTTATTGGAGTTTTTTTTTGATTTTCATTGTAAGATCCATAATCTCGACTAGTTTCTATTAAGAATAATGGTCTTGATCTAGTGGAATGACCTCTAAATTTGGTACCTGTGAAAGCCCAAGTTTATACATCCTCAATATAGATACATTAAGAAACATGTGAATGTGTGAGAGGTTTGGCGGATGAACAAAATTAAAGGTCATTATCCCAATTAAATGAAGAATTTTGAAGGGGGAAATATATCATGGGATCAGTTATCCCATAGATATTAAAAGTGAAATTTTTAGAAACACCATCTCACTAAATTAAAATTTTCTATCATGTCGAAATTTATCACCATAACATTTATATGAACACTATATTGTAGATAAATGTTGTTAAATGACTTTAAAATTATCTTCCATTACATCAATTATCTCATAACATAATATATTTATATTATAAATTCAGTAAAATATATTTGATTTCTATATTTCATTTAGTATATGGCTTCATATATTTCTATTTTAATACTTTTTTGGAAGATATTGTTATTTTAAAACATAACTAGATTATTTTTTGTTCATAATAATCATTGAAATATATATTACATAATCTTAGCATATCACCATAGGTTTGAATTGTTCCATCATGATGAAAATCTATCTATGGAAAATATGTTGCACTAAAACATAACTCTGCATCAAGATCATATTAAATACATCAACATAACATGATGGTGTATCTCAAATAACAATTTGAAATAATGGATTGAGGTACTCTTGGAAGCCTTAGTACTTATTTGATATATTTTCTAGAAATGTGAAAAATATTGAATTTATCTATGATAGCGATGAAGTGAGATTTTTTTAAGGTGATCAACTACAACCCATGTCGTGTTATGAACATTGAACATTTTTGAGAGTTTGATGAAATAATACGTAATTATGTTTTCCTATTCCCATAGAAGTATGTTTCATGGATATAACATCCCCTTATACTTATTTCTCAAATCCTTAACTTGGTGTCATACCAAGAACATAAATACAAACTCTGTGATATCTCTCTTTATGCCATCCCATTAGAAATACTCTTTCAAATTAGTATACTTCTTCACACTTATAGGTAAATAGATATTGAAAAACTCAAATCATCCTCTCACAAAACCTTTTTCATATCTTCTTTAGACAGAACACGTAAAAGGTTCATAAACATTATCATTCCATCCTGGATAGGGTTAAACTCAGGAAAATTTGAAACCATATTCTGAAGATTTGTATATTCCTTCCATGCCTAATTAATGTTCACATTGATATATGGTTGAACATTAAATAACTAAATATAATATTTCCACCGTTTCTTTAGGATTTCCATATCAATCATTTTTTAAATTGATTTTTTTTTTAACTTTTGATATTTTCATCATAGATTTTTTAACATGATACTTTTGACTCAAAACACTAGCCACTGTATTTTCTATGCCAGGAAGGTAGTGTATTGGGTAGTAATAATATTTATTTATATATACACATATTCATTGGTTCATGGTCATCTTCATCTGTATGAATATATAAATTCTAATTTTGTGATCTTTATATATATCACAACTTTCTCTATAAGATAATTCCTCTATAACATTAATTCCAAAATTACCACATTAATCTCCCCATCATGATTTACATAATATTTTTAATGAATAATTAATTTATTTGAGGCATAAGATATAAACATGTCATTATTACTTAAAAAGATATCCTAACCTCTTATTGGATGCATCACTAGAGATTAATAACCCTTATACAATTTAGGGAAATATAAACATACGTTCACTAATTAACCATCTCCTCATTTTATTGAAATTATCCTCACATTCATCTATCTAGAAGAAAATTGATCCCATTCTATTTAACAAGGTAATTGGATTATATAATCAGGATAAAATCTATAAATTCTTATTATAATATCAACCCAAACCCAGAAAAAAAAAACAAATCTCAGACACTGTGGTTTTTCTAGAACGAAATTTAATAGCATATTTCATTGATGGATCAACTAATATACACACTCTTGAAATTATAGGACCAGAAAATAGAAAATTTTGAATCCAAAATTAACCTTTTGAAAACTTATAATAATTATTTTTTTCTTTAGGGTATTTAGTATAGTTCTTAGGTTATCTTCATGAACTTATTTAATCATTATATATACAACAATATCATCTTTAATAACTACCACAAACTAATCAATGAAATCATTGATTAAATTATTCACTAAATTCTTTAATATAGAGGTTTCATTAGAAGGGTTGAATGGAATCACTATATGTCACGAACCAACTGGGGTCAACCCTGAACCGGTCACCCGAGCCGGTCCGCGACATGACCCGAGAGGCGTTCCTGATCCTCCCGGGCTGGCGACAAGCGCCAGGGCATCAACAGTGAGCAAGTGGGAATGATTTCTCCCAATAAAAATAAATAATTAAAGCAGCAGAAAATAAACAGAGTAGTGCAAAATAAAAAAACAATGTAAAGTAACTAACAAGAAATAAAGAAAATAAAACTAACTGAAATAGACAACCACTATTCCATGTGACCTCGTGGGTCACTCTCCTACTCACGACCAAACGTCACCCAAGGTGAACGCACCCAAGATGTAATCTGTACAAACACTAAAAATAGAAAAGAACTATAGGCGTGAGTATTAAAACTCAGTAGGCTAGACCGATATCTATTTCCAATTCACTACCTTTAAATAATGAAGTTTACTAATTACAGGTTTGAACAAAATAAAAAACAATATTGGTTTTCACACACACGCACTTCAATTTCTAGAACAAGTATCAGTCCATGGCCCTTTTTAATTTTAAAACAAGTTTAATGTCTGAAAGGAATATTTTTATTTCTTTTTAAATCATTTTCTGCGATCCATTTAGAAATACAATCATTAGTTATTAGCCAAAAAGGAAAAACCACACATATCACAAAACACACGCCAAGGGAAATGGAAAAAGTGGCACACAGGCGCCAGCAACCAAACTAGACCTCTCAGCTATCTACTATGTATAAAAAAACACTAAAAGAAACATGGGTCGAACCTAGGAGATCATGAAAAATCTAGAACGTACTATATATCTGACCCATCCTGAAAGCATGCTCTAACTCGATGACGTCATAACTCACTAACACTTGACATAGCCCTCCATGGCCTAACCGAGGGTCTTAATCCCCATAGCAGTAATAACATAGTATTCTCCTACAATGGGGCCACTATCCAGTACGTAATCTAAACTAGTGCAACAATATTTCTCAGAAGATTCACTCACTATGCCAGGTTCCCATGTCAACACATACAATAAACAGGGGTGCATCAGCAATGTAAATCAGTCAGTCACAATGAAAAAATATCACACACAATTCACGCAATCAACTCACACCAAAGAACACCCCTTACTAACCCCAAAGTGAGTTTTTTTAAAATAAATTATTTTATTAATGTTCCAAATGGGCCATCACCAACTTTAAAGAAAAACCTCGTCTCTCAAGGAAACCCGAAACACTTGTTCAGAATAAAACATTTATCTCTAAAACTAGAACTGCATTTGAAATTCCTTGAATTATTTTTAAAGGCCAAACTGGCATTCTTTCAATACTGGGTGTCCGCCCGTCAAGAAAATATTTCAATTGTTCGGTATAAATTAAACGGCTCTTTTCACACCAAATAATTATATAAAAATTAATTATATCCTATTACTTCCAATTTATTAAAATTAATAAATCATCAAGAAATTAATAAATTCTAAATCTAAAGGTAAGTTCAGTTGGGGACCTTCCTCAAGACCAAGGCGCGATGACGGCGCAAGCTCGGAAAACCAAGCGCCTCGATGACGCTCAATTGGAAACACCCCGCATGGGTCCTAAAAAGTCAAACCGACCCAAATAACATTTAATTAATAAAAATTCTAATTAAACCAGGGTAAATATATAAATATATATATATATATATATACATCAAATAAAAATATCAAAAGGAGCATCAAATAAAAGGGTATACCGATCGGGGGGTCTGCGACAAGAAACAGACCGTCGGAAGGCGTCACGCCGAAGGAAGCTAACTCAGAGGAGGGGGCGGCCAGAATGAGGCCACACCAGGGTAGCAGGATGGTGGTGCGGGGTCCTGGATAGGGAGGCAGCAAGGTCGGGACACGAGGGCACCGTCGAGGGTGAGCCAGAGCTGGCGGAGGCTTGGCGCAGGCGAGCGGGCTGGGGGCGTAGCTAGCGGACATCGGCGAGGGTAGTGCGACACTGTTGGACAAGAAATTCAGGGCTGGTTTTTTGCGGCAAAGAGAACAAGAGGGGTCGGCACTGGCTGGGTCTGGCCAACATGAGGGTGATGCACGTGTTGGCCGGGGTGCGGGCTGCTGGGCGGCAAGAGCCGCATGTAGGGGGGCTGAGACATTGTCGGGGCTTCTTGGTGCAACGGCGGATAGAGATGAGTACGTGGATGTCGATCAGATCTGGCGGAGGGCTAGCGCCAGGCTGCATGGGGAGCAGGAAGGCACTGTGCATGCGAGGAGCTGATGGCGGAGGGCTGTCGGGTGACTAGCACAAGGCTAGGGCAAGCTTGGCAGGCCGGGAGTAGCAGTGAATCGGGCAGCTACCTGGGTGCAGTAGTGTGAAAAAGAGAAAAAAAAAGAGAGGAAAGGGAGTAGTCGCGGGTCCTGGGCGAGCAACGATGCGGGAGTAGGGGCTGTGCGGATGGATCGGCTAGGCGCCGCAGCTGGAGGAGGGTGAGAGGGAAGCCAGACTGCGATAGGGGCCTGGAGAGGCGGGAGGCATGCTGCAGGAGGTCGGTAGGTGGAGGGGAGTTTAGGGGAGGCGCTGGGGAGGCCTGGCCGTGAGTGAGGTAGTGGAGAAGGGAGGTGCTGGGTGAAGTAGGTCGATGTTGCAGACCTGACGGTGAGTCGAGGCGGCCTGCAGGTGCGCTGGACAGGGACGACAAACTGAAGCACGGGCCGGCCAGGGAAGCTTCTACAAGGGGAGCCGGGGCGCTGCGGGCTTCCTGCTCGTGACAGGGAAGGATAAATGGGCATCCACGTGGGCTGCTGAAGAGGAGAGGAATAGGGAGGGACCGGGTCGCATGGGAGAAGAAGAGAGAAAGAAAAATAAAGATGGGGGGAGGGGACAACCTCGTGGAAGGACGCCAAAGACGAACATAAAAAAATAAATAAAATAATAATAATATAGGAAAAAGAAAAAAAGTAAAAGATAATGAAGAAGAAGATAAAATAAAATAAAAAGAAAATAAAATAAATACTAAATTATAATGGATAATAATAACAGTAATAACAACAATAATAAGAATAATAATAATAACAATATTTTAAATTTTTTTATCATTATTATTATACATTTTATAAAATTCTTTTCAAATTAAATTTATTGAATTTATTTTATTATTTATCCAAATAGGTGTGAAATCACGCACTCACTAGGTCCGAACACATGATCGGACCAAATGCGTGGTGACCGCGCACAACCCCGGACTGAATGCGCAGCGACCGCTAGTAGTGCGGTGACTGTGCACTATCCCAAAACCCACCGAAAACATCAACGCTTCAAATACAATTCAAACCTAGACCTGCCGCAACTCTACCCAAAGTCGTGGGACCGAGAAAATTGTAAAAACACGGGCATCTGTGGTCGGGGTGTGACAATTCTCCCCACCACAAACAGTTTCTGCCCCTAGAAAGTCACCAATCCAATTGTTGACACATCATGATTTCATTCCCAGACAAAAATCATAGAGAACCTAGAGCTTCGGGGTGACCATTTCAATCTTTTGATGGTTATTATTTCTAATTTAGTGGTTTCACTATTCATCAAAAATTGATGGTTTTTAGAAAAATTCCAAAAATTCACTCTAATATAAATTAAATATTCCGAATTCAAAAATGATTTATATTTTAACAAATTAAAAACATATAAGTTGTATTATATAATTTTATAATTAATTTGCATTTTTTAAAAAAAAGTGTGTTTTTAAGAAATAATAACCATCAAAAGATTGATACCTGTTAATGTCCAATTTCAATGTGAAATTATTTTCAATGGAAAAAAATTGACATAAATGGTAAAAATATAATATATTTACACATTAAAACCAATTAGAAAGTTAATCTAACCATATTTATTAATTAAATTAAAAACCATATTTGAATTAAAATAAAATATTTTTTACCATTCATTAAAAAATGAACTTTTTCAGAAAAATTCCAAAAATTTAGACAAAGTAAATTTTGAAATCCTTATTCTAAAGAGGAAACTTTTTGGTAAAATAGAATTTATGAATGTGACCAAAAATATATTTAAAAAGGGTTCTCCCTCAAAATATGGTAAATCGACCTTTTAAAGAATATTAAATTATTTATGCTTAAAATCGATTTTTTTTATTTTAATCCTCTAACATTTATTGGATAAATATAAACACATTTGGAAAACATGTATTATCATATTTTAGTTATTTCTTTCTATTTCCATCAATACGATGGCTAGGCATTAACTACCATAATAATATTAGATTTTTAGTGTGCAACGTAAGATTTCAATGAAACTCGTTGTTGCATATCGGGTAACTATCGAGCACAGCAATCCCTTTAAATTGAAATCAATATTTTATTCACAAATATTAATAAATATAAAAATGTCATATTCATTAATTATCTATGTAGTTACACCCTTCCCCCCATTTTGGAATTGCATCCTATAAATTTTTAAATTGGGCTTGGAAACATCATTGAAATCCCCACATCGAAAAAAGAGTCAATAAAACTATCACATTAAAATAAAGGAAGAAAAGTACAAAGGTTACCCGAGTTAACCCATATTAGGATTCCATGTAGGAAAACATGGATATGGATGAGAAAATAAACAGTCAAGTTTTGTTGGAGAGTGATAGAAAACATGATTAAGAGAATGTTAACCACTAGAAAATCACAAACTTGTGATGGGTTAAACAGTCTTTGAGTTCCCAGTTAGAAAAGTTAACAGACAATGGTTTTGTTTTATGTTACTTTTAATTGAGGAATTTATTTTTGAGCATAAATAAAAACATAAGGAAACATACTTACTTGTCTTGTAGACTTTCATATTTTACTAGATTTCTAACACAAACTCTTATTTTCTCCAAACCATGAGTATTCAGGATGACTTTTTCAAATTAAGAGCGCTATAATCATCTTCGAGAGAATCACATAATCCAAAAAAGATGTACTATATTTTTTCCATGTATTTAGACCTTAACCAAAACCAAATGGTTAGTACAAGATTAGATAATCCCCAAAAAGGATAATATTTTCCAAAATGAAAAACTACTCTTAATCTCCCAAATTTTTCAAACATAACCCAAAGTAAATCAAATACAATTCAATAAAAAGATGCCCATATAATTCTTCAATGTAATCCAATCTAAGATCAAAACCCAATTTCAGAAGAATTTAATAACATTGTCTTCCATGATAAATATTAACATTTATCTCCAAATAACATCAGTTACTCTTAAAGTCTCATATTGAAAAGTAATTAACCTATTCACATATCCTCCCTGATAGGATAATCATTTCCCTAGATAACCAAAAATCAACTTATTCTTGAATCATAATATCATCTTACTAAAAATAATTTGTCATACTAACCAGGTATTTCATGTAGTCCACGGGTATGCGATAAATACATGTCGCAATTTGGTTGTGGGTTCGATTCTAGAAACTTTTTCCGACGTGATGGGTTGTCATACGGTCCACATTTTGTCCTTTTTGAAAAACTATATAATTTAACAACATTCCCAAAAAGAGATAAATTCCTCAAAAATAAACATAATATATTTTAACCATGAAGGTTATCTAATAACATTCATTTTTCATCCCAAAATGTATAAACCCGTAATTGCCTAAAATTCAAGGATCATATAAACCCAAATGGTTCTTAGTAACTATATCAACAAAAGAAAAGATAATTATTCCTTTAATAAAATTTTAATATATCAAACATTAAGGTTACACATACTATAAAAAGACATCAAAGGTAATCCCATCATCAAAATATACTTAATAATTTTAAACATTTCACTATCCTAAAATCTACCATAACTCTTCAATTTCATATATTTTTACTTCTTACTCACTCAACATTCTTCATAATCCATTAACCAATCCATTATAAATTATTCGGAAATACTTTTTTACTACAAAAAAATAATGAATCATATCCAAAGATTAAATAATATCAAAACATATGTTATGAAATAGTCCATACCTTTCATTGGTCATTCTCAGTTTCTTCATCCTCAATTGGAATGGCATCAGGTATTGGTAAAAAAATATTTATATGATCCTGGTGATCCCATTCCAGAAACATGTTCGTAGGACTTGTGTTTGTATAATGACCATGCACACCACATTTAAAACATTCAATTAATCCCTCAGAATGAACTTATTTCCCTTTCCTAGAATCAATTGGATGCTTCCTTTTCCATGGAAGGTTCTTTCTTTATGACCTTAATTTACACATCTATAGCATCTTCCTTTCCCTTTGAAACATTTTCCTAGGTGTTTCTTTCCACATCCTTGACACATAGGTTTTTGAACATATTTACCTTTATGATTATTACCTGAACTTACGTAGGGATTTTTTTCTCGCATATATGTTTCCATATAAGAATCACTATGGTTCAGGTTGTCAATCAGGACTCTAGATAGCTTTTTGAGAATAAACACAAGAGTTTTAATTGCAGCTCCAATTTCATTCAATATCTAATTCAGAAAACCCTCATAGTTTTCTTCACATCCACTGTTACTTTGGTGCCCGTTAGATCTAGCCATTTACTAAAACCAAAAATTTTAGTGTTAGTATATCAGAAAAATCATCATATAATATCTTATAATGAGATTTAATACTAAGATATAATTATTCATGTTATCTAAACTCATTCACATTATCTAAAAATCTATAATTATTTCAGAAATCATAAGCATTATGGTAATGTCACTTATTCTTAAATAATAACCTAACATCTAATGTTATCTATGCTGACCTTTGATGCCAACTTTAAGGACCAATCCTTAAAACATTACATAATCTTGAATTAAATAAATAATTCACATTGAGTATCTTTTCAGATTTAGACATTTAGAGAATTAGGCCATAACTGTTACATATCAACTTGAGAATTAAAAAGTAGACACTTCTACTATAACCGATTTTTAACAATAATAAAACTCCTTAAACAAAACAAGAGTTATTTTCTTGATATAAATCATCATGAATACTTCCTTTCTCTTACCCTTTCTTATAACTTGTGGAAAACATTCCAATTACATGGGATGAGCATAAAAAGCTCAGTATGGGTTATAATATAATGGAAGGAAACATTAACCCATCAATAAATTCAAATCAATGAAACCATAATTTTTAATCATAACATACCTTCTGAAGTAGTAATATTTATGAATAACACATAGTAATCACAAATCATAAAGGTAGCATGTGGCATCCATATCATACTTACATTGTTGCTATCACAGCTACATAGGGTGTTACATTTGGAATACCCATCACAATATATTCCCTAAATCTCTTAGAAGTATAATTTGTGTTTACCTTTGTCACATTATCCAATGAATTGGAGAGCTATCTCAGGCTCACTAGCCCCAGGTTTATCCACCTGTATACGTAACAATTCACAAGAACCATAACATGTTCGTAACACATAAAATAACAATAAATGAAAAATAACATTTCCACATTTAAATCACAATATATAATTTAAATATATTGAATTATCAGATCCATTACAAAAACTATTTTCAATACCAAAAAATGTAAAAGAGTTTATGGTATTTATTGTTCTTTTAAAAACATTACGGCATGTTATCGAATCCAAAGATCAAATACTAATCGCATCGGCAGAAAGGTCGTTGTCACCATGTACGTTAAAAGAAAAATTATTTTTATTTTGTTTAGTATGACACCTAGTAGAAAAATATTCCATTTGAATTAAATGAAATGTAAATAGTATTTATACATTGTATAAAAGAAAATCATGTATTAAAACAAAATATGACTCAATGAATGGAGATTGAGACGAAGTCCCTTACAAAGAAGGAATCCTTTGATTAAGGATAAATCAATTACGTAATTATGTTTGAAAAATATAAATACACCCAATATAAGTGGATATTATGTGTAAAACATTCAGAGGTCATCCACACATATTCATAGCATGACATAATCAAGATATAGAGGTTTAACCCAAAGAATTGAAATTGGGTAATGAAGTCCCCTTACAGAATTTCTACAGCTTAACGACGTCACATTAAAATTTAGAAAATAAGATGATGAGAGATAAAAGGGTATCTCATCACATTGAAATAAAATTTATAGAAATAAGGATATAGAATAACATATCCTAACATAAAAATATTTAAATTAAAATACATAACAAAAAGAAGTCTTTTAAAAAGAGGAGGGTGAAAGGTTCCCTTACCGATTTGGGTAGCTTTTGAAATGTACACCCCATGAAATAAGGATCATATAATAAAGATATAATTACCAATAAATTAATGTATATTAAACAAATAATTCAATCATGGGAAGTACATACACCACAAAAAAATGAAATAGTGGCAAATGTTGCCTGGATCTCATGGGAATAAAAGTGAGATTAAAACCCCTTAACTCATTGTAATCAATGGTGTCGTATGAACAAAAGGTAATAACCACCAAATGAATTATAGAATACCATGAATATAAAATTAATAATAATAATACATATCAAATGTAAGTGCACAATACACAAGATGTAATAAATAAATCTCTAATAATGGAAATCTTACAGAATTAAAAGTTAGATAAGAATCCCTTACCTCGTCCGACTTCACTCGCTCGTATGTTCCTTGTACTTCCTAAATAATAAACGTATGTTACTTTATAATTGATTAGGAATATTTTTTAAAGATTATTATTTCTTTTATATTACTTATTACCGTTCTATAACAATTAGTTATTTATATGAGCTCATATCGGACATTTTGTCAATGTTTGGAACCTGAGTAAAAATGAACTTGTTACAATTATAAATTGTCCATGTGGTCAAAAGTCCATTATATCTATAATTATATTCAACATTTATAAGTCATATATATATAAATAATATATATATCTAGTATATTTATATGTATTTATAATTGTACATAACTTTTTGAGATAAGAAATGAAATGCACCGTTCATGGAGATGGTAAGTCATACATATGCAACAACGCTACTTTCAATTCTATTTCATATTTTAATGAAATGAAAACATACTAATTAATATGAATATTATAATTTCAGTATAATATGTATGCAATATATGTTACATATTTTCATAAATTATATCCTTTATTCATTCCACGTATGGCATGAACAAGTCATATCACTTTGAGGGGGAGATAGTCTGCACTTCCTCTAATTGAATTATCATGTTAACATTTATAGGAACCATAAAAGGTTTTCTATAAAAAATAAAATACATAAGAATAAAGAAAACTTAAATATAATATATATCATATATAGATACAGTTCCATCAAATTTTCCACCATGAGAGGCGGTAGGAGATAATTGAACATTCATCATTTTGTTTGGCAGTAGTTCGTCGTCCACTAAAACAATATGTTCTTTACCCATTAAATGGAGGTGTCTGTAAGTTTAGCTCAAATAATTCTCATAACAACATCCTTGTCTATTTATGATAATGTTGTTATTATAAAAAAAGTAATAAAAATAGTTTCGGGCTGGAGAAGTAAAAAACAAAAGAACTAAAGAGAAGACATTACTTTTATATCGTGTAACTCCCTTCGGTTTGAACCAAAAGGGTTTTTTGAAGAGCTTTCTGCGTAAGGTAAGTCTTCTAGGATTAAAAGAGGTATATTGATAGATTATTGGAGCAGATTTTGGAGGATCCAAGGGCTTGGGAGGTTTGAGAAATTGATAATAAGTGATTGTTTTTTATAAGGGAGAGGAGGGGCTCTTTTGGAATGTTTGATAATATTATTTTATTATATAATGATTTTCGGTTTCTAAGGTCCAAAAAAATAGTAATGTCAAATAAAAGGTGGAAAATGTTTGAAATAAAATCATCCAATAAGAATTGGACATGCTTTTAATATTTTTTTAATTTTTATCTTTTTATTAATTTAAATCATTCATTAATGACGTGAACAGTACATCATCATTGTGTCATAAATTATTTTATTTATTCGATGTCTAAAAATTATAGAACTTTTACCATGATGTAGGAAATATTTTTATCTTTCCACTGAATATTTATAGTACAATATATCAATTGTATAACCCCACATTAAAATTTATTTAGAAAAATAATACATGGTTATTACATTTGTATTTTTACTTTAACTAATACGTTATTTATGTCATTATCTTACCCAAGTGACTCCATGGGGTCCCAAAATTCAGACATGGATTATATTGGTCGTCCATGACTCATACAATAAGGTTTGGAAAAGTGTTAAGGTAATTTTATATTATTATGATTTTTTTTACATTAATTACCCTAATTACCTTTAATTGAGGTTAATAAAAGTCAAAAATTACTATTCACCAAATATTATTTTCATCCTATTGAACCACATTTTTCTTACTAATGAAAACCATGAATGTTGTATTTTTAAAATTAAATTCGTAGTAGTGGTAAAATTTCATTGAAACAAATAATTCAGTTTGTTAACTACTACTTATTGGATTCACTATTCAAAAAAATTGATGGTTTTTAGAAAAATTCCAAAAATTCACTCTAAGATAAATTCAATATTATGAATTCAAAAATGATGTCTATTTTAAAAAATTTGAAACATATAAGTTGTATTAATTAATTTTATAATTAATTCCCATCATCAAAACAAAAATAGTGTTTTTAAGAAATAATAACCATCAAAAGATTGATACTTGTTAGTGTCCAATTTCAATGTGAAATTATTTCCAATGTCCAACATTAGGTTAAATGGTAAAAATATAATATTTTTACACTTTAAAACAAATTAAAATGTTAATCTAAACATATAAATTAATTATATTAAAAAACATAATTTAATCAAAATAAAATAATTTGCACCATTCATTAAAAAATGAACTTTTCGAAAAAATTCCAAAAATCTAAAAAAAGTAAATTTTGATGTCCCAATTCTAGAGAAGAAATTTTTTGGAGAAATAAAATATATGAAAGTGACCAAAAAAAGAATTAAAGAGTGTTCTCCATTAAAACATGGAAAATCGGCATTTTTAATAATATTAGAGTATTTATGATTAAAATCGAATTCTTTTTTTATTTTAAGCCTCTAAACATTATTGGATAAATTTAAAAACATTTTGAAAACAAGTATAATAATATTTTAACTAGTTCTTTATATTCCCACCAATAAAAGGGCTAGGATTTAACTAATATAATAATATTATATTTCTAGTGTGCAACGTAATATTTCAATGAAACTCGTTGTTGCATATCGGGTACTCTATCAAACATTTAAACCCCTTTAAATTAAAATAAATATTTTATCCACAAATATTCATTAATATGAGAATTTCGTATTAATTATTTATCCAAGATGTTACATCCTTCCCCCCTTTTGGAAATTTTGTCCTCACAGTTTTTTAATTTGGCTTCGAAACTTCATTGAAAGCCCCTTATCGGAAAAAGAGTCAATAAAACAATAACTTTAAAATAAAGGAAGAGATGTACAATGGTTACCCGAGTTAACCCATACTAGGATTACATGTAGGAATACATGGATATGTAAGTGAAAATAAATGGTCAAGTTATGTAGGAGTGTGATAGAAAATATGATTAGGAGAAATTTAACCACCAGAAAATCACAAACTTGTGATGGGTTAACAGTCTTTGATTCCCCTGTTGGAAAAGTAACCAGACAACGTTTTTGTTTTATATTAATTTAAATTGAGGAATTTATTTTTGAGCATAATAAAAACATAAGGAAACATACTTACTTATCATGTAGACTTTCATCTTTTACTTGATTTCTAACACAACCTCATATTTTCTCCAAACGATGAGTATTGAGGATGACTTTTTCACATTAAGAGCGCTATAATCAACTTAGAGAGAATCACATAATCCAAAAAATATGTAATATATATTTCCAATGTATTTAGACCATAACCAAAACCAAATGGTTAGTACAAGATTAGATAATCCCCAAAAAGGATAATCTTTTACAAAATGAAAAACTACTCTTAATCTCTAAAATTTATCAAACAAAACACAAAGTTCATCAATTACCATTCTATAAAAATAAGCCCATAAAATTCCTCAAAGTAATACAAAATATGATCGAAACCAAATCTCAGAAGAAATTAATAACATTGACTTCAAAGAAAAACCTTAACATTTATCTCCAAATAACATCAGTTACTCTTAAATGTCTCATATTGAAATGTAATTAACCTATTGACATATCCTCCCTGATAAGATAATCATTTCAATAGATAACCCAAAATCAACTTATTCTTGATTCATAAGATCATCTAGCTAAAATGAATTAGACATATTGACAAGTGACTTCATGTAGTCCAGTGGTAGGCAATAAATACCTGTCACACTTTGGTTGTGGGTTCAATTCACGCAGCTTTGTCTGACATAATGGGTTGTCACACGGTACGTATATTGTCCGTTTCTAAAAACAATATAATTTTATAACATTCCCAAAAATAGATAAATTACTCAAAATGAACATAACATATTTAAACCATGAATGTTATCTAATAAAATTAATTTTTCATCCCAAAATGTATTAACCTGTATTTGCCGAAAATTCAAGGATAAAAAAATCCCAAATGGTTCTTGGTAACTATATCCACAAAAAAAGATAATAATTCCTTGAATAAAATTTTAATATATAAAACGTTAGGGTTTCACATTCTATAAAAAGACTTCAAATGTAATCCCATCATCAAAAGAGTCTTTATACTTTTAAGTATTTCACAATCCTAAAATCTTCCATAACTCTTCAATTACATATATGTTGACTTCTTACTCATTCAACATTCTTAATGATCCATTAACCATTCATTTCCAACTTATTCTAAAATACTTCTTTCCTACAAACAAAATAATGAATCATATCCTATGATTAAATAATATCAAAACATATGTTATGAAATAATCCCTACCACTCATTGGTCATTGTTGGGTTCTTCATCCTAAATAGGAATGGAATTAGGTATTGGTAAACAAATATTTGTACGATCTTGGTGATCCTATTCACGAAACATCTTCATAGTTCATGTGTTTGTATAATTACCATGCACACCACATTTAATACATTAAATTGATCCCTCAGAAATAACTTATTTCCCTTTCTTAGAGTCAACTGGATGCTTCCTTCTTTACACGGCAGGTTCTTGCTTTATGACCTTAATTTCCACATATATAGCATCTCCTTTTTCCATTGAAACATTTTCTTAGGTGTTTCTTTCTACATCCTTGACCCATATATTTTTTAACATACTTACCTTTATTATTATTACCTGAACATACGTAGGGATTTGTTTCTCACATATATGTTTCCTTTTAAGAATCACTAAGGTTCAGTTTTTCAATCATGACTCCAGATAGCTAGTTGAGAATAAACATAATAGTTATCATTGCAGCTCCAATTTCAATCAATATCTCATTTAGAAAAATGTCACATGTTTCTTCACATCCACATTTACTTTGGTGCCTGTTAGATCTATCCATTTACTAAAACCAATAATTTTAGTCTGAGTATATTAGAAAATTCATCATATAATATCTTATGAGGAGAGTAAATACTAATATATATTTATTCAAGTTATCTTAAACTCATTCACTTTATCTAAAAAACCTACAACTCGTTTTGGAATTATAACTATTATGGTAATGCCACTAATACTTAAATAATAACCTAACCTCTAAAGTTATCTAAGCCGACCATTGAAACCATCATTAAGAATCTAGCCTTAAAACATTTCATAATCTTGAATTAAATAAATAATTCATATTGAGGATCTTTTCATCTTTAGAATTTTAGATATTTAGGTCATAACTATTATATATCAACTTGAGTATTAAAAATTAAACCCTTCTACTATAACCAATTTTTCACAATAATAAAACTAATTAAATAAAACAAGAGTTCTTTTCTTAATATAAATCTTCATGAATAATTCCACTCTCTTACCCTTTCTTGTAACCTATGAAAATCATTTCAAAAACATCGGATGAGCATAAAATGTTCAGTATGTGTTATTACATAATGAAAGGAAACATTAACCCATTAATAAATACAAATCAATAAAACCATAATTTGTAATCATAACATACCTTCTAAAATCATAATATTTATGAATAAAACATATTAATCACAAATCATAAAGTAAGCATGGGGCATCCATATCATTCTTATATTGTAGCTATCACAACTACATGTGGAGTTAGATTTGGAATACCCATCATAGTATATTCCATAAATCTATTAGGGAAACAATTGCATTTATCTCTGTCATATTACCAAATTAATTATAGAGATTTCTCGAGCTCAATAGCCCTAGGTTTATCACAGAACCACCTGTATATGTAACAATTCCCAAGAACTATAAAATGTTGGAAACACATAAAATAAACATAAAGGAAAAATAACATTTCCACATTTCAATCACGATATATCAGTTAAATATATTGACATAACAAATACATTACAAAAACCATTTTCAATACCAAAATACGTATAAAATTATATGGTATTTATTTTTCTTTTCAAAACATTACTTCTTGTTATGGAAGATAATGATCAAATAATAGTCGCAGTGGCGGAAAGGTCATTGTCACCATGTATGTTAAAATAAGCATTCTTTTTTTGTTGTTTAGTAAAACACCTCATAGAAAAAGATTCCCTTTCAATTAAATGAATATTAAATGGGTTTTATATAGTTTATAAAAGAAAATATTGTATTAAAACAAAATATGACTCAATGAAAGGAGATTGAGATGAAGTCCCTTACAAAGATGGTGTCCTTTGATTAAGGATAATTCAATTACATAATTATGTGTGAAAATATAAATACACCCAATATAAGTGGATATTATGTGTAAAACAATAAGAGTTCATCCGCACATATTCATTTCATGACATAATCAAGAAGTAGAGGTTTAACCCAAAGAATTGAAATTGGGTAAAGAAGTTCCCTTATAGAAATTTGATAGCCTGACGGCATCACATTAGAATTAAGAAAATGAGTTGACGAGAGATAAAAGGGTATATCATCACTTGTACATAAAATATAAAACAATAAGAATATTTAATAACATATCCCAATATAATAATATGTAAATTAAAAGACATAACAAGAAAAGTCTTTTAAAAAGAGGAGGGTGAAAGGTTCCCTTACCAATTTGGGTCACTTTTGAAATGTACACCCCATGAAAGAAGGATCATACAATGAAGATGTAAATACCCATAAATTAATGTACATTACAGAAATAATACAATCATGGGCAGTACATAAACCGAAAAAATGAAATAGTTGAAAATGTAGCAGGGATATCAGGGGAATAATATTGAGATGCAAACCCCTTACCTCGTTGTAATCAATCGTGTCGTATGACCAAAAGATAAAAACCACCAAAGGAATTATAGAATAACATGAATATAATAATAATCTTGATAATATATATCAATTTCAATTAAAAAATACACCACATGCAATAAATAACTGGTGAGCAATGGAAATCTCATAGAATTAAAAGTGAGATAAGAATCCATTACCTCGTTGTCCGACTTGACTCGCTCGTATATTCCTTGTTATTCTGGATTAATAAACTTAAGTTACATTATACTTTCTTATGAATGTTTTTTAATGTTTATTATTGCTTTTATATTACCTATTACCAATATGGTGGGTATATACACTGCAAATGAGTTACAAGTGATGCATATGGCATGAATCTCACATATATTAAAAGTGAGATGAAAATCCATTACCTTAAGTATCAAATTTTTTTGTACATGTTATAAAATCCAATATAAAAAATTTATGTTCATTTATAATTTCTTAAATGACGATAATTATATTTATCAGTCCAGATATTATTTTTTTATGACCTTTTATTACATGTTTATCAACAATTCCCTGTTAAAATCACCTTTTGAGAAATATCTATAATGTTTTTCCAGTATATTTTTATTTGTTATTTTGTTTAGAATAAACCAGTCATAGGTAAATTATGTATATAATTTTATACATGATATAAATAACTTATATATTTACTATGTTTTAATTTATTGTAACCCATCAATGTTATAGATAGAAAACGCAATATATCATTCATGGAGATGGTATGTTTTACAAACACATGAATATTGTTTTTATTTTCTCAATAGATGAAGTTAAAAATAGTTAAAAAATATATTAAATTCATATATTTATTATTAATTAATATATATAACAAATATTAATTTAATCATCCTCGTGTTTCCTTATATGTAATGTTTGTATGAGAAACAAATATCATAGCTTCATAAGGAGGTAGTCCTTTGTAAACATGAGCATCATTTTTGCATCCCCCATAGAATAGATAATAATAATGTATATATAATTAAATTTTTATTTAATTATAGTTATATTTTAGATATAATATATATAAATATATTCACTATAACCATAATCAAACCCAACCGACAGAGTTTGATGGAATACGAATAACATTGGTTCATTAGGCGGGAGCCTTCCATACCAACAAATAATGACTGGACATCCGATTTAATTAAAGAGGAGACAGATATATTTTATTCCATTAATATAAAAACATACAAGACTACATAATATTATGGGGTTATTATGTCAGGGTAATTTATTAGGATTTGAATGATTTAGAAGAACTAGAAAAATAAAAACATGTTGTTAAAAATTACATCTCTACTTCGGACAAACTCTTTATGTTTACCTAAAATCCTTCATAGATTGGATTTATCATCCCACCAGTCATCTAATATGTGGGGAAGTAATTATGGATGTTATTGGGTTATATCATGGTCTAATAAATTTTTTTGGAAGCATGATTAAAAGAGGATTGCGGGAGGCCTTTTAGAAGCTATGTAAATGGAATTCTAATAATGTTTGAAAAAAAAATTTAGTCATGTTTTTCACATGACAGAGGTCTCAAAATGGGATATAGTATAATGAGGTAAAAATATATCCATATAATGGATTTTTAACATGATTATATTTCATTTTAATAATTGTCCTTTTTATTTCTCCCTTGATAACACAATTATCACCAAAACTGCTGTTGGTATTTTTATACTGTTTTTAATAATGACAGTGGAAAATAATTATGTATCACTTTTTATAAAATATATATTACTCTTATTCTGAATTTGGTATTAATTTTTCCAATTTCAATTCATATAAGTGAAAAATTTAACATAAAATTAAACCAAGAAATGTGATGTGAATGAGGTCATCCAAAAGATGAATGATTATAAGTATAGAAAAATTTAAAATCAAAATTAAATTTTAAATTAATTGAAATGTTTAAATTCAATTAATATATATTGTATTATAATAAATTTAAATTTTAATAATTTTTAAAATAAAATGTATCTTGTTATTTTCATTGAATTAGATTGCAATTTTTAAATTAAAACAAGTGTTTTCACAATTCGATACACAATTTATCACCATTAAGAATTCATAAAAATTAATCCAAAAATAATTATGAAATTGTCATTTAAATAATATATATTTCAAAATAAATTTTTTTTATTGGAAAAAATAAATTTTAAAATAATAGCACAAAATTAGGGAAAACTAATTCTTCGAATAATAATGTTTCTAATTATTAAATTTAAATAATTATTATATCTAGAATATAAAACACATAAGATAAATATTAATCATGGTATTGAATATAATATATTTTTTTTAACAACTTTCACTTAATGTTTTGTTTAATTAATTTAGGTTAAACATGTTTTTGTACATTAACAATTCTTGAAAAATATTTCCATTATTATCAAATAGTATTTTTCATTTATTATTAATTTTTTACCAAATATTTAATTGTTAATAATTTTTTAAACCTGATATTTTCAAAATTTAGCTCATCATATTCATACCCATCATTCTGATTTTTAGATGATAACTAACATATTATATAATAATATTTTAACATTATATTTTGATTCATTGAAGGTCGATGTTTCTTATAATTCAATATAAACAAAGTGAATTTTCTAAATAATGATAATCTTATTTTTTCATGAAATTATAAATATAAAAAGAATTAAATATATTTAAAAAAAATACAAAATATCAGTGCCTTACAAAAAACCCATAATTTGTTTTTAATCTAGGTAAGAGGGAAATCATATTCAGCCTAATTATTCATTCATAATCTTATTCAACATAGTTATAGAAGAAACTGAATCATAATATATTTTATAAAATTCATCACCAAAACCTACAAAAAAATCATATATTCAAAATTTTAACAACATCATGTATTGATAATAAAATTGTGGGGAGATTACCATTGATTCATTTTTTTTGGACTAACTGGGAGACACTAAACTCTAAGAGAAGGTTGAATTAGTATTCGTGAAGTATTTCACCAATTTGATCATTTTATCCTATTACCTATTTCACTAGTTTATATTTTGAATCTCTTATTCTCTTACATTTTCTACATTCTTCACAAAAAATAGTTCACTAGATATTTATTGGGTTTTTCTTTTAATATTAAATTATATTTATTTGTAAAATCAAGAAATAATCCATGATAACAAAGATACTATAAAAGATATATTTTATTTAGTGATAACGATAAAACAATCATTGAATTAAGTGTTGTATCTTATGCTCTATAGGGGACTAAGAATAATATTTATGTCCCTGGACTGGTGATAGACTAGTTCGATATGCCCATTCTTGCTTGATCATTATGGTTCATAAGTTGATAGTCTTCAAATTCGTATAGTCTTTTATAGCATCAATAGATTCCATAAAAAGATGTCATTTTTGGGTAATGTTCTAGTAGAACATTATTATTCTCCTTAAAAATTTAGGGTTTCTTTTATAGAAACATTCAAGTAATCCCTTACTTCTCTTCTTATTATCTTGTACTGGCTAGAAATAATTTCTCTCTCTATAAAAAAACAAAATAGAAAATAGACTTATTACTCTTGTGAACTTCATTTCCAAATCATTCAATCCTTTCTTCTTCTTCTTCCTATGTTAAATAATAACCATGCTCATTCTATTCTACTTCAATATTATTTTCTATTCTATCATTATCTTTTTCTAATGTGAAAACAACCACTACTTGTACTTCTTTCAGGGGTTCAACTCACAGAATATATGAAAATCGTGATTGAGTTGGATATTCTTCCGAAATGCAGAATTTACCTATTGAATTATAGTATTGAGCCTACATAAATGACACTTCATTTTTTATATATAATAAAATATATACCAATAAATAGATACAATATTAATCATTTCCTTCAGAACCCTTTACTACAAGAAAATAACTTTTTGTCTATGTATTTTAAGTATGTAATGTGTTTGGGTGATGTTTGGGTGAGATTGGGGGACTTTGGAATTGTTTCTGGTGAATCATTAAATGGAAATGCATTTAGCTTAGTGATAATAAACAATAAAACTCTAACATGAAATCATTCACAGAGAGGTAGTGGGTTATAGGTGGTAACACATTTAGGCATGGGGTTATTGACAAACCATGTGGACACCCAACAGTAACCATCCCAAGTGTAATAAAGGTAAAAATATGGCTAGTGCACTATTTTTATAGCCATTAAATCAAACCATGTTAATGGTGTTTGGATTAAATGGATGGAATGTGGTTGGGGTATGAATTTCCTAACCATGTGACCCATCCATAAACAGTTAAAAGTATGATCTAAAAAAGTGTGTCTAAATAGTTTCAACCCATAAACATATCATTTTTTTAATATTTCAACCAAAACATGGGTTCTCCTCCTACTGAAATATGTGGAGAGTTTCCCATATTATCTGGAAATGATCTGTTTCCAAATCTTTGTGCGTTGAAGGCTGGATTAATTGGTATGTATATTTTTATAGTGGCATTTCATATATCAATTCTTCTTCCATCCCATTGATTCATATATTTGACATTTTGGTATAGATATTTGTTGGTTTATTCCAATCATAATTTTTTTAAGGAACAAAATCAATGGTGGGATTTTGGATTTTCATCCTAGTTTTCTTGTGATTTTCACGTCGTTATTCTTTTTTTCCATAATTTCTTAGGTTAGTGGCTTCAGTCATGACTCTTATTTTGAGAAATTAAAGTCTTAATTTTAAATTGGTTAAATTGTTCGAATTTAATTTTGGATATTTTTTGTGAAAATAATGGCAGAATCCCTTTTTATTGATGGTTTGTGGATTTTTTAGGATTTAGATATCTTGTGAAAAGTTCATGGTTGAATTATTATAAAATAATGATTTTGAAATTGGTTTTTTTGGTTTGATTTATGGAAGTTCTTTTTTTGGAAAGTATTTTAATATTTTTTGGAATGGTTTCAAAAAACATTTTCCCGTGGTTTTGGAATAATAGGTTGGAATTGTAATATTACATTGATGTGACCTATGTTATGGGGAATATACCATTAGGGTATTATAACCTAACACTACATAATGGTTTTGTTCCTAAAGGGAACTATATATTTGGGTACCTTTCTATGAATATTTTTATCAATAAGAAACCACTCATGAGTATGGAACTCTAACATGTTCATGCATGTGTTGATTTATTGATATGTGGAATGAAATGTGTAGGCCAAATCTGATGTTTATGAAATGGTTTTAATGTGTTTTTTGGTTGCATTACTTTGAAATTGATTTGGTTTGGGATTTTTTTTCAATGTCTTCTTAATTTTTTTTTAATATATTTTAAAATGTTTTAAATAATTGGTTTTATATAAATATTCTAACATGTTCTATACAAGTGTCATAAGTAGGAAATTCAATTGGGGAAAACCTATTGAGTCTCATTAATGACCCCCTTCTTTGGAATGTCGGTGCTTTTGAAGATATTTTTTTTATCAAAATAGAGATCAAGAAAACAAGTCTCATTTAATAATGGATTATTCAGGATACAGTTGGCTAGTTCTTAGAGTTAAAGAATAGAGGTAGTTGGGAAAAATGGAGTTATGTATTTTGGATTCTTTTTTCTTTTTTAGTATTAAAATCTGGTAGAATGATTTGATCTCGATATAGTGTATTATTATTTTTTAATTTAGTTGGGTTATATTACATTATTATCATAAATTATACAGAAATTTCTGTTATTTTTTTCTTTGATGTGTTTGTAGTGTCCTATCCTAGATGCCACTTATTGGTGCCCTAAAATGGTGGGTCAAAAGACCTCATGTGAGGCTCCCCGAACACCAGAGGCTTCTGACTAGAAGAAAGGGCATTGGGACTGTCTGTGGGGAGACTATTTCTTCATTTAATAGAGTATATAATAGTAATATATATATATATATATATATTGATAAATAAATAGAAGTAATAAAACAATATATTGAAGCAGAATTAAATTATATAATCATGAAAACTAATAAATTATTAGAAGAAGATTAATAATAAAGAGATACAACTGATTACAATGTTATAAAATAAATCCACTACCACAAAACAGGGAAAGGGAAGCACTCCCTTTTATCATTGCTAAATGGAATGCACTGATAAAGGGGTACACCTTTATCAGTTATAACTAAAAGCACCGATAAATGTTACATTTATCAGCGCTAAAATAAGCACTAATAAAGGTGTACCCTTTATCAGTGCTTTTTTTTAGCGCTCATAAAAGGTAACATTTTTCAGCGCCTTTTTTTGCGTTGATAATGGTATCTCTTTATCAGTGCTAAAAAGCACTGATAAATGAATGTTTTATCAGCACTTTTATTTTAGCGTATATAAAACCAACCTTTATCAGCACATTTAACGAGCCCTGATAAATGTTCCATCGGTTTTTATTTAATAACACTAAAAGGCCATCCTCACTCGCATGGGTTCAAGCTCTTGCAGAAGCTAAACTAATCCCCTCACCATCGTGACCTCCTCCTCCTCCTCCTCCTCATCCTCCTCGTCCTCCTCCTTCCTCCTCCTCATCCTCCTCATTCCCTACCTCCGCCCCCGAACCTGCTGCCGTGACCCCCGCTGCCTCTGCCGCCTCCACCCCCACTGCCGCGACTGCCACTGCCTCTGCCTCTACCGCCGCCTCCACCTCTGTCGCCGCCACCGCCTCTACCTATGCCTCCGCCGCCTCCTTCGCCTCTGGCGGTGCCTCCGCCGCCGCCGCTACCATTATTGTTATTCATTTTCAGGTAATTTTTTTTCTACCGTGTGAAATCCTGATTTAAGGTGTTATTGCTCGAGTCAAAGGATTATTGATATTATTGAGTTCATTATTTAATCTTTGCACCTCAATAAACACATATCGAATCTTGTTTCATAGGATAGATGTTCTTGAACTCTTTTATGGACACCCCTTGAGTGTGCCAAGTAAAATTATCCATTTAATGTCTAATTATTAATTTCCCTGAACACCTATTTCGCTTATTTTAACGCTTTTAAATGAGGTTTACCTTGATACAAGGGTATATAAATGGAATTGAAGACACATTATAGGTGGTTTTCCAAGATTCTAAATGGAATTTACCATGTAGGAAATTTCCATATTGATTATGGCCCATTTAGAAGACCCTTTGAGCCTTATTAGTGAATTTTACATTCTTGGTAAAATTGAATGTGTAATAATCATGAGGAATGTATTTTACATGATGGATTTATTTTTATTTAATTAATTAATTAAATTAATTGAAATGATCTATAATGGGTTGAAAGGGAACACCATCTACTACATGTTATATAGAATGATAATTGTGTATTTCATTTCGTTGAGTGAAATTGTACATGGATAATGGGACATATGAGATGTTTTTCTTCATGTTTTGTAATATAAACATGAATATGAATAATGCCTTACTGATAAAAATGGTCCTAATTAAATTGATGGATGGGAGGTAATTCCCCAGTCTAGTTAAAATTAAAATACACCATTGTAGAGGATAACATAAGATGGTAAGGTAATTGTTGGGAATATAGGAAAATCACACTCCCTTACATCGAGTGTTGAGTATAACATATCACACCACAAATACTAATAGGATGTTGGGATTTTTTCACCACAACAATTTCATAGAGTTATTACATGATGGATTACTCCCCATCCTGAGTTACATCTAGTTCAAATGGTTCTATGCTTGATCACTATTATGGTTTGATTTCTTTTCTCAAGGTATGTGCTCTTTCTGATTCCTATTTGGATTTTTTTTCACCTATGGTTTGGATAAAAATTAGTGATCAGATAGTGATTTCTATCAATAAATTTAAATTTATTTTCATGAATTGTCTTTTGGGGTTTGTGGGATGTGGTAAATGGTGTAGTCAGTTATAGATTATTTTATTCTCATTGGTTTCCTCTATTTTATGTTTTCTTTTCAGTTGGAAATATCCTATATTGTGCGCCTCTCCTCTGCCACATACACACTTCTGCCATGTGCTTAATGACACCTTCACCATGAGTTTCCTCCTATTACTCGTTGGTTTCCTCTTGTTCGCATGTTATTACTGTTTGATATTGATTGTTATAATGTGAAATGTACGGGCTAAACGCCCCGCTGAAAATCGTGGCCGTTGGTGGTCCTTGTTTGCGTACTAACTGAATAGAATGTTTGTTGGTTCTTGTTGAACATTGTAATATATAAATTGGTAATTTATGTATACTTTACTTATGAATGAATACCCCCAGGATGATAAAACTTCTATGATAACCCCTAAATTAACAAACAAAATTGAATAAGGGATTCTTTGTAAAATCTAAAATTTTGATTGTTTGGTGTGTATGGTGTTTCTATTGTGATAAAGTTTGTGTTTTTGTATTGTGTTGCGATTTTGGCATGATTCGTATGCCATTTGTTTTCAATGTTGTAGTTCGTCCACCATTAAATATCAATCCAAACTTTACCCATTTGAATGGAATCACTGCTTTGTTACTAGTGCAATTCCACTTAATCCTAGAAAACCACTTCTAGAGGGATATATGAGACACTTTAAAATACATGTAACATGCTTCACCATACATGGATTTCGTATAGATTTTAATTCCACACATCATTTATCTCCAAAATTTACACCACATGACTAATCTTCTCACTCAAACTTGGAATAAGTTTCATTTTAAATGTTACATGTCATGTGAACCTAGGTCACACACAATGTATCTCTAAGACAGATACTTCAGCATGAACCCATGTACATGCCATTAAATAATGGTAGAACCATATGACATGTGTTTTATTTCACTCACACCATGTATAGATACCATAGAGACTTGATGTGTATAAACTATACACCCCTAGTAGTCATATAAGGACTACACACCACGTATTCCACAAAAATGTTATTCATAGCTGGTGAGGTGACTCAATATGTATCTAAAGTACACTCCTTTAGCTCAAGTTTTTCTAAATGTCATGTATTTTCAAAGGCATCATTCAGTCTTTGTAAGACTAACTTGGAATAAATTTGATATATGTTAGATTAAATCAAGGATCTTATACATACACAATGTTCACCCTACTAGACCCACCATTTATATGGGTTTCACATGTGTTTAAAGGAATTTGTACAATGATTTATTTTTATAAAACCCAAACAATGCTACCTAATTAATTAAAACATAATATTATCAAGTTCGAGATCGAACCCATAAAGACTATGAATATGAATAAAAAATGGATGAATGCCAATAGGTTGACAAAAGAGTATGATGATGGTGTGAAACAGTTTATCATGTTTGCAGAAGATCATGCATGTGACCCTTCTCAAATCCTTTGTTCGGGTTTATGGTATTTTTATTCAAGAAAAATTAGTTCAGAGGAGTTGGAAGAACACCTGATCTGCCATAGAATAGATCGAAGTTTTACATGTTGGAATAAACATGGGGAAAACGAATGTAGGTAGTGACTCAGAGGTCACGATGTTATATAGATCATCTAATATGATTAGAAGCGTGAACAGTGAAGACGATCATATGGAGGGTGTTATTACAAATGGGAATGATGATGAAGATCGTATTGAGGAAATGACAAGGACAGTTTAGGATGAACTTCGTGATCTCCTAAAATTGATTGAGAAGTTAAAGAGTTGTGAAAAAACGCCATTGTATGCTGGTTGAACTAAATATACAGCATTGTCAGCCGTATTAAAGTTGTATAATTTGAAAGCAGGCAATGGGTGGAGTGATGCCTGTTTTATGGAACTAATTTCTTTCCTGAATGAAATGCTCCCAGAAGATAATGAACCTTCAATCCGAACATACAATGCCAAACTAATGCTACAATTGATGGGTATGATCTCTAAAAGAATACCTTCTTTCCCAAAATAACTGTATATTGTTTTTCAAGGACCTCAAATCACTTAATGAATGCCCAGAGTGTGGTGCTCCCCGATACAAGAAAGAAGATTCTAGTCCTGCGAAAGTTGTATGGTACTTTCAAATCATTCCAAGGTTTAGACGCTTATATGGAAGCGAGGAGACTGTAGGAAAATTGAAATGGAATGCAGATACAAGAATTAAAGATGGAAAACTACATCACCCGGAGGACTCTCCTTAGTGGATGAGAATTGATCACTAGTATTTTCAATTTGGGAACGAGCCGATAAACCTTCTTCTAGCGTTATCTACAGATGGGGTGAATCCTTTTGGTTTTCAAAGCAGCAGTCACAGTACATGGCCGGTTATGTTGGTAAACTATATCTAACTACCGTGGTTATGCATGAAATGAAAATACATCATGTTATCCATCCTTATATCATTACCAAAACAACTGGGTAATGATATTGATGTGTATTTGGCCCCATTGATTGAGGATTTAAAAATATTGTGGGATTCAAGTGTTACGTTGTATGATGCTTAAAAAATGAACATTTCACTATGAAAGCCAAGTTGTACCGGACGATAAATGTCTTTCCTGCTTATGGAAATTTGTCAGCATATAGTATTAAAGGAACTCAAGGGTGTCCCATTTGCAAACATGGTACACAGTCAATTAGGTAGAAACATTCATTGAAAACTGTGTTTCTAGGACATCGCAGATTTCTACCATGACGACATAAGTACCGAGCTAGACGACATCATTCGAAGGAAGTTCAGAAGAACGCACAACACTGTCTCCACTAACTGGTGATCAATTGTTTGAGAAAGTCAAATATTTGGACACTACATTTGGTAAACCATTTTCAAAAAAAACATACGAAAACTAGTTGGAAAAAGAGATCAGTTTTTTTTGAATTACCATACTGGAATTGTTTGTAGGTCAGACATTTTCTTGATGTTATGAATGTTGAAAAAAACGTATCTGATAGTGTCATCGGCACATTGAAAAATGCTCCCTGCAAAGAAAAGGATGGAATTAAGAATTGATTGGACATTGTTCAGATGGGAAAACGAGAAGAGTTGGCACCAGTGAAGGGTAAAAAATGAACATTTCTTCCTCCTACTGATTAAAGTCTTTCCAGGCAGGAGAGATATCATCTTTTCAACTTCTTGAATGACGTAATGTTTCCATAGGGGTATTCATCAAATATCAAGAACATCGTGTCAATGGGCGATTTAAAATTAAAGGGTTTGAAATCACATGACTGCCATGTTTTGATTCAAGATCTAATTTCTATAGATTTACGTTGCATTTTTTCCAAGAATGTCCACCATACATTAACGAAGGTCTATTTCTACATCAAAGCTATATGCAGCAATGTTATAGACCCAGCGAAATTGACAACTATGGAGAGAGAAATTTCATTCATATTATGTGAATTAGAAATGTTCTTCCCGCTGAAATTTTTTAATATGATGGTTCATTTAATGGTTCATTTGGTGAGAGAGATTTGACTATGTGGTTTTATACGTTATAGATGGATCTAACCCATTGAACGGTATATGATGATTTTGAAAGGGTATGTCAAAAACCATAGTCGGCCAGAGGGTTGTTTTGCGGAGCAATATATTGTTGAGAAAGCTGTTGATTTTGGTACCGAATACTTGTCTGGTGTTGAAATCATTGGCCTACCGAAATCTCGTCACACTAAGTGGCTTGAGGGTGAAGGAATTTCTAAAATACAGGTTGTCACAATCAATATTACAGATTGGGAGCAGGCCCACCTTTACGTTTTGCATAACAGTTTCGACGTTGACCCATATGTTCAAACCCGCAATGAAATTCTTAGGCATTTGAGTCCTTCTATGGATGAAAAACTGATAACAGATACACATAATCAACAGTTTATAGGATGGTTTTGAGACCATATTTTTAAGCTGTTTGATTAAAATCCAGACTCAATTTTAGAATGACTTTGATGGCTAGCTAGAAGAGAAAGTGTGTACGTATTATCTTACAATTCTTATGCAGTTAATGGTTATACATTTTAGAAAAATGAACCCAATGAAGACAATACCATACAGAATAGTAGAGTTACACTTGTGGCTGAGGCGATGCATGTTTCCGATGCTAAGTACAAAAATCCAATTTATGCGAATATGTCATACTTTGGCATCATCAAATGAATATGGGAGTTGGATTATACGAAATTCAAAGTGCCGATCTTTCAATGCAAGTGGGTTGATAACTAGAGTTATGTTAAAATAGATGAATTAGGATTTGTGAAAGTTGATTTCAGTAAGGAAGGAGAGAAAGATGAACCATTTATAATGGAATCATAGGCAGTACAAGTATTTTATGTTCCAGACCCCGCAAACTGAAATTTTTCAATTGTTCTGTTATCGACAAAAACAACTGAGGGTCAGATGAATGTTTAACGGAGTTTGACCCTTTTATAGGAACTTTACAATCATTTCGCAGTGATCCCAATGTAGACGAAATTTTTTATGTCAGAGTAGACCACAATGAAGGGATTTACATAGTCGATAGAGGTGACAAATATCTTCAGCCTTTAAAGAAAAAAAATGATTGTACAATAATCAGGTTATTTGTTTATTGTATCATACATTGTGTTTAGTTATGTTATTATCTGTTCACTGCTGTTTTTATGTAATCTAAATTAAATATTAAACCACTTCTGCAGATAATGACTTTTGTACCTGCTGATGCACCCAATCCTGAGGCACAAAAGGTCTCTCAACAAGTAGCTGGTGGTCCCACTGCAGAGCAACAACAGGTTTCTCAACCAGGTGTTGGTGGTCCCAGTGCAGAGCAACAACAGTTTTCTCATCCTGTTGTTGCTGGTCCCATTGCTGAGGTACAACAGGTTTCGCAGCCTGTTACTGCTGGTCCCATTGTCGATGCTAGCGCTCGGTGGGAAGATATTGATGCTACTTCTGCGAAACTGGTATGAAATGAAACACTTAAAGTGCAAAAAAACAAGATCGTCGTAGTTTGACTGTGTTAGACAAAATCCTTAAGGAAAAAGTAAAAGACATCAAATTTGAGGTGGGATGGAATAAGCGAGGCAAACAGGTTAACCCCAAAATAGCCATCTTTAGTAGCTACATTGGAATCATCACTCGGAAACGCATGTCGATTCATGTACAGTCATTGAACCATGTTGTCACAAGGATGAATATACTAATGTGGGAAGAGATTACAGTAACATTATGATATCATTTTTTTAATTTATTAAAATGAAATAAAATACCAAAAAATTTACTTACTCTTCATCATCCATTGCAGAGTGCATTTATAGTAGATGTGCCACATAAAGAATATGTATTAAGAGTTGCAGGAAGGATTCATAGAGGTTTCCACACAATTTAAACGAAATATCATCTTAATGATGTAGAAGGGAAAATCAAGCCGCACCCACCTCTTCTTTATGCACACTTGATATCCCAAGGTGCATGGGATGCGTTTAGCAACCGTCGTAGGGAGAAGTATTTTCAGGTACATTATGTCGGGTAATACATTGTTTGACGTTTTCTTGTATTCATCACTCTGATTGAATGTTTTTTATTTATGAAATATCTAATGAGTGCTAAAAGTAAGAAACGTGAAACAGAACAAGTGACCCTTACCGTAAATCAAGGATGAGGTACGCCGAACTTGAGAAAAAATTGGTACGTATTTTAAATCTACCCTAATACTAGTATGTGACATAAGACAACAACATAAACATGTTTATCTATTTATATACAGATTGATGAATCAAAATCGAAATCCATATCCATCCCATGCCATGTGCTATGGAAGGAGGCTCGTGTAAATAAAGAGGGGATACTGATAGATGAAAACACAAAAAAGTGTTGGAAACATTTGTAAGTATGTCATAATATAAATTTGATTTTCTTTAAATCGCCATTATATTAAAATAACTACTTATATTTATATATTTTCTATTTGGTAATGTCACAAGAATCAACAACAGATGTAGATATACTTTCAGCAGCCTTGAAGTAGCCAGAACAGTATGGCCGCGTCAGAGGTGCGGGTTTTGGGGTGACACCCCGAACATATTTTCAAAAACAAAAACAAGCAGAGGGTCAAAATGAAAAAATGTAAAATCTACAAGAACATATATCTATTTTTCAAGATGAATTACAATAACAGAGAGAGATGATAGAAAAAATGATGGGGGATATGCAATGAGAAGAAACAACTCAACAACAACCTGTGTGTGACGATCGTACCCCACCCCCACCAGCTTTGAGGCGAGCCATTCAACTAAAAAACCTCACATAGATGAGGTAATCCATGTTTTAATAATTGTTTCTATGAAATGTGATTTACATAGACACTAATACCTTTCCTTTACTAATATTAAATAGGGATAAAATGACTGTGATTTATATTTATCAGCTCCCACCTATCGCCTTATAGCGAGGGCTATGGTGTTCAATATGCAAAACGACATGCTCCACAATATAAAACTTCCAAAATATCATCTTAGAGTGTCAATTAGCATAGATAAATAGGTGAGTGCCGAGCTTCCAATTCCTAATAACGATGATGACATTTATACGGTTGAACAAGCTATTGGAACATTCATCGCATGGACGACAGTTCTTGTAAAAAAAACATGTCGACAAAAAGGTATCCATTTCCAATTTATTTTTCAAGCTGGACCATTAACGTTTAATGAAAAAGGTCTGAACCGATGAATGTTATTACAGAATGACAAATACAGTGGGGTTAAATGAAATATCAGCTCAAAATATCTCAAGGATCAACCAACCGACTGAAAAGGTCTATTGAGAGCACATTCACCCAGCCCGTTCTATATCCACGGTTAATATCATTGCAGGCTCATGTGGATACAATGTTGAAAGACGACAATACTCATATAGTTGATTTCGAAAAAGATATGTATGGAGAGAAAACATCAAATTTCATTAGTGGTGAAAATGCAAATGAACTCCTCAATTGGGAATGGCTAGGTGCCTCAGTTGTAAATGTATACATGAGGTAAGTTTCTATGATTTGATTTGAAAAAAGCAGATATACTCGGATAATTATGACTAAATACATTTTATATTTTTCGTAGACATATATATGAAAATCAATTGAAGGGATTTCCCCATGAAAAAACGTTTGGACTCATTAGTCCTCACACCACCTCTTCAAAAGATGTAATCGATTCTGATAAAGAGGCTGCAATAATGTCATCCCTGCTCAAATAGTTTGAAAACAAAATTATGGATGACAGACTCTTTTTAATACCAACAATGCAGGGGTAAAACTCTACAATTTAATCATGTCAACTATATTTTCATTTCTTTCTTTACTTAATTTTTTTTGTATTTTTATGGAGCACTAGATGCTAATTGCAGTCAATTTGGATACTCCATATATTTATTTTCTGGATTCAATGCATGGATATCCTACAAACCGACCATGCATGATAGTGTCTGTTAATTTGTAATACACTAGATCCAACATTTTACAACTAAACATCTAGTAATATAGTTTATGTTATCTTTTAATGAGTATTCTCTTATGATACGGCGATGCATCAATATAGTCTAATGCATGGAATGAATCCAGGGCATAAGGATGAGCAAACCTACAAGATATACAACTGGAAAAGTATCTGGGTATATATATAATAACATTGCATTATCCAAACAAATATAAAAAAAATTACTTATTGTTGTCAATGTTTCTGCAGTGTCCAAAACAAACAAACGGAAAGGACTATGGTTATTATGTTTGTAAATTTATGAAAGAGATCATATTTCATCAACAAACTAGTATCCTTGATGAGATATTTTCGAAAATAATTATGAGTTCATTTAATATATTTATTAATCCTTTGAGTATTTATATTTGTTCAATACTACCATGATTGTCTCAAAAACTCATATTCAGAAGATGATATACATGTGTTTAGAAATGAATGAGAAACATACCTGATGGAAGATTGTTCACAAATAGGATAAAGGCGAATTCCTACTACTTATGTTATCTATATATGATCATTGATTATCCTCCAACTTTCTTTGGTGAATTGAGAATTCTCCAATGTATTGAAATATTAATTTATTACTCAATGTTTTCTATCCCCGGATTTTTATTTTTTATCCTTGAACAAATCAATATTGAAGTAAGGCATGATGGTTTGTAGTGAAAGTGGGGTGAACGACGAAACCAACAAGGATCAACAAAATCCATTTTCTAACAAAATATGGATGGAAACAAAAAATATGGTCTATATCCACCATTTTCAGTTAGATATAGGGCAAAAATATAAATATTGCTGAAATTAAAGTAGAGGGATCATATTCAACATGTAGAGATAGTATTTTAGCACATGTGTACCCCTTGGATCATTTTTATGAAATTTCATTATTCTGTATCTCGTTTGTCTGAACTAGTATTTGAGCACATGTGTTTTTGTTTGACTTGCTCAATTATTTCTAGGTGGATGCATGAGATAATTGGTATCATTGAGGGATTTTTTGGAACCAAAATATGTGTCCCAGGATAATTCAAGTAAGGGAAAGGCTGGTTGAGATGAAATCCAAGCTCAAATGACCAGTAAATCATCAAAAGAATCAACCCTATGATAACCATCATGTAGAATCTGGTCCTCGTGATGTTTTGAGGTGTTTATATAAGGTATGGGGAGTTTGATGATCCCCATGGACACCATAAATAATATTTACAGATAGCTCTACATGTTAGATGTTCCTCGTGCCTCTTTACAAGGATCACGCCATTCACATGGTCTATCTTAGCACATATGTCTCATTCATCCCATTGCTACTATTTGAAGAACCTGGGAATCTGACAATGCATAAGCCCCACAAAACCCTTACTCATCCAACCAAGAGTATTCCTAGTGTGAAGGGAAGCTAACCATGGGTAATACACACACCATAACTTATATAAATATATGGTTTTTATCCTTTTATTCTAAATAGGGTACGTAGAAATCCTCTATGAGGTTAAATCCCTACCAATGGTAAACTATGGTGACCCTCTCACTAGGGTACACATTCGCTTATATTCCCTCCTATTCTTCCCTTAGTGGAATTTGAATAAGTCTTAAAAATAAGAAACCATACCTTTATGGGATGCACCACACATGGGTCAAACCTCATTGGGAAATTTGATCCATCTATCAGGTAAACATTCCAGGTACTCCCTCCTAGAGATGCACCTACCCGATCCACCTTTATAAGTGTTTTGATCCACCAATTACATATCTGTAAGACATTAAATCACGAACCTCTATCCTTGTGGGATGCTAAACTCATGGAATACCACATGTTAAACATGGGTTTCCATTTAGTTGAGAATCCCTTTGATGACGATGAATACATGTGACCACTATTCTAGTGTACATACATTCCACTGATTCCCAATGTGAGTACTTTCCAAACCGATGTATTATTCCCTGGAATGACCCTTTTGAATGTCCTGATACAATCATTGTAATTAACCATCATCCATAAAGATATTGAACCATGAACAAGTTTCACGAGCAATGTCTTATTCTATAAGGGAGACTCATAATGAATTCTGAGGAGGAATCCATGGATGGAATGAACGACATCCCATCACCCTGTTTCAATCAAGGAGAAGACATCTCTTTATAAGTGATGAATTTCACTCACCTTTGTAATGAATTATTGTGTGGTACAATGCACCACCATCGAACGTCAACATGCTCCGGGCAACGTGCCCCTGCAGAAAGTGTCAGAAACATATGGCATGGTCAATCATATCGGCATCCCATTTTCTCAGAGGGCGCTCTCCAAAAACAATATGTAAAATGAAGTTCCCTATAAAAGACTATAGTAGAATTTAATCCATGTAAAACCTAATCTCAATTAAAAATTTAATTTTTATTTTCTTATAATTCTTTTTCATATAAAATGTATAAAAATTGAGATTATTTGGTGATCAAATTGATCAAAACACATATTTAATTATTCCATCGAGGGGTACATGAAATCCTAACCTAATATCCCACAAAAATCGTGTCCCACTTCCATGTCCGAACTGGAAGTAGTTGAAGAAAACCAGAAGGTGTCTATTGCTCGGATTTGATGTGTTGGTATGTATAATAATGAGATAAATTTTCATTGATATCTCATCTAATAAATGGATACGAGAATATTCATGGTATATCATATAACATCTGATTAGTACATTGGTACACTTCCAATGGGGAATTATGGAATTCCATAACAATAACAAAAATCATAAAAAAGGTAGAATATACCAGTTTTAATAGGTGTTTCATACATGTATTGTGGCTAGAGGTATGTCATTGGGTTTTGGGAGGATATCAAGGATGATTTGGGTGGTCATTCTATTGAAATGTAGTAGCATTAGGCTACTCATAGTGTGAAAGGGTAATTCATAACATGGATACATTTAGTAAAGTGATAATGATCATGAATGGGGAAGAGGGGTCAAGTAAGGGTTTGGACACAAAATATAGTGATGTCACCACTTGGTTCATTTCATGTAACATGAATTAAAACTTATTTTTATGTGGCTGATGGGTTTATAAAGTATTCACCTCCTCATGTTTCTTCATTTGGGCACCATGTTCTTAGGGGGTGGCCAAACCTCATTCCAGTCCTTCCTTCCCTTACACCTGAGTGGATTATCGGTTGTTCATCATTTCGAATCAATGTGGTATCTTATCCTACATCTTCCTTGATTCTATAAATTCTAGCTCAAAAATTTGAATTCAGTTTTTAGGGTTCTACGTGTAATTATTATACCACATTATTGATAAATCATTTTTCTTCATGGGAATTTTATATATGACTCTTAGAGCATGTCTCTAAATTTCATAAACTAGTAATCAATCATTATTTGATGCAGATTATATTTTGTGGAAGATTTATTTATGGGCTTTAAAAAATTTAGACGCAATTTGTCATAAATTTAGTAATATAGATTGGTGATTTAGTGTTTACTAGGCTTAGGGGTTCGTCAGGAGTGGATCACACCTAGTTTCTCAGCATTCTGGCTTTGTTAGATTACACAATGAGTTTGGCGCCTATTATATCATGATGTATTTTTGGATAAATTTAACTAATTATGTAATTTAATGTTGTTGGACATTAATACATGTGATAATGGACTCAGTTGTGGTTGGTATGAACTGAAGAGAGTTTATTGGACTTTTGGTTGAGGTAAGGACATTGACCTAATTGTGTCTCTTTGTTAATTGGTTATTTTATGTTTTGTGCCTCACTAGTATATTTCCATTTAGCAACCCCATTCATTATTTCATTATTTTATTACAAACATAATATTTGTTTTATTATGTAGGTGAAATCTGTTTCCTCATTTCGAATGATTTGTTCGGAAACCACTGCCATGGACGAAAATTTTTTAGAGCAGAAGGATGGAAAAAGGATAGAACTTCTTAGTTTTTGAACTGTTTGTTGGATAAATGTAATTGTAACCAAATTAAACATTGTATGAAATGTATATAGCAGTGTGTGTTTTGTATTCATGATTTCAAGTAAATTTATGTATCTTTTTTTTTCTTATTTGTGTGTGGGTGTTGTTTGTGATGTGTGTAGGTGTTGTTTGTGCTCTGTGCAGGTGTTGTAATGTGTTTAGGTTTTGGGCAGGTTCTGTTTAGGTTTTGGTTTTGCATAGGATCCTTGGCCTTTATTAGCTCTAGTTAAGCACTGATAAATGGATAATATATCAGCTCTATTTTGAGCACTGATAAATGTAGTTTTTATCAGCGCCTAAAATAGTGCTAATAAAGGTAGTGTTTATTATCGCTATTTTTGGAACTGATATATTATACATTTATCATCACTGAAAATAGCATTGATAAAGGTTCACTTTTATCAGCGCAATTTTTAGCACTGATAAAGGGGACCCCCTTTATCTTCGCCAATATTAACAGCGCTTTTTTATCACTGTTAAAGGCGGTTTTTAGAGTTATCATAAGTCATATTTGTAGTAGTGATACCATGGAAGGGTTTGGTGATACATGCATATACCACATACTATAAACATATAACAATTTGAAAGAAAATCACTACATGTATCATCTCTTGCATAAGCTCATCCCCCTACACCGATCTCTATCCTTGAATAGTAAACCAATCAAGAATCAGAATCTACAATCATCTATTTATCAATACATATAGTCATAATTTCTACTAGGATTCCATTTGGATCTCAAACATAGAGTGTGATACAAGTATCAATAGGCCGCCACCCACAGGTTCTTGGATAGTACATTTCATGAAATATAAAATAAATGATGTTCCATAATTATAAATTGTTAAGAAAAAATAAATAAATATATATATATATATATTTGAATTTTTTCCACTTTGAAACCCATCCTATTTAACTACATCGGCATAATTCATTGAGAATCCCAGTTCACACAGAACAGGCCCCAGAAGAGGATCAGAGAAATAAGAGTAGCATCCACCATATGTAGAGCTAACCATATTGGAAGAATGATAGGGTATGGAAGCCGCAATCGGGACCAGGCACCATGCAGCTTTGTACGGGGAAATGCTAGCCGATCGACAATGCAAGGATGGGAGCTAAGTGATCAATGACGCAGAAATTTGGGGATGGGCAGTTCAAGTGGGCTGGGCCCACGGGTCATGTATTGGGCATGGAATGCCTCTAGGCCTTTGTGTCATGTATTGCAGGTTTGTCGAGCCTTGTGCCTTTGTCCTACGTGTCATGTAAGAGTTTCCCTTAAACCCTTAAAAGGGGGATTATCCATAATAAAAAAAGAAGGCCTTTGGGCCATTCGGGTATAATTCATTGTGTCTATACGACGAGATACTGAAAATTTATGTTGAGTAGAATAATATGCAAGGATGTGAAATTCCCCCAAGATTATGATTTTTTTTAGAGGAAACATCCTCTAATTTCCAAACCCATTGACCATTAACCACATTAAAATGATCGTTTAATTATTAACTCAATTAAACATTTCTTATAAAACATATATTCAGTTGTTCTAAGACCATCCATAAAAATTCAGAAGAGAGTTCCAAGTATATATCTACGGGCCTAGTAGAAGACCAATACCTAGAATTCTATCTTAGGTGACCCAATAATGAAGTCCCAAGTGTCACTATGGAATTGTTTGAAACAGTGGGGAAGAACATCCAAGTTTGTACCCCGTATCTCATGTAGGTTCTCTAGTATGTCTCATGGAATGGTATAATCTTTCTTACATCATGTCCTTATAATGGGCCTCTCCATGTAAACTGGTGTCACTCATTGAGAGGTAAAAACATATAATTCAAGGATATCCCATATCAGGCATAGTTTATTTCACCCCCTATGCATTTACAAATAATTAACAATTCTATAATAAGGGAAAAGATTCCATCAATGGGGTCCTTAATTTGGAACCCCTTGTATTAACCACATCTCTAAGGTTAATCATTTAATCAAACAATTCATTTATAAATTATATAACTAAAATTGACTTTCATTTTAAATTGAACAATTGAATCATAATTGGAATAATTCTTATGGCATAATTTAATATCAAATTCAATTTGTTTATACAAGGATTGTTTAAAAAAATTTAAGCACTGCGTCAATTCATTTTATTCCACAAAATGAATCCATTCAAGGTATAAATTATTAAAAAACAACTCTTAGTGGTTGTTTAATCTATATGATGAAAAGTAATGTTATGCCTCAAGAAAAACCATACCCATTTCATGGAATAAATTCAAGTTGATCTAACCAAGGTGTTGATTCACCACTATCTCGGGTCTCTAGATGTATGGTAAGGTGATCAATTTATTTAAATTAACAAATTAAAGGTGATTTTAGAAGCATCTGGCTTGTAAAGAAATTATTAGTAATATATTATGTGACAAAATGAGGTACGAGAGCCAAGACCACATACCTATTTCTGATAGAGCTTCCCCCATCCATCAATGACCATTTTTTCCATCAAGGTTGGAAGAAATCAAATAAACAGTCAAATTCCATGAAAGTGGGGTAAATGATCTTCCACTAAGATATCACAATAGGGGTTGTGAGAACTGTTAAATAAATGGGAAGAGATTAAATATCTCACCTCTAGTTCAATGAATCTGATAGATATTGAAAAAGATGAAGATCGGTGGAGCAATTGTATTCTCTAACTCTAGAAGTATGAGAGATCATACATCAGGTAGGCGAAGAAGCCTCTAGTGAAATAAAGAATACAGAATATGAATGTGGATTTAATCATTTAAGAGGGGTGAAATAATTAATTCATCGTCAAAATAGTTCTGCGTGATTTCCTAGCATGGTTTCCCAAATAGAGTACCAACCATGTGAAAGGTTCTGCTTGAAAGGGGCATTTTTCATGGTTAGACACACATTTTATCTAACCCTATTAAATATATAAAACCCCACTCTAAAAAAACCAATTCAACACCACATGATAATTTACCTTAGGTCACACGGTGGAAGGTAAACAATTCAGGCCTTGGATCCCCACTATCTACAACCATAAGGTTTATGGAACCCATGTAGGCTAGGAGGAATGTTATATTTTATCCTTGTGGCCCAATATTTTGATCAAATATTGGGGTTCCAGGTGCTGAATGAGATCTGAATTCCCCTGGGACCTTATTTTCCTCATTAGGGTTTCTTATTAGTGTCATTTAATGAGAAATAAACTAAAAATAAATATTCCATTCCTTTTAGAAAATCTGTATTTTTACAACCTTCATTCCTTATGTTAACATATCCCTATGTTTCAATTTTGAGGGTGATAGGACATATTATAGAGAAATATATGTATTCTATTCATGTACATTGACTTACCACTCAAATATCACATCTTTTACATGCCCTAACATAGATATAACTCTAGCTAGATCAATTGACCTATCTCTGAGAGTCTTTATTCTCTAATAAATGAATTTTATTTAACACTCATAAAAAAGGCACCCCCTTATAAGTCAATATCTTTATGTTCAAACGATTTAGATGATTTTGAATGGTATCATTTAAGCTAAGATGCATAAAATACATAATTAATGACATGGTTTGACTTAGTTCCAAAATAATTAGATAAGCTAAAAGCCCGACTCTCTCCACTATCTTGAAACGTCTGACATATTGAGGCCATAATATTCCCTATCTTTAGATTATTCAGTGACCCAATGTTAGAGAAACATAAAAATTGAACTGATTTCCCACCTCAATCTCTAGATGTCTATAGTAAAGATAGGTATAATAATTTTTCGTAGACTGATCTGTAACCATATTCTCCTGAATCAGTTTGAATTTATTTCAACTATCTTGAACAAGATGAGGACTCAGAAGAGCAACCTCCCCTACCTCTAGACAGCATAGTGGTGAATGGTACAACCTACCATAATGGGACTCATACTGAGAAATAATTTTATTTTGTGAATACTATTATTACAGTAAAACAAATATAGAGGGATATGATTTCTATATCGACCTCCAAAATCAATGATGTTGGATCGAAGCATATCCTCTAACAAACATAAAATCTGCTATGACTTCCCATTGGTCTGACAGTGATATGATGTACTCAAGAGAACCTATAAGACTATATCCTTTTTTAACCCTTTCTACAATAGATAAGTAAACTTGGAATCTTGTTTTGTTATTATATAAATGGGATCACCATGAAGTCTCATTATCTTATTGATGTAAATCATTCCAAACTCATTAATATAGATGGTCTCCCAGATTAGTAGGACATGTGAATCCTTGGAAGTACTCTGAAATGTCACCAATTAAACATCATTTCTTTGATAGGATCCTTCCAATCCCATAATGAAGTACATTCTGATGCCATTAAATTTCTTCTAAGGAATGGATTATTTTATATCTTTCCATCATTTCACCAGTGATCTACATTAACCTTCCGATATATGGAGCACTGTTTGATGACACCCGCTATCTTTTTCTTCAAACATGGCCACCAATACTAACAGATGATATCTCGATACATCCTCTGGTGACAATGGTGAACTACCAAAAAATATAAAAAATATTCACTCATCATGTCTTTTATTATTTTATAAGAAAACCAAATAATCCCAAAAAAAATATTAAGGTATAATTCTCTTCAAAAAACACAACATGGAGGTGGTTTATCACCTATGATGTTCTCCTTAAAAACCATTCCCTTATATTCATATATATAACTCATCCAGACCCACTCCAAGGGAGAGGATTCCACTAAAAAGTCTCTGAGGAACACTTAAACCTCCAGGTGAATCTCAGATAATAGAGACATCAATTTCCACTCATAGATGGCCTCCTTGATGGATTTCATATGAGTTTTCTAGATCAAGAAACTATCCATGAAATTACCATTTCAAGGGGTGTAAGCATGATCAAAATCAAACAAATACATGTATTCCACCCTCCTATGTTGTGTCATATTCATGTCTCTCCACATGGAGAAATATTTTATACTTTTATGGTCATTGTACATGTATAACGGATCATCAAACAAGTGGCTCCTCCAACAGCGTAGAGAATGAACTGAGGTTTATCACTCGATGTTTTACGTAGGATAGTTCTACTCATAGAGACTTATATGTAATGATCGATACACTACATCATTATAACCATGCATCCGAACAAAACTGAGCCAGATTCATTAATTATCATAGTAAAAAATATAGCTTTTTCTAGCTCAGGCGGAATCGGGAAGGATGCTGATGTCAGTATTCCCATTAACTTCTAAAAATATGGCAAACATAATTTAGTGTAGTAAAATTTAACACCCTTCTTATTCAATCTCTTAGTTGGTTCTTCTCGGAATGAGAACTCATAGATTAATCACCATTAATATCCAACTAACCCTCAAAATCTGCATATATTAAACATGTTCTTGACATAATCCAAGGAATTCACAACGCACGCCTTCCCTAGGTCACCAATTATGCCTAATTTTGATATGATATGACATAAGTTTTAACATCTCTAAACAAAAATATTCATTTACTATGCTTTGAATATAACTGGTTCCCTCTTAGATTTTTTAGTATGATATTTAGGTTATTTTCATTGTCGTTTCTGCTGTTCAAATACACTGTGATGCTATCTATGATGACTAACATAAAGAGTCACAATATGGGTGGAAAAAATAATACATTAGATCCATGAATAATTTTGTCTATGTTTTATACCAAACGAAATGTGCATATATGTGTACAAGATGTACCTATGCCGAACCATTATGTATGGTTTGTTTGATGGCCTCACAAGAACCAACTGGAATCTGACCTCAAATCAATATTTTGGAAAAAAATTCTCCTCAGAGAATATCAAATAGGTAACATATTTGAAGAAGTGGATAATGTTTTTTCACTATAATCTAGTTTATTCTTAGATAGTCCATGCACAATCAGAGGGTTTTATCAACTTTCTTGGTGAAAAGGATTACTAAACCCTATGATAATGTTTTGGGTCTAATTAAACCTACATCCTAATGATCTTCATGGGTTTTCTTAAGTTCGTGGAGCTCTATAGGTGAAAACCAATAAAAAAAATGAGAACTGCTACCACACTTTGTACAATCTAGATAGTGAACTCATCCTCTCTCTTAGAAGGTAAGATTGAGAAATCATCAGAGAAGATGTCTTTGAAATTTTCCAAAACATGAGGGGATTCAACCAAATTCATTTCATGATAGCTTATAAAGAGACTGACCAACTAGGATGTAACTCTGCCTGTCCTGGTTTACTTGATTCCAACACAACTATCATATATATCCCAATAACCCTTAGGGATATTTGTGAGACCCTTTTTTTTATTTGAATGAATACTGACGGTGATATCAATCCACCTGGACTCAATAAGGCACAAGACAGTCTACCCTGATAATAACGCTGAGGTCATTAATCTAGAGAATTAATAAAATCTAAAGAAAATCATACCAACATATCTCAAAATGGTACTTCTTTCAAGGTTGTATACCCTCATCTCAAACACCAAACAGTGTGTTTAGGGTCATCACGCCACTGGATTACTCTATCGATGGGCCCATACTTCCCTTGGTTGTTAATTATTGAAAAGGGTATAATTCACCAGTATAAAACAAGATATATACTGAAATAGAGGCTACCAGGAGAGTTACTCGAACTATAGATGGCCCATTAGACTACTCTTTTGGAATATGGTGTATAGTATAAAAATTCTTTAAACCATTGTAAGGACCCAGCCTTAAATCATTTTATAATCTTGAATTAAATGAATAATTCACATTGATGATCTTTTCAGGTTTAGAGTTTTAGAGAATTTGGCCATAACTTTTACAAATCAACTTGAATATTAAAAATTAAACACTTCTACTATAACCAAGTTTTCACAATAATAAAACTCCATAAATAAAACAAGAGTTTTTTTCTTGATATAAATCTTCTTGAATACTTCATTTCTAGTAACCTTCACTATAACCTGTGAAAAAAATTTCAAATACTTGGGATGAGCATAAAAAGTTAATTATGGCTTATAACATAATGAAAGGAAACATTTACCCATAAATAAATAAAAATCAATGAAATAGTAATTTTTAATCATATCATACCTTTATAAATTATAATATTTATGAATAACACATAGTAATCACAAATAATAAAATAAATCATGTGTCATCCATATCATACTTACATTGTAGTTATCACAGCTACATAAGGAGTTACATTTTGAATACCTATCATAGTATAATCCCTAATTCTCTTAAGAGAGCATTCATGTTTGCCTCTGTCACATAACCCAATGCATTAGAGAGCTATCTTGAGCTCACCCCCTAGATTTATCATGTAACCTCCCGTATACGTAACAGTGCCCAAGAACGATAACATGTTCGTAACACGTAAAATAAGCATAAAGGAAAATTAAAATTCTCACATATCAATCAAAATATATCATTTATAAATATTGACTTAAAAAATTCATTACCAAAAAAAAATTCAATTCAAAAATATGTAAAGGAGTATATGGTATTTATTTTTATTTTAAAAACATTATGGCATGTTAAGGAATCCAACGATCAAATAATACTCATGTGGCGGAAAGGTCTTTGTCACCACGTACGTTAAAATAAACATTATTTTTTCGTCGTTTAGTAAAACACGTCATTGAAAAAGATTCCCAATGAATAAAATGAAAATTCAAAGGTTTTTATACATCTTATAAAAGAAAATCGTGTATTAGAACAAGATATTCATCAATGAAAAGAGATTGAGACGAATTCCCTTACAAAAATAGTATCCTTTGATTAAGGATAAATCAATTACATAATTATGCATGAAAAATAAAAATACATCCAACATAGGTGGATATTAAGTGTAAAACAATCAGTGTTTATCCACATATATTCATAGAACGGCATAATCAAGAGGTAGAGGTTTAACACAAATAATTGAAATTGGATAAAGAAGTTCCCTTAAACAAATTCGACATCCTAACAATGTCACTTTAAAATTCAGATAATTAGCTGATGAGAGGTAAAAAGGTTGTCTCATCACTTGGACATAAAATTTACACCAATAAGGATATATAAGAACATATCCTAACATAAGAATATGTAAATTAAATGAAATAACAAAAATAAGTCTTTCAAAAAGAGGAGGGTGAAAGGATCCCTTACAGATTTGGGTAACTTCTGAAATGTACAACCCATGAAATAAGGATCATACAATGAAGATGTAAATAACCATAAATTAATGTATATTTCACAAAAAATATAATAATGGGATGTAAATATACAAAAAAAAAAGCAAAAAAGTGGAATATTTATCATGGATCTCAAGGGAATAAAAGTGAGATGAAAACCCCTTACCTCGTTGTAATCAATCGTGTCGTATGCCCAAAAGATAATAACCACCAAATGAATTACAGAATACCATGAATATAAAGTGTATAATGATAATAAAAATAAAATGTAAGTTTAAAATACACCACATTCAATAAATAAGTGGAGAACAATAAAAATATCACAGAATTAAAAGTGAGATAAGAATCTCTTACCTCATTGTCCGACATGACTTGCTTGTATGTTACTTGTTCTCCCAGAATAATAAATATAAGTTACATTAAACTTTCTTATGAATATTTTTTCAAGTTTATTATTCCTTTTATGTTACTTATTACTTTTCTATAAAAATAAATATTTATTTGAGCTCATATCGGACATTTTGTCAATGTTTGGAACATGAGCAAAAAATGAACTTGTTATAATTATAAATTATCCAGGTGGTAAAAAGTCAATTATCTCTGGAATGATATTAATAATTTATATGTCATATATATATCATATATATATATCCAGTATATATATATTTATTTATAATAGTACAAAACATTTGGAGATAAGAAATGAAATGCACCGTTCATGGAGACGGTAAGTCGTACGTACCCATGAATGCTACTTTAATTTCTATTTCATATTTTAATGAAATGAAAACATATTGATTAATAGGTATATAATAATTTCAGTATAATATTTATTTCATATATATTAAATATGTTCAGAAATTATATCCTTTATATGTTCCACATATGGCATGAATAGGTCATATCAATTTGAGGGGTCGGAAGTCTGCATTCCTCTATTGAAATTATCATGTTACCCATTATAGGAACCATCAATGGTTTTCTATTTCAAAGAAAATACAGAATCATAAATAAAAAATAAATATAATATATATCATATATATATATACAGTTCCATCATAATGGCCACCATGAGAGGCGGTAGGAGAAAATTGAACAATCATCATTTCATGAGGCAGTAGTTCGCCGTCCACTGAAACTGTATGTTCTTTACCCATTAGATGGAGGTGTGTGTAATTATAGCTCGAATACATATCATAAAAACATACTCCTATATTTATGATACTGGTGTTGTTATAAAATAATGGAATAAAAATAGTTTTCGGGGTTGGAGAAGTAAAATAAAACCAAATAACGAAAGAGAAGACATTACCTTTAAATCGAGTAGATCCCTTTGGTTTAAACCGAACGTGATTATTTAAGAGATTTATGCCTAAGGTAAGGCCTCTAGGATAAATAGAGGGATCTTGGGACCTTATTGAAGTATATTATGGATGATACAAGGGCTTGAGTAGTGTGAGAAATGGGTAAGAAGTGAGGACTTTTTATATGGGATAAGAGGGGCTCTTTTGGAATGTTTGACAATATTATTTTATTATATATTGATTTTCAGTTTCTAAATGTCCCAAAAACAATAAAGTAGAATATAAGACGTCCTATTATCTAAATAAATTCATCCAATATAAATTGGACACGTTTTTGATATTATTTTTATTTTTTTTCTTATTTATTTAAATCGTTCACTAATGACGTCAACACTACATCATCATTAAGTCACAAAAAATTTTATTTATTTGATGTCTAAAAATCATAAGAAAATTTACCATGATGTGGGAAATATTATTATCTTTCCCATGAAAATTTATATCCAAATATATCAATTATATAACCCCTCATTAAAATTGATTTAGTAAAACAATACGTGTTTATGACATTTTTATTTTTACATTAACTAAAAAGTTATTTATGTCATTATCTTACCCATGTGGCTTCATGGGGGCCCAAAATTGACCCATGGATTGTTTGGATCGTCCATCACTCAATAAATAATGTTAGGACAAATGTAAAGGTAATTTTATATTATTATAACATTATTTTTACTTTAATTACCCAAATTACCTTTAATCGATGTTAATAAAAGTAAAAAATTTATATTCACCAAAAATTATTTTCATCTCATTGAACCACATTATTTTTACTAATTAAAACCAAGAATGTCGGATATTCAAAATTTAATTCACAAAAGTGGTAAAATTTCCTTGAAACAAAAAGGCAGTTTGTTAACGACTACTTAGTGGTTTCACTATTCATAAAATATTGAAGGTTTTCCGAAAAATTCCAAAAATAACTCTAAGATAAATTTGATATTACAAATTAAAAAATGATGTCTTACTTACCAAATTCATAAAATATAATTTGAATTAATTTATTTTATAATTAATTCCCACCGTCAAAACAAAAAGAGTGTTCTTATGAAATAATATCCATCAAATGATTGATACATGTTAATGTCCAATTTCAAAAGTGAAATTACATCCAATGGCCAACACTGGGTTAAATGGTAAAAATATAATATATTTACAATTGAAAACTAATTATAATGTTAATATAACCATATAAATTAATTATTTTAAAAAATATATTTGAATTAGAATAAAATATTTTTCACCCTACATTAAAAAATGAACTTCATAGAAAAATTTCCAAAACATTACACAAAGTAAATTATCAATGTCCCGATTATAAGGAACAATTTATTTGGTCAAATAGAATTTATGAAATTAACAAAAACTACATTTAATGAGGGTTCACCATCAGAAGATGTTAAATCCACCTTTTAAAGAATATTATTGTATTTATGCTTAAAATAGATTTTTTTTCTTATTTTAAGCCTCTATCTTTTATTGGATAAGTGTAAAAACATTTAGAAAACATGTATAATCATATATTAGTTAGTTCATTCTATTCCCACCAATACAGTGGCTAGGTTATAACTACCATAATAATATTATATTTTTTTCTGCACCGTAAGATCTCAAAGAAACTTGTTGTTGCATATTGTGTACGCTATCGAACATAGCAACCCCTTTAAATTAAAATTAATATTTTATTCACAAATATTAATAAATATGAAAATTTCATATTCATTATTTATCCAAGATGTTACATCCTTCTCCCCTTTTGGGAATTGTGTCCTCGCAATTGTAAAATTAGGCTCGAAAACTTCATCAAATTCCCCATATCAGAAAAAGATTCAATAAAACTATGACTTTAAAATAAAGGAAGTGAAGTACAATGGTAACCCGAGTTAACCCATACTAGGATTCCATGTAGAAAAACATTTATATGGAAGAGAAAATAAATGCTCATGTTCTGTTGGAGAGTGATAGAAAACATGATTAGGATAAAGTAAACCACCAGAAAATCACAAACTTGTGATTTGTTAAATAGTCTTCGATTCCCCAGTTGGAAAAGTTAACAAACAATGAATTTTTATGTTACTTTTAATTGAGGAATTTATTTTTGAGCATAAATAAAAATATAAGGAAACATACTTACTTGTCATGTAGACATTCATCTATTACTATATTTCTAACACAAACTCATATTTTCTCAAAACGATGAGTATTCAGGATGACTTTTTCACATTTAGAGTGTTATAATCAACTTCGAAACAATCACATAATCCAAAAAATATGTACTATATATTTAACATGTATTTAGACCGTAACCAAAACCAAATTGTTAGTACATTATTCGATAATTCCCAAAAAGGATAATCTTTTACAAATAGAAAAACTACTCTTAATCTCCAAAATTTGTCTAACAAAACCCAAAGTTCATCAAATACCATTCAATAAAAAGTTGCCCATTAAATTCTTCAAAGTAATACAAACTAATATCGAAACCCAATATCTGAAAAATTTAATCACATTGTCTTCCAAGAGAAATTATAACATTTATCTCCAAATAACATCAGTAACTCTTAAAGTATCATATTGAAAGGTAATTAACCTAATCACATATCCTTCATGATAGGTTAATAATTTCTATATATAACCCAAAGTAAACTTATTATTGATTCATAATATCATCTAACTAAAAAGAATTAGTCATAATAAACAAGGACATCATGTAGTCCAGTGGTATACGATAAATACCCATCACACTTTGGTTGTGGGTTCGATTCTCCCAGCATTGTCCGATGCGATGGGTTGTCACAAGGTCTATGTTTTCTCCTTTTTCAAAAACTATATAATTTTATAACATTCCCAAAAAGAGAGATATTCATTAAAAATATCCATAACATATTTTAACCATGAAGGTTATCTAATAACATTCATTTTGATTCCCAAAATATATTAACCTGTAATTGCCTCATATTTATGTATCATATAAAACCAAATGGTTCTTTGTAACTATATCCACAAAATAAAAGTAAATTATTCCTTGAATAAAATCTTAATAAATCAGACATCAGGGTTACACGTACTATAAAAATACTTCAACTATATTCCCATCATCAAGACAAACTTAAAACCTTTATGCATTTCACAATCCTAAAATCTACCATAACACTTAAATTTCTTCTATGTTGACTTCTTACTCATTCAATGTTCTTCATGATCCATTAACTATTCCATTCCAAATTATTTTAAAATAATGTATTCCTATAAAAAAATCATCAATAATATCATAAGATTCAATAATATCAAAACAAATGTTAATAAATAATCAATACCTTTCATTGGTAATTGTTAGTTTCTTCATCCTCAATTGTAATGGCATTAGTTATTTGTAAACAATTATTTCCACAATAATGGTTATCCAATTCCTAAAACATTTTCGTATATCATGTCTTAGTATAATGACCATGCATTCCACATTTAAAACATTTAATTGATCTCCAAGAAAGAACTTATTTTTCTTTCCAAGAGTCAACTTGATGCATCCTTTTTCCATGGAAGGTTCTTGCTTTATGACTATAATTTCCACATCTATATCATCTTCCTTTCCCAATGAAACATTTTCCTAGGTGTTTATTTCCACATCCTTGACACATATATTTTTTAATAAACTTACCTTCATGATAATTACCTGAACTTATGTAGGTATTTGTTTCTCACATATATGTTTCCTTATAAGAATCATTAATGTTTAGGTTTTCAATCATGACTCTAGAGAGCTGGTTGAGAATAACCATAAGAGTTCTAATTGTAGCTCTCATTTCATTCAATTTCTCATTCAGAAAACTGTTACAGTTTTCTTCACATCCACTAATACATTGGTGCCTGTTAGATCCATCCATTTATTACAACCAAAAACTTCAGTGTGAGTATACCAGTAAAATCATCATATAATATCATTTGAGGAGTTCAAATGCTAATATATAATTATTCATGTTATCATAATCTCATTCACATTATCTAAAAAACTATTATTTATTCTGAAATCCTAACCATTATGGTAATATCATTTGTGCATAAATAATAAAATATCCTCTAAAGTTATCTAAACTGACCTTTGATACCAACTTTAAGGACCCCACATTAAAAAAATTTATAATATTGAATTAAATGAATAATTAACATTGAGTATCTTATCAAGTTTACACTTTATGAGAATTAGGCCATAACTATTACATATCGACTTGAATGTTACAAAGTAGACACTTCTAATATAACCGATTTTTTACAATAATAAAACTCCTTAATTAAAACAAGAGCTTTTTTCTTGATATAAATCTTCTTAAATACTTTCTTTCTTTTACCCTTCCTTATAACCTGTGAAGAACAATTCAAAAACATGGGATGAGCATAAAAAGATTAGTATGGGTTATAACATAAATAAAGGAAACATTAACCCATCAATAAATACATATCAATGAAACCATAATTTTTAATAACAACATACCTTCTGAAATCATAATATTTATGAATAACACATAAAAATCACAAATCACAAAGGTAACATGTGACATCCATATCATACTTACATTGTAGCTGTCATAAATACATAGGGTGTTACATTTGGAATAACCATCACAGTGTATTCTATAATTCTCTTAGGAGAAACATTCGTGTTTACATCTTCCATGTTACCCAATTAATTGGATAGAAATCATGTGCTCACCCACCCTAGGATTATCATGGAACCACCCATATACGTAAAAATGCCCAAAACCATAACATGTTCGTAACACATAAAATAAGTATAAAATAAAAATAACATAACCAAAATTCAATCACAATATATCATCTAAATATATTGAAATAAAAAATCCATTACCATACCATTTTCAATACCAAAATACGTAAAAGAGTATATGGAATTTATTTTTCTTTTAAAAACATTACGCCTATTTAAGGAATCCAAAGATAAAATAATAGTCGATGTGGTAGAAAGATCGTTGTCACCGAATACATTAAAAGAACCATTCTTTTTTGTAATTTTGTAAAAAGTCTCATATAATAAGATTACATTTGAATGTAATGAAAATTAAATGGTTTTTATACAGTGTATAAAATAAAATATTGTATTAAAACAAAATATTCCTCAATGAAAGGAGATTGAGACGAAGTCCATTACAAAGACTGTATACTTTGATTAAGGATAAATAAATAAAATAATTATGTGTGAAAAATATAAATACACACAATATAAGTGGATATTAAGTGTAAAACAATCAGAGTTCATCCACACATATTCATAGAACAACATAATTAATATGTAGAGGTTTAACCCAAAGAATTGAAATTGGGTAAAGAAGTTACCTTACAGAAATTTGACAGCCTAACGACATCACTTTAAAATTTAGAAAATGAGTTGATGAGAGAAAAAAGGTTATCTCATCACTTAGACATAATAATTGCAACAATAATCATATAGAATAAAATATCCCAACATTTGAATATGTAAACAAACAAATATAACAAAAATAAGTCTTTTAAAAAGAGAAGGTTGAAAGGCTCCCTTACTGATTTGGATAACTTTTGAAACATACACTCCATGAAAGAAGGATCATACAAAGAAGATGTAAATACCAATAAATTAAATTATATTACACAAAGAATACAATCATGGGCATTACATACACCAAAAAGTGAAATAGTGGCAAATGTAGCATGGATCTCAAGGGAATAAAAGTGAGATGAAAACCCCTTACCTCGTTCTAATAAATTGTGTCATATGACCAATAGATAATAAAAACCAAATGAATTATAGAATACCATGAAAATAAAGATATTCGTGATAATACATATCAAATGGAATTAAAAAATACACCAAAAGCAATAAATAAGTGGCGAACAATGGATATCTCACAAAATTAAAAGTGAGATAAGAATCCCTTACCTCGTTGTCCCACTTGACTTGGTCGTATGTACCTTATTCTTCCTAAATAATAAACATAAGTTAATTTATACCTGAATAAGAATATTTTATCATGTTTATTATTGATTTTATATTACTTATTACCTTTCTATAACAATTAGGTAATAATTTGAGCTCATATCAGACATTTTTTCAATGTTCGAAACTTGAGTAAAAAATGAACCTGTTATAATTATAAATTTTCCATGTGGACAAAATTCCATTTTATCCAGAATTAAATTCATCATTTATATGTCTTATATATATATCATATATATATCCAGAATATATATATATATTTATAATAGTACATAACATTTTTGGATAATAAATGAAATGCACCGTTAATGGAGACGGTAAGCCGTACGTACGCATGAACACTAATTTCACATCTATTTCATATTTTAATGAAATTAAAACATAGTAATTCATATTTATATTATAATTTCAGTATAATATGTATGTCATATCTGTTACATATGTTCATTAATAATATCCTTTATAAGTTCCACGTATGGCATGAACAAGTCATATCACTTTGAGAGGACGGTAGTCCGCACTTCCTCTAATGAAATTATCGGGTTACCCATTATGGGAACCATATAGGTATGCTATAAAAAAGAAAATACATAATAATAAATATAACATAAATATAATATATATCATATATAGATACAGTTCCATAAAAATGGCCATCATGAGAGGTGTTAGGAGATAATTGAACAATCATCGTTTCGCGAGGCAGTAGTTCATCGTCCATTGAAACAATATGTTCTTTACCCAATAGATGGAGGTGTGTAAGTGTAGCTAGAAATATTTTCATAAAAACATCCTAGTATATTTACGACACTGTTATTGATATAAAATAGAGGAATAAAAAGTGTTTAGGGGGTTGGATAAATAAAATAAAACCAAATAACTTCAGAGAAGATGTTACTTTTAAATCGGGTAACACCCTTTGAATTGAACCAAAAGGGTTTTCTTGAAGAGCTTTATTCCTAAAGTAAGGCTTCTAGGTTGAATATATGCATATTTGGAGCTTATTAGTTCTGATTTGTTACGATCCAACGTCTATAGTTGTGAGAAAAATGGGTATGAATTAAGGGCTTTTTATAAGATAGAGAAGGGGCTCTTTTGGAATGTTCGAAAATATTATTTTATTATATAATGATTTTCGGTTTCAAATGGTCCCAAAAACATTAAAGTCTAATATAATGTGGTATATGTTCTAAAAAAATCATCCAATAAAAATTGGACAAGTTTTAGATATTTTTTTAATTTTTATCTTGTTATTTATTTAAATCATTCATTAATGATGAAAACAATGCATCATCATTGTGTCATAAATATTTTTATTTATTTGAAGTCTAATAATTAAAAATAAATTACCATGATGTATTAAATCTTTTTAGCTTTCCAATGAATACTTATAGTCAGATATATCCATTATATTACCCCAAATTAATTTTTTTAGTAAAACAATACATTTTTATGACATTTTTATTTTTACTTTACCTAAAAATTTATTTATGTCATTATCTTACAAAAGTTGCTCCATGGAGTCCCAAAATTGACCCATGGATTTTTGTGTTCAGCCATGACTCAACTGATAAGGTTAGCACAAGTGTCACAATAATTTTATATTATTTTAATATTATTTTTACATTAATTATCCTAATTACCTTTAATCAAGGTTAATAACAGTAAAAAATTTCTATTCACCAAAAATTGTTTTCATCCCATTGGAAAAAGTTTACTTAATAATGACAACTATGAATGTCGGATATTTGAAATTCAATTTACATAACTGGTAAAATTTTATTTAAATGAAAAATTCATCTTTTTAAATACTATTTAGTGGTTTCACTATTCATCAAAAATTGAATGTTTTAAGAAAAATTACAAAAATTAACTCTAAGATAAATTTGATATTCTGAATTCAAAAATGATGTCTATTTTACCAAATTCAAAAGATAAAAGTTTCATTAATTAATTATATAATTGATTCCTATCGTTAAAACAAAAAGCGTGTTTCTAGGAAATTATAACCATCAAAATATTGATACTTGTTAATGTCCGATTTCAAAGTCAAATTACTTCCAATGGCCAACATTGGGTTAAATGGTAAAAATATAATATATTTAAACTTTAAACCAATTAAAAATTTAATCTATCCTTATAAATAAATTAGATTAAAAAGAATATTTTAAGTAAAATACAATAATTTTCACCATTCATTAAAAAATGAACTTTATCAGAAAAATTCAAAAAATTTACACAATGTAAATTTTGATGTCCCAGTTCTAAAGAATTTTTTTGGTCAAATAGAATTTATGAAAGTGACCGAAACTATATTTAAAAATGGTCATCCATCAAAAGGCGGTAAATCAACTTTAAATGAATATTAGAGTATGTATGCTTAAAATCGAATTCTTTTCTTATTTTAAGCCTCTATCTTTTATTGGATAAATGTAAAAACATTTATCATACATGTATATTCATATTATAGTTAGTTCTTTCCATTCCCACCAACACAACGGTGAGGTGTTAACTACCATAATAATATTATAATTTTATCGTGCAACGTAATATTTTAATGAAACCCGTAGTTGCATATCGGGTATGCTATCGAACATAGAACCAAAATTAAATTAAAATTAATATTTAATTAATAAATATTTATAAATATGAAAATTTCATATTCTTTATTTATCCGCGATGTTTTAACAGTGGCCTTGAGATGATTCTTAAATAACCTTAGTAGTTCTACTCTAATGTTTCTAAAACACTGAGGCCTAACAACCTCATCCATGAAAAACTACTTTTCCTAAATGGCCAGTATAAGACTAACTTACATCCTGGTGTGGTTTCATTCTTCATTTAATTGATGGTGGTGCTGGAAAAGAAACCTTCTCACTAGGTACTAGTGTAAAAGATCGGCAGAATCCCTTTAGGTGATCCATTATGCCGAATGCCAAGAGCATGACATGTTACCCATACATTGGGACATTTTATGTCATGGTATACCACAATAGTGACAATACATACCTATCGGTGTGTTGTACATGGGTAGTATTTCCCCACATGTATCCCTGCAGTATCACGTCATACTGTTGGATAAACAACTATACCTCGAAGCTGAATTTTTTTATTTAACATCATCTAACTCCATCATGTTCCGCTCAGTTATGAGGTCCTAGTTATATTTCTCTGAATGATTATTCATTCAAATGAAATTCACCTACGAGTAGATGGAATATGAAAGAACATCCTCAAATCACTTCATAGTAGTTAGATCATCATCGATCATGGTTGGTGCAAACCATCGTAAATCATTGATGCATGATAAATATTCAATCAACGAGTTATCACCTCATTGAAGTTGCATTAACTCTTGAGAATAATATATTATCATGTTATAATGAAAAAATTATTCAAATTATTATATCTAAATAAATTCCAAGAACATACCTTAATGTCAACCTACCATAGTCAGAACGTCCCACCAATGGTTGGTGGTGTCACAAATCATGTAGGTCATAAGCCTAAACATCTTCATTAGATTCATCTCAATATTGTTGAAGATAGACATCATATATTCTTGTCATGAATCATAACCATTGATATTACATCCCCCATAATGGTTGTAGGATTCATCTGACTGAACTCATAGGTTAAATCTTCCATGGTAGGGGCTGGACTAGGTGAATCCTGAAAAGACTTTATAAATCGAATGATTTTTTCATAGAACTGAGCAACAACTCACACCAGATGATATGTATTAGGTGCCTCTAGTGGTACTATAATAAGTACATTGGTGGATCAGGTCCCATCACCTTAAAAGTATTCTCATCAACACTTTCTTTGAATACTGTATGATGATGTCACAAGGGCATAGCTCTAAAATTTCCTAGTAAAGGACTCAAACATGATTTATAATAGATAGTGAAAGAGATAATGAAAATATATTCACAAAGACATCCTTCTAAAGAAACACACCCCTCTTCCTACTCCTGGATATAGGTTTCAGAAAAGTGAATGATTCATATAATGATTATAGGAGACATATCCTACTACACAATACTTGAAGTCTTAATAGGTCAAGGTCTCATATTACACATACAAGTGGGTGGATGTGAATTTCATTTTAGATATCAACCATACTAATTTTGTAAAAATTATTATAAATTAGGTTATTATAATCATGATACAATTAGTTTTTCTACTGATTCGAACTTATAAAGGCCTATACTCATTATAAATTGAGATTACTACATCAAAGAACTGTATACTATCCTCTACACTAGCCAATGACTGTAACTGGACATGGGTAGTGGTTTGAATGGATGATTTGTTGTTGACACTCACAATAAAAAAAAATGGAATTATTTTTTCAACATATTCTAATTATGTCCCCATGTAAAATACTATCACACTACAAAGCATAAGTAAAAGGGATCAAATAGAAATCATAGGAAAAATAGGAAATTCATGATGATAAGTAGATATGGCATGGAATAATGTGTAAATTTTTAATCTTATACATCATCGTATGATGCATGACCATTATAGAACTTCATATCATTGGATCAAGGTAAATGTTATCAAATTAAAATAATAGTAGTGTAGATAATTTACATTATTGAAAAGTGAAATATGATCAACTGTAACTGCATAAGTGATACCATCATTTACACATCCTTGGTAATTTGGTTTTCCCCCTATATGTGGGTTATAAACTCCCAATAAGAATATTATTTCCAAATTCAAAAATCCTAGTCTTCTATCCCATACCCAAATATAATATAAAAACGAAACATTAATGATACCAATTTTTAGCATCTTGTTCGAGATAACACATAACAATACCAAGAGATGATGGGACACAATTCCTCAAGCATGCCTCCTCAAAATACAGAAGCTCTTGAATAATAATAAGGGCCTTGTGAGTGTCTGTGGGCAGACTATTTCCTCATTGATCAGAGTAGTTCTCATCAATATATATATATATATATATATTAAAAATAAGAAACAACAGAATAAATAAATCAATATATATGAACTGAATTAAAATACATAATCATGAAATCAAATTGGCAATAACCAGATGATTAATATTAAATAGATACAACTGATGATGATTTTATGAAAAAATTAATGTTCATGGGGAAGGGTAAATATGTATATACAATATGAAATCAAAATATAAAAATATTAACAAAACTTTTATGGATGGTATCTTGATCATGGGATAGGTTCACTGCACTAATATCAATCCTATAACTATAAATTAATCAAGAATTGGAATTCTTATGCTTCCCATTGTCAATACGTGTAGTTATAAAAAATTATAGGCAAAAAAGGCAGCCCAAGAAGGTTTAAAAATATCGTAGCAGGGATTGACCCACGATGTCTATGAGAATATATTTTGTGAAATATAAAATAAACAGTTCCCCATAAAATATTAAGTGGAAAACATAAATAAATAAATAAATACATTGTAATAGGTTTTACATGGACACTCTTCATATTAACCTTATTTATCCTAAGCTTGTGATTGAAATCATTGGTTCTTTTAAAGGAAGTGTGAGTGAAATAATAAGTGACAAGGTGGATTCTCCCCATGATTCTGATTGTTCATGGAGGAAAAATCCCTAAATTTATAAAAGTAGTAATCATTAATTACATTAAAACATTCGATTACATTTTAACTCAATTAATATTTTTTTATAATAAAATATAAAAAGTCTCCATGAACGCGTTGATGGAAAATCATAGAATAGTTCCATGTATCACTCGATAGGCTTAGTAAAAGACTAATGAATAAGATTATTTAAATGATGACCCAAGAATGATATCCCAAGTGACCTAATATCATGGTTTTAATTAACAGGAATGAACCTACATGTTTGTTTCTAGTATCTCACGTTGGGGTTTGAGCCTCTCTCATGCCATGGTACAACAATCAGGCCAATGAGCCCATCCAAGGGTTCTACCAAAGGGAATAATTTTCACTAATCTAGAGCTAAAAACAAATAATAAATGGTGATACCAACTCAGACATAACTTATGAGTCCCCTAGTGTGTTACTAAGTACTAACAACTTGAGAAATGGGGAACAACAGTCCATACAAGGGTTCCATAAGTCCAAACTACTTTAATCACCCTTGGAACTAAAATGATTCATTTGTTCACTTAATTATTTCATAACTAGTCTAACTAAAATTTTATTTACCATCAATCTGAACTATTATATCATAATAGGGATAATTCTCATGGATTAATTTTATGTCCAACTCAATTGGTTCATATATGGCATGTGTATAACAATTTAACCACTCAACAAATTCATTTAATTCAACCAAATTAATCATTGCATGGTACAAATTATTAATAAACAACCCTCAAGGAATTTTTAAGGTACCTAAGGAAAGTGTAAGGTAATCCAAAAGTAAATGCATACCCATTGGATGGCATAAATTCAAGTTGGATAAACCAATGGGTTGATTCCCACCAACTTGGGTCACCAAATGCATGGTAAAGCATTAAATTTATTTAAATTATCAAATTCTAAGAAATATTCGATTGGTATAGATCGTGGAACAACATAGAATAATATGTAATTCAATGAAACGGGGTAATATAGACTAATCCACCAACTGTAGCCTCTTAGATCTTCCCTCATCCAGTGTTGACAGTTGATTACAGATAGCTGGGAAGAAATAAAAGAACCCATCAAATGCACTGAAAATAAGGAAAGTTTCCTCACACCAAGATAAAAAAATATAGGATAGAAGAACCATGAAATAGATGAGATGTGATTAAATATATCAACTCTACCTATTTTACAGATCTGATAGTGATTAAAACTAATGAGTAACAACAGTGTTACCTTGATGTCTATCTCTTTCTCGGCGATAGCTCATATATATGATAGGAGAAGAATCCACTATAGAAATAAGTATTGGAATAGAAGAAATGGGTTTAAATCATTTAATATGAGTGAATTAATAAATTATTTCTTAAAATAGTCTCATACAGTTTGGTAACAGGATTATCCAAACTATGCATGAAACATGTGCAAGGTTTTGGTTCAAAGGGAAACTCTAAATGGTTAGGTGCATTTTTTATTTAATCGTTTGAAAAACATGAAAACACATTATCTAAGAACTTTTTTAGCACCACACATATGTGATATTTGGGTCAAATTCTTGTATACAAATAGTAAGGCCTTAAGTGATCACTATCTTTAACTATATAGTTTAGAGAAAATGTGTGTGTCTAGTTGCATGGCTTCTCATAAAGGTGTTTCCTAATTTTTTTCATCAATTTCTGGGGATCTAGGCTTTATAATATCCATAGAAACATCTAATACCTCTTTTTATCATTAGGAATCATTATTAAACCCCTTTTAAGAGTTAATGTAAGAAATAATTGGTTCTTACCTTATAGAAAATCCAGGATATTATTATTTTGTTTTATTTTCACAAGGGTAAATCATCCCTTATTTTTTAATGAAAACCTTGAAATTAATTTCCATACATTAGAATAATGTTTATCATATTAAATTCAATACATGCAATCCACCTAGACACAATCCAATGTGGTGGTCGGTATTTTACAAGTTGTATCAGTCTACATCGGTCCAAATCTTTTTTGACAACTATTATTAATTTTTTCACTCATTGGTTATTGTTCATTCATTCATAGAGATTAAATTCATTCTAGGTATTCCATATATTGGGATGGTATTAAGATAAAATAATTTAAGGACATGAAATGTATATCACAAAGAATACATAACTTAACTATTTATTTTGAACTTATAGTTGTCAGAGAGATGGATACATGAGTGTTTTAGAGATAATTATTAGATTGGAAATCTAATTTTCATTGTTTTAGCCACTGAGATGAGAAACTCATGCATTGATAGAAATTAATTCCCACATGGAGTATGTATTTTATTTTGAGAAATTATTTAACATTGTTTAAAACTTTTTGATATTTGAAATGTATTGATATTTTTTCAAAAGTGACATTTTGAAAACGGTAGGATACTCATACATTGAAAATGGAAAAAAATTCAAAAGAATTGTGTATTTATTGAAAATGGTTTGAATATTGAATGTTTTGAATTTTTTAAAATACTTCTTACAATAGTTAAGATATGATAAGATTAAATTTTTTATGACTTCATTCCCTAGAGAATGAGACATGAAGGGTGTTTTCTGCTATAGAAATGGAATTTGGTAGGCATAGTAAAAACAAATTGGAAGAAGCTGCAAAGTGTGTGGATGCACCTAATACATAAGGGAACCAATTAATTGTTTGTATGATTATATATGTATGTCATGTCATTGATAGTGTCAATTTATGGGATAAACCCAGGAAAGTGGATTATTTTGTTTACTTCTAGAAGTAGTATCCACTCATTCATCAGGTTGATTCAGAACCACAGAATGTAGATTCTGGATTATATAAGATTAATCGAATATTCTATTTCATTTTTACACAATTAGAGATAACAGTCTCATTGGAAATGTACATTCTAGATGATCATTCACTCTAATGGTGAGATTTAACTCTTTAGGATAAATTTGAATAGGAAATTTCAGGAAAATATTTTGAAGAATCGTTCAAAAACAAATTTATCCTCATATGTTCAAAATTTTATGACTGATAGAATTTTACATCATAAAGAATGAAAAAATCTTAGTGATAGAGTATGCAGGTAAATTAATGAATTTAGTCTTATTTTCATATAATGTTTCTTCTAGTGTGTCCTTAAAGGTATCCATTTTCAAAATGGGGTTGTGGCTGTAGATTCCCAAAAAGAGTGTTATGATATATATAATGGATTATATAGAGTTTCTAAATAATGATAATTTGGTAGCAAGGGACATATTAGTAGTTATGCGTGGAGGATGTTTGTTGATACCTATGTGAGATAGTGGGAACTCTAATTCTGGGAGCATGCCGAAGAGGGAAAAATATTTCTAAGGTAGTGGCATGACTCAAAATCAAACAGTTGGGCTAGTGAATCTTCCACCAAAACCCAATTTTAAAGATTAATGTCTCCAATTGGGTTGATTTGGCCACATAAATCTAGTTTGATTGAAAAAACCTAGACAATTCCATAATTGAAAATATTTGGGGAATCTTCACCACTATTCTATCATTCTCCAAAGATAGGTGTTCGAGAAACATATCAGGTGTCAAAATTTATTTATTCTACAATGGAACAAGGGAAACATAATACTTATCATCAGTAGAACAAAGTTAGAAATCGTTATTATGTGAATACCATGACTTCTCAAGTAGAGAAACCTCAATAGGTCAATAATGAATAGAGTGCAGTGAGTTTCCAATTATATGATGCTGATAAAGTGATTGTGGATGTTCAATTTGGACCTTCGATGGTGATAGGTGCACTTTTTTGGAATTCTACAGTTATACAGGATTTGTTTAATACTGGTGAATCGCATTCATTTACTACTTCTTGTGTCATTTATTTTCTTAGTTTGAACGTTGATATGATGCCTTATATTTATAAACTTCAAAATCCTCACGTTCAATGAGAACATAGATCCTTTATGTGTAATGTATATTCTATATTTGTTGATAGATTAAAGTTGATATGGAATTTATATAGGACTGAGACAGATGTTTATGAAATAATCATGGGTATGAATTGGTTGATTGTGTTTAAAGACCACATAGACTGTTATACTCAAAGGGTTAGTTTTATGACTGATGATGTCATAAAGGATCTCATTAAACGAGACCAAAATTAAAAGTTAGGTTGAACAAACTTGCTGGAACTAGTAGTTTGAACGGTATCAAACTAGTTGGTAGCATTGGCATTGGAATTGGTGGAGGATATCAAAAATAGTATTTTTCCTAATATTTTTTTTGGATTCAGGTTGTTTTCTCAAATATTTATCAGGTTTTTTACGCACAATATAAGTGTAGTTTATGATTGACCGTCTCCCAAGGACTAGTTATATTTACCTTCCATATTATTATATAAAAACAATAGAATTAATTAAAATTATTGACTATTTTAGAATAGTTATAAATAAGAGGCATCATTCAGCCTAGCATGAATCTATGGAAATTACCAGTTATGTATGTCAAAAAGGATCATGGAACACGTCAATTATGTGTGAATTATCATACTCTTTTCCAAGTTATGATAAAGTATTGGTACCACTTAAACACATTGATGTTACATTAAATAAATTAATGGATTATTATTGGTTCTCTAATATTTGTGTTCTCATAGTATATCACTAATTGCATGCTTGGAAGAATAATATTCAAAAGATATATTTTATGAGAATATATGGACATTGAAAAAATGAGGTTATTCCTTTCGGTCTTACGAATTCAATAGTAGTGTTTATAGATATTATGAATCATATATGTAAAAGATATCTAGTTTTTTGTGGTGTGTGTAGAAGAAATATTTGTGTGTTCAGGGACGTCGGATAACCAGGAACAATGCTTGGCGATAGTGTTGAGAATCGTTAGGGATCACCATTTGTATATAAAATTATAAATTCTTCATTTTTAGATACAATATGTACATTTATATGGAAGCAGAGATTATTAATATTGTGTTTTCTTAAATCTAAATTATATAAAAGATGTTATCTCTTATAATCTATCAAATATTTCTTCAAGATACATAGTTTCCTTGGATTGTATGTTTATTATCGAAAATTTGTTTGTGACTTTTCACAACTATATTCATCATCTAATGCTTTTATAAGGAATCAATTTCAATTTGAATGGATAGAGTAATGTTATAATAAAATTAAAGAATATAAAATTTCGTTATATCAACACGGATCCTGACTTTTCAGGAATTTGGATACTGTTATGTGGTGTATTATGATGCTTTTAGATCTAGTTTGTAATGTTTTCTCATGAATTGATATGATGTTGTTGTTTATGTCTCATTAAATTTAGTGTTTCGGTAGAATAATTAATCAACACATTATTTAGAGTTTGGTTTTTGTATCCCATTAATTGAATATATAGTTTTATTACATATTTTGTGAAAAAATTATGGTTTTTACAACTCATAATAGCTTACAAAAATTTTGGCCACAAAAGGATATTCATTTGAGACAAATAATATGGATGAAGAATCTCCAAATATATGAATTTAACTTGATGCATACACTGGGTAAATTAAATTCTATTGTAAATTCATTAACCATAAAGACATATATTAAATAGTAAAATGAGGCTTCAGAACAATGGTAGTTGATGTTGGTGATACCTAACCTGAACTCCAACTTTAATGATTGATGTATTGAAATAATTTTATTTTCAATTTCATTTATTCCTTATTTGGTCGAGTACGTTAAATAGGATCATACATAAGATTCATGATGAATTTTAATGAAGTCTAAATTCAATGGTGGGAAAACCATTGAGGTATGGAAGCTAGATGGAACATCAATTTTCTGGTCTCTACATCAGATGTTCATAAGAATGTCTTTCTAGGAACATCTAATTAATTATTAACACCATTCGACAAAGTTTTTACATATAATAATACATAATATGTATAAGGAATTGAAATCATTGCTTTTGTGGTTTGATAGAAAAAGAATTGTGGATGAGTTTGTTTCAAGTTGCCTCACCTATCAAAAGGATAAGACAAAGCACGAGTGAAAAAAAGGTGTGTTTCAGTTTTTTCTAATTATTATTTGGAAATGGGAGAAGATAGACATGTATTTAATGATAAGTAGACCAATCATGGGTTTGAATCATGATTCAATATGTGTGATTATAAATAAACTAAAAAATTCATCTCATTTCATCCTTACTCATGAGTCTCATATAGTGGAGATATTGTCTAATATCAATACCTAATAAGTGGTAAAGAGAAATGGAGTACCAATTTAAATAGTATCAAATAGAGATATGGTGTTTACGCCTCATTTCTGGGAGTCCTTATAAATATTCCTTTTGAATCATTTGATAATGTGTATGGTTCGTCATCCTCATATGGATAGACAATCCGTAATAATGATAAAAATGTCAGATGACATGTTGCAAGCTTGTATAATGGATTTCTTTGGCTCATGAGAAGATCATTTACCATCAATCAATTTCTAATTTAAAAATGGGTTTTAGGCCTTGATATATATGGATCATTTTGATTCAATATATGTAATTCATTGTAGTTATCCACTATGTTAAGTTAAAAAAGGAGATACATCATTGGTTGGATTGAGCATTCTCCAAGACACAATGAAGAAGATACATTTGATGACAATGAGAATATAGAAGGTTCAAAGATGTTAAAAATCATATGTGGATCATCATCGATGGTCATTGTATTTTGAGGTGAGGGTTCTTGTGTTCTTTGTAATCTCTCCAGGGCATGGGAATCATTGTTTTTTTATTCATGGAAATTTATCTCCTCAATACATAGTCCCTTTTTACAGACATGAATGGTTTGGTGAGGTTGAATACCAATTGGATTTTACACTATGTATCAATGAAGTCCATAATGTGTTTCATGTATCTCATTTGAAAAAGTATCGACTATGTCCAAACCACATGATTCAATGAAAATATGTTAACCTACACATGAATTATTTATTGGTTCAAATATTGGTATGTCTTTTTTATCAGAAATAAAAATAATTTCACGGAAAAATCATCAGTATAGTAAGGGTTTCTCGGAAACATGGTCATATTTAAGAAGAATCTTGGGAATTGGATAAATAAATGGTTAATTAATAGAGAAAACTATTTCATCAAAATGGTTGATTTCTACTTTATGACTATAGAGAATCTAATGATGGGAAGAATTTAGCACCCATGGTTTCAAGCAAGTAACAATTTATTAATGTATATTATGAATGTAAGGTGTTTCGGTGACCATTAAGATGGATTAGAGGAATTTTTAAGTGTTTGGGGGGGATTTTTGCGAAGGCTAATGGTTTGAGAATGGATTGTAGAAACCATGCATATCCTTTATAAAGCCATTCAAATAGTGGTAGTGGGTTCATCGTAGTCACATAGTATGGCCAAACCATGCAGCCACCCTGGAGTAACCACACAATGTGGAACATATGGAAATACATTATTGTCACATGATTGGTGTATCCATGAAACCAAACCATGTGAAAGGTGTTGGGAGGTAGTTCTTGGCACATGATATTCATAACCTTGTGACTGAACCATGAACAGTTAAAAATAGACCTTAAATTGTTCCTCACTCCATTTTACTGCAAAAACTCTTATTTTACACTTCATTCGACCATGATTCGGGTTTTCCTCCTACCAATGGTTGTGGATAATTTCCCCATCAATTCAAGAGAAATAAATTGGAAAATCATGGTGCGTTGAATTCTGGATTGCTTGGTAAGTCTCTGTTCATGGTGGTGTTTTTAGATATATTATTCTTCCCTCTCCCGGATTCACAGATATGTTTCATTAGGGGTAGATATATGCTGTTTTATTCAAATAATGACTATATTATATGTTTTGTTGTTAGGTATGAAGACTTATAGTTCGTTTTTTGATATTCAACTCGGTTTTGTTGAGGATTTCATGTTTTTCTTCATTTTCATCACAATTTCATAAGTATGTGGCTACAATCTCAAATCCACGTTTTAAAAAAGGAAGGGTAAGTATCAAAATTTTGGAATTGATTGAATTTGATTTTAAAATTAAAGTCAATGTAATTGTAGAAACCCTCTTTAGTGATCTTTTGTGTATTTCTTAAATTGTGGAATTTTTTATAAAAGTGATGTGTCAAATGAATTTAAAATGATGATTTAAAAATTGTATTTTTTGTTTAATTTGTGGGAAATGTTATTGAGGAATGGATATCAATAGAAATTGTTTTTTCAAATGGTTTTTTATAATTATGTTAGCATAGTTTTGGTATAATTGGTTGGTGTGTGTAAATTTTTTTGATGTGACCCTGGTTAAGGGGCATGTACCATTAGAGTAAAATGACATAACCCTATAGAAGGGGTGTGTTCTATTGGGGAACCTATTATATGGTCACCTTGTGGTAATAGAGTAGATCAATAAGAAACCATTTAGGAGTATGGAATTTTCATAGGATTATAAATCTATAGATGTGTGGATATGTGGATATGTTGAATGAAATTCTTATGAAAAAATGGAAGATTGAGAAATGGTTTCAAGGAGTTGTTTTGTTACATTCCTTGGAAATGGAATTAGATTAGGAATTTTTTTCCTTTATAATTTTTATATATTATGTTTTAAAATTATTAAAATTGGATTATATAATTTTATTTGAAAAAATTGGTAATATTATCTATCCTGGTGTGGGAGTAGAAATTCCATTTGGGAAAAACTATTGAGACTCATTACTGCCATTTTTTAGGAATGTTGGTACTTTCATAGATATTTTTTACCAATAAATTGGTAAGGGAAATGTATCTCATTTCATTAGTGAATCTTCATGATAATTTATTTCGGGTTGTAATGTTATAGCATGGGTCATGTTGGGAGATGTGGAGTTATTTCTTTAGTGTGCTTGAGCTTTGTGGTTTAGTCTTTTTTTATGGTACTCTGATTTGATATTGGTATAGTGTGATATTGTTGTCTATTTGTAATACATTAAGTGGTATTACATTGTTATCATGAATCATATAGTAGTTTATGTTATAGCTTAATCGGTTGTGTTACTTTATTTTCAATGTTAACAGCATCCCCCATCCATTAATAAAGCCATTGGAATTTATTACAATCCATTTTCATGTTGGGGATATTGCTTATGGCCATGTATAAATTCATTGTCCACATCATCCAATGAGTATGTGTGGGATGTTACACTTCATTACTGGAGCTTCATTATATGTGCATTCTCTATCTTCAATGAACACATACTTTATGTTTCATATAATTTCATAAATTCAAATCCTATTATATATTTTATTAATTTCACTAAATAGATCAAAAATTCTCAGCCTCAACTACTAAGAGGAAATTCATACGGTCTCATCATTTTAAATATTCATAATAAACTACAAATAAGTGTATGTGTCTTTTCCTACTACATTTTTTATACATTCATCATTAAATTATTGATAAAATTATTGTTTCAAATGGATCATCAAATTATAATATTAATTCTTATTATATGAATGTATTCGTGGATTATTGGGAATAAAAAAGGGAATTTTAGTGATATTAACTAGAGAGTACGATGGAATAATGGTACATAATATATTCTGTAATTAAAATACAAGAACTTTAAATGTATCAACTTCTTAATAGTATCTTGAACAATCAACCATGGTGCTAAAATTTTTATTCTTTATAACTGAATATAATTAATTTTTCTTCATCTTTTTTTATAAATAATGAAAATATGAACAAAACTCTTTACCTGACCCACCATTATTGGGTTACATCCATGAAGAATGCATCATCATTTTTTCATTAACCAAAATAACTATGTTTATCACTTATTATAATGGTTCATGTTAGGTGACTCCAGTACTTAGGATAACTATGTTACATGATTTTGGGAAAGATCAATATATCCTAATGGGAACTCCCTTGAATTCACTTTTATTATATATTTGAAAATGGAATGGATAACATTAATAGTGTATTCACATGTATGTTTCTTATCTTTAATCACAAACAAGTATTTCATCTTTTCATATTAATTTATAATAAATACTCCATTTAATTTATATTGTCCTTATTCATTATCTGTTGTGGAAACATCTCGACGTATGACATTATTCCAACTAGAATACCTCAATAACAACTTCACTTATTTGTAGAAACATAAATAATATCATTATACTTGGGGATTATATTAAAAAACTAAAATCCTTCAAGATTATACTCCCACATCTAGATCAAAGCATTATTCCTCCTTTGAAATTATGATATTAAATTTCTTCTCTCTTTTGATATGACATTATCCGAAACTACTATATATAGCATTATAGATAATTAAAATCTCTACATTCAATGCATTGGTTGGTATTGAATATTATATTTCTCTGGAGCATGCTATATGACCGTTGTACTTAAATGGATTATATTTCTCCAAATAATATGTGTTAGACACAGTAGAACTAAAGAATTATGTCATCATCATGTAGTTCATAAAGAATGTACCATAAAAATAGCACATTCCTAGCTCAAGAATGGTCTAATGAACTATAATGTAAAACCTCCCATTTAATATATTCAATGGAATGACTAAATCTAAAATTGTATGCTTACCACTCATTATACTTCTCTGTGTCTATGTTAACAGTTCTATAGGGTTCCCTACTATTGTTAACCATATCCACAAAACTAGGTAATTAACTCCTCCATAACTTCTGCAGGATCTCCAGAATGACCTTATCTAACTGATTCTCATTGAAAAATTGATTTTTTAAAGTACACAAAAATGTGAATTGGAATATTTTAAGAATGGAAACAATTTAATACAATACATCTAATATATTTAGACCTTCCATGGTGCAAGCTATATATGTGGTGTCAATTTCATCTTCCTCATGGTCATTGTGGTGTAACTATATATGTTATTCCATATAAATCTCTCAGTCTCTAGTGTCATTAAAAATAATATGAATCCTATTCTTTGAAGTATCCTTCATATGTAAACATCAATGTAATCTTATATGAGATCGGTTTTACCCTTGTTTAAAAAGATATCTCCCATGAATGAAAATTAAATTTTTATTTCAAAATAAATTTTGAGGGGAAAGTGGGAAAAAGAAAAAGTTGCCATCAAGTGTTATATACATAGAGAAATAAATTGAACAACCATTAAATACGATACTAATATAAATGGATCAAAGGACCTTATATAACCCCCAATGAATTTTTTTACCTAATTTCTTATTCATCGTTTATTCGGTCTACAAAATGATTTCACATCTTGTCCCGTGTCTGGATATACTCATTAAAATTGATGTTCCTTTCATCGAATCCTTGTTCCAAATTGAGATATTTTTTATTAATCTACACCCATTATCCTTCATTTATATCAACTCAAATTATTATGTCATAAAATATATTAATATCCTCATATAAATTATTGTTCTCAAATTATCAATTTAGAATTACCTCCTTAGAGTGGAAAATGTTTTCCAAAAATTTTTCTTTCTATTCATTCACCTTTACATCCATACAAACCTTCTATTGTTCAATAAAATCACCACAAATGGATAATTTTTTCTAAGTACAATGTCTGAAGTATTCTAATGTTCATTTTCCTAAGGCATGGGCTCCCCATCCATCACCTTGTTCCTTTGGATAGACATTATTTCCTCTGTCCCCCAAAACATAACCCTATCCACATCATTGTCCCATGAGGTGTCTCTTATGAATTACTCCTCATTGGTTTTAGAATATTTCTGTAATCCCTATGCTGCTATATTTTCATTTTTGATTTAATTTTATAATTTCCAAGAATAAATCATCCCTTTTTTGTTACTTATTTTGAATGATAATATTTTTCCACCTATTCATATTCTTTGAAATTTTACTCAACATGAGAATATTTAACATGGTCATTATCCACATCAATGACAATATATATTTACTGTTATTCTAATGATTCCATTTCTACTATAGGGTTAGATCCAATAATATTTTCATATTGTTTCTTCATCATTTTTCTAATAGTTTCACACCCCTCATTATCTTCATTTGTACCGGTGGTTATTGGATTTCCCTACTAAAAATTTATATGGAAAGTACTAGTAGCTCTTGATTTAGTGATCATCAGACCAAATGGATCCATGTTATTCCACAATAAATACCGAAGTTTGTTGTACACTGCTACTTTTTTTATTGGCACACCTAGTATGATATTCATTTCCTTGAGTATTTAATACCCTTTGATTGTAGTACTGTAGATATAAACTCAAAATATATGTTATAGGTTTTTAAATACTAACCTTATTTTTAATAGGGGGATCACCTTTAAAATAACTGAGGTACCTTTTTCCTAACTAGGGGATAAGGTCGTCACAGTTTAAGTATATGTCACCACACCATTATACTAACGTCGACTATAATTATCAGAGATAACATTTCCATCAAATGAAGAGTAATAGATAGCCTTACCATTACCCATATGTTTAGGGTGATATCTATTTCAAATATATGAAATATTTATTGGGTACTGAAATTCATGGTAAAGGTGACCAAAGCTCAATCATGCAGAACAATAATCAAACAATGACACAAAATCTAATAGTTGATGAAATAAAAAATCTTCTCCAACCACAATCCACACTGAATCTACTAGGGGATTGAATACATATAGTTCATCACATATATTAGTTTTCAGAGGGTTCTATAATCATAATCAATAAATTAATTTACCAGATTAGCTATGTTTTTTTAGAATAATGAGAATTTTCAAAAGAAGGGGAAGGCTTGGAAAATAGACACAGCTCGCCCTGTAAGGAGGATCATGCTTCACTTAGAAACCATAGTCAAATATAAATAAAAATGTAATGAATTAAACATGTTGTTGACCTTTAGACTAGGAATAGGGATGTCCATTTTCTATCTCTACGATAATGATGAAAATTAGAGGTTCTAGTGAGATTATTATCATGATCTACTTCAAAACAAAAGAATTTTTGATGAATATGTAATATATATCTATTGAAAAGATCCCCATACTGAATCTAGTAATCAATGTGGAACCATGGAGAGACTATACCTCAGTAAATTCTAAGAGGGAAAGATAAATCTTTGGGGTTCTAATGTGTAGTGAGGGGACCATTGGGATTAGGTATATCTAGATAAAATCTAGGAATAATGGAAGGAATAAATAAGGTGTAAAGGGTTCTAGGTGACCTGAGGTAGGACATGTGACCCCCCCCCCCCCCAAAGAGGAAGGTGGGGCGACACATCTATCACTTCATTGTAGGGAATGAAGATGATCTCTGAATCATGGATGAGGACCACATTTTCCTAACATCATTTGAGATCTATGTGATTAACCCTTATGCATATATTATTTCACCTTGGTGTACCATTGTAATACATATCCTAATAACTCCACATCCCATATCCCAAATAGCTCTAGGATTCCCATGGAAAACAATCTAGTATGCTTCCACCACATGCCAAATGTAAATAATAAGGTCTTCTTAGGGACTTTATTTTAGTACCGCTATGTGACATTTACCACTGCCTTTGTGTTGATTCCCTATTGAGCACACCAATACATCTAGGATTACTCATACAAAGGTGTGTGCTCCCCTGCCTCCAAGATACATTCAGCCAAGTAGAACATACTGGTTACCCAATGTGTTTGGGTTGTATCCCACACATGCTAGTTTGAGCCATTTTGGCTAAGGTGCCAATGGTGGACTTTTTTTGCAATGTTAATCATTCGTTTATTCATAACCACAAACATCATTACATAGTCATAATGAAAATTTCAGGGAAGTTTTTTGTATTTATGCATCAAAATATAATCTATTAAATATCCTTTCTGGATGAAAAATATTCAAGATAATTAACATGAGTTTAAGCCTTAGTTAGAAAATATCTCATCTCAATACCCCAAACCTATCCATAAAAACTATACGGTCTTCTGTAACATAGTCCTTGAACATAAATTATGGAATGACCATGAGCATAACCCCATAGACATTCATCAGATATTCTTCACATAAACATGATTATTAGTAAATATTTCTGTCTACAACATACCATGGACAATATTTTATGGGAACCTATAATATCTCAATTAATAATTTAACACATTGGACATCTATAACATGTATTGTCAACAATTCTATTATCAGAATTACTATTTAATAATCCTACATTTTCTATTAACAACACAACACGCATATTTTACATCAACTCTTGCCATATTATTGTTATGAAATCCAACATTAATCCATTGTGATTTATAATTATATCCCCTTTTTATTTTTTTATAATACATATTATTTTTTCCCCACCAACTTCAATTCACCATGGAGGAATCTTCTGCTGATAAATGATAACTTCTTCTTAGAGAAGGAGATATTTTCTTCTCCCTATTTTTTTAAATAAATTAAAACAGACTTTCAAATGTAAAAGGTTAATTCAAAACACCCTTCAAAAAATATAGGGACTTTTTGTTCTTTTGTCCCTTAATTTTTATAGTTAATATGATCTTTACATCATCTCCCTATTAATATAGGAAATAATTCTGGGAAATATAAACACCATCTATGGGATATCTACCTCACTATAATTTTGGGTATTTTTTCGACCTATTTCAAAATATTTTCATTCATTGGAAAAAACCACATGTTCATTATCAAAATAATATGAAACCATGTGTTAAACAATTCAATACATTTTCTTATTGTATTTTATTAATATATACATTGAGTTAGTTTACTAATTTTAAATTATCATGTCAATCAATCTTCTAATCATACTATGTTTAATATAGTTTATTAAATAATATTTTTATAGTGAATAACAAGAATTTTCATGTTACTCTTGAATAATATGAAACATACATAACATGTTTGGATTTTATAATTTAAAAATACAACCTATGATAATCATAATTTTACAATAAACCATTCATATATAATTTTAATGTTATTAGTTGTTCAAAATAAACAACATGATGAATCAATTATTTCCAATTGATAACAATTTTTACACACATGTTATAAGATTGGTTCATGTTTAAAAAATGATATCATTTGAACTCCATACCATTTGGATCATTATAGGCTTTTATAACATCTAAAAGGCTTAATTTCATTTGTGGATCAATATAAATCCACCCTAGAATTTTTTTTATTGATTTCATTTGTATATCACCTATTACTATAAATTAGGGGGAACATTTTCTAATTTTCCATAATTTTAAAAATCCCCATCCACAAGTGATTTTCTGGTATAATCAGGGATTCAATTTTAAAGAATAATATCACATTATTCATATATCTCCCTTATGTTTTCACTTATTCATAAAAAAAATAGATAACATGGGTAGTGGGTCACATTCATGTTCCTCATAATAAGGAATATGGTTGGTCAAGATTATAAATTCTATATACATATATATTTCCTTACGTATTTTTCAGAAATTAGAAAAGTAATGAAATCATATATTTAAATAATCATCAACACTTGAATCAATACAACTCAACCTATAATAAAGTAGTCTCCCTTCAATTATAAAACATTCAAATTTCCATTCATGCTTGTAAAACATTCCACCCAAACCTTTATTAGTATTTTATATAATTGTGGAATTGATCACACGTGAACAATTAGATTCATGGGTTGAATAAAAAATGAATCTCATATCTGTATATTTTCTCAACATCATCTTACTCTATATCTTCTTATTAGTTTTTGAAGGACCAAATTATAAAATATCTTCATTGATGGAAAAAAGTTGAATATTAGAAGGAATATTAAATAATGGTCTTATATAAAAATTATCAACACCTTTTGTTATAGCTATAACAACTTATTTTTTATTATATAATTGTCATCATTTACTCAAAGAGATTTTTTGTGACAGCTCATATTTTTGTGCATTCTACACCCCTTATTGAGGTTCATTTTCATTCTTTGAAACATTGAACATATTTTACATCATACATTATACATGGTTTTGTAATCTCTATGTGATTCATAATAGTGGAGTTTTTACTTATAAATTATTTACTATTCCATGAATTTCTTTATTTGAAACATTGTTCCATATGACTTAGCTCAGAAAAAATGAAAAATGTACAATAAAAATCATACATAATTTTTCCTATATTTGATAAAAAAATTTGGAACTATCAGAGTTATTCTAATAGGATTTGTAATTTTGGCTTCAATTTATATAATCCTAATGTGTCCAAATATTCCAAACTAAACATAAATAGGTTATTTTATCATTTAAAGAACCACACATCCAAATTTTTCATAGTATAATACATTTCTTCTTGATTTTACATTAGAAATTCTATTTGTTGCTGAACATGTAAATATGTTTTTTTATGTATCATTAAAATTTATCTAGTTGTATTCAACCTATCCATATTACCTCTCATACTTCAATAATTTTCATTTAATTTTTCATCACAATTATTTATTTCTGAGTTGGAATATTTCAACGACTGTGTTCTTTCTTCAAATTTATATCTCAATGAGGGCTCTATCTATTTTATTTCCTTTTCCATGGAAATTTATTTATTAATATCTTGTTAATCATATTGAAGAATAATTCCTAATTCATTCAAATCCATTCCCATTTTCTATATGCTGAAATTTAAGGGCCCTTCTTCATTATTTAACATCATCTTTCAAAGGATAAATATTTAATCATTGAATGTACAATACATGCATGATAATACATTGATATTCATTATCATCCCACAAGGATTCTTTGGAATAGAATCTTGATGTTTTTCCATTTTATCTCCTTTATCACTTTTTTTTCTATCACCAATAGAGAGTCCAAAATTTCACATCCTTTCTCCACATGACTGTTAGAATCAAATATAACAACATATTAAGGTTTTACCTCTACTAGAGAACATAACTTCAATTATGATTTATTATTATTATTATTTATATTTCCTTTTTTGATAAATAATATCAAAAATGGATTTTATACATCATCTATAGATTCATTCCATTGAATCCACATGTTCGTAGAGAAGGTAAAACGATTCATCTCTTTGTGAATGTCTTCCTCAAGTTCCATCATTAATTTCTCTTTAATTGATTCAACATATATAATTATTTAATTGATAATTGTTGAAAATTATCAATTTTTGTACCAATTAAATAATCCATATTCTATTATATCTCATGAAACTCTAAGAGATTATTTCATGAACTATATAAACTAATTTTTTTATGTTTTGAAATTAATTCCATCAAGGAAGGTCTCTTTCACTATGGATGAAAACATAAAAACACATTAGATTAATTCAATGAAATACAAAATAAAAAATAGAGCTTATACCTCAAATACCAAATGTTCCTAATAACCAATGTATTTAGAGAGATACTATACTATGTTGGGTGTGAATCGGGGTACATGAGGAGTTATGTAATTAAAACACTTGAACATTAAATTTATCACATTATGAATAGTATCATGTCCTCTAAACCATGATGGTCACTTTATTATAACCATTAACAGGATATTATTTTTGTTACATTATCTTTTTCGGTGTTCATAAATAAAATAAACATGAAATTGAGTATTTACATGGTTCACACTTATAAGGATATGTCAATGGAGCATGAAACAACAATGTGATCTGCACTAAAATTACTATGAAGCTCTTTGGTTGCAAAGGTTCATTCTAGGCCATTCCTTTGAATAGGCTCACTAACTAAAAATGTTAATATATTTATCATTTCATATAAAGGGTTACTAAATAAAATTTCATTTAATTGGATAAAATTTGAGAGAAATGATAACCTTTGTAATTTATTGACATTTTATTCCCATATCATGTATCACTAGCATATATTAAATCTTATTTTAGTAATTGAATCTCTATTTAGTTTGATAGGGATATTTTTCACCTATTGTACAAAAACATTCATGTATATTATATTTTATTTATAATAACTCCATAATAACATCACATTTTTGTTTCAATGGAAAACACCTTCTTCAATTTTTAAATATAATCGATAATTCCAATCATTTGAGACTCCAACCCCTCATCTGGAACAATGTCTTCTTCCTCCTATGAAATTATAATATTTAATGTGTTTATCATTTAGAGATTTCAACTTCATAAACTAGTACCGACATATATATAAAAACTCTGATATCTTTATTTTAATCAATGGATGATATTTAATATCCTCTTTATTGTGATCATTCTATGTTTACCATATACTTAAATAGGTCATAATTAACCCTATGAATCCATGTTGGACACCCATAATTCACGGAAAAAACATCACTTTCTTCAGTTTTTGCATAAATATCCATCAATCTTCAAATTTATCGGTTTCCATGTGGTCAACATTACTAAATAGTAACACCTACAATTTTGAAACGTCTACATCATGGGCATATCTACCACCATGTTGTATATACAATTAAAAAATCTAGTTGTTGGGTTTATAGTTCCTATGATTGATCCTATATTTATTACTAGATCCAAAATAAATCATCCATTAAATATCCCATTACACTTTTATGTTCGATAATATGATCTCCTCAGATCGATTCTAAAAAAAACTGGTTGTAGTGTTGACACAACACTCTTTCATCATCCCCAGTCAGAATAGAGATGTTTAAATTATTAACATCTATTGAATTTTGATCATACATGAAGTAAATTATATATGAGTCATGTAACACTCCTTATATATGTTCATTTCCTCAGATCCTTCTATGGTGTGTCATTGACACATCAAAAAGTCCAATGGATATATATCTATAACGTAAACCCAAGTATGTCATATATTTATTTTTATGGTGTAGACACCTCAGAGTAACCTTACATGAGATTTGGTATACACTTACATAAAAGTTGATCTAATCTTCCACATAGTTTCTTACACATTATTGTACTGGCTTCCTACATAGATGAAAAAATCATAATTCATTATAAAAATCTCTTCTATATTTCCCACAGAATTAAACCCTTATCACTACCACTACTCACCCGATGCGGGTAACAGAATAAAATCCAATACTCCTCTATGTTTCCTCCCTATGAAATGGAACAATTACACCACAATATCACTATACAGTGCAGAACACAACTTCCATGTGCACTTTTACCCACATTCATTGTTTCATTCTTACTAGCCTAGATAGCCTTTCCAATTCCACTGCATGATCATGTTTTCACTAACAGATGAAAGGATGAGATAGAATGACAGGAAATATAAGATTGTCCAAATATTTTTTCTTCTATATTTCATTATAGTGTAACATTCAATACTGTGTTGTTCTTAATGTTACTACAACATGTTTATTTTTTCAATTTTTACACCACCATAACCTATAATACACATCCTTCTCTACTATAAAAACATTTATTGTGTGGATTATAATCTATGGATTATTGTGATAAACTCCAATATCAACATTCTTACTATAGTCTTTACTATGGTGTGGTATTGTATAGAATACTCCAAGAACATTAGTTATATAATGCTAACGATATATCAACCTGTCCAATCCACACTTTTTGACACACAAATATGTACATCAATAAAAAAATTTACCAACAAAATACCTTAGACAATTGTCATTAGGAACCATAAATCTCCCATTAAAGACATAAGCTCTGCTATCATCTTTGAAATGTCATTTCATAAATACTATTTTCAATATATACAACTTACTTTATTAAAACTGAAAACACTATCTTGGCCTCCACCCCTGACCACCCATATGGTCAATCAAATTAGAAAATATTAAATTTAAAAAAATCAACCATCAATACCTCTATATATCTAAAATTACTCATTATTCATTATAAATATATGATAATAATTAATTTCATTCTTTTCATTTATACCTTGTTGTATTAAAATATACATAGTTTCATATTTTCATATAACAAAAAAATCACCTAGATTTATAAGAATATAAAATGATTCATCACATCCCAGCTATTTAGAATAATATTATTATCACGTGAGGTATAATACGCATGGAAATACGAATGTATCTCTCATACATTCATCATTTATTTTTATAGTAACTATTTCCCATATTAATAATGATTTCATGTTTGTGATTATTTCCCTTGAAATGAGAAATAAATTTCATGACCTTTATTATTTCTTCCATGAACCAAAACAAAAAATTCATGCATTCATTTTTTATTTTTAATACCTCATGTGTATGAAATTATAAACCTTTCAATATCGAATTATCTCACTACAATATGAAATACATGTTGTATTAATGATGGGAACTAACATAGAGTTACAAAAACTCATTTTAAATTTTATTACAAGAATCAATGTGAATCTACATTATTTTTTCAGTATTTCAATATCACTATCTCACTGAATCACTATATGGAAACTGTCCAAATAAAATATACATTAACTATAAATAGTTGACTAATTAGCCCCATGGAAGTTTTCCTAACTCTTGTGATTAGTTCATTCATTTTATATTGTATAATGATATATTTCTCTACCGAGACACATTACGGTCACTACATTTTGATGAATCTTGTGTCTTGGAAACACAAATAGTAACACAAATGGCCCATCCTTCCTCTCACTAATGGTATGTGATTACAATCACGGAAGATCCTCTCTCCATGTAACACTCATAGTAGTTCCATGTACTATACACATCAAAATTACTCTATCTATACTCATGAATATTCAATACTAATATTAATAGATGATTCCTGATGTTATTTTTATTGAAGATGCATCTTAAAGTTTCTTGAAACTCATAGAATATCTATTTTTTACCCGATTCTCCTACAGATGGATGATTTTTTTCACTATAACTCAAGAAATACTTACTTCTCACATATCAATATTTTTTCACAAACATTCCTAAAAGTTTAAAGAGTTGGACACAATGTGGGGATAAATCTAATGATATAGATTTAAATGATTATGTTACAGATATTTTTTATAAAACATTATATGATATAAGAATAATGAACACTTATTTGAATCATGTATCTATATCTCAGTCGTCATTAGTCCCCGTAAAATAATGAGCACATAAAAAATTTGTTTCGTTGTGAGTATCGAGATCCGATCTGGGCACCCTCTCCTCCATCATTATGAAACCCTATATAGTGGTTCCTACACCCCTCCTTAGTTTTCCTAGTGTTTTCTATTATATCTTATTTTCTTATGTATACATATTTTTTCCATCCCCCATGAACCATACATGAAGGATAGATCCCGAATACCGATTTCATCACCCAAATGTGTGATGAGATGGTTTCTTAGAATGGTTGTGGTTCACCAACAATTTTTTGAAAAATATTTAAATATGATTTATCATAGATTATCAACATATTACAAGCCATCCATCAATATTCAAAAGTTATGTTTCCATTAAAATTAATTATATATTAAATATAATGGAAAGAAACCTATTTTTATTGAAAAATATGTAATTAAATATAAAATTCCACATCCATGACGTATCTCCCAATATCACATTAGATAATATAATATGACATAATTCATGGGAACTTCTTAAAGATCTTCAAAATATTTTTCTTCAATAGCATAATATTTATATTATTTTGAAAAAAAATTCAACTAACACAAAATGTTATCAAAATTGTTTTGGTTCATCCTCCTATCGATAATAACTTACAAGATTCATAAATCTACCAATTTTGGTACTACAAACTAAATGTATTTCATAAAACTAGTTAATTGAAAATTTTAATAGTAAAAAGGACTCGTCATAAGGTTTGATCAGGCCATAATTTTTATTTGTATGGAAACCTCCACATTCACCATTTTTGGACACATTAATTGTTAGTAAGAAAACCCAAATATAGAATGGTTTTTATTCTAAATAAATGACTATGAGGGGAGAACATCACAAAATTGGGTATAAAAATACCCCCCTTGGTATTACCCAAGGGTGTATAAATCATTCCACATTACATTGATACCAGGTGTAGGTTTGTGTTCCCATTCACGAGAATGCTCAATGGTGAAAACATTATCTTCTTTGGGTGTTATCATCATATGGTTTTTATTGACATAAGGAACTACACCCACTAAATAGAGAATATTTCCTCTGGGAATGTTTGTATAATTATGATATATTTAAGCATATGAAAACCTACACATGAAATAATTTTAGACTCACAACTTTCTAAAAGGTGATCTTCATAGTTGTATGGTGGTTAGTCTCTGTCAAAGTCACGTTAACCAGTACCACATGGCCCTAGGTTAAACAGTATTTTCATTTCACTAGATATTATATAAAATCATATATTTTTATTATAGAAATATTGTTTTAATTATTATGTTAAAAGATTCAGTAAAACCATATTTCAAATAAATAACCAAAATCACATTTTAATCTAAAAATTACATTTTCATGTTTCTGATAATTCAGTTACTTTTTTCCAAAATGAAATTTACTAATATTTATACAGAAATGAGAATTAATTAATTATTTTCAATAACATGCATAAATTGTGATTTGATAGTTCAATATTTTTTGGATCACCACATAATATAATTTCAATCATATCTATTTTGATCTATGAGTTATTATATATTTATATATTTATGATCATATAATCTTTGATAAAGATATATCCCTAAAGTAAGAATGTTATTATCATTAGAAAATAAAATAAAATATCATTATTTATTAGAGGATTTGGAATTTATTATTCTAAATGCATTAATATTGACTATCTATAAAATGACTATTTAATTATATACCACCTTTAAGTAATTATTTGTCTTCATTATGAATTTAATTTTTTAATATTCTATTCTTGTATTTTCCAAATGTCTTACTATTATTATTATTTCCATAAAATAAATATATTTTATAAAACTCATTATTAAGGATAAAATTATATTCATATGATATTCGTTCCATGAAATATTTTCATTATCATATATGTTGATATATTTGAAATAATATCTATTAATATGATATTATTTGTCTCATTTCATTTACCATTAAACACCACATAATATCATCTTCATTGAATTTTTAATTTATCTCAGATATGAAAATTTGATTCCTAGGGTCACAATTTTTCATTATACAATAATTATTATGACTTGGCCCCTCAAAAAAATTATTTTAAAATAATTTCACATATTTAACATCAATATTTTATTTTTTATAAATTAATTATTAATGATCAATAATATTGAAATTTTATAGTCTTATACACATTATATGTTAGATTTTCCAATTAAATTTTTTATTCCATATAATAAGTAATTTAATTTTTAAGAACTTATTTATAATCACTATTTAAAAACTTTTCATAAATATAAAATTCTTGCCTTATAAATTATGCACCACATCACCTCAGATTATTGGACTTGTATTTCAGCTTTTTCTTATTTCAACATCTTCTCTACTAGAGAGTATCTTAATATCATTTACTATAGATAACAATTTATTCATCTTTATATTTACATTGAATGTATCATCCCAAAAAATCAATATATTTGGATCACATATCCACCTAGTAATTATTAGGATTATTTATCATAAAATACGTACTTTTATTTACATACTATAAAAATAAAAAAACACAAAAATATAAATTCCCTATGATTAAATGGAATTTATCTATAAACTATGATTTTGAAATTTTTTAGTAACTTTTCAACTAAATATTAAAGAAAAATTTTATAAATTCAATATCATTTTTAATAGATGTAACTTCACCTTACAATATTGTTTTGCCTCATTTTTATATAAACAATCCTTTTGGGTTCACTATAATAAAAATCCATCTTTGGTATTCCAACATTAAAAATCCCTTCAGGATTTATCATACATTGATTATTATTTTACCATATTACTCGTTTGACATGTATTTATAATAGTTTTTATAGTTTTTATTTCATTGGATAATTTAAAGAAATATCAGCCTCCTATATTACAATATCATTGTGTATAATTCAAAACATTAATGTTTATGTATATATATACATTAATGTAAATATTATTTAGTTTGTGTCCTTTCTCCCATCAAAGAAGTTATGAATCAAATGTCTCCTTGTTATATCACATAGCTGAGATAAATTTCAATAACATTATTTTTGTTTTCAATTTTAACTATTTAAGAACCTTTTTTTATTACTTTAATTCATCAATCTTCTTTAATTATTAATCATATAAAATTTTTAATACCAAAGAATGGTATTTACCTTCACTGCAGGAATATTTTATAAATAAATGTGATTATTTTTATATTATAACTATATTTTATGTTAACAATGGCTTCCATGTTTTTTTGTAGTTTTCTTCTCCTGCATAATTTGATTGGTTAACAAAATCCATTATAACATCAATACAAATTTTCTAAAATCTTTAATATTCATCATTTTTTATTCATTGGAGAAGTCAATACCTTCGAAGTATTAATATATAAAAAGTTTTAAAAAATTATTAATTTTTAATATTTATATTTTGGGTCATCATAGAGAATCATATTTATATTACTGATAAAATTTTTTTTATTTAAATGTAAAAGTATGATTAATATTTCAAAAAAATTATTAATGCATCAATTTTTTGTTAAAATAAATTTTTAATATTTTGATGTTATAATAGTGGAAATTAATTATTAATTATACTAAATCATTATCTATATATTAATTTTATAGTAGATTTTATATATTCAAGGAATTTATCTCAATTATTTCCTATTCTAATGTGATAACATCTTATTCAATCTTCATCACTTATAGAAATTTTTTAATAATGATCATTAAATGATGCAATTTTTGTAATCATGTTATTTATTTATTGAAAATAATTTATTGAAATATGTTTTGTGTTCGATAAAATCATATTAATTATCCACATAACATAAATTATTACAGCTAGTCTATATACATCACAAAAAACATTCATTACTTGGTTGTGGAATGTTTCAAAAAAATTAATGGGGCACATAATGTGATCTTCATGTTTTTTCCTTACACTGTGTAGTTTAATATACTTAACAATCCAATCATATTCATTGATTTTATAAAATTATACCACATTTACATTTATATTTTATATGTTAGTATTTTATGTATAAATTTAGGTAGTTATCAAATTAATATTTTTTATCCAATTTATATTTTTATTTTTCATCGAATAGAATTTATTATTTAAATATGATCCAATTATATCAAAAACATTAACATTAAACCCCATATTGATAATTATATCTATTCAATGATATGAAGAGTAGTATTCTATATGGATTTTTGATAATATAAAAATTCATTAATTAATGGTTCGTACCCCTTTATAATTTATTATATTCCATGATCTATAACATTAGAGAAAAAATATTAAAAATTTATATTTTTTATAAGTGTTGGATAATGAATCTATGGAAGGGTTGGAAAAATATATCCCTCAAGATCAGGATTTGGGGGTTTAAACCCTAAAAAACTCAACATAATTAATTATTCATAACATTTTCTCAGGCCACATTTTGTTTCCTAAAACACTATGTGCTTTCATTGGTTTTGTCCTTACTATAATGGTGATGGTGAGTTGAGGAGGTCCTAGTTTCGTTCATCTGAATTTTTTTATTTGTTTCAATAATACCTTATTCCAAGACCTATAATATATGTTTATATTTTAATTTTTTTTCACACTGAGAAAGATTTATGATTTATTTCAAGGATAAATCACATGATATACAATACAAACTAATTTTTATCATTGTAGAAAAACAAAATATATAGTTTATGTAACTAGATATTTAACATTCCATAACATATTAAAAGATATTAATTATGTCCTTATTACATTAGTAATGTTAAAAGAATAATAATATTTTTTATTAGAATATACCCATGTTAATCCAATAATATCTCTAAACAATTGATATAAAATAAAAAATATTTTTTATTTCATAAAAAACAATTGAATATTGAATATAATAAATCCATGGTTATTTTGGTCAAATATGAACCCTAAAACTGTTGTTTGAAACATTTTTTTCTTTAAATAATATAGTTTATTTTATTCTTCTATTGTTGAACACCACTTAATTTTATCTCACAAAGTGAGGTTGGTTTCTCCTGCAAAGGTACCACCCTCTACATTAAAAGAAGGTCCTATTAAACAATGGCTTCCCATTATTCATTGAAACAATTTTTTTAATTATAGAAATTTAATATTATAACATGAAATTCTCCATTAAAATATGATATTTTAAAATTATAATATCCAAAAACGTGTATTAGCCACAATATACAACATGATTATTCATTTAAAACATTATCATATTATAATAGAATGACATGGGTGGTTTCAATAACCCCATCCTCAAAAATTATTTGATATACACCTATTCCCTCTTTCTCAAAGGGATAACTTCTTTAAATCCATGAAATTAACCAAGTACAACAATAACTTATTTCGGTATTTCTTTTCCTTATTATATTATTTATCAAATCAAAAATATTTTTAACTATATACTCTCTGTGTTATACATCATATATTATATTAACATAAAATATCTGTTTCACACACATAAATTAATGTAATTTAAATTTTTCATTGGTTTTTTTCTTTTTCTATAATCTAAAAAATACTCTTCAAATTGTAAACTACTTCAACATTGTCAAAAATCAACATGGGATACCCTTGAATTGAGTACTTGGTTTATATAATAGAAATACCTATAGGGGGTTCTATATCATAATAGAAATAAAAAATGTACATGAGAATCATGAATTTTCATTGAGAAGAATATTTACTATTGAAATCATATAACATGTATATTCCTTAAACACATCATAACCATAACATGAAATTTCAATTCATTATAGAAAATATAAATTGTTATGGTTTATATAAATAATTTATTCAAACATAAAAATACTCAAAAACAAGTTTAAACAACATAAATATCAGCCTAAAAGAGAGAAAAAAGGGAGATTCACATATACATAACTAAAATAGAATGATGTTATGTTTGCTGATTAGGTGACACAATTAAAACCAAATATAATCAAAAGGATATATACTTGTATCTATATTACATGAGGTTCATGTCCCCAACATTTCACCACATAAACATATATATCATCAAACAAGAATACCTTTCACCCTCATGTCGTAGCATTACTTTACCTAAAACATTCAAAATAGAGAAAACATACACCCATTGGGTGTATGTCAAGTATGAGAATAACTGGAACACCAGGATATAACAAATTATTTCAGGATTAAACCTTGTTATATAATCACAATAATTATATTTTGAAATAAAATACAAAAATATATAATTTATATTTTAATGGAACCAAAACAAGTATCATACTTTAACAATATGTAAATAAATATTCCCTGAAAAAAAACTTTTCCATCATCATGAAACAATGAAGAGCCCTATGTAGTCTATTTTTAAAGGAAACCAAGACCCTCAAATTATCTTATCAAATAATTATCAAACCATGTATGAAAACAGACCTTCAAGGGTGATTCTACCTCGCCCTAGTGGTCGGGTGCCACCAGTCTATAGAAATATATCAAACTGATCATTATTGATAATATTACTTGGCCTAGTAGTATAGTGACCCCAATCCCTAAAACCATGACACTTTTCAAATTTTACATTTCATGATACTATAGAATAGTCCAAAATAATATATAATATAGTCTTATTTCCTTGATAATTGAGTGCCGATGTGATTCTCACATTCCAACATGTCAAATTCCAATTTAAATGGTACTTCAACAATACATCAGGACAAGATTAAATTTTTCATTTCTGAAAAATTCCTCCAAAACTATTTTACATCTAAAATTGAGGCGAATCATCTAAATCATTCATGTCATATAAAATAATCATTTAAACCTAATAGAACATAAAAATGACTAATTAAAACTCCAATTGTAAAACTACGTAAGCACAATTATTTAATAAAACAAGAATACCTCATGAAATAACATTACGCCAACTTTTCCAACCCATATCAATAACTGAAAACTAGTCACCTACATTAGAAATTCACTTAAGATGTATTTTGGGATCATAGACAAGCGAGAAAAACCAATAAATTGTAACACGATATGATTTTAATTTAATTTTTTTTCTTAATAAAATATTATAGGGATCATGTTACAAAAACATGTTGTTATTAAAATGAAATTTTTTAAGATATTTTAATAAATTATAGTAAATGATAGCTATAAATTTTAATACTACTATAATAGTTATAAAGATAAATCATATGATATTTTGAAACAATTATACATAATATAGAGTGATTTATATGGAAAATAATATTTTGATAAAATCAATTTTATATACCAATAAAAAAACTATAATTTATATTAATATTTTCATTAATTAAATGAGTTTTATAAATCTATCATAAGTATATTTTTCATTTAAAAAACACATGAAACTAAATTTGTATTTATTTAATGATACTTTATTTAACTTATGAACTATAATTTAATTAATTATAATCTATATAATAATTTAAAAATAGAGAATTAATCATAATAAATAATATTCATATATATACATTATGGTAAATGAAATACAATAATAAATATAGTTTGAGTAGATTATAAAAATTTAAATTAAAAATAATATTGATAACAATATTTTATATATCATAGTACAAAAATATGTAATGTAGTATTATGGTTATATAATAATAAGAATAAAATTATAAATTATAAATAATATAATGGAAATTTTTCATAATATTATTTATATATAGTTCTAATTAATATAATTTGTTGAAATTAAAAAAATAGCCATATTATATTAATGTATAATAATTAGTTAAAATTTTGAACTAGTACCATTAGTAAAATAGTATATTTGTTCATCCAAATCCATATAATCACTAGAATAGAACACATGGTTAGTGGGGAACAGAAGATGTATTTTGATATTTGAGGCACACATAGGTCATGCATTGGTCAGTGTGCATATGGGGCAGAATAAGAAATGTTTTTCCTCTCATTTTCCGGGTGAAATGAGATTCTAATGGTGAAAATTGATTCCAATTCTATTTTGATTAAGTTTTTATTCCATGAAATCATACACAACTGAGTAAACCGATAAATGAAATTTTAATGTTGGTTTTTGGAATGAAAATATATTATTCATATGTCGTTATAAGATATGAAAATTCCTTCATACGTGTAGTTTCTAAAAATATAAAATAATTAAAATATGTATCAAATTTTTTTCATTCCTGCTAAATTTATTTTAAATGAAAAATCTCAATACGCATATGTTGCCACATGGTTCTTCATAAGGGTAGGCAGAAATAACTTTTTTTAGAGATCATGTGAAATGGTCATCTAAAAACTGATGTTCTCACATAAATGTTATCATCTCCATCCTCTTTACCGACTATTGGAAATTAAAACCATGAAATACACCTATATCTATAACATATATAACACTACTATATATTGATGAAGAATATATAAATATATATAATATCTCTCGAGGAACCACCCAATGATATCGGGTGATGTGGGGTGGTTGAATGAATCATACAGGGGCATGAAATTAGCTTAATCCATGTATTATCCATCATCCTCACACACTGTTGAGAATTATTTATAGGTTTTGTATATGTATATTGAATATTAAGAAAACATTATATTTATTGAAAAACATGAAATAAAAATTTTACCATAATCAATACCATTATATGAAATAGCCTCCCTCTCAGAAAGAAAACGTTTCATTGTTGATCGTAGGTTGTAAATTCCTACCCCTTATCCTTGGATTGAGAGGGCGGTGAGATGTTACATGGACATAGATGACATTTCCCTGATTCCATATGATGTAAATAAATACTGAAGGCCTTCAATACATGTGAGGGATGATTTTCCCTTTAAGAATAAAAATGTTAACAAAACAATCCAATATTTTCTGCATGAAAATAATGAAAGAAAACTAACATTTACTTTATCAAAAACAACCTAAAACCAAGTTCCACTATGGAAGACTATAATATCAAATTAAACAATAGAAGACCAACTATGAAAACAACAAGACAACTATATCTCTCTAGGATCTGTGATCTAACTTCATTGAACATCCCATGTATCATTAATTAGTGCTAAAGTTGTAACACCCCATGCTTCCACGGTATGTTTCCATTTGAATAATGCAATAGCGTGCATTGTACGCAACTTCAAGATTTTAACACACTACGACCAATAAAACTAGCCGTTATGAATAGTAATACCCAATTTATGAAATTTTATTATTTTTTGGACTCATTTTATAATAAGTTTTAATATATAAATATTTTATTGAACTTTTACAGCCTTTTACCCACCTGCTAGGAGCCCTTGAAAATATGGATAAAAAATAACTTTACCACTTCTGTGAGTTGAATTTCAAAAACCCAAGAGACACGATTAATGTCAGTAAGTAAAATGTGGTATAATAAGATGAAAATAATTTTTACTAAATAGTAACTTTTGACTTTTATTTACCATGGTTAAAATTAAATAGGGTAATTAAGGGTAAAAATTATATCATAATCACCCTAAATCATGGCCTAATTCTATTGGATAAATATAATTCGAGAAAAAACAACCTTGGGAATAAAACAGGATCCATTTTGGTCCCCTTCGATTAGATTAGGACATTTTTCATTATTTTATTTAAATAAGAGTTAAAAGAGTTATACTAAATGTTTAATAACCAAAACATATTTAATATAGGGTTATACATAAGATAAATTTAATTAGAAATATTCATTAAAAATATAAAAATATTTCCAACATAATTTTATTTTATTTACAATATTTAGGCATTAAATAATTTAATTTATTTATGACACAATGATGATGCAGTAATTTCTTTATTAATGAATGATTAAAATAATGGATATTATAAATAACAAAATAAATTTAATTTGATAATTTTGATGAATTACACTAATTTTCTAGGGTAATATGACCTATTAGGGTTGATTAAATTTATTTTTTCGAAGTAATCTTGATGTTGTGATTTTCCCAAAAACCAAATACAAAATATTGTCAAAATTGAGACAATTGAGTTTTTAAAACAAATATTATATTATTAATATATATAAAATATTCCTAAAAATATATGGTTTAGCCAAAGGACGTAGATGAAGTTATATATATTAATAATTAACAACTTGGCGTTCTCTTGGATTGTTATAGTTATTTTATTAACCATATAATATAAAAATACAAAGTGACATTGTAAATGTCAAACTGTTTAACTAGGAGTTAAATATAAATGATAACGTTAATATTGTTACCTAAAACTATCTAAAACCTATTTGATGAGAGTTTTCTACCCATACCGACTTTATTTTATAAATAAATCATTTTTTTTCCATTAGAAACTGAAAATGATTTTATTATAAAATAATATTTCAACCTTTCTTAAAGTGACCCCCACCTCTCATATAAAAGGGAACTTCCTCTTCTCTTAATTTCACACCTCCAAATCCATTTTGATCTACCGAAATCTACCCAAATATCCTCCCATATTTCCTCCCTTTATCATAGATGCCTACCTTTGGCCATAAAGCCATCATAAAGATCCCTTTTGATCAAATCAAAAGTAAGAACCCGAAGAAGAGGTAAATATTTCATCACCTCTTTCAAGTTCATTTCTTCTTCCACATCTTATCTATTTTTGTTTCCATACCAAAATTATAAATCAAGTACCTTATACATACTTTGATGTTAATATAAAAATTGTACAACCATATTCGTTATTCTATCTATCATACAAATGACAAAGTCACAATACGTGCGTACGTACGGCTTACTGTCACCATGGTGTGTTGTAGTTTGTTATTCAATCACTTAATTATTTATAAGTGTATAATAAATAGTATAACTGCTGTAAAGAATAAATATAACATGTTAATGATTCGGTATATAGGATACACCATCTATTTATATACGATTTCTCCATCAATATAATGATATTTTCTCTCATGCGTACGTATGGATTATCGTCTCCACGAACACGATGGGATTCATTCCCCAATCTAATCATTCAAGAATAACTTTCATTTTATGATTAAAAGTAATTTTTTTGAACATAATATCATTATTTATATTAATTAAATACATCTTATTCATAACAAACATGGCTTATGTAACCAAGCATATAAATGAAAATGAATCAAAAGACACCAAAAATGATGATACTACGGATATATTATAAACAACGAAATATTAGAAGGTCATATAAGATATCGTATTCATGTAAATGGTTCATTTATAATTTAATAACAATGATTTAGCTATTATAAAGGAGGTTAATTCACCCTTAACCAAGGAAATGTTCAAGGTAATGGTTAATTTCACAATATCTTTATTATCCGAGGTTGATTTTATGTAAGTATCTAGTAGGACCTTTTATCATCCCCAAACATGTTTTCTTAAAAATGTATTTAAATAAAATTTAAAATTTACTAGAATATGAGTTAATGTCATTTATACCCTTATTTTTTCTTATATATTTTGAAATTAATCTTTTCATTGTTTTCCAACCAAGGTACTTTATTACCTTTTCGACAAAATTAAGGTAAGAATGTTTTTTAACATATATGGCGAGTGTGACTATTTTCTGCCGTTATCATATCATAGAAGCTTCCCTTAGAATCTTATAAGAATATTTTCAAAATAAATGTTTTCTATTATAATTATTTGACTCTTAAAAGGATTCAAAATAGAAAGAGGTATTTATTTCAAATAGTTTTCATTTCATCTATGTCCACATCCTTTGATGGATTTTAAACTTGTTTTTAAGTTGATTTATTATGATACAAATCTTCCATATTGTATTGATGGTTTTGTGATATGTTTGACTGTGGATGTGTTATTTTTATACCAATCGTGGTTTATGGTTCAATTATTTAAATTTCCTATGCTATTTTTAATATGAATGTTTATGTTATGTTTCAATATTTTCATATGAGAAATGTATTGGACTTAGTATGTGACTAATGGAGCCTACTATAGCTCCAAAGTGCATCGCTAGGTCAAATGAGACAATTCGATGTGGAATTGGCTGAGGCCTTTCCCAATTTGATATATGTTTTTGGCCAAGGATTTAATCATTTTTAGATGACATGGCTAAGGCCTGAAAAAAATGTTTCAGAATGTCTGGCATTATACATTCCCATATTTTTAAAATAATAATGATGGTTCATGATTTTATTAGAAAATTAGAATACTAATGACTATGTTTTATCATGGCATTATTTACTCAGCTCATATTCCTCCCATAAAGTGTTTATATTTATTATTTATAAAGGAATGTGTTTTGAATTATTTATCACGCCTAATGTTTATGTTATCTCTTGCTGTATTGCTTACCCTTACTGAAAATTTGAGCTCACCCCTTTCTTATGTTTCATTTTCCAAAGATATGAAGAAGTTAGTAATGACTGACTTGCAGGCATAATCTAAGAGGCCTGGATGTTTCTAATGGAATAAATGAGTGTTTTATATCTTTTCAAGTTGTAATGTTGAAATTATGTATGTATATTGTTTCCAATAATACTAAATTGATCCGTCTTTCGGTACATGATTCCTTATATCATGCCAATGTTATGTAATAAATCAATGACTCAGGGTAACTAGGGTCAAGGCATTACAGTTGGTATCAGATGATGTTTTGTACAACCCATGGAAACTTGATTTAGAAAAGCACTGATTAGGGAACACTACCGTAAGATAGACTTTGAATATTTTTATAGAAGAACTTTCTAGAATTTTGGTATTGTAGTGATTTTGTTAGTTCTCCAATAAATACATCTCTATATGGATTCGAGCAGGTACTGGTGGCTCTGGCACAAATTTACCCAGGGGTAAAACCTGAAAACACTACATTGATCTAGACTTGAACTGGAACCGGTGCATGACTACAGGCCTTCCGGAACTCTTGGTTATGACACTCACAGGGCATATGCTTAGGATAATTTTCAATTTCATTAAGAACCATTATTAAGGATTTATGAGTATATACCTTCTCAAATAATTTTTATTATTATTATAGATTATATACATAAACTATTCAATTTATGTTAAGTGTTTTACAAGTTCAGAATTATGTATTTCGGTTCATAAACTAATATACTATATTCCATTGTTTATAAATGGAACCTAGTGGACAAAATGGAAACTATATCAACACACATAATATATATTGGTATTTTCCTCCTTCTAATGATAATTATAGTGTATCCAGTGATGAAACTGGTGCTAATGAACTTATCACCATACTGGGACAACTCACTAAGGTTATGAATAACAAACATACCCATATGGAGCACCCTAATCCACAACACGGAGGATCAATGTTAATATTGATTCATGAGGCAACAACCAACAACATTCAATGGGTCTACAAATTCATTTTTATCTTAATAATGGATAATTTTCTTAGAGAAAATATTTCATGCTTTGGGGAGTAGCGAAAGGGAAAAAGTTGTCATGATATTTTATCGTCTAACTGGAGATACAGATCAATGGTGGTAATTAATTCAAAACAAAAAATACTATGAAGAAGTATCAAGTATGGAATGAAGGGAGTTTAAAAATCATTTCTTAGAAAAATACATTCCTTGTGACCATTGAGTGGATATAGAAAGGTAATTTCTGAGTCTTAGACAAAAAGATGATTAGAATGTCACAAAGTAAGAATCTATCTTTACAATGTTAGCATGGCATGCTACAGATTTTATAAGTATACCAAGAATTAAGATTGATCATTTATTTGAAGGGTTAGAACAATTTATCTATCAAGATTTATTCTCTCAATCCATCTCATCGTATAAAGATATTGTCTCATGTGATATGAAGACAGAAAAGGATTTCTCTATGTCTTATGACTTTAAAGAAAAGAAAGAGAAGAAGATATCTACTAAACACTCTAGGAAAGTAGATAAGGAAACATTGAAGAAAGGAAGAGTTGAATTTCCACCCTTTGATAATTGTGGAAGGAAGCACCCTCGTGCCTGTCTAAAATGAAAAAGAGTATGCTACAAATGTTCACAGAAAGTCCATCTTTCTAGTGATTGTATGGGGAAGAAAGAAGCTACCAATGTTCAATGCTACAATTTTAAAGAGATTGCACATTATGAAAAATAATGTCCTATGATTCAGGGTCACATACCTCAGAAAACTCCAAGGGATAAAGGCCAAGCTTATGCGACCACTACAGTTGAGGTTGAAGCTCCGAAATATGTGGTGGTAGGTAATTTAATGGTTTCCTCATGTTTATCCAATGCTTTATTTGATTCAGGATCATCAAATTCTTTCATATCATCTTATATTACTATGAAAATTATATATTTCCAATAAGATTTAACATGGGAGTTTTCTGTCAAAACTCTTAAGGGATGTATCATTGCAAAAATGTTTTTTTAATCAGTCCCCATTAAGGAATTTAAACGATATATATCTACTGATCTAATTATCAAACCCATGATTGAATTTGATATAATCCTTGTAATTTATTGGATTTTCGACCATGATGGGATAATTTATTGTAAGAAGAAAGAGGTTATAATTCTCGATGATGATAATGGGTACCATATCTTTTGGGAAGAAACATCACCATTTGATTATTATTTAGATCTACCCCCAGTTTATGTAAGAAATTCAATTATTGGGGAGGATGTGAATGAAATAATTATGGTTGTGGAAAAGATTGTTCAAATAGAGGACATACCTATTGTGCAAGAATATGTTGATGTATTTCTAGAGGATTTGCCTAGACATCCTCCAGAACAAGAAATTGTGTTTTCCATTGATTTAATTTCTAGTTTGAGGCCCATAATGAAGAACCCTTATGGAATGTATACTGTACAATTATTGGAACTAATGAAACTACTAGAGTAATTGAGTAATAAGGAATTTATTCACCCTAGTGTTTCTCCATGGGTAGCCCTTGTCCTTTTTGTTATGAAGAAAGATAGATCTATGAGGTTCTGCATTGACTACAGGGAGATAAATAATTTAACAATAAAGAACAAGTATCCCTTACCTCGCATTGATGATTTATTCAACCAACTTTAGGGATCTCAATATTTTTCAAAATATTAACCTTCGATCTGGATATCATCAGTTTTGTGTGATGAAGGAAGAAATTCCAAAAATAGCATTTCAAACCTAGTACGAGCATTGTGAGTTTACAGTAATGCGTTTTGGATTGACTAATGAACCCTCTATCTTCGTGGTTATAATGAATAGAGTTTTCAAGATATATCTTGATGAATTTGTAGTGGTATCTATAGATGATATCGTGTTATACTCCAAAAGCTATGAAGATCATGAAAATCACTTGTGCATTATTCTGAAAACTCTTAGATGAAATGAATTATATGGGATGATTAGAAAGTGTTAATTATGGATTCAGATGCTTTTTTTTTCATGGCCATATTGTCTCTATGGATGGAATATTTTTTGGTCATTCAATGACCAAGGAAGTCCATGAATGTCCAACACAGACGAGTATAACTTAGTTAAGCATTTTTATTAGCTTAGCAGGTTATTATCGACCTTTCGAGTAGAATTTTTCCTTGTTAGCTAACCCATTAACCAAGCCCACACATAAAGGGACTAATTTTTTGTACAAAAGAGTGATAAATAATGTTTTGATGAACTGAATAGAAGATAATTTAATGATCCTATCCTGACTGTACTATCAGCAAACGATGGGTTTATTATTTATAGTGACACTTAAAAGAAAGGACATGGTTGTGTCCTTATAAAAAATGATTGATTTATTGCCTATGCATCACGACAGCTAAAAATTTGGGAGAAATAATATCTCACTCATGAACATAAGTTAGCAGTTGGAATATTCTCTCTAATGATATGGAGACACTATCTCGATGGTGAAAAATGTGAGATTTATACTGATCAAGAACGTTTGAATCATATTTTCTCATAGAAATAACACAACACGAGGCAAAGACAATGGCTTAAACTACTATAGGATTATGATTTCACTATACACAACCACCTAGATAAGGCAAATAAGTTTAAATATGCTTTGGATAGAAAGGACCATGGAGATTTGAACAAGATGAGAGTTGAAAGGGATCTTATTTTCATGGATATAGTAAATATGGATATGGGAATAACCATGGAAGGTGAGACATAAATACTTTTTAATGTGGTTTCCAAAACCATATTTACTATAAAGGATAAAGAGTTCTCAGACTGATGATGAAGAGTTTCAAAAAAAGATTATAGCTGTAAATGATGGGAGATTGAGTGACTTTGTATACAAAGATAGAATTTTGAAATTTTGGACGAGACATAATGTTCTCGATATACTTGATCTAAAAGGGGAATTTTTGGATGATTCTCATAGCTCCAATTTCTCTATACAACCTGGGAGCACCAATATGTATAATGATTTTAAGGAACATTTTTGGTGGGGAAACATGAAGAGGGAGATTACTAATTTTGTGTCAAGATGTATGGTTTTTCAACAAGTTAAAGGTGGAAGGAAACATCATGGAGGAGTCATGAAACCACTTCCCATACCTGAGTGGAAATGGGATAATATTATGAGGGAATTTGTCTTGGAGAAACCAAAGACTCCTATAAGGAATGATGCAATATCGGTCATTGTTGATCGTCTTACAAAGTTAGAACATTTTCTTTCTATAAGAGAATATCTAACACATGAACATATAGAAAGACTATATATTAAGGAAGTTTAAAGACATCATGGATTACCCCAATCAATTGTTTCTGATCATGATCATTGTTTTGCATCATGATTCTGGAACACTCATTAGAAGGCCCCAGATATTGAACTTTGCTTGAGTACTTCCTACCACCCTCAAACTGATGGACAATCAGAACGGACTATTAAAACCTTATAAGACATGTTGAGATCATTCCCACATGACCTTCAAGGTATGTGGGAACAATATTTACCTCTGGTAGAATTTTTCTATAACAATAGCTTCCATTAAAGTATACGTATGGAACAATATGAAGCGTTATATGGAAAGAGATGTTGGACACCAACTTGTTGGGATGATGTAGGTGAAACAAAACTCGTAGGCCTATAACTTGATGAGGAAATAATTGTAATGGTGAAGGTTATCCAAACCCACATCATAGAAGTTCAATGTAGGGAAAAGACCTATACTAATAACCGAATGAATGATTTGGAATTTCAGGTAAGATATCATGTTTTCTTGCAGGTATGTCCATGTAAGGGTGATATAAGTTTTGGTAAGAAAGGTAAAATGAGTCCCAGGTACATCATACCTTTCAAAATTCTAGATCGAATTGGAGTGGTATCATATCGTTTGGCAATGCCTTCAAGTCTCTCCAAAGTTTATGATGTGTTCCACGTAACATTGTTGGAAAAATACATGGCTGACCCAACAGATGTACTCACCTATGAGGAAATTGAACTGGAACCTGATAATTCTTATTGTGATGATCCTGTCAAATTTCCTGATACAAGAGAACTGGTACTGAGAAACCAGACGACTCGTCTGGTAAAAGTTCAGTGGAGAAACCATAAGATGGAATAGGCAATGTGGGAACTAGAGAACGAATGACTATAAACCACCCAGATATTTTCCTGCAGTATTATTATAGAAATTTTGAAGAGAAATTATTTCATGGTAATAATGTAACACCCCATTCTTCCATGGTACGTTTCCCTTTGAATAATGCAATAGCTTGCATTGTACGCAACATCGATATTCTAACACACCGTGACCAATCAAACTAGCCATTACGAATAGTAATACCCACTTTTTTAAATTTCGTAAATTTTATATTTTGAAATGGAATTCATTTTTTAATTCGGAATATTGAAATTAGCTTAGGGTGAATTTTTGGTATTTTTCTAAAAACATTCGATTTTTTATGAATATTGAAAAACACTGTGTTATTGGTCAAAAATGAATTTTTATTTAAATAATTTTTATTTTAAATTTATGTTAAGTCAAAATAGATACATAATACCTATACATGTTTAATGTAATTTATTAGAGTCATTTTATAATAATATTAGACATATAAAATTTTTTTTGAACTTTTTACCGTTTTTACCCACCTCCTTGGAGAATTTTCAAATTTTAATAAAACTAAATTTATTCCCTTATATGTGTGGAATTTCAAAAATCTGGGAGACATAGTAAATATCAGTATGTAAAATTTGGTACAATAAGAAGAAAATAATTTTCGTTGAATAGTAACTATTGACTTTTATTTACCATGGTTAAAAGTAAATAAGGTAATTAAAGGTAACCAATATATCATAATTACCCTAAAAAATGTCCTAAAACTATTGTATAAGTATAATTTGACCAAAACCAACCTTAGGAATAAAATATTATCCTCTTTTATCCACTTGTATTAGATTAGGACATTTATTACTATTTTATTTAAAGAAGAGTTAAAAGAGTTAAATTCAATGTTTAATAAGAAAACTTTTTCTAATATAGGGTTATACATAAATAAATTCGACTATAAATATTCATTAGAAATTTAAATAGATTTCCTATATAATGGTATTTTATTTATACTTTTTTAGGCATTAAATAATTTTATTTATTAATGAAACAACGATGATGAATTAATTACCTTATTAATGAAATATTAAAATAAATTATATTATAAATATCCAAATAAAAGTAATTTTAGACTTTTTATGAATTACACTAATTATATAGGTTAATATGACATGTGAGGGTTTATTAAATAGTTTTTTTTGATGTAATAATGCTGTTATGATTTTCAAAAAAAACCAAATACAAAATAGTGTCATATTTTACATAATTGAGTTTTTAAAACAAATAATATGTTATTAATTGATCTTATATTCCTAAAAATCAAATGTTTGGCCAAAGGACATAGATTAGGTTATATATATTAAGAATTAACCACTCGGGGTTCTCTTTTCTTGTTATAGTATGTTTATTACCCATATAATATAAAAATACAAAGAGACATGGTAAATGTCAAACTATTTAATGAAGAGTTAAATATAAAATATAAGTTTATTATGGTGACATAAACCAATATAAACATATTGGATGAGAGTTTTTTGACCCATCCCCACATTATCCTCTAAATAAATCATTTTTGAGCCATTAGATACCGAATATGATTTTATTATAAATTAATATTTCATGATTTTATTAAAGTGACCCTCACCTCTCATATAAAAGGGCACTTCCCCTTCTCTTAATTTCACAGCTACAAATCCATTTGTCTTAGCCAAAACATTCTCAAATATCCTACCATTTTTATTCAGTTTATGCTAGAGGCCATCCTTTGGTCATAAAGCCAACTTAAGGAGCCCTTTTGATCAAATCAAAAGGAAAACCCCAAAAAAAGGTAAATATTTCGTCACCTCTTTCAGGTTCTTTTCTTCTTCCACTTACCATTTATTTGTTGTTTCTATACCAAAATAATAAATCCAGTACCTTATAGATACTGTAATGTGATGTTATTATAAATATGTTACAACCATATTCCTTATTCTATCTATCCTACATATTACAATGTCACCATATGTGCGTATGTACGGCTTACCGTCTCCACGTCATGGTGTAGTTTGTTATTCAAAAACATCATTATTTGTATGGGTAAAATAATGAGTATAAATTATATAAATAATAAATATAACATTTTCATAATTCTTTATATTTTATATAACATCCAATTACATACAATTTTTCCATCAATATATTGATATTATCACTCGTGCATATGTACGGATTACCATCTCTACGAACGCGATGAGATTCATTCCCCATCATAATCATTCAAGAATAATTTTCATTTTATGATTCAAAATAAATTTTATGAACAAAATGTCATTCTATATATGAATAAAATACATCCTATTCATAACAAACATGGCTTATGTAACCAAGCATATAATGTAAAATGAATCACTTAACACCCAAAACGATGACACTACTAAAATATTATTAACAATGAAACATTAGAAGATCATATATGATATAATATTTAAGTATATGATTCTTTATAATTTAATAAAAAATATTTAACTATTATATAGGATGTTAATGTACCGTTAACTAAGGAAATGTACAATGTAAGGGATAATTTCCCAATCCCTTTATCATCTGAGGTTCTTTTTATGTTAGTATCTAATGGGAACTCTTTATCATCCACATCCATGTTTTCTTAGAAATGTATTTCAAAACATTTTCACTATTTACTAGACTATGGCTTAATGTAATTTATACCCTTATTTGACCTTATATGTTTTTAAAGGAATCTTTCTGTTGTTTTCCAAACAATGTACTTTATGACCTTTTCGACAAAATGAAGGTAAGAATGTTTTTTTAACATATACGGGCGGTGCAGCTATTTTCCGCCATTATATCATAATCAAGTCATCCCTTACAATATTATACGAATATTTTCATATAATTTTTTTTCTTTTATAATTATGTGACTCTAAAATGGTCTCAAAATAGAAAGAGATATTTCTTAAAAATGGTTTTCATTTAATATTTTTCAACATCCTTTCATGGAATTTAATCTTGTTTGAAGTTGATTTATTATGATACACAAATTCTATATCTTATTGAATGTTCTTGTGATATTTTTTACTCTAGATGTCATATTTTTATAACATTAATGGTTTATGGTTAATGTATTGACTTTTTGTTTTCTTGTTTTAATACGAATGAATAAGTTACATTTCTCAATTTTCAAATGAGGAATGTACGGAACATAGTATGTCACAGGTGGAGCCCACTATAGCTCATCAGTGCATCATTAGGTCTCACAAGAAAATTAGACATGTAATTGGATGAGGCCATTCCCAATTTGATTTATGGTTTTGGCTGAGACTTTAATCATTTTTAGACGACTTCACCAAGGCCTTGATAAATTTTTTCAGAATGTATTCCATTATACATTCCCTCATTATGAAAATAATAATGATGGTTCATGTGGTTATTCTACTATTAGAATACTCATGACTATGATTTATTATGGAAATATTTACTCAGCTCATATTCCTACCATAAAGTGTTAATGTTTATTACTTGTAAAGTCATTTGTTTTGAATTATACATCATTCCCAATGTTCATCTTATCTTCCACTGTATTTCTTACCCTTACTGAGCCTTTGAGCTCACCCCTTTCTTATTATTCATTTTCCTAGGATATGAAGCGATTAGTTACTTGTGCCTTGCATGCATAATCTAGGAGGCTTGGATGTTTCTAATGTAATAAATTAGTGTTGTATTTCATTTCAAGTTGTAAAGTTGAACTTATGTATGTATCTTGGTTCTAATAATACTAAACTGATAGGTCTTTTGGGACATGATTCCTTGTATGGTGCAAATGTTATGTAATAAAGTACCCACTCTGGGTAACCTGGTTCAGGGATTTACAAAATACATGTGGAACTTTACCTTTTCCCAAGTCATGTTATATGACATCTGAAAAATCACCAATGTTCCAATGAATGGGTGAGTACTAAAACACAGTTGGATATCATCAACGGCTTCAACACTCACACCCCTAAGATAGAAATGTTATCCATATTTATATGGAAACACATATAAAAAACCAATATATAAAAAAAACTATATCAAAAATAAAATCTATTTCCATAATAATTAGTTTTAACAAAAATGATTTTTTTCCAAAAAACAACCAAACAATGCTTTAAAACAATTTCAAAAGTTACACTTTTCATAACCATTCCATTTATCAAATACACACCACTAACCATGCATGCATCTCTTTTAATGTTCTGTACTCATGGGTTGGTTCTCATCAATCTATAAAGTCATCACAAGGTAATTAAATCCCATGCTCCATTACACCTTTGTAACCGAGCACAAGTTCATATTTCAACCCATCCTCAAAAATTAATTGTGAACACACACACCATGTATTTCAAAAAATAATTCCAATCCAATCATACCTATAAGGCCCCGTTCTTAAACCTTACTTAATCTTGAGTTATTACAAGATTACACATTGAGGATCTTTTCAGGTTTAGAGTTTTAGAGAATTAGAACATAAAACATGAATTGCATTCCACATATAGACAAAGTGGTTACATAAAGATAGTATTCATTTTTCCCATCAATGGAAACATATTTAAAATAAGACATGGATTCATTCTTGACACTTCCTTGACACTATCATCATATCATGTACCTTTCCCTTAACCTATGAAAAACATTTAAAAAAATCTTTGGATGAGCATAAAAAGCTCAGTATGGGTTATAAAAATATGGAAAGGAAACATAAGAATGAAATATTACTTTACCCATAAAACATAAGCACTTTAACATACCACATCAAATCATGAATAAATCATAGAAATCATAAGACATAAAGGTAACTTGAGGCATTCATAACATTCTTACGTAGAGAGTTACCCTCTTGGTTACGTTTGGAATACCCATCACAGTATATTCGCCAAATCTCTTCGGAGAAACCTTAACGTTTCACTCCTTCGCATTACCCAATGCATTGGAGAGCTATATCGGGCTCACCTTCCATTATTTTATCACGGAACCACCTGTCTTCATAATAATTCCCAAGAAACTCAAGATAATCATATCACATAAAACATGCATAAAGGAAACATAACATTTCCACCTTTCAATCAAAAGATATCAATACACCACATTGATATAAAAACAATATGAAAACAATTTTCAATACCAAAGTAAAAGAAAAGTAAAACATGGTATTTTTTTCTTTTAAAAAAAGGTATGTCTTGTAGAGGAAACCGAAACTCAAATAATGGTCATGCCAGCGGAGAAGTCGTTGTCACCGCATACGTATGAAAAAAACATTCCCTTTTGTCGTTTATTAAAACCCTTCATATAAAAAAGATTCCTTTTGGATAAACGTAAAAGTCAAAGGGGTTTATACACCGTATAAAAGAAGGTTGTGTATAAAAAAAATATGCCTCAATGAAAGGAGATTGAGAGGAAGTCCCATACCTCGGGTCCGAATTGACTCGGTCATTCTTTAATCTCCTTAATAATAAACTTGAGTTAATTTCTAATTGTTTAAGAAACTTTTTAAAGTTCATTATTCCTTTTATATCTCTAATTTCCATTTCATGAACACTATGTAATTATTTAAGTTAATAGCGGTCGTTTTAAAGATCATTGGTACTTGAGTCAAAAATAAACCCTTTATAATTACAAGTTGTTCATGTATCCATTATATCCTGAATTATAATCATGATGAATATATCATATATATCTTATATATCCATTATATACATGCATTTATAATATTACATAATCGTTTAGAGGTAAGAAATGAAATGCACTGTTCATGGAGACGGTAAGCCGTATATACGCATGAACGCTACTTTCATTTCTATTTCGTATTTTATAGAATGGAATCATAATGATATAAAGGTATATTATAATTCCAGTTTATTATCATATATAATATCATAACTTCAACCTTTATACATCCCACATATGGTATTAACGAATCAAATCACTTTGAGGGGGCGGTATTCCGCACTTCCTTAAATGAAGATATCGTGTTTACCCTTAATGGAAACCATAAAGGTATGCCCAAAATGAAAAATACAGAAACTTAAGGAAAACATAAACATATTATATATCATATATAAATATAGTGTCATCTTAATGGCCACCTTTGAAGGTGTTAAAAGAATGTTGGACAATCATCATTTCGGGAGGCCGAAATTCACCATCCACGGAAACAATATATTCTTTAACCATTAGATGTAGGTGTGTGTAAGTGTGCTCTAATAATTTTTATAAAAACATACTATTATATTGAAGATACTATAGTTGTTACAACATAAATTAATAAAAAGTGTTTAGGGTGTCGGAGAAGAAATATAAAACAAAAGGACTCAAGTGAAGACATAACCATAAAATCGGGTAACTCCCTTTAATTTTAGCTCAAAGGCTTCATTGGGAAGACTTCTGCCCAAAGTGAGGCTTCAAGGAGTAAGAGAGGGAAGTGAAGAGACAAAATGGGCATGGGTTGGCCGAGCCAAATTTTTTGAAAGTGTGGGTAAGGAGGTAGACGTGGGGGCCTTTTATAAGAGGGGAGGAGGGGCACTCTTGGAAAGTAAAGAAATGTTACTTTATTTTAAAATGATTTTCGGATTCAAAAGGTCCCACATTGATATAAGATGAGTGTAAGGTGATAAGAGTTCTAAATCCACCCATCCAATAGGTTTTAGACATGTTTAGGTCATAGATTTTACATTATCATTTCATTTTATTTAAATCCTTTATTAATGAGGTAATCACGGCATCATCATGATGTCATAAATAATTTAATTTATTTAAACTCTAAAAATTATAACAAAATTATCATGATGTAGGAAATATTTTTAGCTTTCAAATTACTATTTATAAAAAAAAATCTGACTTATATTACCCCGTGTAATAATTGTTTTAGTAAAACATCTCATGTTTGTGTTATTTTTTACTTTAACATTAAATAAAAAGTTATTTATGTCATTTCCCAACCAAAGTGGCTCCATGGGGTCCCCAAGTTGACCCACAGATTTCCTTGGTCTGCCATGACACATACAATGAGGGTAGGACATGTGTCAAGCTCATCACATATTATTAAAACATTATTTTTACCTTAAACTCCACTAATTACCTCTAATCGCGATTAAGAACTTAAAAGATACTATTCACCAAAAATTATTTTAGTCTCGTTGAACCAAATTTTACTTCTTAATGAAAACCATGTTTGTCGGATTTTTGAAAATCAAATCACAAAATTGGAAAAGTTTCATTTAAATGAAAAATCAGTTTCTTTAACTACCACTTAGTGGTTTCACTATTCATCAAAAATTGAAGTTTTTCAGATAAATTCCAAAACTTCACCACAAGCAATATTTGATATTCTGAATTCAAAAATGATGTCTATTTTACAAAATTCAAAACATATAAGATTCATTAATTAATTTAATAATTAATTCTCTCTGTCAAGATAAATACCGTGTTTTTATGAAATAATAAGTATCAAAATATTGACACTAGTTTAAGTCCAATTTCAAAGTGAAATTGATTCCAATGACCACCATTGGATTAAATTGTAAAAATATATTATAATTTCACTTTAAAACCAATTAAAAAGATAATATAATCATATAAATAAATTATCTTAAAAGCGGTTTTGAATTAAAATACAACATTTTTCACTATTCATTAAAAAATGAACTTTATCGGAAAAATACCAAAAAATCAAACATAGTAAATTTTGATGTCCCAATCAAAAAGAAAAAGTTTATTTTGACAAACATAGCTTATAAAAGTGTCAAAAGATAGATTTAAAAATGGTTTTCCATTAAAAGGTAGTAAAACTAATCTTTTAAAAATATTAGTGTATCCCATACTTAAGATTGGATTTATTTTCATTTTAAGACTCTAAAACACTATATAATTCATTAATAGGCATAGATAAAAATATCTATTATTCATTACTAACATGGGATGTTACATCCTTCCCCCCTTTAGAAAATTTCTTCCCCGCAATTTATTTACTTATCGAATAAATGGGGGTACTTATCCCTCATTGCATTTTCAGATTCCCATGTTGCCTCTTCCATCATGTGGTTTTTCCACAAAACCTTTACCTGATTAATCACCTTATTCCGTAACACTTGCTCCCTGTGGTCAACAATCTGGACCGTTTGTTCCTCATAAGATATGTTCTCTTCCAGCTGAACTACCTATGGACTCAAAAGATGAGATGCATCTGGCATATACTTTCTCAGCATCGAAACATGAAAAACATTGTGTACCTGAGATAAACTCAGAGGTAAAGCCACCTGGTATGCAACTGATCCAACACTCTCCAGAATTTCATATGGTCCAATGAACCTTGGACTCAGCTTTCCTTTCTTACCAAATCGCATCACACTTTTCCATGGTGAGACTTTGAAAAAAACATGATCACCTACCTCGAAAGATAGATCCTTCCTCCGGTTAACCGCATAACTCTTCTGCCTGCTATGTGTTGTTCTCCTGTGTTTCTGTATCAGCTGAACTTTTTCTGCCAACTCTTCTACCAAATCTAGTCCCATCAAGTTCCTTTAACCCACTACATCCCAGAAAGCTGGAGTTCGACACTGCTTCCCATAAAATACCTGAAATGGTGCCATCTATATATGGTAATGAAAACTGTTATTATATGAAAATTAAACCAAAGAAAGGTGTTGGTCCCAACTTCCCTGATAATACATAGAGCAGGAACGTAGCATATCCTCCAATGTCTAAACTGTTCATTCTGACTGTCCATCTGACTGAGGATGAAAATTTGTTCTAAAATTTAATTCAGTACCCAACGACTTCTGAAGGCCTTTCCTGAAGTTAGAAGTGAACCTGGGATCATAGTCAGATACAATAGAGAGGGGAACTCCATGTAACCTGACTATCTCTTTATGATACAAACGGGAAAGTTGATCTAGGGATAAAGTATCTCGTATAGCTAGGACATGAGCAGATTTAGTCAAGCGATCAGTAATAACCCATATTGCATTATTATCTCGAGGGGTCTTCGGCAATCCCACAACGAAGTCCATGGATATATTCTCCCATTTCCACTCTGGAACTGGTAAAGGCTGAAGCATCCCTTTCGGTAACTGCCGCTCTACTTTAACTTGTTGACAAGTCAAACACTTCACTGTAAAATCAGCAATATCTCTTTTCATTCCATCCCACTAGTAATACTCCCACAGATCTCTGTACATCTTAGTACTGCCAGGATGAACTGAAAACGGAGTACTATGAGCTTCACATAACAAATATTTCTTCAACTGTGAATCACAAGGCACAAATAATCTCTTCCCAAATCTCAAAACGCAATCATTATCAATGTTGAATTCAGGCAACTTACCTTTCTGAAGTAGCTCTACCTTTTTCTGCAACTCATTGTCTTGCTTATGTACTTGCTTGATTCTGCCCGATAGAGAAGATTTCTCTGATACCTGAAACAAAACAGAAGAACATCCTGCACCAACAACATCTATGCCAATGTTCATCAAATCCTTAACCAAAGTATCACGTTCTAAATGCAACATTGCTAATGAAGCATTACTTTTTTGACTCAAAGCATCCTCCACTTTATTTGCTTTTCCCAGATGGTAATGAATTGTACAATCATAATCCTTGATTAATTCTAGCCATCTCCTTTGTCTCATGTTTAATTATTTTTGAGTGAATATATACATTAAACTTTTGTGATCAGTATATATTTCACACTATACTCCATACAAATGATGCCTCCAAATTTTTAAAGCGAAAACAACAGCAGTTAATTCCAAATCATGTGTAGGGTAATTTACCTCATGAGTTTTCAACTGTCGTGAAGCATAAGCAATTACCTGATCATTATGCATTAGAACGCAACCAAGTCCGTTAAATGAAGCATCACTATATATAACAAACTCACCATTCCTAGAAGGTTGTTCCAAAACTGGAGCATTCACCAATCTTCTTTTCAGTTCCTGAAAACAATCATCACATTCTTTTGTCCAGATAAACTTAACACCCTTCCGAGTTAGCATCGTCATTGGAATAGATATCCGTGAAAAATTTCTAACAAACCTTCGATAATAGGCTGCAAAACCAAGGAAACTATGAATCTCTGTTACATTTGTGGGTCTTTTCCATTCTTCAACAACCTTTGTTTTTTCAGGATCAATAGTTATCCCATCATTAGAAATAATGTGACCAAGGAAAGAAATTTGTTGCAACCAAATCTCACACTTGCTGAATTTCCCATACAATTTCTTTTCATTTAAGGTTTCCAACATAACTCTTAAATGTCTTTCATGCTCCTCTTTAATTTTTGAAAACACTAAAATATCATCAATGAAAACCACCACAAACATATCTAAGAACCCATGGAAAATTCTATTCATTAAGTCCATGAATACAGCAGGTGCATTTGTTAACCCAAAAGGCATTACTAAAAATTCATAATGGCCATATCCTATATGAAACTCAGTCTTCAAAACATCTACTTTCTTTACCTTCAGCTGTTGGTACCCCGATCTCAGGTCAATCTTTGAAAAAAACTGAGCTCCCTGGAGCTGATCAAACAAATCATCGATATGAGGCAAAGGATATTTTTTCTTAACAGTGATGTTATTCAAGGCTCTATAATCAATTCAATGTCTCATAGAACCATCTTTCTTTTTAACAAATAAAATAGGAGCACCCCGTGGTGACGTGCTAGGTCGAATAAAACATGTCTCTAATAAATCTAGTAACTGCTCCTTCCACTCTAAAAGTTCAATTTGAGCCATTCGATAAGGGGGTTTCAAAATTGACTTAGCATAAGGAACTAATTCAACATTAAATTCAACTTCCTGATCTGGTATTATTCCAGGAAACTCATCAGGAAAAAGATCAGGATACTCATTTATCACTAGCACATCATTAATCTGAACAGTTCCCTTGTTTTCAACATTATGTGCAAGGTAACATTCATTTCCATCTTTTACAAGTTTCTCGGCCTCTTGATATGTTATCAACAGTAAGGGTTCATTCTTGTACAAAAACTGAAAGTCTTTCTGAAAAGAAACTTATTTAGCTCTACATTCAATCTTAGCATGGTAAATAGAGAGCCAATCCATACCCAGGATAACATCAAACTCTACTAGAGGTAAAACAATTAGGTTTTCAAGTAGGTTCTTTCCACGGATAAGGATAGGAGGATTCTTATAAATTTATTTTTGCCTCAACATTTACCCCAAGTGTTTTCACCACAAGTTCAGGAGTCATTTCTTGAGATGATATTCCCATTTTAATAGAAAAGGTTTCAGAGATGAAAGAATGTGTGGACCCCGAATCAAACAACACACTGGCATAATCTGAAAAAACAAACAAAGTACCTGATACAACTTCATTTGATGGCCTGAAATCTACTGATGTAGTTTCAAATGATTTCACCACCCCTTTCGGCTTGTAGTCTAACTGCTTCCCATCACTCGAGCTCTTTGTCGAACACTCGTTTGAATAGTGACCCATCTCATTGCACTTAAAACATTTCACTAACTGTAAATCGAATTTGAACTTACCATCACCTTCATCTTTTTCAGTGCAATCACGAGCCTTATGTCCCATCTTACCACATCAGTAGCACTTTCTAGAATTCAGAAGACATTCCCCAGCATGCCTTTTTCCACATTTATCACAAACTAAAAACATAGATTTCTTACCATCAGACTTTTTTTAAAAATTCTTCCCTTTCTCCTGCCACCTCGGTCTCTTCTTCTGTTGGTTGTTATAGAACACTTGATCATCGGAAAACTCCATTTCCACCTTCTCAGCACATCAAACAAGATTTTCATAACTTTTAAACTCACGAGAAGCTAATGCCCTTCGATATTTTGGCTTTAATCCTGAGTAAAAACGATTGATTTTACTATCAAGGTCTCAGATAAAATTTGGAGCATACCTTGCCAATCGAGTGAACCTTTCTTCATAGGCAGCCACTAAGTCATCCTCTTGCCCCAATTCCAATTATTGTTTTTCCATCCTAAGTATAATAGCCTTAGGAAAATGCATTTCAAGAAACATACCTTTAAATTCATCCTAGTAAAGAGAATCAATCTCATCGGCCTCCCTTATATTTTTAACTATCGACCACCACTGATCTGCTTCACCCCCCAAACGGTAAATAGCAAGACTAACCTTTTGATTTTCTGAACACCCCATGACATCGAGAATCTTCTCCGGTTCTTTAATCCACCCTTCAGCTAACACAGGGTCAGATGATCCTATGAATGATGGGGGATTTTTCCTCATGAAATGTTCCACCACTGACATGTTCCTCCGCGGTAGATCTGGCTGATCTCTTGCATGGATACCACCACCATTTATCGCTTGAGTCAACTGCGCCATTACTACAAAAAACTATTCAGTTCCAATTCTGACCATCTTAGGATGCTGATTCGGAAGGTTATTTCCTACTGTATGCCTACCTAGCACTGCTTCCCTATTTCCTCTGGAGAAAACCATTCTGAACAAACATGTCTTAGATGAAGCAACATGGTAATCTTTAAATGCTATATCATTTCAAAAAAAAATAATTTTGGATAATAATTTAAGAGAATTCTAATTCCTAATGTCATCTAAACCGACCTTTGATTCCAACTATAAGGCCCTGGCCTTAAACCTTACTTAATCTTGAGTTATTACAAGATTACACATTGAGGATCTTTTGAAATTTAGAGTTTTAGAGAATTAGAACATAAAACTTGCATTACATTCCACATATAAACAAAGTGGTTACATAAAGATAGTATTCATTTTTCCCATCAATGGAAACATATTTAAAATAAGACATGGATTCATTCTTGATACTTCCTTGACACTATCATCATATCATGTACCTTTCCCTTGACCTGTGAAAAACATTTCAAAAAAACTTGGGATGAGCATAAAAAGCTCAGTATAGGTTATAAAAATATGGAAAGGAAACATAAGTTCATATATACATAAGAATGAAATCATACATTACCCATAAAACATAAGCACTTTAACATACCTCATCAACTCATGAATAAATCATAGAAATCATAGGATGTAAAGGTAACTTGAGGCATTCATAACATTCTTACGTAGGGAGTAACCCTCTTGGTTATGTTTGGAATACCCATCACAGTATATTCCCTAAATCTCTTCATAGAAACCTTAACATTTCACTCCTTCGCATTACCCAATTCATTGGAAAGCTATATCGGTCTCACCTGCCCTTAGTTTATCACGGAACCACCCGTCTTCATAATAATGCCCAAGAACCTCAACATAATTGTATCACATAAAACATGCATAAAGGAAACATAACATTTCCACCTTTCAATCAAAAGATATCAATACAAAACATTGATATTAAAACATTATGAAGACCATTTTCAATACCAATGTAAAAGAAAAGTAAAACATGGTATTTATTTTTCTTTTAAAAAAAGGTATGGCTTGTAGAGGAAGCCGAAACTCAAATAATGGTCACGGCGGCAGAGAAGTCGTTGTCGTCGCATACGTACGACAAAAACATTCCCTTTTGTCGTTTAGTAAAATGCTTCGTATAAAAAAATTTCTTTTGGATAAACGTAAAAGTCAAAGGGGTTTATACACCATATAAAAGAAGGTTGTGTATGAAACAAAATATCCCTCAATGAAAGGAGATTGAGACAAAGTCCCATACCTCGGGTCCGACTTGACTTAGTCGTTCTTTAATCTCCTGAATAATAAATGTGAGTTAATTTATACTTTTTTAAGAACCTTTTTAAAGTTAATTATTCCTTTTATATCACTAATTTCCATGTCATGAGCACTATGTAATTATTTACGTTAATAGCGGTCGTTTTAACAATCATTGGTACTTGAGTAAAAAATAAACCCTTTATAATTACAAGTTGTTCATGTATCCATTATATCCAGAATTATAATCATGATTTATATATCATATATATCATATATATCCAGTATATAAATGCATTTATAATATTACATAATCGTTTAGAGGTAAGAAATGAAAGGCACCGTTCATGGAGACGGTAAGTCGTACGTACGCATGAACGCTACCTTCATTTCTTTTTCGTATTTTATAGAATGGAATCATAATGATATAAAAGTATATTATAATTCCACTGTAATATCATATATTATATCATAACTTCATCCTTTATACGTCCCACATATGGTATTAATGAATCAAATCACTTTGAGAGGGCGGTCCGCACTTCCTTAGATGAAGATATCACGTTTACCCATAATGGAAACCATAAAGGTATGCCCAAAATGAAAAATACATAAGCTTAAGGAAAACATAAAAATATTATATATCATATATAAATATAGTGTCATCTTAATGGCCACCTTTGAAGGTGTTAAAATAACGTTGAACAATCATCGTTTCGGGAGGCCGGAATTCGCCATCCACGGAAATAGTATGTTCTTCAAACATTAGATGTAGGTGTGTGTATGTGTAGCTTGAATAATTCTTATAAAAACATCCTAGTATATTTAATATACTGTATTTGTTACAAACAAAATGAATAAAAAGAGTTTATGGGGTTGGAGAAGAAAAATAAAACAAAAGGACTCAAGTGAAGACATTACCTTAAAATCGGGTAACTCCCTTTGGTTTGAGCTCAAAGGCTTCCTTGGGAAGAATTCTGCCCAACGTGAGGCTTCAAGGAGTAAGAGAGGGATGTTTAGAGACAAAATAGGTAGGGTTTGGCCAAAACAAAGGCTTTGGAAGTGTGGGTAAAGAGGTAGAGGTGGGGGCCTTTTATAAGAGAGGAGGAGGGGCACTCTTGGAAAGTAAAGAAATGTTACTTTATTTTAAAATGATTTTCGGATTCAAAAGGTCCCACATTGATATAATTCAAGGTTAAGGTGATAAGGGTTCGAAATACACCCATACAATAGGTTTTGGACATGTGTAGGTCATAGATATTACATTATCATTTCATTTTATTTAAATCCTTTATTAATGAGGTAATCGTTGCATCATCATGATGTCATAAATAATTTAATTTATATAAAGTCTAAAAATTATAAAAAAAATATCATGATGTAGGAAATATTTTTATCTTTCCAATGATTATTTATAATCAAATAATCTGACTTGTATCACCCCATGTAAAAATTGTTTTAGTAAAACATCTCATGTTTGTGTTATTTTTACTTTAACATTAAATAAAAAGTTATTTATGTCATTTCCCAACCAATGTGGCTCCATGGGGTCCCAAAGTTGACCCATGGATTTTCTTGGTCGGCCATGACACATTCAATGAGGGTAGGATATGTTTCCAGCTCATCACATATTATTAAAACATTATTTTTACCTTCAACTACACTAATAACCTCTAATCGCGATTAAGAACTTAAAAGTTACTATTCACCAAAAATTATTTTAATCTCATTGAACCAAATTTTACTTCTTAATGACAACCATGTATGTCGGATTTTTTAAAATCAAATCACAGAAGTGGAAACGTTTCATTTAAACGAAAAATCAGTTTCTTTATCTACCACTTAGTGGTTTCACTATTCATAAAAAATTGAAGTTTTTCAGAAAAATTCCAAAACATTACCCTAAGCTATATTTGATATTCTGAATTCAAAAATGATGTCTATTTTAAAAAATTCAGAACATATAAGATGCATTAATTAATTTAATAATTAATTTCTATTGTCATGACAAATAGCGTGTTTTTATGAAACAATAAGTATCAAAAGATTGACACTAGTTTAAGTCCAATCTCAAAGTGAAATTGATTCCGATGACCACCATTGGATTAAATGGACAAAATATATACAAATTTTACTTTAAAACCAATTCAAAAGATAATCTAATCATATAAATAAATTATATTAAAAAGAGGTTTTGAATTAAAATACAACATTTTTCACTATTCATTAAAAAATGAACATTATCGGAAAAATATGAAAAATTCACACAAAGTAAATTTTGATGTCCCAATCATAAAGAATAAGTTTATTTTGACAATAATAGCTTATAAAATTTTCAAAAGATATATTTAAAAATGGGTTTCCATTAAAAGGTAGTAAACCAATCTTTTAAAAATATTACTGTATTACATGCTTAAGATTGGATTTATTTTCATTTTAATCCTCTAAAAGACTATCTAATTCATTAATAGGCATAGATAAAAATATCTATTATTCATTACTTATTTAGGATGTTACAATACTGAAAAAGTTTTAATAAAACAAAATTTTTAAAGAATACAACTTTTTAACAATACATTTTAAAATTCAAGTAATTATATATTTTAAAATCAAAATTTAAAATCAAAAAACCAAATCACATTGTAAAAAAACTCTCCCCAGTTTTAAAATTTCACCAAAACCCATTAATAATCACTAAATAGGATTTATATCATTATTTTTAAAACAATTTAAAATTTATTTCATCCAATTTAGTCATTTTCAATCTAATCCAAGCAGTTCTTCCATGAGATGTCTAGAGTGAAGCCACATACCTCAAGAGTTTTGGAGAAAATGATAAGCGACAAAAAAAAACACAAAAAAAAATTTAAATCTATATAAAGCATCCATAGATCTCATCCCCTATCAAAAGAATTCCTTATATATAAATATTTTTAATTAATAACCTTAGATCAACACACATCAAGCATATGTCTATGAAACCGAGATAGAGGGTTTATTAGATCTAAGAAAAACATCAAGAATGATAAAAAAACCTTTGAATTTCCATGATAATCTCGAATCAACGCACCAATGGATGGTTCCAACTCAATTATAATACACTTGGGAGAGGATCTCCAACCCTTGAGAGGGAAAAATCATGATCTATTCTGGTATTGGGATAAAATGAGGGACATAGAGGTAAAAATAATTTAGATCGACAATATTAGAATCTAACATTGGCCCGTACATGGTATAGTCACATGTTTAAGAACTATGAATTGACTATGATCTTGCTTCTACCTTAAGGGTGAATTCACATTGTTTCTTCACATGGTCTACAAACCATTCAACAACCTTTTCAAACACACTACCTCAAAAAACCACAATTTCAACTTTCATAGCGTGTAGTTTATACTAGGTAGTTGCATGGTTTGGATAAACCATATGTCGCACATGTGATTTCTCTTATTCCCCTATCCCACTATGCATGTTTTCATGTAAGTGTTTTATAATTTCCAAAAATTTTGAATGACACACAAACCTGTAGAAAATCCTTATGAACACTTTAAAATTTCCCCAACCTCTTCTAAGAATTACCCTACATATTTATATTGTTAAAAATCATAATGAATTGGTCACTTTCCGAAAACCAGGGTTCCGAAATTCTCCCCACTATTGGTATTTCCATCCCTAGAATGTAGAAAACCATTATTTTCGTGAAATACTTCTGTTCATTACTATTTTATTTCCTTCTCTCGCTCAAAATTATCTTTCTAAACATGACCGTGTTTCCACAAAACTCACAATAGATGAATGATTTTCCCTACAAGGATTTAACTTTTCTGTCAACAATCTGCACCTGGATATGTACAAAAAAAATATAAACCTAGTCCAATGTGTTACCGTCTAATAACATTGTCATGTGTTGGTTGATACATTTTCAATTGAGATATGTGGAACACATTGTGCACCACACCAAATCCAGGTGATAAAGGAAAATGATATGCCACCTATTCAACCCATTCCATTATCTTAAAAGTGCCTATGTATCGCAGATAAAGCATTCTCTACATCCCAAAATTGAAATTTCAAGCATTGGATAAATATTCAAGAACACAAGATCACTCACTGTGAATGTAAATGGTCATCGACTATGATTCGCATATAATATTTGATGACTCTGAGTCATCTCCATCTATTTCCTGGTCAACAGAATCATTTCCATTGTTTCTCAGACAATGTTCATCCCAACTATTGAAGTATCAATTGTTTTCACACAACACTGTGGAAAATGGAAAGGAAACTAATAAAATTCCTTAAAAGAGCTATATATATCGATTCCTAATAGCTGTTGTTATATAAGAACTCGCACTAAGGGCATGTGCTCTCCCACGAGACACCAAACTCCATTACACAAGCCAGAAACATGTATTCCAATGTTTGGAACTGTACCATCCCAGGTATATAAATAATAAGACATATTTCATATTTATTAATATTTTTGAATTAAATAATAATTTTACTTTAAAAGGGTTGCTATGTTCGACAGCGTACCCAATACACAACAATGTTTTTCTTTGAAATCGTACATTGCACACTAATAATATAATATAATTTTTTTAAATGGTAGTTAACTCCTAGCAGTTGTATTGGCGAGATTGAACGAAACTAACTACAATATTATTATACATGTTTGTTAAATGTATTTACATTTATCCAATAAATATTTAGAGGCTTAAAATATGAATGAATCTAATTTTAAGCATAATTTACATTAAAAGGTCGATTTAACACATTTTAATGGAGAACCCTCTTTAAATAGAGTTTTGGTCATTTATATATGTTCTATTTTACCAAATAAAATTCTTATTTAGATTTGGGACATCAAATTTTACTTTTGGTAATTTTTTGTTATTTTCCTGATAAAGTTCATTTTTAAAATGAATAGTGAAAATTACTGTATTTTATTTCAAAGGTGCCTTTTAATATAATATATTTATATGGATAAAATAACTTTTTAATTGGTTTTAAAGTGTAATTATAATATATTTTTACCATTTAATCCAATTGTGGTCATTGGAACTAATTTCACTTTGAGAGTGGATATAAACACGTATCAATCTTTTGATAGTTATTATTTCTTAAAAACACGCTATTTGTTTTGATAACAGGAATTAATTTTAAAATTAATTAACGACACTACTATGTTTTGAATTTTAAAAAATAGACATCATTTTTAAATTCAAAATATCAGATATATCTTAGGCTGAATTTTTGGTATTTTTCTGAAAAACATAAATTTTGGTTGAATAGTGAAACCACTTAGTGGTAGTTAAAAAAACTGACTATTTCATTTAAATGAAATTTAACCACGTCTGTGAATTGAATTTGATAAATATGACATACATGGTTGTTATCAAAAATAAAAATGTGGATCATTATGTAACACCCCAGGTAAATAGAGAATATGACATTTTTATATTAATCCATATTTGTGAATAAAATATTAATATTACTTTAAAGGGAACTCTATGCGAGATGGTGTACCCAATATGCGACAATGAGTTCCTTTGAAAACATGTGTTGCACTCTAATAATAAAATAATATTATTATAAATGGTAGTTAACGCCTAGCCATTGTAATGGTGGGAAAGAACGGAACTAACTAAAAAATGATTATATATGTTTGTCAAATATTTTTACTTTTATCCAATAAATGTCAGAGGCATAAAATAAAAATGGATCCAATTTTAAACATAAATTTTCTAATATTCATTAAAAGGTTGATTAACCGCCTTTTGATGGAGAACACTTTTTAAATATATTTTTGACAATTTTATATGTTTTTTTTGAAAAAATAAAATCTTTCTTTAGAATTTGGACATCAAAATTTACTTTTTGTAAATTTTCGTTATTTTTCCGATAAAGATCATTTTTAGTGAAAATGTTGCATTTTAATTAAAAACCTCCTTTTAATCTGATTTATTTATATGGATAGATTATATATTTAATTGATATTAAAGTTTATTTAGAATATATTTTTACCATTCAATCCGGTGGTGGTCATTGAAATTAATTTCACCTTGAAATTGGACTTAACTAGTGTTAATCTTTTAATAGATATTGTTTCTTAAAAACACGCTATTTGTTTTGACAGTGAGAATTAATTATTAAATTAATTAATGCAACTTATTTGTTCTGAATTTTTTAAAATAGACTTCATTTTTGAATTTGAAATATCAAATATATCTTAGGGTGAATTTTTTGTATTTTTTCTAAAAAACTTCAATTTTTGATGAATAGTGAAACCACTAAGTGGTAGTTAAAGAAACTGATTTTTCATTTAAATGAATCTTTACCACTTCTGTGATTTTATTTCCAAAAATTAGACATACATGGTTTTCATTAGGAAGTAAAATGTGGTTAAATGAGATTAAAATAATTTTTGGTGAATAGTAACTTTTACGTTTTATGAATCGCGATTAAAGGTAATTAGTGTAATTTAAGGTAAAAATAGTTCTAAAAATTTGAAATTACCTTGACATATGTCCTACCCTTATTAGATGAGTCATTTCCGACTAGAAAAATGCATGGGTCAACTGGGGGACCCCATGGAGCCACTTTGGTAGGAAAATGACATTAATAATTTTTTATTTAAAGTTAAAAAAAATGTCACAAACATGAGTTGTTTTAATAAAACAATTTTTAAATGGGGATATACAAGTCATAATTTTGACTATAAATATTCATTAGAAATCTAAAACTATTTCCTACATCATGATATTGGTTTTATAATTTTTATACATTAAAAAAAGTACATTATTTATGACATCATGATGATGCAGCGATTACCTCATTAATTAACGATTTAAATAAAATGAAAAGATAATGTAACATCTAAGACATAAACATGTCAAAAAACATATTGGATGGGTTTATATAGAACTCTTATCACCTTATCCTCGAAATAAATCAATGTGGGACCTTTAAAATCCGAAACTCATTTGAAAATAAAGTAACCTTTTATAACATTCCAAGAGTGCCCCTCCTATCCTCTAATAAAAGGCCCCTACCTCTACCACCTTACCCACACCTCTCAAGCATTTGGCTCGGCCAAACCCTGAACATTTCATCTTTCCACATCCCTCTATTAATTATTGAATCCTCACCTTTGGGCAGAATCATTTCCAATGAAGCCTTTGAGCTCAAATAAAAAAGAGTTACCCAATTTAAAGGTAATGTCTTCCCTTGTGTTCTTTTGTTTTATTTTGCTTCTCTAACCCTCTAAACTCTTTTTATTCCTTTATTTTTTAACAAAACCATTATATTCAATATACTATGATTTTTTTATGTGATGGATTATGGCTACACTTAAACACACCTTCGTCTAATGGTTAAAGAACATACTGTTTCTATGGATGGCGAATTTCTGCCTCACGAAAAGATGATTCTTCAATCTTCTCTTGACACATTTCATGGTGTCCATTATGATGTCACTATATTTTATATATGATATATATGGTATTTATGTTTTCTATATGCTTTTGAAATTTATATTTAAAACATGGCTTTATGCTTCTCATGTTGTGAAAATGCGATAATTTCATATGAGAAAGTGTGGACTACTGCCCCTCAAGTGATGTGACTCGTTCATGCAATACATGGAATGTATAAAGAATGAAATTAATTAGCATATTTGACATATATAACATTTATATTATACTGTAATTATAATATATATAACTCTCAATTATTTTTAATTTAATTAATATGACAAAGAAATGAAAGTAGCGTTCATGCGTATGTACGACCTACCGTCTCCATGAACGGTGCATTTCATTTAATTTTATCTCCAAATGTTATGGAGTATTATAAAATTAATATGTTCTGGAAATATATGATATTAAAATCATTAATACTATTCTGGAGATGATTTACTTATAACTACATGGACAATCATTTTCAAACAAGTTCATTTTTGACTCATGTACCAAACATCGACAAAAATGTCTGATATGAACTCACATTATGAACTCACATTGTTCGGCCAAGTGTGTCTCCATGGGGTGCACCAATCATGTTTGTGAAGAAGGCAGATGGCAGTTTAAGGTTGTGTGTCGATTATCGTCGCTTAAACAAAGTGACAATAAAGAACCGCTATCCTCTTCCGCAGATTGATGACTTATTTGATCAATTGAAGGGTGCAAGTTGGTTCTCAAAGATCGACTTGTGGTCACGATATCATCAAATGCGTGTAAAGGATGAGGATATCCCGAAGACTGCATTCGGTTGCCGTCATGGGCATTATGAGTTTGTTTTAATGCCTTTCGGCGTGACGAATGCTCCAGCTATTTTCATGGGGTTGATGAATACGGTATTCCATGAATTCCTGGACAAGTTTGTTGTGGTTTTCGTCGATGACATCCTTGTGTACTCCACATCTGAAGAAGACCATGCAGAGCATCTACGAGCCATTTTGGGAGTTCTTTGCCAACATCAGTTGTTTGGGAAGTTGTCCAAGTGTGAGTTTTGGGCTCGAGAAGTTCGCTTCTTAGTGCATGTTGTGTCCCAATAGGGAGTAGCTGTGGATCCATCGAAGATAGAAGCAGTAGTGTCTTCGGCAGCCCCCAAGACCGTGTTAGAGGTGCGAAGTTTCCTTTGTCTCTCAGGCTATTATAGGAGGTTTGTATCCAATTTCTCCCGAGTTGCGACTCCTCTGATAGCTTTGACCAAGAAGGATCAAGCGTTCATATGGACTGATCAGTGTCAGGCAGCTTTCGAATATCTAAAGGAGAAGTTGGTAAGTGCTCCAGTCCTTTGTCTTCCAGCGGAGGGAGTCCAGTTTGATGTTTTCTGTGATGCTTCACATATGGGGCTAGGTTGTCTTCTTATGCAACAATGGTCAGTTGTTTCTTATGGGTCCTGACAATTGCGTCCCCATGAACGCAACTATTCCACCCATGATCTTGAGTTGGCAGCCGTGGTGTTTGCGTTGAAGTTATGGAGACATTACCTCATTGGCGAGCGCTTTGTGGTTTTCACCGATCATAAGAGTTTGAGGTATGTTTTCTCTCAGCGGGACTTGAACTTGCGGCAGCATCGGTGGATGGAGTTCTTGCAGGAATATGACTTCTAAATATCATATACACCTAGGAAGGGAAATGTTGTTGCTGATGCGCTGAGACGAAAGTCACGTAGTGATGCTGTGCGTGAATTCGGTGATTCTTGGGGAGTAATGGAGGAACTGTCAGCATTACATCTTGATATGGAAGAGGTTGGAGGTAGAGGTTGTCTTTTCCAGATGACGGTGCAGTCATCTCTGATGCAGAAGGTGGAAGAGTCTCAGTTGGTTGATCCAGAGGTGGAAGTTTGGAGAGACAGAGTTGTTTGTGGAGAGGCCCCTGATGGTTGGTCGGAGGATGAAAAACACCGAGTGTTGTATCATGGTAGGCTTTTTGTTCCCTTGGAGATGTGTGAGACGGTTCTCCGAGTGTTCCATAGCTCGCCCTTAGCAGTACATCCTGGTGTGACAAAGATGTACCAGTCTTTGAGGAGTCAGTTTTGGTGGCCTGGGCTGAAGCGTGTAGTGGTAGAGTGTGTGTCTCGATGTTTAGTCTGTCAGAGGGTGAAGGCCGAACACCGTGTTCCTGGTGGTCTTCTCCAGCCATTAAAGATTCCTCAGTGGAAGTGGGAGGACATCTCAATGGACTTTGTTACAGGTTTACCTCGAGCTCCGGGAGGACATGATGCTATATGGGTGGTAGTGGATCATTTAACTAAATCGGCCGACTTCATAGAAACCAAGGAGTCGAGATCAGTAGAGGTTTTGTCGAGGTAGTATCTGGAGGAGGTGGTGAGGCTTCACAGAGTTCCTAAGACGATCATTTCTGATCGAGATCCTCGTTTTACCTCTAGGGTGTGGAGAGGTCTCCAGCATGCTTTTGGTTCTCAATTATGCCTTAGCACTGCTTTTCATCCTCAAACGGATGGTCAGACAGAGTGAACCATCCAGACTCTTGAAGACATGATGCGCTGTTGTGTTCTTGATTTTGGAGGTTCATGGGTGAAGCACTTACCCTTGGCAGAGTTCGCTTACAATAATAGTTTTCACTCTACCATCAGCATGGCGCCGTTTGAAGCCTTGTATGGCCGGCCATGCCGTTCTCCGTTGTACTGGACTGGGGTCGGAGAGTTAGCAATTCTCGGACCAGAACTAGTGCAGAATACAATAGAGATGGTACAGGTGATTCGTGAGAGGATGAAGATAGCACAGGATCGTCAGAAATCATATGCTGATTAAAGAAGGAGACCATTAGAGTTTAATGTTGGGGATCATGTGTTTATGAAGTTGACTCCCCGTCGTGGGCATCGAAGGTTTGGTCGTGGGAGTAAGCTTTCTCCCCGGTTTGTTGAGCCTTTCGAGGTGTTAGCTCGTGTTGGAGCTGTGGCATATCGAGTAGCACTTCCCCATCAGATGAGTCGGATACATGATGTTTTCCATGTATCGCAGCTCCGTCGTTATCTTCATGATGAATCTCATGTTATCGATTGGGGAGAGATCAATGTTGACAATGATGCAACCTTTGAGGAGCGACCTGTGGAGATCCGAGACCACAAGGAGAAGGTGTTTCGTGTGCGTTCTATCCCCTTAGTTCGTGTCTTGTGGCGACACGGTGGCATGGAAGAGAGTACCTCGGAGCGTGAGTCACAGATACGTGCTCAGTACCCAGAGTTGTTCAATGTTTAACTCCTTTCATGTAATGATGTTTCCTCTCTGGTTATACCTTTCATGTTTTATTTATGTACTTTTCATGTGATGTTATGAATGAATTGTTTGGGTATGGATTGTTTGTTCCCATACTCCAAGATTTCATAGTTTCGTTCCAGATTTCGAACAACTCATGGTGGTTTTTCCCCTGAGAGGTATCTTATGGGGTGGTTGTTCGGACCCCTCTTTTCTTCTGGGTTGGTTTTAAATTATCGAGGACGACAATGTTTTGAGAGGTATCTAATGTAATGGCCGAGACCACTCCGTTCCATTACTTTGTGGAATTTTGGTGTTGGAGGTTTTTCGGGAGGTCAAGGGGACTTATCCCCAACACTTTGCCAATTTTCCAGTTCTGTGAACAGTGTTTCTAGTTTTATGAACAGTAACAGATCAGTCTCACCGATTGGTCTGACAGATCGGTCTCACAGATCAGTTTCACAGATCGGTGTGACAGATTGGTTTCATAGATTGGTATGACAGATCGGTTTCATAGATTGGTATGACAGATCGGTTTCACAGATCGGTCTGACAGATCGGTTTCACAAATCGGTGTGACAGATCGGTTTCACAGATCGGTCTGACAGATCGGTTTCACTGATCGGTGTGATAGATCGGTTTCACAGATCGGTCTGAGAGATCGGTTTCACAGATCGGTGTGACAGATCAGTTTCACAGATCGGTGTGACAGATCGGTTTCACAGATCGGTCTGACAGATCCGTTTCACAGATCGGTGTGACAGATCGGTTTCACAGATCGGTCTGATAGATCGGTTTCACAGATCGGTGTGACAGATCGGTTTCACAGATCAGTGTGACAGATCGGTTTCACAGATCGGTCTGAAAGATCAGTTTCACAGATCGGTGTGACAGATCGGTTTCACAGATAGGTCTGACAGATCGGTTTCACAGATCGGTCTGACAGATCGGTTTCACAGATCGGTGTGACAGATCGGTTTCACAGATCGGTCTGAAAGATCGGTTTCACAGATCGTTGTTACAGATCAGTTTCACATATCAGTTTCACAGATCGGTCTGACAAATCAGTTTCACAGATCAGTGTGACAGATCGGTTTCAGAGATCGGTGTGACAGATCGGTTTCACAGATCGGTCTGACAGATCAGTTTCACAGATCGGTCTGACAGATCAGTTTCATAGATCGGTGTGACAGATCGGTTTCATGTACAGTAACAGTGGGTGAACAGTGTTTCCAGACTCCTACAGTTTTTCCCTTTTGACATTTCCTTTGACGTAAAATACATTTAAAGCCTTATTTTAAGGGCTCTTAAGGCCGTTTAAAAATCCATAAATCCTGTATTAATTATTCCTAAGGCTTGGAATGTTTTACTTGGTCAAACCGGGAGGGTTTATGCGATCCGTTTTTAATGGAGAATTAACCGGATCTTAAACCGTCACCCCATTTAATCTTCAAAAAGGGATGAGATATCATTCTCCCTTGTTCTATCCCATTTTTCTCAACTAAGAGGCACTATAACCTTTCAATCCTTTCCATAGGAGTTGCACAATCAATCATTACTCCTTGGATTGGTTCTGCTCTGTTTTGGATGAAACTGAGTCGTGTCGATCAATCTTCGATATAAGGTATGTTGTATCATCGTTCTTTTTGGGTTTATCTTGTCCTATCCTCCTTCCCATAATTATACCATGTAATTTCCAAGATTCTAATGGGTTTTCTTGGGGTTGGTTGGTACTATTGTACCGCAGCATCCTCCAGTGGATGTAGTTTTCGTGAGGGGAGGATCGTGACCTGTTGTGTGGATAAAGAACGTGAGGAACTGTTTGAGGTAGGGGATTCATGGCTTCTCTAATTGTATATGTGCAAACGTAGAATTAGCATGATTTATCCCTTTGTATCACAATGAAATTGACCTAATTAAATACTTGAACCGGATAAAAAGAATTGGTTGATCGCATGTTGTTTCTTTATACCGTGATAACGGTTGCCTCATGTTTTTCTAGATAGAGTGTTATCTATGTTTTCTTTGATTTGTTGTTCGTTCATGATAGAAATTGATAATTAACGTAAAGCCGGAATTAATTGTTAATTAATTGGCTAAAGATAAAGAGGCATGTAAATTAATCTGGTTATTGTCATTGTTGTAGTTGTTCTAATTTGAGGATAATCAAATTAGGGAAGTAAGCATGGTTATTTAGTTGTGATAGCTTGCGGATTAGGTATCTGTGATTAGAACCAATGAATAACAAATCTGCCAATTCAATATGGATTAAAGAACAGATTATGTGGGAATTTCTAAAGGGGTTCTGAGTTACCCTCTTGTTTGATAAAGGGTCAAGGGCCCATGGTTGTGATTGTTGTTTTTCTGCTGCTTGTGCTGTGATCTGAGCCTGGATGGTTGTTGTGGTATGTGGAGGCATGGAGGCCTTGTGGTTATGGCAGCAGATGACACCTAGAGTGGTGAGATGCATCAGTTTATGCATGTGGGTGTCAGGGAGGACACCAGGGGTGATGGAATGGGATGGATGTGTTTGCTGGTTGCTTTCGGTTTTCTTGAATGTTAATCTGCTTTGCTTTTCCCCACTGCTCAAGGCAGCTGGTCTTGCTACCCTTCTTCTGAAGGAGGCGAAGACGCGCGGGGTATGCCACGTGCTTTCCGGGTTTATCCTCTCGAGGGAGAATGGGTATATGCTCTTTCTATAGGCGGCAGAGACTTGACGGGTAGTATATATATTCATCGTGTTGAGCATCCTTTGTGTTTAGAAGCATATGATGTTTTTGTAGAATGACTGGGAATGTAGAAAAGTAATTCGGTAATGAATGTTTGATTAAATGGTGAAAATCCTTGGGGATGGAGATGCTGGTATTTAAAGGTGATGTGAATCTTAAAAGGAGCAGTTGTTTTTGAATGTGATGCCAATTCAGTTTAATGTGGAATTGTTCATTCTTAATTAATGATTAATTAATTAAATTAACATACAGTGGAACTAATAAAATGAGAATGGAGTAATCTAATAAAGCTCTTCAAATGTTTGTGTGCTTATAGGATACCTAGTCATTGAAGTAGCAGCCTGGAGTCTGAGAGACGTTAGCTGCAGTTATATTTAAGACTAGGTAATGCCCATAGTGTGGATGTGAGTTACATATATATATTCTGTACTTTTTGTGTTTCTATACGCTACTCCACACTGTCGGTAAGGGAAACTGACACCCCGGGGATTCTGAGCCCTGGGGGGGTGTTTTCCCCAACATTCTGATGGGAGGTTGAATGGCTGACTACCCCCTTTGGCCCCTCTCTCTTCTCTTGGTAGATACTTGTGCCATGAGGAACAGGGGTCAGTTACCTCATATATGTGTGTAGAGGGTTGTAATGGCTTGTGGTTATTCACACACATATATTCTGGATATAGTATCCTATGGAATACTATAGGTGTAATATGTATAGGCTATAATGTCTTGAGGATCCTTACTCGGAGTATGGGTTGTAATGGCTTGAGGTATTATACCCGATGTATGATACACGTTATGCGGGCTATGGTGGATCCCGGAAACTACCTGGTTACTTTTGGTTGTGAGGACGGTGTGGTGCTTTGCCCAGGTGTCTGCGGGCAAGCCTATGTGGTGCACGAGGTGCAGATTCTTGAGCTTAGCCAAGGTGTCTGCGGGCAAGCCTTGGAGAGAGATGCACAGGACGCATGTCGTTGGGGCGTAGCGGCAAACCAGTGGGGAAGTAGTAGTGGGGTACCCTTGATATTCTTTACTATATTCTATATTCTTGTTTGCGTTACTTGGCGAGAGTAGCCATGGTGAGGTTGGGAACATAGTATACCTGTTTAGGTGACGAGTTAGTTTCACTTATTGTTCACTGGGCTTTATCATGCTTTCTATACTTTTTCACGAGAGGCTTGGTGAGGATCCTACTGAGTATACTGTTATACTCACCCTATGTTCATATAAACAGTTTTTCAGGTCACTAGGAGCAGGTTGTAGATCAAGATGGTTACTACTAGCTTGCGGTTGGAGGAGGAGCTGTTCGTGCTTGTGGTTGCTGTCGTTTTACATTCTTTTGGGTACCTTTAGTTTTCCCTTTCAGTTGTAGTACTTTTGCATGAAATTTCATATATGTACTTGGATTTATTTTATATTTCAGTTATGAGATGGAGTTGGTTGGAGTCTATTCTATCTCTCTCTTATAATGTGTTCTATTAGAGGGTAATGCCTCCCATTTGTGTGTGTATTATACCTTCGGTGCTAGTCGCCAACCCGGGGCCCACTGGAGGCGGGACTCGGGGGTCATTATCTCTCTTCTCACATTGCCGGCCCAGGAGGGGTACACTTTGTGGGGAGGGGGTCGTGACAATATTTGAATTTTTAAATTATGGTATGTGAATGTTAGGACACTCTAGGTATTAAATGTTGCTCATATGTTTTTAAAATTACTAGATTTAAAATGATTGTAACATGTTAGTTTCCTTTTCATAATTTGATTTAGTTATATAACAATCCTCACAATAACTTCTGATAATTATGGTTATAAAGGCATGGGATAGTGACCACTTACTTATTTATAATACACAATCCCTCCACATTCCCACTAGGACCTATGAATACAATAATATTATTGATTTAGGAAAGTGAAAATCACCATAGCATGGGGAATAAGATATTACAGAATATGGAGAATGAGTCTTAATTTTTGAAATATTCTACAAATATATATATAGAGGACATGTTATGGTTTTCATAGTTATTTCTCGTGGTAATATTCATTTTTGGAATCCCCTATTATACTCAAGATATATTTGGATGGTCTATTTAGAGTGTAGTAAATGTTTTGTTAAATTTTAGACTTTATGTGATGTAGCTTTGTTAAAAAATGCATAGTGTTATGTGATTATATTTCATGTAATCTATGTGTCGATTTATCTCACATTATTTAAAATAGGCTCACCTTTAAAGAATCACTATATTTTAGATATATATACCCATTGACCCTAACAGTCTTAATAAAATTTATATATAATATAAACATTCTATCTATAATTTTTCTTGGGGTAAAACTACATCCCATATGAATTTTATATTACACCTAGAATTGAATATAGACTTTAGTTGGTTTGAGCTTACCCAGATGAATTTTGGAAATGCGGACCAGTGGTGAATGGGTAAACAGATCATGGTTGTTACGAAATGATAGTAGAGCACTCTTCAAGGGGGAATATGTATGGTAATTAATAGAAAATAAAATGCAGAAATTGTGGGAATCATAAATTAAATAATAAATATTTCATGAGAATAAAATTAAAAGATAATCCTCACATATTATTGTTAGTTAATAAATGCACTTCCATTATTTATCAATTGCATTATTGTTTCCCTAATAATTTGTTCTCATACATATTTATAGAAAATATAATGTATGAATATGAAGGATTTCATATCATCTAATATTATTTTTTGTGATCGATTATATTTTTCTTAATAATAATTATATAATTTTATTACCTATTTCCTTAAAAATATAGAAATATTATATTACAAAATTATTATTTTAATAGTTTAGGTAAATATTAATCTATGATTGATTAATTCAGTTGAATGTTTTCTCAGTTACTAGTATTTCCAAAGTAATTATTTCCTTATGGATCTGTCTACTTCATGTTATTTTTTCTATAAATTGTTATTTATTAAAATAAAATAGGTTTTCAATTTATGTTTATTGTATGATTATTATGTAAATAAAATTTTTAAAAAAGTGTTTCTGGATACCTACATGATTTATGAAAAATAATTTAAAAATTTATATACTTTTGACAATTAAATAATGATTGGGATAATGGAACATAGGGATAGACATAGTTTTGTTAATGCATTATAGATCTATGTGTATATAAAACAAGGGATATACATTTATATCATTATCTATATAACTATTTAAAATGTTTCTTACATGTACACAACATTCCATATGCGGTGGGATAAAAAATGACCTAGCTACAATAAAATCTGTTAACATTTATAATTTAAGATGGATTTTCCATCTTTTAGGCAGTATGAGTAAATGTATACATCAATGATAATAAGATTGTATGAAGGTTTCATCAACATTTTGAGTATTATTACCCAAAAAATGTTGAAGAATGGATTCATTTTATACATTTACTTTATGACCATGTTATAATAACCATATAACATAATGATCATGTGGATCTATTTAGGCATGAAAAGGGTTTTGTAGTTATTTTTGGATAATATGATAGTAGAATAAAAGGAATAAGATGTAGTGAATTGTTTCCTCCATAAGTCTAAAAAATGATATAGTAATGTCAATTATGGTTGGAATTATATATAGTGGTTGGGGAGGTGGTATTTATATTTCTCCTCACTAAAATATGTCCCATGTTTGGTGTCAGTGGGGATGGGGTTAGAAAAATATTAATCCAAAAATTATATATAAACAAAAACCATTTCCATTATTGTGACATGTACATCCATCAACCAATATTTTTTAAGAAAAGGTAATTGTTCTGAAGAGGTACGTTCTTCAAAGAGGATCAAGGCCTTATAGTAATTGTTTTCGACTTGGTTTACATGAGGAACTTTACAACTTTCTAGAGGAAATAATCTATTAATCCATAAATAGAGGGTAGATCTTCTAGAATTATCACATTAACATGGTTAGGTGTTTAAACCTTATAGTTTATGAAAATATTCTGAAAATTTATGTCATTCAAGGGAGCATATAGTTTCTACAAGAATACATCCACCCATAATTAAAGGTAAAATTATTATATACCGCTCTATATACATTTCCTATTTTTTATGTTTAATTAATACTTACATTTATATTTAATTGAAATTGATTATGAATAAAAAATTAGAAACCTGATGTTCTCATTGGAATATTTGGGCTTCTATGGAGGGAATAGAGCCAACAAGAAAGTATAAATATAGTGACATCAAGATGGATTCATTTAGGAATCCTATGGATGTTTTGTTTCTTAATATGAACATCAAAAAATCTTTTTTGGTATGTAATGGTAGTAATTGTTCTACAAATTCATTGAAATCTATGTCAAAAGAGCATGGTTCGTGTCTCTTACTGGTGTCCACCATACACTTCATGGAAATTAAATCTATATAACATGTCAATAAATACCTGAGTAGTGATTGTTAGGGATAAGAATTTCTACAATAGTCATTTATTTTCATTGAGTTATGGAAGCCCAATGAAAACAATTATTTCTTTAGATATTGTATTTCCACATCAACATATTTCTAAAATAATTTTCACATATTTCAATATATAAATCAGTAGATTTATCTATTATTATCTTCCCTAATCCATATTAATCTAAAGTCCCATGAATCATGTGAATAAAACAATCTATGTAATTGAAGATACAAATAGAGGAATGTTAGGGAATTGTAATTAATAGGTTGGGAACATCTTTATTAGGTTCTCTAGTTCTTTTATAAAAAATAATAATGCAGTTATATGGTACCATATTGACTTTCATTTCACAAATATGGATAAAATTAAGAACAATTCTCCCTTTATCTAAATTGATGATCTATTTGTTGGTTAAAATGTGAAATTTGTTTTTTAAAAGTGTTTCTACATTCAGGTTATGATCAGTTTCATTTCAGAACAGAAGAGAATCTAGAGTCTTCATTTAGAATTCTAAATAGGAATTTTGAGTTTATAGTGATTCCTTTTGGTTATAATAACACTCCAACGGTATTGAAATCCCAATTAAAAAGGATCCCTCATCCAATTATGTATTCTTTAATTATGGATTTATAGAAGATTTATTTGTCTAATATAGTTCAATATATGATCTTGGAAAATACCTTTAAATTATATTTGAGAGTATACATTACAATTAAAAGTATAGAATGAATATTAATTGTAAAATGTATATTTGAAATAATTTTTTTTTCATCCATATGATTTTAAAAATGGTAATATTTATGGACATTGAATAGGTGGAACCTTACATATTGTATAAATTCCTATCAACTATATTCAAATTCATCAGATTTTTTATCCTCAATGATTATTACTACTACATTTTCTTGTATTTTTGTGTAATTCTACTCCCTTAACTACTCTAACTATGAAATTAGAAAAACTGGTTAGTTGAAACAATGTTTATTTCCATTCATGTATTTGAAGAGAAAGATAAAAGATGATTTTATTCCTATCAGATCTCATTAGGTTTAGTGGTCTGAATTGTATTATGATTCATATTATATGGAAAGTGCTTTTTTACAATTCTCATGTTGAATAATTTATATTTAGGAATATTTATACTAATGAATTGCATTATTTAACCCTTATCCTTGAATAATAATTATTTTAAATTCATTAATTTGAGGGATATATTATAAATTTAAAGAACACTATTCAGAATTTACATACTATAATATCCTTAAAAATATTTTCTCTCAGAAATAAATTAATTTCTGTCAACATCCCAAAGTAGAAAACCATCATAAATTCAATATAGAAATTTTGTATCTTCCCCATAAATTGAATGTTTTGCTAAATCCCCTTAGTTAGAAAGATCACACATGTGTTGGTTTATAGATGAATTGAAAATGATGAATCTCCGGAATGACCTCCATCTAAATGTTGTAGAAGATCAGTGATGGATATATTTACACAACATTAATCATTTAGTATCTATCTTAGAGTGTTTGTGGTACTCTTGGATCTATGATCATGATTATAAAATCATTCAATAATATCTTAATGGTGTGGATTTTATTTAATAGTTATTCCATCAATCATAATAATTTCTATAATATTGACAAGGATATTATGGTTTCAAATGGTATTATTGTTTTATTTGAAATACTATCTTTCATCCACAATTGTTTTCCACCTAGGGATCATAAAAAATAAATGTTGATCATAAAACAATTTTTTGGGGGATTAAAATGTATAAAAACAATGAAATACTCTTCAAAAATTGTATCACTTATTTTAAGGTCAGGATAGATAAAAAAATTATTATGATAACCTTCATTCAAATCAAATTACTATATTTTTGATAAAATTTCAATGGATTTGGTAAAAAAATAAACAAAACATTAATACTAACATTATGATATTTTTGTAATATTGAATTTTATAACTAATATAGCTATATTTCCTTAAATTAAAGAGGTCATTTGAATCAATAAATGTGGAAATTTATGTGTTAATCTAATGTGAATATTAGTGGTGTTCAAGAAACTATCATCCCTGACATGGATCTAAGGATCATGTCATGGTTGTAAATTTCCTATATCAGGTAATCACTTTTTGAGCATTACAATGTCTAGTGAAATTGAACACTAAATTCCATTATTAATATTATTTCTAGTATAAGTGCACTTTCTAGATAATGTATGAACTACATTAATCCTACATTCTAATATTTGGTGTCCTATTGGAGGATAACTATTCCAGGGTAGAATTCTTATATGATAAAATATCCCAATACTAATTTCATATTCCCCACATGAGGAATTATTTTGTTGAATATCATAGCCTTCATTATGTTTCGTAGAGAAATGTCAATCATCTCTTATTAGGACTAGTATTTTCTAGGGAATGATACTGTATGTAAAGATAATTTAGAAATATATCAATACATCTCTAAGAGATAAAATTTCCAATGTCGACCATGAGGAGTGAACACTCTAATTTAGATTATTTCAAAATTTATTTCCTTATATTTTATAAAGATTATGTTTATGAGAATTTTCAATTAAAGGGTTTATTATCCCTTGTTATGTCAAAAAAATTGAAATTCCTATAGTTTTCATAAAATAATCTTATCATATAGACATACATATTCTATTTACTATAATGTAGACCACCTGACGTGTGCCTCAATTTTGAAATTATTTACTCAGTCTATACCAATATATTTAGTATGACAATTTTTATATATGATCTAATGAGACTTGTCTAGAAGTCATATTTTTATCATTTTTATGATTCAAAAGGGTTATAAGGTAAAGAGAATTCACTTTTTTGGGTCAAATAAAAACATGGAAAGATATAAGATGAATCGTGGATGAGGGAATATCATATAAATAACCAAAGGATGTTCAAATTTTCTAAGTAATATTGATAAATTACAACAATGATGACAAGTCAATGGTGCAATGTATATAAAGACAATGAACAATATAACTTGGTTTTCCATCTTGTCTTCAGTATTTTAATTCTTTATTTTGGTTTATTAAATGATTAAAATAAGTTTGGAGAATAAGGTAGGATTTTTTAGTAAGGAGGATGTAGAAGGGGAAGGACCAAAGGGGGTGAGGGCCACTTGTTTCCCAACAATATTAGATCATGTTCACAATATGAATTTATATTCCCATGTCCTTATGTTTTGAACCATCGTGTAATCGAAATATTCTAGTGGGAACAATCAAATAATTTATCGGAAATTCCATCCAAAAGGATAATTTTATCCTCTAAATCTTTGTGTTTAATACCTAATAAGGTGGTATTATAAATTCACATTATTTAATCCATTTCTATTACACTGAAATATATACCATCCCTCACATAGTATTTAATTCATTCTACTCATACTCTTTTATTTTGTGCCTCTAATAGATCATTCATGCTAGTTTCCATAAAGAAATGGTATTATCCACCACAATCACTCTTTCGCTTATCCTTGTAAAATGGAAGAATAAGTATTTAATCATTTTTGAACTATATGTATTTGTTTATCTTCCAAATATATTAAGTCCCATTACTTTTATATATTAAAGGAGATATATATTGATATATACATAGTGACATGATATGTTTTTTTATTTAAATATAACATTTTTAATTTAGAGGGTCTAAGACAACTTTTTACTATTTTCATGGAATGACTAATATTATTTAAGTGGAATACTAGATTACTTTAGACCTGAATAAATCCACTACATCAATTCTTTGTTGGAATACCCCCTTTCCCTCTCATACATGCTAATATCTAGGTTATCACTTGTATTTCTCTGACCAAATTTTATTGAAATAAATTATTCAAATGACAAATAATGATATTAATTTTTTTCTCAAGTTAAAATATCAATATGTTATTATATTTCCTTTTTATTTATAGTGATATTTTCTTCCCTAATTTTCATGTTACACTTTACAGGTTCATTTTTACAATTGAAAACATGTAAAATTATTTCATTTCTTCAATTATCTTATTAAATGGTGACCCAAATAATTTTATATTAATGGTTATTAATATTTTAAGTATATTAATATGTAATTATTATACTATTTTTTATTCATATTATCAATCAAAATAAGATATCTGATATGCTCATTACAAGGATTATTTCTTTAATATATATATATATATATATATATATCAAAAGGTATAAAATTTAACAAATTATTACTTTTAGAATGGTCGTTGAATTCCCTGATATTTTCACCCCTTTACTTTTCCTATGGGATGGTCTATAAAACCTACATGGTATACCATTACCCTATCCCCACAATATGGATTCATGACCTTAATGAGTATATGTTTCTTTTTTGTATTGTATATAACACTAAATTTCCTGAAATATTACATATCTAATATATTGGTATTTCTCTATGTAGGTAAGTGATGTTAAGAAACCTCCCAGTATAAGAAGATACTTTATTTATTTCTAAATGATACACTTAAAAAATATTCTTGAATATTCTTTATCTTATTAAAATTTTACATTTTCTTTAAAAAACTCCCAACATTCAAATGATTTTATTGAATGTAAATAATTGATACAGTTAATCTTCATAAAATTTTTACCACATAATTTTCATGAATTTATTATCTTTTTGATATCTAAATGTGATTATGATAGAGATGTTTTCAGTTTTGATTAGTTTAGTTTGAAAATATTAATATTTGGGTATTTTATCAAAATTTTGGTTTTTGTGTGATTTTTAATAAACTTTTATTGGTTTTATTTTTATACATTTTCTAAAAAAATTAAAATAATTATTTTGAAATTTCTTTTGATGAATAATTATTCATTATGTGATTTTTTAAATAATAAGTGGTGATTTAAATAAAATTTTATTTGAATTTTTTCAATTATATTCAATGAAATTATTTTATTGCATTATTGTAATTTTATTTAGTGAAAATATAATTTTCTAATGGATTATTAATTCCTATTAATTAAAATATGTATGAAGTAGTACCCACTTAATTGAAAATTTTAATATTTATGTAGACAAAAAAATCTACTTTTGTTAATTTTCAAGAAGTTGACCTACATTAGGAAATTAATTTTAAGAAATCATATATTATTTATGTAGGATAATTTAAATGTATCTGAATGTGGAGGACCTTGAAAGATATTCATGTATCCATGTTTTGATGTTTTGCAATATCTTTGTAACCAACATTACTGTTGTGATTTTCCATAGGGTACCAGCATAACCAAATAATGAATATCCCATTCTTGAGAAAAAGATATATTAGTTATCAGCTGATTGTAGAGAATGGTTTCAGAATAAGATATGAGAAGATGATTTATGTAGTTGAAGGAATAGGAACCCTATCAAGACTAGGATTGTTTAATAAAAATTTATTATGAATGGAACTATGATCATATAAAAAACCAATAATTAAAGTAGGGGTGTTTATTCTTGATGATGTTTGAGATTTAATATAGTTATCAAACACATATTTAAGAACAACAAATGCCTACAGAAATAAATTCATGATGTAAACCAACCAAGAGTATACAAATATGAGACTGTTGTTTATATCATGATTTTTATACATGAATTTATTAATTATGGGGATTTAGGTACTTAATATGAATCGAATGGAATCAATGTCTGAATACTACAAGAAACAAGATAATAAACCATTGATTGAACCGTCATCAAATAAATATACTTATTCCATAATATCATTGATTTTATTGATTGATTATATTAAGAATATTCGTCATAAAATATATTTATTTCATCATGTAAATTTGATCAGTGAATGATATAGAGCGTGTTTATTTTAATTTTTCACTTATGTATTTTTTTGGAGAATATTGAAGATAGAGGGGCCTCATAGTATTTGATTCCACCAGTTGGGGATATGGGATCAACACACATTATGAGATAATTTATTTTCACCTCATAAATTGAAACTAAAATATATATTTGGATCAGTGTTAATTGTTCATCTTTATTGTTTTATGTGTTAAGTGATGGAGAAGTTTTCTAGTTTAATTTTGGTTCCCTTATTTAGTTAAATATAGAGAGAGATGTGTTATTTCCAATAAAACCATTTACTTCATGCTTAAACAATTGGTTTTTGTTTTTTAAGAAATTCCAATGAGTGAGGATTAAGATGTGTACCATTTTATTTTTCAGTTATTGACAATTGTGCTCATTAAATAATTTTTTTATGTGAACCATAAAATCATGACATTCATATAAGTATGGATGTGTGGTTGGCCATGAACTACCACCTAGATTGTAAGAATGTGTACTAATTGAATAAATTCTATATATGAACTAAGAAATCTGATATCCCCCATTCACATGGACAAATGGCTCCAATCAGACAATTATTTTCCAAATCTAAGAGATTTGGGATTTTTTTGAATAGTGATAAGTATATTAAATGTGATAGAATATCAGAAATCATATTAAGGTAGGTAAATTTTCATCCATGATAGGAGATTTTATATTCTTCATATTTTATAATTATTTTCAATATTAATTTGAATGTAGTGATTCAATTAATTTAATTTCTATGAACATGCACTAAAAAAATTATATAATTTTTATTAGATTTAAAAATAAATTCATGTTCATGTTTATTTTTATTTTTATTTTTATTCTAGACTGAAATTCACTCTTCATTGTCTTTAAACATCTAAATGTGTTATCAATTTACATGATTTTCCAAGAGGTGAGAAAAATTTCAATATAGTTTAATATGTTTTCATCTGGAATTAAATTTAGAAATTTAATTATAGGAGTTGTTGAGTGGCCATTGACTAGTGAGTGAGAATCCATTTCTTAACATAGTATATTGTTTTGATGTTTTATTAATTCCAAAATTAATGATCCTAATCGTTTCTTCATGATTCCCAAATTTATTTTTCATAAATAAGATTTAGACTTGTTTCTTGCTGATAAAATATTCTACAACTAACTATATTAATTCCTCATTTCCACTACACTGCATTTCATGAGCTATTAATCCATATTTCATATGACATGGTTTGATGGAAATGTTTTTTCAGATGCTGGAAGATGTTATTTGCTAAATGTTTCCCAATTTTCTCAATTTATTAGAAATCAAATCACTTTTTATGTTATGTTTTTGGGTTGAATTTTTTTATATATCATAAGATTATACAGATATTTCATTAGAAAGTCCATCATTTGTAGTTCTCTTTTCTGAATATGTGTTTTATGTGAACTTTATTTTCAGACTCATTTTTATGGAATTAATTTTCATAGATTAATTTTTGATGATTTAAAAGATACAAAATTATTCATTGAGACGTTCAATATAAATTTGGACGATTCTATGTTGATCATTATATTCATAACGTCATAGAAAAATTCATGATTTTTTTTGATATAACGACATTGAAACATAATCTGATGATGATTTTATATGACAAAATTTATCCATATCCTATGTTGTTTAGAGACTTGTGATCCATGATTTGTGAATGAATGGGTGAGAAAATGAGTTTTGGTAAGAAATGATAGACATTTATTTGGTGTTTCTATGATGTTGATGTTTTTTATGACACTAATCCATCAGACTGGTATTGGAAATAACTAATCAGATGAGTGCAAACACAGCTCCATCCTAATAGTGGTTGGCACTGATATAGAAAAGGATGTAGAGTACCATAAAATGTATACTTCAATCCAAGTAATAACATCAAATGATCTATATTGTATCAGATGGACCGGAGTTGTTGATTATCAGTGATCAGAAAAGTATTTGACACTAATAAACTAGTTGGGTCAAGACTCATCTGCCAAGGTGTGACACTGATAAGTAATCAGAGGCTATATTCATGGGACACAGTGTAATTATCTATGGAACATATGAAAAAATAATAAAATTGGAATCATATTGATGTTTAAATCATAATATTTTGGGGTTTATAAGTCATTAGATGTTCCAATATTTTTTACAGTAGAGAATTTTCAGCAGGTTTGGAGTAGTGGAATGTGATGTCTTCTTTTCAACAAGTATTAAATAAGATCATGGAAATCAGAATTAAAAAAATAGTTTCAGACTGAAAATGGTGAATGTTTTGAGAAATTTTAACCAGGGAAAAATCAAAAAAACATTATCCTTAAGGGTTGAAATAGAATCCGAGTATGTTATTAAAGAGAATAAAGCTATGTAGGTTGTACAAGTTGTTTTTAAAACAAACTTTTGTTTTAGTTTTATTTGTTTCCAATAGATAAAATATGATTAATGATATGAATAAGTGGATATTTTATATTTTTAAATACCCTATGGAACAGGATAGGAAGATATACTAGACTCAGATGTTCAATTGAAAAAATAAATGGAAACATGGTGTGAAAACAAACATTCATTTGTAGAATATATAACATTGTCTTAAGTCAAAGAATATATTATAATTATTTAATGGTCAATAATTGTTTTAAATCCTAAATAAGACTCAGGATACATACCAATGTTAGTTGAATGGAGAAATAAAAGGCACTAGTTTTTTCATGACACAAGATAAATCCAATCCATCTAAAAAATTGATCCACTAATTTAAAAAAATGATATAGGAATATGCTATGTTCAAGGAATATATAATTTAATAATTGGAAATGTAGATCCATGAAATTGACTTATCCATCAGATGAACCAATCTGATTAATTGACCATCAATTATTAAGCTCTAGAAGGAAGGAAGTAAAAATTAATATACGTTCATAAGAAAAATTTCTCAACGGATCTATCAGGTAATCGATATAGATCACCATCATAAGAAAAAATTTATACTATACATTTTTTATTATATGATTCAATGTTATTTATTGTTAATTAAAAGTGATGTATTTTATGCTAATCAATTAGGTGAGCTTCATGTACCCATCCATCAAATGAATGCAAAATAGATAACTTATTAGATGTTGTGTTTTATCATATTATAAGTTTTATCCATTTTGGTAGTTGTTAAAAAACGAGAACGTGATTTATAATGTGAAAATATTTGAGTGTCTACAAATATGGTTAGGGGTGAAATAATCCCTTATAAGTGGCAACAATATTTTCAACTACTTTCAATTGGAATGAACCATCAGTGTGGGAATTCAAATTGTTATATTCCTCAATGGGCCAAGAGAACAATATACAAAATAATTAATTAATAAGTTCTAGATTATTCAGAACATATTTTTAACTGATACATCAGATTTATAAATACAATCAAACACATTTTTATTTACAAAATGTGATATGATGACTGAATATGATTTGATTGGCTCAAAATAACTGGTTGTAGAGTTCAAATTTTTCATGTTATCAACCAATAATAAATAGGAATACAATAACACCAATTTATCATAAGAACATCACACAAAAATTCCACCACATGTATAAATTCCATTGGATTCATTTTCTATAAGAAATATTTTCATCCATTCAGTAAGGAAGAATTAAATGTTAGTGTCACCAAAAAAAGAATAATCTGACTACATAATTTTTAGTAAATTTAATTAAGGTTAAGGTTTTGAGAAGATTTAATATGGATCCAAAAATGTTGATAAGAGTTGAAATGGTCAATAATTAATCTTAAATAAATGATTAATTAGGATTTATGAATTTCATTTAGAGGGAAGAATAATTTTTTCCCATATTTACCATTTTGGGATACCTATAAATAGAGGTCACAATACATTTGTACATTTCAATTGTTCACATTTTTTGAGAGCATAGACAATAAGATATTATTGGAAGTTACAAATTCCAACCACTATGTTTCATTCATGGAAAATCTAAGAAAACCAGAGGTCCATAGAGCATGGACCATTGGATGTATGTTCATCAGAGTGAGATCCATCAGAGTGACTTCCATCAGACGATGTTTCAACAGAGCATGTTCCATTAGAGTGACTTTCCTTATAGTGATACCCATCAGAATGGGGTATATAAAAATGAGTTCCACTCGGTGGAGATGTTTTTAGTTGCTTATTTAGTCTCTAGTCGGTTGAATTAGGGATATTAATAGAATAATTTTACATTAGGGAACTATTTTGAGACCTTCATATTGATTTTACCAGACATAGGCCTAATCAGGAAAAATATTGATGAGTATTTTTTCTATATAGAGTTTCTATATTTGTTTTATGAGTATATATGTATTTTATAATGATCTAAAGGAATATTATAGACCAAAAACTTTATAAATTAATTGTTCAATATCAGGATGATTGTACACACATGAAGTTGATTCATATTAATTATTGAGGAAGTGAAGAATATTCATATGTAATTCAAAAAATAAGAAGATGTTTTTTCTAGGGTTTATGAGTAGCTATTTAAAGGATTATATTATAATTACAAATAGGGTATATAACCAACTATATAAAAAATATTTTCTATTGGGTTTTATAACTATTTGCTGCTTGTGTATTTTTTTTGAAAAGAAGTTTGAAAAATAAATTGATAACTGTATTCCATGCATACATTTTAGAGTGTTTTAGTATATAAATTTATGTATTTAATTGATTATTCCTCCCATTTTTTGTGAAATTTAACTTGTATTTTTCTTTTATTATAGCATACAATGATTCTTGGATAAGGAAAAAAAGATAAATTTTAGATCTAATATACAATGTGCCATGACAATAGTGAAGCTGCATGACACCATATTTTCATTGATGATCATGAAGAACTTCTAAGGCCTAAAATTGAAAAACCAAGAAAGAAGAGGATTTTGGAACATTAATATGGAATTTCACATCGAGTACTCAATGAAAGACGTGTATAAGAGAATGTGTCTAATTGAAGGACATTACAAGATGAAAATATAAGAATACTTTAAAATTACACATGGTGAAATTGAGTTACACACGGTGTAATTTCCAAGACTGGAATCTTGGAAATTTATATGTTTTAAAACTCAATTGCACACGATGTAATTCTCTAGATATGAATTTTCACTATATTCACCCAATATTCATTTTCTTGAACAAAACTATGTCATGGGAAGTTCCCAAGAACAATTTTTGACCATTCCATAATGGGATTAATTAATTATATAGACCATATCAAGCCTATAAAAGGAAGTCTTGAAATCTTCTATCGAGGTTATTCAGATCCAGATTCCCCAAAGACCAAAACTCATTGCGTAATGTTGTTCCCACCCTTTTTAATTTCTTTATTTTCCTTTATACATTAATTTTATATTCAAATTCCCACTTATTCTCTCCTAACTAGGATGACAGGGTAAACCCACCTTTTTATAGGGTAATTTTATTAAAGGGGGATGGTGTCATTGGATGGATTTTTGTATTCATATGTTTGGTTTTCCACAATTTATTATTTATTTTCCAATTACATTATTTTGATTTTATCATGACCATTTATAATTGAATAAAAAAGGAACCTTAAAATTGCACAATTGATAATAATCGAGATAGAATAACCCATTTCAACATTACAGGAAAATAGTTATAAACATGGTATTAAAAAACACCTCATTCGGCAACACCCTAAATTATTGGACGTTTCGAAATAAGTAAGTACCACATTAAAGAGGAGAAACCATGACAATTGGATCTTCCAAATCTCTAATATGACGCAAATTATGAATCAAAATGTTTTATAAAATCCAATAACAGTAGAACACTAAAAATAAAAAAATATGGTGTTATTTTTAAAAAAATTCAAACAAATCAATCAATCTATTTTCCTTCATCATTTGATTTCATAAATCAAATCAAAACCATCATTTTATCACCAAATTCATTAATTTGATATAATTAAATCTTTTTAAATTCTAATAAAACTAATTTTTCTTTCCCTATGGATCAATCTCGAATATCTAATGTAATAATTTTTAAATAATTGAGTAGCATAATGTACTTTTTGTAAAAAAAAATTCCACAGTCCCATAGAAAAGTAGAAAATTCTGTATAAGCCTATCAAACTAGTTCTATTGCTGGGAATGGTTTTTTTAGTTTTTTTTTCAATTTTGTTTTATTTTATATTTTAATTCAATTAATTTTTTTATGTTGGGTATTTTTTCGATTTCATATTTTGAATGTGCAATTATAACACTTGGTTAATGGGAAAAGATATGATCGAGTCCACACCCAATTCTAAATCAATCCTAAATATTAATGTAACTTCAACCATGGAAGGTTTAGAACAAAATCCACAAGCTATAATTCTTCGAAGAGATAGAAGGTTATAGATTCTTTAATATTACAGGTGGTCGTCAAACACATAATTCCTACAAATCATCTTGGAACCCTCGTTTTTTGTAAACCACTTCGACATCATGACTGAAATAATTTCAATGATCACAAACTACAAAAAATACACTAGACCATTGCAAGAATTTTTTAACATTCATATGGGGCACTTCCTCAAGCTCTTTGATACATTTCAATTCCAAAAAAAATCAAGTGGTTTAGTAAAAGATTTTCTTTTCTGATTTTCATTATGCGAGCAAGCTCAAGACTCAATACAATTCCTTCCTACCAATTACATCCCTACATGGGATATGTTGGTTAGGAACATCCTCACCCACTTCTTTCCACCTTCCAAATAAATGGACCAATAGGTAAACATTATTAACTTTTGTCTATTTAAAGATGATTCACTATATTCTTCATGGGAAGATTATAAATATATGACAAAAAAATTTCCCCATCATGGAATAGAGATATGGCTGCAAATCCAAGCATTTTATAAGGGTTTTTCGCAATACAAATATGTAAATTATAGACACTGATGCTTGAGGATCACAGATTAAGAATTAACCTGAAGTGAAATATGACATGTTGGATAAAATGGAGATAAATAATTTCCCATTTAAATGAGAATAGATTCAAAGGAAATGTTTCCATGAAATCATCAATAATTACTGTATGCACTCAAAACTTGATTCACTGACCAAGATGATCAAAATAAAGATGGTATATCCAAAAAACACCAAAGGAATGCATATAGAATATGCATAAAATGATGATTATAATTTTGGAAATAAATTTCATGTATGGAGACCACTAAAAATCAACCCATGGTCCCACCTAGACAAGATTTTTCCATACATTGGAAGAGACACTTGATACATTCATGAACTCTTCTAGGGGTGTAGTTAAAGAAATAATATAAGAACCATTAAACCAAAAATCTACATTGAGGAATTTGGATCTTCAAGTATAAAAAATTTCCACTCTACATTGAGAGAGACCCAAAGGCACACTACCATGATAACCTAAAGTACACCCATATATTGATTTAAACGTTATACAACATAGATGTGGGAAGAATTCCCAAGGAAGTGGTATAGAATTTCCCAACAACAACCAATAGAAGCAATAAAAGCAATATAAGAGGGAGCTGAAATTAGCAAGGAACATGTAGCTAAGGTAGAAGAAGAAATACTTAAGTACTATCCAAGAATTATTTTAACAGAACCAATTGCACAATTCAATACCAATGTGCTGAAAGGTAATTTTTGGAACATATTAAAAAAAGGTATATTAATATTCATTTTTCAGTGGCTCTTACTAAGATGCCAATATATGCTAAATTCATGAAAGAGAAGGTAACCCACAAGGAGAAGCTGGACAAGATGGCTGCCATTCCACTCACATGGATGTTTCAGTAGTAGAATCTGTGGACTACTTATAAAAAAATAGATTGAGGTAGATTTTAAATTCATATATTTATTGGAGCTAACAAATGTGGAAAAAAAATTGTAACATAGGTCCAAATGGAAAAATAATGTCATAAATAACATTCAATAATTTTGTACTAGATGAACTAAAGACTACAAAAGCACTTAATTAATTTGTCGACTCAATAGTGAAATCATCAAGAGGAGCATCAAATATATCATAATAAAAGTTTACTAGTTAATCTTCCCTATACACTTCTTACTGATTGGTATGAAAGAAGAGGGAAATCCCCTCATTATGGGAAGACCATTTTAGCCACAGGGCATACACTGATTGATGTTCAATGTGGAGAACTATTTTTTAGAATTAGTTGTGATCAAGTATGTTTTAACTTCCACTATTAAAATAATAACAATGATGTGAAAGAGGAAAATTAATTTGTAGAATAAAATAAACCTTAAGTTGATTATATTTTGCTGAAATTGAAGTTGTACATGGGTTAGATGCTTTTGTGAAAGAGGATTCTCAACTAAAGTGGAATGAGAAATTGAAAAGAAAGAATAATAATGCTAATGTAGTGACTAACCCCACTATATTTGAGAAAGGAATGAATGTATGGTTTGTTCATGAACATAATCATTGTTCATCATCATTAATGAAAAAATGGTGGGTCGGTCCACTAAAGATCAAGAAAGTTATAAAATCTAGAAGAATTAAAATTCTCCCAGAAGAAGGAAAGGGGTCAAACTACATAGATTTGACAAAACTAATACCATTTATGGAACCTTAAGAGATAAAAAAAATTCAATAATCTATCATGTGATATGAAGATGAAGGAGTTGTGGCTGTGCTAGTGATGGAAAACAAAATCATTTTTGGTGGAAACCTGAGTTTTGGTTTCTTTATTTATTTTCTGTTTTTAGAGGTATGAATTCCCATACAATAAATATTTAAAAATTCACTAATAATGGAATGTTCTTTAACATATTTATTTTTAATTTTTAGGAACATCATGACCCAATAAATCAGAACGAAAAAGAAAAAGAAGATACAGAAACATTACACATCATGATATGAAATTACACATTGTGTGTCTTCCACAAGCAAGACCTACACAGTCTTGATTAAAGAGAAAAATTTAAGGGGACTGATATTTTTATTTTTTATTTTTTCTATTTTATTCCCCACATAGAAATAGTATTAGATATTTAACTACCGATTTCATTCCCATATTTTATTAATTTAATACTCATCTAAACTGTAAAAAATAATCATTCTAGGAAAATTAGCATACCATGAATTTTGAATTTCTTTTTCAATAAATTAGAAATAATAATTGGAAAAATAATTTGTATAGGTAACCATGTGGATTACAATTTGAAAAATCATGATTTGAGGAGAATGTTAATCATTTTAAATGAAATTTTTTGATATTTAGCCATGTTTTTAATTTCTAATATTTTCATTTATTAATATAGTTATTCATATGCATTTCCCTAAGTAATTTTCTAAACCATTATTCTCATTCATGATACATAAAATTATCCTAATATTTCCCATTATTTCTGTACTATATTTTTTTAGAAACATAGAAATTTTTTATTCTAGAACATTATTGACTTGTTATCAAAGCTATCAATTAACAGAATCACATTTAAAATGATTGAGTCATCCTCTTTTATGAGACCTTATCCTGAGACTCACCATACATTAATCCTTTTTAATCCCAATGAATAAATCAAAAACCTTGTTTGTAATGTGCTATGTTATAAACTATTTTATCCATTCCTACCTTTCTCAAAATTATTTTCATGATATTTATAAAAATATGTATGGGGAAAAATATTATATGGTTTACTGAGGTATACTTTAATGTAGATAATTTGTTGATAGTATTTTTTTCATTTTTATTTTCGGGAAGGCCACGTATTTTTAATTTTAATTCATTATTCACATCTAGTTATTAAAAAAATAAAAAATCATTTGAATAAAATGGGAAAATTGGATTGTGTTTTGGGAAGATAGAAAATCAGCATTTCCCATACCAACGACCTTTTGAACATTTGTGGTTAAGTGATGGTTGTGATATTTGTAATTAGTATAGACATTGAAAAAGACAAAAATAAAAAAATAGTAAAGAGATGTTGATTCTATCATTGCACATATATAAATCAGGAGTCTACTCTAGGATGTTTTGGGGAGAAATAAAAGAAATCGGTAAATAGATATCTTTTTTTGAGCTATTTTTTGATTATCCTGAAAAAATCATTATAGTCGAACCTCATTTGTGAGCCATATTTTATATATTTTACCTTCCAAACATGAAGCCTCAAATTAATTTGATCCTAAATATTGATTCCCTCGTGATTATTTATGATTTCTATTTGTATGTGTTGGAGATGTTAGATTCATAGAAATATTTTGGTAAGTTAAATGTTTTTTAGACATGTGATGAATTATACATACATTTTGACCCTGATGATGAGAAAAAAATTCATGTGAGGTAAATTTCAATTGGCATGTAAATTAATAATGAGTTGAAAAATGAAAATGGATGAATTAAAAGACATAGATATTTCAAAAGAAAAAAAGGAAAATACATTGTAGACCTATTTCTTTGTGAAATGAGACATTACTAAATATTTTAACGTGAATCTAAAAAATTTTGTATTTCCAATTGATCAATTGATTTTATTGAAATTAAATTTTAATCATAGTAAGGAGAATGTCTTTGGTGTTGTGTTAGGACTCTATCCTTAATGATAAGTATGAATTCAACTGAGGGGGTATTTTTTATGTGTAGTTCATGCATACAAATTAATTGTTTTAATTTATTAATTTTTTAATTTAATTCATTAAATAGGAATAATATTGGGTGATCTAACTTGTTTTATATTTATATGGAATAATGCAATGATTCTTGGAAAATAAAAAAAGTGATAAATTTTGGACCAAAATAACACATTCTACCACAAGAAATGTTATGTGGCATGACCCCATATTTTCAAGGATGATCATGGAAAATATACAAACCTCAAACTAAATAACCAATAAAAAACAAGTCTACCAGAACATTAAAATGGAATTACACATTGTGTAGTCATTGCACGAGGTGTCCTATAAAATGTGATGAATAGAAGGACACGACGTGGTGAAAATAAAAGCATCTTGGAAAATTACATGTGGTGAAACTCAGTTAAAAATGGTGTAATTTCCCATCCCAGAATCCTGGAAAATCACACATGATGAAGCTCAGTTACCCATCTTGTAAACATCCAAAGGGAAATTTTTCTACCATATTCAACAAATAATTATTTTTTGGACAAAATCAATAATATGGAAAGTGATACAAATGATCATTTAACCCTTTAATAATCGAAATCATATATTCTATAGACCATATTGAGCCTATAAAAGGAGGTATAAGCTGATAATATTGAGGGAATTTAGATCCAGTTCCACGAGAGACCAAATCTCAAAGAGAGACATTGTTCCATCCTCGAGTTATTTATTTCCTTACCATTATTAATTATTTTTATTTTCTCATTCTCCATTATTATATCATCACTAAGATGAGGGTTAAAACCTCCCTATGCTAGGGAAATATAACTAATGGTTGAATGTGTCATTGGATTGACTTATTTTATTCATGTGTTTATTTTTTTTCAATTAATTATTTATCTTTCAATCCCTTTATTTTACATTTATAATGACTATTGACAATTTAATTAAAAAGGAACATGAAAATATTTCAATTAATAACCCTAGATAAGGCATCACCACATTCGGCATTAGGGGATATAATGTTTAAAAATTGTATAAAGACAAACTTGATTTGTCAACACCCTAAATTATCAAACTATTGAAAATATGGTCTTTCCACAATATTAATGAGATACCAAGACCATTGGACCTTCATACTCTCGATTCTGAAGGAAATTATGAATCAAACTATTTTCTAAAATCCAACTTCACCTAAACCATGATATGATAAAACCCTACAGAGATATTTAAAAAAAATCAAACCAATCAATCAATCTGATTTTCCTTCATTATTTTATTTGTTAAATGAAATCATAATCAACCTTCTGTATCCTCCTTTATTTAATTAAAAGAATTAAAAAATTTTAAATCAAAATTAATCTAATTTATCTGTCTGTGTGGATCGATCTCAAACTACAAATTTAATAAATTTTAATTAATTGAGAATAATAGTTGAGTTTTTAAAAATATTGTTTTCTCATAGTCAAGTATGTATGTAATGATTCCATCTAGGCCTATCAAACTAGCCTCGTTACTAGGGATGGATGCTTTTTAGATTTTTAATTTCAATTTTTTTTATTTTTTTTATTTAAATTTATCTTTTTATGTAGGGTATTCTATGTTATGGATCTCATATTTTTAATGCACAAATACGACACTCAATCAAAGGGGAAATACATCCTCAATTCCACACACAATTCTGAATCAACCAGATAGATTAATGTAACTACCACCACAGAGAGCATTGAATAAAATAGACATGTTGGAGTTCCTCAAAGTGGTCAGGGGCTACATATTCTTATGGACTACGTGAAGATGTCAGAAACAAGATTGCAACCAAGTCTCATGAAATTGTTGAGAACTAATTCATGATAAAGCCTATAATAATTTCAATGATTACAAACAAAATATAGTTTACTAAAATGCCTCATAAAGATCCGAACAACCATGTTCTAAACATCCTTGATCTTTGTGATATGTTTCAATTCCAAAATGTTTTATGTGATGTGGTAAGACTTCATCTTTTCCAATTTTCATTACGTGAGTGAGCTCAAGACTCGATCCAAATCCTGCCTACACATTACATCACTGTGTGAGATGAGTAGTCCCAAAACATCTTCACCAACTTCTTTTTAACTTAAAAATAAATGGATATAAGGGTAAACATTTTTAACATTTGTCAACTTGATGATAAGTCACTGTATTTTCTATTTGAACAATGAAAAGATATGAATTGAAAATTCCACAGTCAATGAAATGATCTGTATATTATAATAAATACATTTGAAAAGCGGTTTTCACAAGGAAATATGTCAATACTAGATGCTACCACTGGATGATCATTGATGAAGAAATCGCCTGAATTATGATACAACTTGTTGTATTAAATGGGGATAAATATATTATAATATAAAGAAGAAGGCATTCGAAGGAAATGAATCCACAATATCAATAATAATGACTATAAGGACACAAAATAGGAGTCACTAACTAATAAGATGGACATCATGATGGGATAGCAAATAGAACACAAGGTACACTTATACACGATTCAAATTATGATGATTACAAATGTGGAAATAACTTTCATGGTTGGAGACACCAATAAAAGGAAACAAAAGGGCCCACATAGACAAGAAAGGTCCAAACAATGGGAGAGACACTTGCTACAATCATGATCTATTTTGAGGTTACACTTAATGAAATAAATGAATAAACATCGATCCATGAGTTTACAATGAAAAATATCAAGATATATGTTGGCCAAATTGTTGTTTTACATAGAGAGATACCCATAGGAACAGTTCCAAGATTCCCTGAAGTAAACCTACATGAATATTTTAATTTTATAAAACTCTAAATTGGGATGTGAACCAAAGTAAGTGTCATAGAATTTTCTGTATTAAAACCAATGGACAAAAGAAAATAGGAGGCTCAATGTAGCAAGGGAAAGAAATTGAAGAAGAAGGATAACTAACACAATATAATCCATGAATTACTTTTCTAAAATGAATGTCGTAAGTGAATACTAACATGCAGGAAGGTATGTTTTTGGAACACATTTAAAAATTGCATATTAATATACCATTTTCATAGGCTCTTGAGAACATTCTGACATAGGAGAAATTCATGAATGATATTGTAACCAACAAGAAGAATGTGGAAGATATTTTCACTATTCTACTCACATGGGGGTGTTCAGAAGTGTTATATAGGGACCTTCATATAAAGAAAAAATATCTACATTTCTTTTCAATTCCTATATTATCAGAGATAACACATGTGGAAACCCATTGTGTTGCCTGTGTGAGAGTTTCAATATCATTTCATACACAAAGTTCTAGAGTTTGGTACAAGATGAACTAAATATTATAAGAATACATCATCAATTATAATTCTCAACTATGAAATCCCCAAGAGGAGTCATCGAAGATATCCAGATAAATATTGTCAAGTTCATCTTCCCCATATACTTCCTAGTGCTGGATATGGAAAATATGAAAAATCCACTCATTCTTGGAAGACCATTTTTATCCACATGGCATGAGATGATTAACTTTTAATATGAAAATTTTTTATAATATTTTTCTATGATCAAGTTAGTTTCAACACCTATCATGTAATAAAGAGCTACTATGTGAATAAGAAAAATTATTTTCGAGAAGAAAATACACCCAAAGTTGAGGATGTTACTGAAATTGGAGAGGTGCATGACAAAAAGGTTTTTGGGAAGGAGGATTCTCAACTAAAGGCGAAGGATAATCTGCAGACCATGATTACAAACAATAAAGTAGATACATGACCACTATAATTAAAAAAGGATGACCATTATGTTTGGTACATGAACGTTCTATTAGTTCACCATGATTGAGGAAAAATTGGTGGGACAATCCAATGGGGACCAAAACAATACTACCATCTAGAAGAATTATTTTATTTATCGAAAATTGATAGGGGATGACCGATGTGGATAACAAAAAACTGAGACCTTTTATAGACCCTGAATAATTAAAAAAATTTAAATTATCTATCGTGTGAGTTGGATCTGAAGGAGTTAAGGTTGATCTGATTTAATAATAATATAATTGAATTGTATGTGTCTAAACAATATGATAATTATTCATAGAAAAAATTGAATGAAGTATAAGAAAAAATATCATCAATATAACAACAAGATAAGTTATCTTAAAAGAATAAAAAAGGTTGATTACTTATACATTGATGAAGTAAAATTATTTCGTCATGTTTGGAGTGGAATTATCTCATCAATAAGTCATTATGATTGTGAAGTGAGAATATAACCTAAGTGGATTATTAAATAAATTGGAATCACAAATTAAGATAAACACATTACTCTTGATTGAAGGGAGTAATTTGAAGAAATATGTTTCAAATATAAATTTTATGAATGGAATTTAAATCATGAATGATGAATTAAACCTCAATTTGACTACATATCGTAATAATAATTTTGGTGAGAATGAAAGGAAAATGAAAATTTATGTAGAAAATTTTAATGGTGATGATATTTTTAAAATTATTGAATTAGAACTTATTTAATTAATTAAACAGAACATGTCAATGAAATATTAGTTTGAGAATACAATAAATGTTCTAAAATAAATATTCAATTAGAATGAAGAATAGATATTAGAATCATGATAAATGTTTCTTACAAAAAAATTGAGTTATAAAATTTCAGAGAATACTTCACTAAAGTAGTTGAAGTAAAGTGTTAATTATCTAAATATGGTGAAAATAAAAGTTCTCATATCTATGTTTTTTCTTTTTCTAATCAATCAAAATTTACATATTTTTATATTGATTGTGTATTTTCAAAAAATAAGAATTTTGAGACATCATTATAAACTAAAAAACTTGTTAATTATTCAAAAATGTATCTTCATGAGAAATTTTACGAATGATTTATTATGAAACAACAAAAAAACAATTTAATATTTGAATCATTTCGGAAGGTCAATATTCAGAGGTCATGGTTAGTGTTATGGAATTTTTGGACACTGAGAAATTTCTATTGATACAACATGTATCTACCTATAAATATGTATGATACAAGGGAGGTTTATGATAAGCAAAGAAGAAAATATTTTATAAAAAAAATATTGATCTAATTGGATATTGAAAAATAGAATAATATATAGGCCTCAACAAATAAAAATGAAAAACCAATGAAATTTATGTACATTAATAATGTTAAGAAAATTAATCATGCTAAGTCAGAAAATAAAGAGATTATAGTTAATTTTCTAGAAACAATTTTGATAGGTAAAGTTAGACGATGCATACATATAATATGATGAAATTTGGAAGAAAAAGGTTAATAAAATTGAGAATAACTTTTTTATATATATATCAATAAATGGAGGATTGATTATTCACAAAAGGTGTAAGAGATGTTATCATGAAGTTCAATTTACTAATATTTTTATGATAATAATTCCATTTTAAGAATAAAACATAAATAAGTTGTTACCTAACCATTGTAAAAAAATGTTACTAAATTTGAATAGAAGTTAGCTGCTTCATCTAAAGATTCTATAGTTGAGTAAAAAAATAGAAAATAAGAGAAGAATCAATACAAGAAATAAAACACATCCAATTATTAATCCAAAAAGAATAAAAAAATTCAATAATGAGAGAGGATTATCAATTTGAATGATTCTTTTAAGAAACTACTAATATTTATCCTTATTTAGAAAATATTATTATATGTTTACAAACTTTTAGGGAATTTAAGGTGTTGATATTTGGCATCTAAGATATTAGTATCTCTCATTTCTTATAAAATTATGTAATGAGGTTAAAAAAGAAGAGATTTTGAAAAAAAATTATACACTTGAACTATTCTAATATGTTTGTTGAGATAAGTGAAGATTATTTTTATGTTAACAAATATTTCTGAGATTTCCCCAAATATAAGAATTATTAAAGGATTATGAAATCATATTACAAAGAATTTGTGTATTGGAAAACATTTATAACTATTGTTTTTCACATATGTTTTATAAACCTTGTTCTCCAATGTATACATAGATTTCATTAGTTAATGGTTATGTGTTTTAAAACTCATGTGATACTATTATTCTGTAGAAATTTTTTTTCAAGATTCATCAGTGGCTCCTTTGAATTTGATTGATGATGAGAGGAAGAAAAAAATTAATGGGAGTAAGATATCGTGTTAGGGAGAAAGATGAGTATACTTATTGACCATGAATATATTTCAGTTATAATTGGATTGTATTGTGTGAATATTGATAACAATCACATAGGGGATAATGTTAGGCCCATATTGTATTTTAGTTTTATTTTTTTCAATACATAAAATATGTTTTATATTAAGAAAAAATAGAGATTTGGTTTTCAAATAGAACCAAGATGACTGACGAAGAATATTTTCAATACGTAGATGGTCAAATAAAAAATAAAAGGAAACATAGATGAAAACACAGATCTTCAAACATAGAAGAACAAACATAGGTTTATGTAAAAGAAAATATAATGATTCATTTTTTGATCATTAAATATTAATTATTCATGATGATATATCACGAAACACATTGTATTTAGTATAATAAAAAAATACATGTTTATAGAATTTTTATGATATAAGATGAAGATGATCTGTCAGATGAACTGATCCATAAACATCTAGGTAAATTAGAACAAGGAACACTATATGCAGGATTTTTCATAAAACTAGAAATTTTAATAGGATGAGTTCAAGGAATATGAAATTTATTGATCATATAGGACGATCCATCAGATATACTGATTTATCAGAAAAACCAATCTATTGATTGAACCATCAATTTATGTTCATTGGAAAGGAATAAGTCATTATTGAATAAGGTCCATCCAAAAAGATTATCTAATCATCACTCAGGTATCATATGAAAATATCTATCATATGTATAACATAAGAATACCCATATTTTTTAAATGGATTAAACATGTTGAGTTTGACTAAGAATATATGTGTCTTACACAGATCAATTAGGTGAGCTTTAGTTAATGACTTATTAGATGAATATAGACACCAACAAATCATAGGATGTTATGTTTCATCAGAAGAAAATTTTCATAAATTTGAGTAGCTTCTGAAAGAATTCAAAATTAATTGAAAACATGAGAAGTTCTTTGTGCCTATTTATGTGGTTACATATGAAAAAAGTCTATAGAAATTATAATAATGTAGTCAACCATTTTTAATTATAATGAACCAATTGTGTAGTATTTCTATTTTTTTGTTCATGAGTGGGTCAAGAGAAAAAGAATTGATTTATTTTTTTAATTTGGTCAAGATTCATCATTGATTATATTAATGTGATAAATCATACTCAGAAAAACTATCAAACACATTTTTGTTCATAGAATGTGATATTATAGTTTACTATGTTTGAATTGGGTCAAGAGAAATGGATGTAGATTTTTAATCTATGAATTTATGAGATAATGATCCAATAGAAGGATTTCTCACTAATTCACCAATTTATATTCACACTAATATTCCAATAGAGACATAAATCTATCAGATAAATTTCCTATAATAATGTCCATCATATTGAATCTAAGGAATAAAGAGAAAACGAAATAAAAACAGTACAATCCTACTGAATAATTTTTTTTAAAATTAAAAATAAGGTTTAGGTTTTGAGAAGATCTATTAATATTGTGGAAAAATACATATACAGTGATAAGAGTTAAAATGGTCAATGATGATGATAAAATGAATGACAAATTCATATTTATAAATTTTATTGCATGACATATATCAGAGTGTACAATCAGATTCAATCTCATTACAATAAGATCAATCAAAATTAATAAAATTGGATAGAGGTAAATCATATGGAGATGTTGTGTGTTTTCAATTGAGTCTCTACATAGTTAAATATTAGAGAGATAAAGTTAAATTGAATGGAGGGGAGCTGAATAAAAACCATCGGACGTTGTTTACCAAAATAAGTCATAATAAAACTGAAAATTATATATTGAGTTTCTCAGAAAAGTGTTTTTAGTCCTTGTTATTGAGCATATTCATTCTTTCTTAAGAGCTTGAAGACGTTTCAAGACCAAAATATTCATAAAATAATTATTAAACTTGTTGGAGATTATACAGAGGTGATGTTGATAAAGATTAATTCTGGAGGAAGTGAATAAATTTTTGAAGTAGGTAATAAAAAAACATTTTTTTCTTTTTTTGTGTGTGTAACTAGCTCTAGGAAATTAGTTAATAAATGGATATTTTGGTTTTATAACCAAATATACACGAAATGTATTCAACTAGTTTGTGGAACTATTTTTTACATATTCCAATGTATTTTAGAAATAATTTATTAAAGAAATACATGTTTTGGGGACTAACCAATATGCAAGGAGTAAGTCTTTGTATTGATCTTTTATAAAATCTTATCCTCCTCGGGCATTATATTATTTCCATGAAAAAGGAATGGTCGGTATTTTTATTTTAATCAATCTTAATTTCAACAAAATTCTTATGTTAATAATTTTTTCTAATGTTGTTAAGTAAAATTATAATAAAAATAAAATGTAAACAAAAATTTATGCCCCTAGTGCTATTGATCCTATTTCAGAACCTCAGTTGTCAGAAACCAAAACCATGAAAATTCAGATGTATATGAAATTTGAATTTCTGAAATTGACGTTTTATCTACTTATGATTCTATTAGAGTTGGGAAGAGATCAGAATTTAAAAATAATATTTCAAGTGAAACAAGATGTTTTTTTCTTAATATAGATCAGATGTGGACCGCTAAAATTTTATAACAAATAAATTTTACAACTCAATTCAGTATGTGAGTTATAGAAAAAACTATGCCTACCATTGGAAATATGATGGATTTTTACGTAAAAATAATATGTGATATTTTAATAAAAAATATTAATATTATCTAATTATTCATAGAAATAAATAAATTTTGGGGATTCAATTGTCTCAAACAAGTAACTTTGATAATGTTGTTTTGAAAGGTAAAAATAGGTTTTAGCCTCTACAAACTGTTTGTGAATGATTTAAATATCATGTAAATATTTCAAAAGAGTGTCTTGTTTTTTATCTTTACAAAAACGTGTTTATAAAAACCCTAAAATGAATTATGTGATGGATGGAAAAGGGAAAAATATCTTTTTTTATAAAGTAACCTAAAATCGTTGAATGGATAATGACCCTATATTTTTGCTAGTGGGTTCTCATCACAGATGAAAATATATTTGAATATTTTGAATAATTATAAAGATTTAAATAAAAGAATAATGAATTTTTTTAATGATGAATCTCTCAAAATTAGAGCAGATGGATATACACTTGTTAGGGAAAAATGAAATCAGTAAAAAATTATTTTTTTATAGGTTGAAAAAAAATATTTCAATATTTAAATACTCGGATTATTGTAATAACATTTTTTACCAGGAATATGTTTTTTTTGTGAAAAGATTAGTTGAAAGAAAATTGTTATGAAAGGTCAATATACAAAGGGATACTTGTTTCAAGTTAGTGATGTTAATAATTAATGTTCACTTATCATGGTAGGTGAAAATTATTTTTTGAATAATGTTTGCCAAAATATGTGTTATAAGAATATTAGAATTCCAAGAAAGAGAGAAAGTGTTTGTGATATTCTAGATATAAAAACTAGAATAGATCAGTGTTGTTTAATTTTTTAGCAACTGAAAATATCAAACTATGTGCATAAGAAAGATGAAATTCGTTCATATCATCCCCTAAAACTAATTCATTGAAATTTAGTTTCTCTAATAGAATGTGATAATCATACAGAGATATGAACATCATTTCTTTAACTATTTATTTAACCCACATTACATTTATTATATATTTGATACATAAATCTACTGCGCTAAAAATGTTTAAAATATCTATGATAATAGAAAAAAATGAATTCTTATATTCATTGAATATTTGTGACCTGGTAATTGTTGTGAATAAAATAATGAATAGTTCCAAAGTTATCGTAAAAAATATAGAATTCATCATGAGCTCAGTATACCATATACACCATAGAAAAATATTGTTTCTAAAATCAAGAATATTTTTTTTATTTGGGGTGTATTGTGTTGATTTAACCTGTTATTTCTCACTATGTAAGGAAGAAAGAAATGATTATAGAGGTTCTTATTCAGAATCAGTTTTTCAATAGACCATGATTCGATATAAATCCCTTTTAATTTTTTTGTGCTTAAATTCCAAATTTGAAACATTTATGTATTTTTGGGAGTCCCTTTATCATGAAGAATAAAAGTGGAAATATTATAAAAATTTATCAAATAGGTGAAGATGGAATTTTTGCTGTACATGCTTTCACTTGTAGAGGATATCAACAATCCAAAAAAATAAATTAAAATGTTATTTGATATGAATGATGTTAATGTTTGTGAAAAAAGTAAAGAATATGTATTACAAGGAGGTGAGGAAGACGAGGAAGATAAGATTGCGTTAAAATATGAATAGAATAACAAAAGTGGAGATACAACACATATTGATGATTTGAACTCATTTATTTATATTTATGAGGAAGAACATTGTACAACTCATCCCTCTCTAAGGAAATAGGTGGAATCTCAAAATATTATTGGTGAAAAATATCAAATGTTTAAAGCAATGATAAAACTAATGTTTGTTATACCTACATCGTTTTATTTAAAAGTTTATCTAAAATATTTCAATTAATATTTCAAGAAGCATGAGTGGATTCATGATATGAATGAAGAGTTTTATCAGAATGAGAAGAATGGTACAATGAAATCTGTACCCAAATCGAATAATAAAAATGTTATTGGTATAATGTGTCTGTTCTGGAACAAATAGAATTTAGATGGTGAATTCTTTAGAAAATTTTATTATTGGATTCAAAACAATATAACAAAATTCATGGAAATTATTGTGATGATAATTTTAAAATAGTATAAAATTTAGATACAATTCTAATATTCTTTTCAATTATTGCATAGTGAGGTTATAAAATTTTCTAGATAGATGTAATAATAGATTTTTTCAACAAATACCTTGATGAAAGATTTTATGATGAAAAACAATGTGTATTTATAATTTGAAAATTTCAAATTTATGTGTTCATGTTAAAGAATGACTTATATGAGTTAAAGCATTCTCTAGGAGCTTGGTATTCGAAATAGGATTCCTAAGTAAGTAGTCTTCACTTTAAAAAGGGGAGGACTGACCGTAATCTCTATATAAAAAATCAAGGAATTTAAATCATTGTTATTATTTATGTGGATTATATTATAATTATGGAAAATGATGAAATAACATGTGAAAAGTTTGTAGAATAAGTGATGAAGTTTTGAGAAATCTCTATTCTCGGTGAAATTAAATATTTTATTGCCTCGAAAATATCACTAAATGAGGGATACCTTTTTTACATTATTATAATAGGTAAATGGAATTCATTGTATTTTTCATATAGAAGATGAAAAACCAATTTTAAAAGAATTTTTGGTGGTATCCAATTTGACCAAAATGAGGTTTGAACAAAGGTGGATCTTGTAGAGTTTTAGAAGCTGGTTGGAGGTTTGTAATATCTAACTACTTCACGACTATATATTATATATATTGTTACCATAGTTGATAAATTTTAGGGTGATCCAATGGATTCTCAGCTATTATCGAGAAAACAGAAACTCATTTGTAACACACCAAGGTTTAAAATAAATAAATTAAATTTGTGAATCATTGTTTTAATTAGATATATATAACTTACTGTTAAACATAATCATGCTGCTTCTATGTCATTAATTTCAAAAAACGGTCATCAACAATTGTTTTCAGTAAGTTATATAGAGTCTGATAGAACCAACTTGTTTTTTTCATGAACAGTAATATACCCATATGAATAGTAATATGAATAGTAACATGAACCTAATGAATAGTAAATTGTATTATAATTTTATTCTCTTATGGCTATAATATAATTAATTCTCAGTCAATTTTTCAATGAGTTATAAAACAGTTGTAGAATTAAAGTAGTTATTTTTTTTAATTAAGTATGATTTTATATAAGAATTAAATTAATAATATTTTAAAAACTATTTTCAAAAAACGGAGTTCAATTTTGAATTCTAAACGTCAAAATATAGAAAGGGTGTTTTTTTGGGTTTTTCGGAAATAATTCATTTTTTAGTGAAGGGTAAAGATACAGTTTTGAGTTTCTGTGTGGTTAATGACATCATTAACGATGTAATAATGATTTAATCATTATATTCTACTTATGTATATTAAAATAAGATATTATGTTTCCCATGTATCTAATACAATTGGAAAATAGCATGGAAAAGCCCACGGTTTTGCAATACCACTAATGAGGTGTCCCTTGTAAATTAATAAAATATTCCATCACTTTTTCTATAAATACCAACCCATTCCATCATTGCATTCATTAAAAACTCATCCTCAACTTATCTTTGGCATCTTTATCTCCCTAGTAATACTCTAATGGTTTCCTTCAATCCCCCAAGGTCCCAACCATCATGTCTTAGGAGATACACTACAAGGTACGAGAATTCTCTACTTCTTTCTTTTTCCATTCAAGTTCTCTTTTATGTGGTATAACATTCAAGAATCCATACCATGGTATTATTTTCATTTTATTATATCTCTATACTATATTATTATTTATTTCCGAATGTGTGACCCCTATCCCCTCTCTTTTTAACTTTTTCTAAAACCATAGTTCATGGCCGTGAGGCTGCCAAATTTTTCGTAAAGGATTTCTCAATTATTCTATTATTTTGAGTTCCTTTCTTATATTATTATTTCCAAATATCTCCTTATCCAAGGGGAATGAATGATCCAATATCTTACATATTCATTATTTCATCATGTTTATGGAAGATTCACCTTTTTTATTCCCCTCACCCACTTATTCATGGAATAAAAGCATTTTTGCTGATGTGTCGAATTACAGACATCGTGGACGATGACATTTCAATTTGATTTAATTCTATCAAGTATCAACTTGAAATTTTTTTTATGGTTTAAAAAAGTTATAATTTATTTATTATGTCTCATACAAGGTTCTAGAATTAAATTATACACATGGATTTAATTTATAAAACAAAACGAGGTCGTTATTATCAAAGGACCACTAAAATGATCTAAACGAACATCGTCAATGTTTTTTAACTTATCATTCATCTTAATTTCAGAATTAAAAATAATATATGGTATAATTTATGGTTATAGAAATATATAAATTCCATTACATTCCATTTGAAGAGTTTGACTTCTAATTTAAAAGAATATATATTAGGAAATGATCATGGAAACCATAAAAAGAACACACCCGAAGCAATGTAAATAACAAAATAGTACTAATAAATTTGTGGAATGATGTTGTAAATTATAATATAAAGTGTTCAAAACATTAATATATTTCATTAAGTTTTTAATAACACTATTTTAGCAATTATACTAGAAATTTAAACACATTTCAAGTAAGAAGAACCCGAGGTATGGGAATTCATAACCTAATTTCCATTCTTTGGGTTCAACTTATTCATTGTTCATTATGTGGTATTAATATTATAGGTGTGATTATTTTTTGATTGTATTATATTTTTTTATGTGTATATACATTTTATACAAATATATATTCCATTCTATTAATTCTCACTCCAATAATATTTCAAGGAACATTCTTTTTAAAATCCTTTTAAAACCCTCTTTAATAAATTTCAAAATTATTTTTTAATATATATATGGCATGAATGGTTTATTCTGATTTTAAAGATACTTTATTACCATGATGTGTCCCTTAGACATTATTTATGTTGGGTTGATCCCATTATAGCTCATGATTTGTTGAGTTGAGCCCCTTATAACTCAAGATATAATGGGTGATCCCAATTATAGCTCTACAATGCATTGGGTACTTTTGAGATGTAATTTGACCAAAAGGTTGTTCCTTGAGTAAGGGTGAATGTAAGAGTTATATCATAAATATGTACCAAGGAAATAAATGATGATTCTAAGCATATTAATTTTTATGATTATTTGTTTTAATGGTTTTTATATTATCACTTGACTAAAAATTTCTTTATTTATATATGTTATAGAGTTTTTTACTCATCCCAGGTTTTTAAAATGTATTTCACATAATATAAAGATTGGTAAGAGAAAGAAGGTGTTCTTCACGGTTGATATGTAGTGTTTTTAAAGAAATCATGTTTTCGGTTTTAATGTTTTATATATTGAAAAAATGGATACAGTTTTAGTAGTATCATGTTGTATGAATGTGGTCTGTCATGTATGTAATATATCCTAATTATTTAAAACTATAAACCAAAAATATCTTCAATGTGTAATAATGTATGTCATTGTGTAAAATTAAATACTAAGTAACATTTTATGTTTGGGTCCTTATAGTTGGTATTAGAAGATGGTTTAGAAAACTTTAGGGGTTGGGTGATTAAAAAGAACACCATAAATGATTTTTAATATATCGTAATTTTAAATTTTATAGAATTTAGGGATTTACATGTTGGTTCATCTATGTTATGTTTGTACAGAATGGTTTTCCACAGAAGAAACATGGAAGATAATGTAGGAAGGCACCAAGATGCTGATGTCTCTCAGAATCTATGGCCTGAATGGTGGGAATCGGAACTGAGCAGTTTTTTAACGAAAATGGATTAGTTGAATCAAGAAATAAATAAGGGTGATATAAATGCTATATAGTAACATGATCAACCAATAAGAAACATGACTTTTGTGAAGCGTTTTACAATGCTACATCCTCCAGAATTCATTGGAATTGCAGATCTAGTGATAGCCTAAGGGTGGATCAATTCTGTAGAAAAGATATTTGATGTCAAGGGATGTTCGAAACAAAAAATGTTAGTTCTAGAAACTTATAATATGGAAGGTGATGCTGATGAATGGTCATCTCTAGTTAAGAATACGAGATATAGAGATTATCTTGATCGTCCGGAATGAAATGATTTTAAGATGATTTTCTGGAAAAATACTTTCTAAAAACTATGAAACAGAGAATGGAGAATCATTTCATGGAACTGATGAAGAAATATGATGATTCTTTTGCAGCATATGAAGACAATTTTACAAGAATGACCAGGTATGTTCCAGATTTTACTCAGGATTTTGAAAGTAAAATAAATAGATTTTACTCTAGTTTGAAACCGTTTTTGATGATTTTTGACTTCATGAGTGTTTAAATGCTATGAGAAGGTTTTTTTTGTTCTAAAAAAGTTGAAATGGAGTTTGATGAAACATATGTGCCTTTTTATGACAAGAATAAGAATAGTTCAGGTTGGAAGGCAATGGGGAAGAACTCATCAAAGAAGTACGGATGTAAGAAAATGAATTTCACTTCCTGTGAAAACTGTTGTAAAAGGAATCTTGGTGAATATCTGGTAAATTCTTTGAATTTATTTTAATATGAATGTTAGACACATGTATCATGAGTCAATGGAAAATTATAACAAAATTAATGAGAAGACGATGGTGAGATGCTTTAACTGTAAGGAATTGGATCATTTTGCTAATGCTTATCTAAAGCTAGTTGTTCAAGCAAAGAATAAACAAAATTTGTAGCAGAAGGGTTCTGTGAAATCAATTACGAAAATTTCAATAGATTTTAAGCTATAAAATGAGGTGAAATCAAGTAAATTTCTTTTTTTCATATATTATAGAAATGTGTTGTTTGTTTTAGTGTTTACACATTCATTCATTTCTAAGTTTTTTTTTGAAAAATTGGGAATTCAAGCTCATTAAATGAAAATAGATCTCATGGTAAAAACACCGAGAGAAAATATTGTTGAAAAAAGAAATTATAATAATCTACTGATACTTTTCTGTGGAAAATGTTTATGTAAAAAGCTTTTTTTTTCTAGTAGAGTTTAATGTTATTCTAGGTATGGACTAGCTTTCTTTTTGTAATGAAAATGTAGATTACAGAGAAAATGATTTCTTTTAGAAATAATTTTAGTTCCTGTACAAATAATGAACCCGTACAATTAATAACATATCAGGAATCTAGAAAACTAATAAAGAATTGAAATGAAAGTTATCTTGCTCATATTTTGTATGATAAGGTAACTATCCATATTAATGACGTACTAGTAGAAAATGAATACTTGGATGTTTTTTTAGATGGTTTGTCTGGTGTTATTCCAAATAAAAAGGCTAAATTTAGTATTGACTTAGTTCCTAATGCTAAGACAATTTCAAAAACTCTTTTCCGAATGGCCCAAATAGAACTTCGGGAATTTAAAAAGAAGATGAAATATTTATTAGATAAAGGCTTCATCCTACCCATCACTACATTGTGGGGCATTCTTGCCCGTTTTGTTAAAAAACTGGATAGTTCAACAAGAATTTGGATCGATTATAGAGCATTTAATAACATTAATGTTAAAAACAAGTATTTTTTCCCTTGAATCAATGATCTGTTTGATCTTGTCAAGGGAGAGTAGTTTTTTTCGAAGGTCGACCTAAGGTCAGGGTACCATCAGTTGAATGTAAAGGATAAAGACAAACAAAATACAGTGTTCCTTACTAGATATGGTCATTATGTATTTGTAATTATGCCTTTTGGGTTAAAAAATGAACCTATTTATTCATACATATTATGAATAGAATATATCATGAGTTCTTGGATAAGTTTTTGGTTATGATTATTGATGACATTATGGTATATCCTAGAAGTAAATAGGAGCATAAAAACATCTAATTTTTGTTTTTAAAACCATAAATGGAATGAAACTGTATGAAAAATACCGCATGTGTGGTTTTTGGTTGAAACATATTTCTTTTATTGGGTACAATGTAAATAAGGATGGAATAATAGTTGATCCTTTTAAAACAAAAGTGGTTGATGAATGTCATAGACTTATAAATATTTAAGATATTTGTAGTTTTCTTGGATTAGCAGGTTATTATAGATGGTTTGTTAAAAACATTCCACGGTTATCCATCCAACTAAATAAGTTAACATGAAAAGGGGTTAATATTGTTTGGATGGAATAATGTGATGTTTTTTGTTAGGAACTAGATAAGAGATTGGTGAATCCTCCAGTTTTGGCCTTGCCTTCCCAAAATGGTGAGTTTTTCATCTACAATGATGCATTATTGAAAGGAATTGGTTGTGTTCTGATGCATAATGGTTTGGTAATTAATTATTATTCAAGACAACTAAATCCTAATGATTTAAATTATCCAACACATGATTTGGAATTGGAAGATATGTTTTTTTATTTGAAAATTTGGAGGAACAATTTATATGGAGCCAAATGTCAAATATATACTAACCATAAAATTATTAAGTTTATATTAATTCAGAAGGAATTAGACATAACACAGGGAAGATGGATTGAACAGATAAATGATTTTGATTGTAGGATCAATTACCATAGAGAAAAAGATAACAATGTACCCGATTCCTTGAGTTGAAATATCATGCATCATTAACCATGTTGTGTTGGGAACATGATCCATTGATTAATGACTTGATGAATTTGGCCTTAGAATTTTTTGGTATAGGGAATACATCAATTTGTTTTAGGTTTTAGTGTATTCATTATTATTAGAAAGTATTAAGAAAGAGAAGAAGGAAGACAATGAACTATAGAAAAAGGTATAATTTTTTAAAATGGGTATGTTTCCAAAATTTAACATTGATAAAGAATGTGTTTTATGATTTGTAAAAATGTTTTGTATGACTTGTGATTCCAATTTAAAGAATGATTTTTTTGTGAAGCTCATTGTTCTCCATTTTCAGTTCATCCAGGAAGTACTAAGTTGTATAGAGACCTTCGGGAGTATTACTAGTGGGATGGAATGAAAAAGCGTATTGCAGAATTTATTGTGAAATGTTTGACATTTCAACAGGTTAAAGTAGAGGTGAAAATAACAAATGGGGTGCTTTATCCAATGCCAATTCTATATTGGAAATGGGATAATATATCCATGGAAATCATTGTGGGACTACCAAATAAATCTTGAGGTAACACAGTGATTTGGGTTATTGTTGATCGGTTGAAAAATTCGTCACATTTCATTTCTATTCGAGATAAAATGTTGTTGGATCAGCATTATCGACTGTACCTCAAAGATATTTTCTGGTTATATCGAGTTCCTCTATCAATTGTATCTGACCAGGATCCTATATTCACTTCTGTCTTTTTGAAGGCGCTTCATAAGTAGTTGGGCCCAGAATTAGATTTTAGTACATCATTTCATACTTAATTCGATGGAAAATCAGAACAAATGATTCAAACCTTAGAGAAATTGCTTCGATCTTGTTCAATGGATTACCTAGGAATTTGGGATCATCATCTTTCATTAGTTGAGTTTTCTAATAATAACTATTTTCATTCCAATATACAGATGGAACCTTTTGAGGCATTATATGAGAAGTGTTGTTGAACTCATTATTTTTGCGAAGAAATTGGGGAAATGAAGTTTATGGGACCATAATTACTTGAGGAAGTGGTTGAGAAATTGAAGATGATATAATAACACATGATGATAGCTCAGAGCAGGAAGAAACGTTATGTATATAATAGTATTAAAGAGTTCTCTTTCGATGTAGGTGACTATGATTTCCTTAAAATATATCCGTGGAAAAGTGTGATGTGTTTTGATAAGAAAGGAAAGAATAGTCCCCGATTCATCGGTCCGTTATAAATCCTAGAGAAAGTATGAATAGTTGCATGCCAATTAGCTTTGCCAATGATTTTATCCCAGGTACATAATAATTTTTATGTTTAGATTTTGAGAAAGTATGTTCCAGATTCATCACATGTCTTGATCCCAGAATCAGTTCAGCTTGAAGATAACCATAAAAATGAATAGAAAACTGTAACACCCCAGGTAAATAAAGAATATGACATTTTCATATTTATCCATATTGGTGAATAAAATATTAATATGACTTTAATGGGGACGCTATGCTCGATGGCGTACCCAACACCCGACAACGAGTTTCTTGGGAATCTTACATTGCAAACTAATAATAAAATAATATTATTTTAAATGGTAGTTAACATGTAGCCGTTGTATTGGCAAGAATGGATATAAATAACTAACATATGATTATATATGTTTTTAAATGTTTTTACATTTATTCAATAAAAGATAAAGGCTTAAAATACGGAAAGAATTAAATTTTAGGCGTATATGCCCTAGTTTTCACTAAAGGTTCACTTATCGCCTTTTGATGGTGAACCTTCATTAAATATAGTTTTGTTCACTCTTATACATTATATTGGACCAAATAAAACTCTTCTTAAGAATTGGGACATCAAAATTTACTTTGTGTAAATTTTTGGTATCTTTCCGATAAAGATCATTTTTTATGAATAGTGTAAAATTTTGTATTTTAATTCAAAACCTCTTCTTAATATAATTAATTTATATGATTATATTATCTTTTGAATTGGTTTTAATGTGAAATTAGAATATATTTTAACCATTTAATCCAATAGTGGTCATTGGAATCAATTTCACTTTGAAATCAGACTTAAACTAGTGTCAATCTTTTGAAACTTATTGTTTCATAAAAACACGCTATTTGCTCTGACAGCGGGAATTAATTATTAAATTAATTAATTTGACTTATATGTTTTTAATTATTTAAAATAGACTTCATTTTTTAATTCGGAATATCAAATATAGCTTAGGGTTAATTTTTGGGATTTTTCTGAAAAATTTCAATTTTTGATGAATAGTGAAACCACTAATGGGTACTTATAAAAACTCATTTTTCCATTTAAATGAACTTTTGCCATATTTTTGTTTTGAATTTCAAAATTCTGACATACATGGATGTCATTAAGAAGTAAAATGTGGTTCAATGGGATAAAAATAATTTTTTGGTGAATAGTAACTTATTAAGTTTTTAATCGCGATTAGAGGTAATTAGTGTAGTTTATGGTAAGAATAATGTTTTAATAAACTGAAATGACCTAGACACATGTCTTACCCTCATTGGATGTGTCATGGGCGACCAAGACAATCAATGGGTCAACTTGGGGACCCCATGGAGCCACTTTGGTGGGGAAATGACATAAATATCGTTTTATTTAATGTTAAAGTAAAAATTACACAAACATGAGATGTTTTACTAAAAAAGTTTTTACATGGGGTTATACAGGTAATATTTTTGACTATAAATATTCATTGGAAAGCTATAAAGATTTCCTACATCATAGTAGTTTTTCTATAATTTTTAGACATTATATAAATTAAATTATTTATGACATCATGATGATGCAGCGATGACCTCATTATTTAACGATTTAAATAAAATGGAAAGATAATGTAATATCTAAGACCTAAACATGTCCAAAACCTATTGGATGAGTGTATTGCGAACCCTTATCACCTTATACTTGAAATACATAAATGTGGGACCTTTAAAATCCGAAACTCTTTAAAATAATGTGACTTTTCTTTACTTTCCAAGAGTGCCCCTCCTCTCCTTTTATAAAAGGCCCCCACCTCTACCTCCTGACCCACACTTCCAAAGCCTTTGGCTAGGACAACCCCTGATCATTTTGTCTCTACACTTCCCTCTATTACTCCTTGAAGCCTCACATTGGGAATAAGTCATTCCAAGGAAGCCTTTGAGCTCAAACCAATGGGAGTTACCCTATTTTAATGTAATGTCTTCACATGAGTCTGTTTGTTTTATTTTTCTTCTCCAACCCCCTAAACTCTTTTTATTAATTTCTATTGTAACAAATTCATTATCTTAAATACACTAGGATGTTGTTATAAGAAGTATTCTAGCTACACTTACACACACCTACATCTAATGGTTAAAGGACATACTGTTTCCGTGGATGGTGAATTTATGCCTCCCGAAACGATGATTGTTCAACATTCTTTTAACACCTTAAAATGTGGCCATTAAGATGTCACTATATTTATATATGATATATAATATGTTTATGTTTTACTTAAGCTTCTGTATTTTTCATTTTGGTCATACCTTTATGGTTTCCATTATGGGTAAACGTGATATCTTCATTTAAGGAAGTGCGGACTACCGACCCCTCAAAGTGATTTGATTCGTTAATACCATATGTGGTATGTATAAAGGATATATTTGATGATATTATATATGATACAATACTGGAATTAAAATACTATTATGTATCATTATGTTTTAATTCCATTAAATTTGAAATAGAAATGGAAGTAGCGTTCGTGCGTACGTACGGCTTACCGTCTCCATGAACGGTACATTTCATTTCTTATCTCAAAATGTTTTGTAATATTATAAGTACATATATTCAATGGATATATATGTAATATATTAAATCTAAATTATGGATATCATTCTGGAATTATAAAATATATATATCTCTCTCATTTTGTTTTAATTCCATTAATATGACAAAAAAATGAAAGTAGCATTCATGCGTACGTACGGCCTACCGTCTCCATGAACGGTGCTTTTCATTTTTTTATCTCCAAATGATATGGAATAGTATAAAATGAATATTTACTGGATATATATGATAATTTAATCCTTAATACTATTCTGGAAATTATTTACTTATAACTACATGGGAAATCTTTTTTCAAACAAGTTCATTTTTTACTCATGTACCAAACATTGGCAAAAACGTCTGATATGAACTAACATTATTAAAAAATTATTATAAAATTATAATATGTGATATGAACTGAATAATAATCTATAAAGGAGTTATTTATGCAATTATTAATTGACCAATGTTTATTATTCAGTAATATAAAGAAATGAACAAGACAAGTTGGACTTGAGGTAAGGGATCCTACACCTCTCTTTCTTTTTAAGTACACTCTTTTATGTCATTCCTTTTAAAGCTCATATTTCTTGTTATTGAGATATTATTTTATATTAATCTTACTGTAATTTTTATGTTAATATGATGAGATACCCTATTCTCTCTCATCAATCCATTTTGAATGTTTGGAGTGGCGCCGTTAGGCTGCCGAATTTTCATAAGAGATCTAACCTCTCTCTTTCTTTTTAAGTACTCTCCTTTATGTCACTTCTTTTAATCTCCTATATTTTATGATGGGGGATGTTCTTTTATATTCCTCTTTCTGTACATTTTATTGTAATATTATGGGATACTCTATTTGATCTCATCAATCCATTTTTGGATGTTTTAAGTGGCGCCGTTAGGCTGCCGAGTTTTCGTAAGGGGTTTTTCATCTCACATTTATTCCTGTGAGATTTATGCTAAATTTGCCACAATTTCCTTTGAGTGGTGTATGTACTGACCATTATTTTACTCATTGTGTAATATTCTTTCATTTATGAGTATTTAAATCAATGTTGTATTGTCCTTCTTTCGCGGGGCGTATGTTTCGAAAGATACCCCTGTTGGTAAGGGAACCTTTCACCCTCTTCTTTTTAAAAGACTTATTTTGTTGGGTCTTTTAATTTACATATTTTTATGTTGGGATATGTTCCCATATATCCTTATTGATGTAAATTTTATGTCCAGGTGATGAGATACCTTTTTTTTATGTGACGTCGTTTGGCTGTCAAGGGAACTACTTAACCCAATTTCGATTTCTTTGGGTTCAACATGTAGTTATTGAATATGTCATCCTTTGAATATGTGTGAATGTACATTGATTATTATACACTTAATATCCACTTATATTGGGTGTATTCGTTTTTCACACATAATTATGTAATTGATTTATCCTTAAACCAAGGATACCGTCTTTGTATGGGACTTCGTCTCAATCTCCTTTCATTGAGGCATATTTTGTTTTATACACAACCTTCTTTTATATGGTGTATAAACCCCTTTGACTTTTACCTTTATTCAAAGGAATCTTTTTTATACAAAGCGTTTACTAAACAACAAAAGGTAATGTTTCTGTCGTACGTATGCGGCGACAATGACTTCTCCGCCGTCGTGACCATTATTTGAGTTTCATCTTCCTCTACAAGCCATACCTTTTTAAAGAAAAATAAATACCATGGTTTACTTTTCTTTTATTTTGGTATTGAAAATGGTTTTCATAATATTTTTATATCAATGTGTGGTATTGATATCTTGTGATTGAAAGGTAGAAATTTTAGGATTCCTTTATGCATGTTTTATGTGATACGATTATGTTGAGGTTCTTGGGCATTATTATGAAGACGGGTGGTTCCGTGATCGACTAAGGGCGGGTGAGTTTGATATAGCTCTCCAATGCATTGGGTAACACGAAGGAGTGAAACGTTAAGGTTTCTCCGAAGTGATTTAGGGAATATACTGTGGTGGGTATTCCAAACGTAACTAAGAGGGTTACTCCCTACGTAAGGATGTTATGAATGCCTCAAGTTACCTCTTATGTCTTATGATTTCTATGATTTATTCATGATTTTATGAGGTATGTTAAAGTGCTTATGTTTTATGGGTAAAGTATGATTTCATTCTTATGTATACATGTACTCATGTTTCTTTTCCATATTTTTATATCCCTTACTGAGATTTTTATGCTCATCCCACGTTTTTTGAAATGTTTTTCACAGGTCAAGGGAAGGGTACATAATGTGATGATATTGTCAAGGATGTGTCAAGAAAGAATCCATGTTTTATTTTAAATATGTTTCCGTTGATGGGAAGAATGAATACTGTCTTTTATGTAACCACTTTGTTTAAATGTGGAATGTAATGCAAGTTTCATGATCTAATTCTCTAAAACTCTAAACCTGAAAAGATCCTCAATGTGTAATCTTGTAATAACTCAAGATTAATTAAGGTTTAAGGCTGGGGCCTTATAGTTGGTATCAGAGGTTGGTTTAGATAACATTAGAGGTTAGGGTATTCTCTAAGAATAAGTGACAGTACCATAATGGATAGGATTTCAGAAAGAGTCCTAGTTTTAGATAAAGTGAATGAGTAAGTATATCTTTGTGTTTATCTTCCTCATTAGAATATGATGGATTTGATGATATACTCACACTGACCTTTTTGGTTTTAGTAAATGGATGGATCTAGCAGGCACTAATGTGACAATAGGTTTGAAGGAAACTGTGGTGGTTCTCTAATTAAGAGACTGGATGAAATGGGGGATTCAATGAGGAAACTCGTGGTTGTTCTAAACCAACTAGCAAGGATTCATGATCAACCACTTGAACCTTGGTATGATCTGTAATGCATCATGTACAAGATGAACAATCGATGTGGAAGTTCAGGTAATAATTATAAAGGTAACCATTAGAGTTTGTATAATCCTTACTTTTGAGGTAATTATGGGTTATTATATGTTATGATGGAAAATTAAAGGCATGAGATAATATTGAGGTTAAAATATGTTATGATTATTTTTGAAGATTTTATCTCATTTTGGCGAATGTTTTAAGAATTATATAGTTTTGGAAAAAGGATAACACGCAGACCGTGTGACAACTCGTCGTGTTGGACAAAGCTGCAGGAATCGAACCCACAACCAAAGTGCGACTGGTATTTATCGCCTACCACTGGACTACGTGAAGTCCCTGGTTAGTTTGACTGATTCATTTTAGTTATATGATTTTATGAATTAATAGTAAGTTTATTTTGTGTTATTTATGAAAATGATTAAAATATCATGGAGGAAATGTGATTAGGTTAATTACTTTTCAATTAGAGACTTTAGGAGCAACTGATGTTGTTTGGAGATAAATGTTACGATTTAACATGGAAGACTATGTGACTAAATCCTTCAAATATTTGGGTTTCAATCTTATTTTGGTTTACTTTGATGAATTTTATGGATAAATTGATTATAGAATGTTCCTCGTTGAACTTTGGGTTTTTTTGGACAAATTTTGGAGATTAAGAATAGATTTTTTTTTATAAAGGGTTATCCTTTTATGGATTATCTGATCTTGTACTAACCTTTTTTGTTTTGGTTTTGTTAAAGTCTAAAGACTTGGAATGTATATAGTTCTCTTTTGGGGATTAGGTGACTCTCTAGAAGTTGATTATAGTACTCTTAATGTGAACAAGTCTCCCTAAATACTCTTCTTTTGGAAAAAAATATGAGTTTGATTAAGGAATCTAGTAAAAGTTGAAAGTCAACATGATAAGTGATTATGTTTCCTTATGAATAAATTCCTCAATAAAAAGTAACTTTAAAAAAATGTTGTCTATTAACTTTTCCTACTGAGGATTCGAATACCGTTTAACCCATCACATGTTTGTGATTTTCTTATGGTTAACTTTCTCCTAGACATGTTTACTATCACTCTCCCTCAAGAACATGACCCTTTTCTTTTTCTTCCATGTCCATGTTTTTCTAGATGGAATCCTAGTATGGGTTAACTCGGGTGACCTCTGTACTTATCTTCCTTTATTTCAAAGTGATTGTTTTACCGACTCTTGTTCCGATGTGGGACTTTCAAGGTTGTTTCCAAGCTCAATTTTAAAAATTGTGAGGACGCAATTCCCAAAAGGGGGGAAGGATGTAACACCCCAGGTAAATAAAGTATTTGACATTTTTATATTTATCCATATTGGTGAATAAAATATTAATATGTCTTTAAAGGGTATGCTATGTTCTATGACGTACCCTACACGCAACAACGAGTTTCTTGGGAATCTTATATTGCACTATAATAATAAAATAATATTATTTTAAATGGTAGTTAACATGAAGTCGTTGTATTGGAGTGAATGGATAGAAATAACTAAAATATGATTATATATGTTTTTATATGTTTTTAAATTTATCCAATAAAAGATAAAAGCTTAAAATACAGAAAGAATTCAATTTTAGGCGTATATGCCCTAGTTTTCACTAAAGGTTCACTTATCGCCTTTTGATGGTGAACCGTCATTAAATATATTTTTGTTCACTATTATACATTCTATTGGACCAAATAAAACTCTTCTTAAGAATTGGGACATAAAAATTTACTTTTTGTAAATTTTTTGTATCTTTCCGATAAAGATCATTTTTTAATGAATAGTGTAAAATGTTGTATTTTAATTCAAAACCTCTTTTTAATATAATTTATTTATATTATTATATTATCTTTTGAATTGGTTTTAAAGTTAAATTAGAATATATTTTTACTATTTAATTCAATGGTGGTCATTGGAATCAATTTCACTTTGAAATCAGACTTAAACTGGTGTCAATCTTTTGATACTTATTGTTTCATAAAAACACGCTATTTGCTCTGACAGTGGGAATTAATTATTAAATTAATTAATGTGACTTATATGTTTTGAATTTTTTAAAATAGACTTCATTTTTGAATTCAGAATATCAAATATAGCTTAGGGTGAATTTTTGGGATTTTTCGGAAAAACTTCAATTTTTTTATGAATAGTGAAACCACTAAGTGGTACTTATAAAAACTGATTTTCCGTTTAAATGAAATTTTGCCATCTTTGTGTTTTGAATTTCAAAATTTCGATATACATGTTTGTCATTAAGAAGTAAAATGTGGTTCAATGGGATAAAAATAAATTTTTGGTGAATAGTAACTTATTATGTTTTTAATCGCGATTAGAGGTAATTAGTGTAGTTTATTTTAAGAATAATGTTTTAATAAAATGAAATGAACTAGAAACATGTCCTACCCTCATTGGATGTGTCATGGCCGACCAAGACAATCCATGGGTCAACTTGGGGACCCCATGGAGCCACTTTGGTTTGGAAATGACATAAATATCGTTTTATTTAATGTTAAAGTAAAAATGATACAAACATGAGACGTTTTACTAAAACACTTTTTACATGGGGTTATACAAGTCATATTTTTTACTATAAATAGTCAATGGAAATCTAAAACGATTTCCTACATCATAGTATTTTTTATAATTTTTAGACATTAAATAATTTAAATTATTTATGACATCATGATGATGCAGTGATGACCTCATTATTTAACAATTTAAATAAAATGGAAAGATAATATAATATCTAAGTACTACACATGTCCAAAACCAATTGGATGAGTGGATTTAGAACCCTTATCACATTATCCTTGAAATACATCAATGTGGGACCTTTAAAATCCTAAACTCTTTAAAATAAAGTGACTTTTCTTTACTTTCCAAGAGCGCCCCTCCTCTCCTCTTATAAAAGGCCCCCACCTCTACCTCCTTACCCACGCTTCCAAAGCCTTTTGCTCGGCCAAACCCTGCTCATTTTGTCTCTCCACTTACCTCTCTTACTCCTTGAAGCCTCACTTTGGGCATAAGTCTTCCCAAGGAAGCCTTTGAGCTCAAACCAAAGGGAGTTACCCGATTTTAAGGTAATGTCTTCACATGAGTCCGTTTGTTTTATTTTGCTTCTCCAACCACCTAAATTCTTTTTATTCATTTCTTTTGTAACAAATCCAGTATCTTAAATATACTAGGATGTTTTTATAAGAAGGATTCGAGCTACACTTACACACACCTACATCTAATGGTTAAAGGACATATTGTTTCCGTGGATGGTGAATTTATGCCTCCCGAAAGGATGATTGTTCAACATTCTTTTAACACCTTCAAAGGTGGTCATTAAGATGTAACTATATTTATATATGATATATAATATGTTTATGTTTTCTTTAAGCTTCTGTATTTTTTATTTTGGGCATACATTTATAGTTTCCATTATGGGTAAACGTGATATCATCATTTAAGGAAGTCGGGACTACCGCCCCCTCAAAGTGATTTGATTCGTTAATACCATATGTGGTACGTATAAAGGATATATTTAATGATATTATATAAGATACCATACTGGAATTAAAATACTATTATGTATCATTATATTTTAATTCCATTAAATAGGAAATAAAAAATGGAAGTAGCGTTCATGCGTACATACGACTTACCGTCTCCATGAATGGTACATTTCATTTCTTATCTCAAAATGTTATGTAATATTATAAGTACATATATATAATTGATATATATGTAATATATTAAGTCCAAATTATGGATATCATTTTGTAATTATAACATATATATATCTCTCTCATTTTGTTTTAATTCCATTAATATGACCAAAACAATGAAAGTAGCGTTCATGCGTACGTACGGCCTACCGTCTCCATGAATGGTGCTTTTCGTTTTTTTTATCTCCAAAGGATATGGAATAGTATAAAATGAATATTTACTGGATATATATGATATTTTAATCATTAATACTATTCTGGAAATTATTTACTTTTAACTACATGGGCAATCTTTTTTCAAACAAGTTCATTTTTGATTCATGTACCAAACTTCGGCAAAAACGTCTGATATGAACTAACATTATTAAACAATTATTATAACATTATAATATGTGATATGAACTGAATAATAATCTCTAAAAGAGGTACATAGGCAATTATTAATTGATCAAAGTTTATTATTCAAGAATATAATGAAACGAACAAGACAAGTTGGACTTGAGGAAAGGGATCCTACACCTCTCTTTCTTTTTAAGTACACTCTTTTATGTCATTCCTTTTAAAGATCATCTTTCTTGTTATTGGGATATTAGTTTATATTAATATTACTGTAATTTTTATGTTCATATGATGAGAGACCCTATTCTCTCTCTTCAATCCATTTTGAAAGTTTGGAGTGGTGCCGTTAGGCTGCCGAATTTTCGTAACAGATCTAACCTCTCTCTTTCTTTTTAAGTACTCTCCTTTATGTCACTTCTTTTAAGCTACTCTTTGTTATGATGGGGGATGCTATTTTATATTCCTCTTTCTGTACATTTTATTTTAATATGATGGGATACACTATTTGATCTCATCAATCCATTTTTGGAAGTTTTAAGTGGCGTTGTTAGGCTGCCGAGTTTTCGTAAGGGATTTTTATTCTCACTTTTATTCCTGTGAGATTCATGCTACATTTGCCACAATTTCCTTTGAGTGGTTTATGTACTGACCATTATTTTACTCATTGTGTAATATTCTTTAATTTATTAGTATTTACATCAATGTTGTATTGTCCTTCTTTCACAGGGCGTATGTTTTGAATGATACCCATGTCGGTAAGGGAACCTTTCACCCTCCTCTTTTTAAAAGACTTAATTTTTTTTGGTATTTTAATTTACATATTGTTATGTTGGGATATGTTCTCATATATACTTATTGATGTAAATTTTATGTCCAAGTGATGAGATACCTTTTTTTATGTGACGCCATTAGGCTGTCAAGGGAACTTCATAACCCAATTTTGATTTCATTGGGTTCAACATGTAGTTATTGAATATAACATCCTTTGAATATGTGTGAATGTACTTTGATTATTATACACTTAATATCCACTTATATTTGGTGTATTCGTTTGTCACACATAATTATGTAATTGATTTATCCTTAAACCAAGCATATCGTCTTTGTATGGGACTTCGTCTCAATCTCCTTTCATTGAGGCATATTTTGTTTTATTCACAACCTTCTTTTATACGGTGTATAAACCCCTTTGACTTTTACGTTTATTCAAAAGGAATATTTTTTATACGAAGCGTTTACTAAATGACAAAAGGGAATGTTTTTGTCGTACGTATGCGGCGACAACGACTTCTCCGCCGCCATGACCATTATTTGAGTTTCGGGTTCCTCTATAAGCCATACCATTTTTAAAGAAAATTAAATACCATGTTTTACTTTTCTTTTATTTTGGTATTGAAAATTGTTTTCATAATATTTTTATATCAATGTGTGGTATTGATATCTTGTGATTGAAAGGTGGAAATGTTATGTTTCCTTTATGCATGTTTTATGTGATACGATTATGTTGAGCTTTTTGGGCATTATTATGAAGATGGGTGGTTCCATGATAGACTAAGGGCGGGTGAGCCTGATATAGCTCTACAATACATTGGGTAACGCGAAGGAGTGAAACGTTAAGGGTTCTCCGAAGAGATTTAGGGAATATACTATGGTCGGTATTCCAAACGTAACCAAGAGGGTTACTCCCTACGTAAGAATGTTATGAATGCCTCAAGTTACCTTTTATGTCTTATGATTTCTATGATTTATTCATGATTTTATGAGGTATGTTAATGTGCTTATGTTTTATGGGTAAAGTATGATTTCATTCTTATGTATACATGTACTTATGTTTCCTTTCCATATTTTTATATCCCTTACTGAGCTTTTTATGCTCATCCCATGTTTTTTGAAATGTTTTTCATAGGTCAGGGGAAGGGTACATGATGTGATGATAGTGTCAAGGATGTGTCAAGAAAGAATCCATGTTTTATTTTAAATATGTTTCCATTGATGGGAAGAATGAATACTGTCTTTTATGTAACCACTTTGTTTAAATGTGGAATGTAATGCAGGTTTCATGATCTAATTCTCTATAACTATAAACCCAAAAAGATCCTCAATGTGTAATCTTGTAATAACTCAAGATTAAATAAGGTTTAAGGCTGGGGCCTTATAAAAACAATTCAGATTCTTGATCGAAGGAAACATGTAATGCGGAATAAGGTAATCTAGAAGGTTATGGTTTATTGGAGAAACAACAAGGTTGAAGAACTAACATGGGAGTCTGAAAATTCGATGATGGAAATGTACCCTCACTTGCTTAATGAGTAAATAAAATTTCATGGATGAAATTATTAAAATGTGGGGATAATGAAACACCACAATGTTTAAAAAAATAAATTAAATGCATGAAACATTGTTTTAATAAGTTATTTATAACTATCCGTTAAACATAATTTTTCTAGGTCTATGTTTTGAATTTTAAAAAACAGTCATCTACAATTGCATTCAATAAGTTATTTGGAGTCTGATGGAACCAACTTGGTTTTGGATGATTAATAACATAACATTATAAATAGTAATATAAATAGTAATATTACCCTAATGAATAGTAAATTGTATTATAATTTCATTTTCTTAAGGAATTAAGATAATGACATCTTAGACAATTTTTACTGTGATATAAAGGAAGTACAAGATATATATTTGATAATTTATGAATTTAGAATGAATTTATTTACAAGTTAAATTAATAATATTTATAAAATTATTTTAAGAAAATAATGATCATTTTTGAATTCTACACGTTGAAAATTTGTAAGGGAAATTTTTTGGTTTTGTCCTGAAATAGTTGATTTTTTCATGAATAGTAAAAAATACAGTTTTGAGTTTTAGTGCGTTTAGTGACATCACTAATGGTGTAATAATGGGAAATAATTCGGGTAGACTTTAGCACAGTAACATATGTTATAAATTTCCCATTGTGGATAATACCATGGACAATACCAAGGTTCTTCCACGCCACTAATGATGTGTCCCTTGGAAATTAAAAAAAGTTCCCTCACTTTTGCTATAAATACGAATACATAACTTTATTACATTAATTAAAAATATATTCTTAATGATTCTATAGCCTCTTTAACTCCCTATCAATCCTCCAATAGTTTTCTCAAGCCCCCATGGTCCCACCCTTCATGTCATAGAAGTTACTCTATAATGTAAGAGAATTATCAATGCCGTAATTTTTCCATTCAAGTCCTTTTTAAGTTATAAACCTTTCATGAATCCATACCATGTTCTTATTTACATTTTATTTGTAATGCCCTGACCCAAGTTACCCAGAGTCGGTGCATTATTAAATAACATTGATATGATCACAAGAAAGATCAAATCTCGAAAGACCGATTGGTTTAGTAGTCTTGGAAACACTAGATATATTCATAAGTCTTACATTACATCATAAAATAATAAACTACTACAAAAACATATTGTCTCCATAATCCACACTCATATCCCCACATAATTTCCCTGCAGGTCATTCATAATTTACTTCTTCACTTCCTGGGAAAAATAAAACATAGAAAAGGGGTGATCTCAAATGCCCAGTAAGGATAACAATATAGCGGAAACTTTCATAAATAAGAATAAACATTTAAGGAAATGTATAATTAAAACAAAAGCCTTTTAAACATGAACTTTTAACATAGTATGGCATAAATAAAATGAGATAATGCCATTTACTTATTCACATGGTTATTCTACTAATCGAATAATCACATGCAAAATCAATAACCACTTTCATAATGATGGAATGCATAATGACAGACTATCATAACCACATAGCCAAGGCCTCGTGCCAAGACTACAAATAAGATTTTGTCAAGGCCTTGTGCCAAGACACTAGTTTGTCTCATGAGACCTACCGATGCATCGAGGAGCTATAGCGGGCTCCACCCGTCACATATTAAGTCCAATGCATTCCCATATGAAAAGGTTTAAACATAACATAAACATTCGTATTAAAACTAGCATACGAAATGTCAATACTTTCACCATAAACTATGAATGGTATAAAAATACCACATCCACAGTCAAACATATCACAAAACCTTCAATACAATATAGAAGTTTTGTATCATAATAAATCAACTTCAAATAATCTTAAAATCCATCAAAGGATGTTGACATAGATGAAATCAAAATTCTTTTTAAAGAAATAACTCCTTTTATTTTGAAATCATTTAAGATCCATATAAAATAAAACATTTTCTTTGAAAATATTCTTATAAGCTTGTAAGGGAATCTTTGAAGATTTTATAACGGCGGAAAATAGACGCACCCGCCGTATAAGTTAAAAAATACATTCTTACCTTAATTCTGTCGAAAAGGTTAAAAAGGACCTTGTTTTGAAAACGACGGAAAGATTTCTTTATAATCCTCTCATAAAAAGTCAAACAATGGTATAAATGACATTAACCCATATTCTTGTAAATAATAAATATGTTTTGAAATACATTTCGAAGAAACATGGATGTGGATGATAAAGAAATCCCAGTAGATTATTACGTATAAACAACCTCGGATAATGAAGAGATTGTGAAATAACCCTTACCTTGTACTTTTCCTTGGATGGGGTAGGTTAACCTCCTGTATAATGGTGAAATAATTGTTATTAAATTATACAAGAATCATATATATTAATATGATATCATATATTATCTTTTAACATTGATTTGTTAATAATATCTTAGAATTATCGTCGTTTCGGGTGTTAACTTACTCATTTTCTTTTATATGTTTTGTTACATAAGCCAGGTTTGTTGTATCTTATTCATATCCATAATTATATCAAGTCCTTAAACATCATTTTTAAATCATCAAATGATAATTATACTTGAATGGATACGATGGAGAATTAATCTCATCGCGTTCGTGGAGACGGTAGTCCGTACGTACGCACGAGCGACAGTATCATTCTTTTGATATTAAAATAATATATAAATGGATGGTATATCATATATACAGATTCATTAACATGTTATATTTATTATTTACATGAGTTACACATCATTATTATACCCATCCAAATAATAATATATTGAATAACAATTACACCACGACGTGGAGACGGTAAGCCGTACGTACGCACGTATGGTGACATGTTATTCAAAGGGTGGATAGAATACTGAATATTGTTGTACCATATTTATAATAACATCACAGTATATGTAAGATACTGGAGTTATTATTTTAGAATGGTAATAACAAAGAAAGAACAAGTGGAAGAAGAAAGGAACTTGAAAAGGGGTGGTGAAAACATTACTTTTTCTTCGGGTTCTTCCTTTTGATTTGATCAAAAGGGCTCCTTAGGTTGGCTTTCTGATCAAACTAAGGCCTCTAGGTTGTAGTGAGAGATGTCGGGAGAGTATTTGGGCAGAGTTTGGCCGAGCCAAAAGGCTTTGAAGGTGTGAAGAAATGAGAAGGAGGAGTGCCCTTTTATAAGAGGGGTGAGGGGCACCTTTGGAAAAGCTAGAAATATTAATTTATAATAAATTCATAATCGGTTTCTAATGGCTCCAAAGTTGATTATTCAAAGGTTAAGGTCTGGATAGGTCGAAAACAACTCAACCAATAGAATTTTTACAGGTTTGGGTACTTATATTAACCTTATCCTTAAGTATTAACTCTAAGTTAATTAGTTTCACTTTTACAATGTCTCTTTGTATTTTTATATAATATGGTTAATAAACATACTATATACATCCAAGAGACCCCCAAGTGGTCCATTAATGATGAACCTATCATGCTATAAGTCTCTTGGCCGAACCTTAGATTTTTATGAATTTAATATCAATTAATAATATAATATTTGTTTTAAGAACTCTTTTATGTCAATTTTGACACTATTCAATAGTTGATTTTTGTGAAACTCATAACAGATTGATTACTTCGAAAAAAGTCAATTAAATCAATCCTAATATATCATATTATCCTAGACAATTAGTTTAATTCATTAAAAGTTTCATATTATATTTATTTGGGTATTTATAATATCAATTATGTTAATTTTTCACTATTATAGTAATTACTGCATCATCATTGTGTCATAAATAAAATAAATTATTTAATGTCTAAAAATTATAAATAAACTATCATTATGTAGGAAATCGTTTTATCTTTCTAATGAATATTTATAATCTAAAATCAAACATATATAACCCTATGTAACAATTGTTTTGCTAAAAGATATATGCTTGTGTCATTTTTGTATTCATTTTAACTTAATTAAAATAAAGTGTCATTATCACTTACAAGTGGATCCATGGGGTCCCAAAATCGACCCAAAGATGCCCACGGTCGACCATGTATCAACCAATAGGGTTAAGACATGTTTTAGGGTAATTTAGTATTATTATAATATTATTTTTTAACCCTTATTTACCGGATTTACCCTTAACCATGGTAAATAAAATATTTACCGCAGTAATTATTCAAAATGTCTAAAAATAAAAGTTACCTATTTACACAATTTGAACATCCTGATTCCAAATATGGAATCCATTTTCCTAAATTCAAAACACAGAAGTGGCAGAAATTAATTTAAAACTAATTCCCGCTGTCAAAACAAAAAGCGTGTTTTTAAGAGATAATAACTATCAAAAGATTGACACTTGTTTATGTTCGGTTTAATTGTAAAATTATGTCCAATGACCAAAATTATATTAAATGGTAAAAATATATTCTAAATATACTTTAAAACCACTCAAATTCATAATTTATCACTATTAATTATTTTGATTAAAAAAGTTGTTTTTAATTAAAATTTAGTAATTTCCAATATTCATCAAAATATGAAAGTTATCCGAAATGTACCAAAATTTCACCTTAGGATAAATTCGATATTCCGAATCCAAAAATGAAGTCCATTTTGAAATATAAAATATATATAATTTCAAAAAGTAGGTATTACTATTCATAACGGCTAGTTTGATTGGTTATGGTGTGTTAGAACTCGGTGTTGCGTACAACACACGCTATCACATTATTCAAAGAGAAGCGTACCGTAGAAGCTTGGGGTGTTACATTCTCCCATCCTTCAAATAATTTCGTCCTCGAAATTTCTAGAATACTATCGCATGAAAAGACTCGGGTGGTTCTGTAACACCCCAAGCTTCTACGGTACGCTTCCCTTCGAATAATGCAATAGCGTGTGTTGTACGCAACCTCGAGTTCTAACACACACCACAACTAATTAAACTAGCCGTTGTGAATAGTAATACCTACTTTTTGAAATTATATATATTTTATATTTCAAAATGGACTTCATTTTTGGATTCGGAATATCAAAATTAGCCTAGGGTGAAATTTTGGTACATTTCGGATAACTTTCATATTTTGATGAATAGTGAAAATTACTAAATTTTAATTAAAAATAACTTTTTTAATCAAAATAATTAATAGTGATAAATTATGAATTGGAGTGGTTTTAAAGTATATTTAGAATATATTTTTACATTTAAATATAATGTTGGTCATTGGACATAATTTTACAATTAAACTGAACATAAACAAGTGTCAATCTTTTGATAGTTATTATCTCTTAAAAACACGCTTTTTGTTTTGACAGCGGGAATTAATTTTAAATTAATTTCTGCCACTTCCGTGTTTTGAATTTGGAAAAATGGATTACATATTTGGAATCAGGATGTTCAAATTGTGTAAATAGGTAACTTTTATTTTTAGACATTTTGAATAGTTACTGTGGTAAATATTTTATTTACCATGGTTAAAGGGTAAATCCCGTAAATAAGGGTTAAAAAATAATATTATAGTAATACAAAATTACCCTAAAACGTGTCCTAACCTTATTAGTGGACACATACCCGACCATGGGCATCCTTGGGTCAATTTGGGGACCCCTTGGAGCCACTTGTATGTGGTAGGGACACTTTATATTAATAAAGTTAAAATAAAAATAAAAATGGCATAAGCTTACATCTTTTAGAAGAACAATTTTTACATAGGGTTATACATGTTGGATTTTCGATTATAAATATTAATTAGAAAGCTAAAAAGATTTCTTACATGATGATATTTTATTTATAATTTTTAGACATAAAATAAGTTAAATTATTATTGACACAATAATGATGCAATGTTTACCTCATTAATAAATCATTTAAATAAATAAGATTATAATGATTAAAATATTATCTAAAACCTGTCCAATTCTTATTGGTTGATTTTATTTAGAATATTAGTCATCTTATCTTCGACCTCAATGATTTTTGGACCATTATAAACCGAATATAATTATATTATAAAGTAATACTTTCACTCTTTCCTAAAGAGCCCCTCCTCTCCCTTATAAAAGGAGACCACTTCTACTCATTCCTCACACCTCTCAAGCCACTTGGCTCGTCCAAACTCTGCCCAACTAAGCTCCCCACATCCCTCTCCTCCTCCTTGAAGCTTCCCCTTAGGCAGAAAGCATTTCAACAAGTCCTTTGGTTCCAACCAAAGTGAGTTACCTAAATTAAAGGTAACGATTTCTCTTAAATTATTTTCATTTATTTTACTTCTTCAACCCCCAAACTATTTTTATTTCCTTTCTTTTGTAACAACACCAGTATCCTCAATATACTAGGATGTTGTTATAAGAAGGATTAAAACTACACATACACACAACTCCATCTAATAGATGATGAACATAATGTTTCTGTGGATGGAAAACTAACGCCTCACGAAATGATGATTGTTCAAATACATCTTACCGCCTCTCATGGTGGCCATTATGATGGCACTATAATTAAATATGATATTAATGATATATATTTTATATATAAGCTTCTGTAATTCCATTTTATTTCATACCATTATTCGTTTCATGTTGTATATACATACGATAATTTCATTTGAGGAAGTGCGGACTACCGCCCCCTTAAAATGATATGACTCATTCATACCACACATGGAACGTATAAAGGATGGTGTTAATGAACATAAGTAACATATATAAAATATTATATTATACTGGAATATTAATATACCTATGTATCATTTGGATTCGATTCTTTTAAAATAAAAATTAAATGGAAGTAGCGTTCGTGCGTACGTACGGACTACCGTCTCCACGAACGCGATGAGATTCATTCTCCATCGTATCCATTCAAGTATAATTATCATTTAATGATTTAAAAATGATGTTTAAGGACTGGATATCATTCTGGATATGAATAAGATACAACAAACATGACTTATGTAACAAAGCATATAAAGAAAATGAGTAAGTTAACACCCGAAACGGCGATAATACTAAGATATTATTATCAAATCAATATTAAAAGATCATATATGATATCATATTAATGTATATGATTCTTGTATAATTTAGTAACAATTATTTCACTATTATACAGGAGGTTAACCTACCCCAACCAAGGAAAAGTACAAGGTAAGGGTTATTTCACAATCTCTTCATTATCCGAGGTTGTATTATACGTAATAATCTACTGGGATCTCTTTATCATCCACATCCATGTTTCTTCGAAATGTATTTCAAAACATTTTTACTATTTACAAGAATATGGGTTAAAGTCATTTATACCCTTGTTTGACTTTTTATAATAGGTTTATAAAGGAATCTTTCCGTCGTTTTCAAAACAAGGTCCTTTTTAACCTTTTCGACAGAATTGAGGTAAGAATGTTTTTTTTAACTTATACGGCGGGTGCGGTTATTTTCCGCCGTTATAAAATCGTCGAAGCTTTCCATACAAGCTTATAAGAATATTTTTAAAGAAAATGTTTTATTTTATATGGACCTTAAATGATTTCAAAATAAAAGGAGATACTTCTTTAAAAAGAATTTTTATTTCATCTATGTCAACATCCTTTGATGGATTTTAAGATTATTTGAAGTTGATTTATTATGATACAAAACTTCTATATTGTATTGAAGGTTTTGTGATATGTTTGACTGTGGATGTGATATTTTTATACCATTCATAGTTTATGGTGAAATTATTGACATTTCGTATGCTAGTTTTAATACGAATGTTTATGTTATGTTTAAACCTTTTCATATAGGAATGCATTGGACTTAATAAGTGACGGGTGGAGCCCGCTATAGCTCCTCGATGCATCGGTAGGTCTCATGAGACAAACTAGTGTCTTGGCACAAGGCCTTGACAAAATCTTATTTGTAGTCTTGGCACGAGGCCTTGGCTATGTGGTTATGATAGTCTGGCATTATGCATTCCAACATTATGAAAGTGGTTATTGATTTTGCATGTGATTATTCGATTAGTAGAATATCCATGTGAACAAGTAAATGGCATTTTTTTCATTTTACTTTTTCCATACTATGTTGAAGTTCAAGTTTAAAAGGCTTTTCTTTTAGTAATTCATTGCCTTAAATGTTTATGCTTATTTTGAATGTTCCGCTATATTGTTATCCTTACTGGGCATTTGAGCTCACCCCTTTTCTATGTTTTATTTTTCCCAGGATGTGAAGATGTAAGTTATGAATGACCTGCAGGGATATTATGAGGGGATTATAGTGTGGACTGTGGAAACATTATGTTGTTGTAGTAGTTTTTCATTTTATGATGTAATGTAAAACTTATGAATATATCCAGTGTTTCCAAGGCTACTAAACCAATCGGTCTTTCGAGATTTGATCTTCTTGTGATCATGCCAATGTTATGTAATTAATGCACCGACTCTGGGTAACTAGGGTCGGGGCGTTACAGGTTCTTCATCATGAGTTCCTCGGGTTCCCACGTTGCCTCTTCCATCTTATGGTTTCTCCACAAAACTTTTACCAGACGCGTCGTCCGGTTTCTCAGTACTTGTTCTCTCGTATCAAGAATCCTGACGGGCTCTTCACAATAGGAAATATCGGGTTCCAGTTCTAATTCTTCATAGGTGAGTACATGTGTTGGATCAGGCATGTATTTCCTCAACAGAGATACATGGAACACATCGTGAACTTTGGAGAGACTTGGCGGCATTGCCAATCAGTAAGCTACAACCCCAATTCGTTCTAGAATTTCGAAAGGTCCGATATACCTGGGACTCAATTTACCTTTCTTACCAAAACGCATGACTCCCTTCCACGGAGATACCTTCAGGAAAACATGATCACCGACTTGAAATTCCAAATCCTTCCTTCGATTATCGGCATAGCTCTTCTGCCTACTTTGAGCTGCTTTGATGTAATTTTGGATTACTTTCACCTTTTCCACCGTTTCCTCCACCAGTTCTGGGCCTACAAGTTTTCTTTCACCAACGTCATCCCAACAGGTTGGTTTGCGACATCTCTTTCCGTATAACGCTTCATATGGTGCCATCTGAATACTCGAATGGAAGCTATTGTTATAGGAAAATTCTACCAGTGGTAAATATTGATCCCACATGCCCTGAAAGTCATGTGAGCAAGATCTCAACATGTCTTCTAAGGTCTGAATAGTCCGTTCTGATTGTCCATCTGTCTGAGGGTGGTAAGCAGTGCTCAAATGAAGTTCAGTATCCAGGGATTTCTGAAGACTTTTCCAAAATCATGAAGTAAAACGGGGATCACGGTCAGAAACAATCGATAGGGGTACTCCATGAAGTCTCACAACTTCATTAATATATAGTCTTGCTAGACATTCCAGGGGTAGATCTTCTCTTATAGCAAGAAAATGTGCTGACTTGGTAAGACGATCAACAATAACCCATATTGCATCGTTCCTTCTAGGAGTATTTGGTAGTCCCATGACAAAGTCCATCGTAATATTGTCCCATTTCCACTCCGGTATGGGAAGAGGTTGCATGACTCCTCCAGGCTGTTGCCTTCCAGCTTTCACTTGTTGACAAACCATACATCTTGACACAAAATCAGCAATCTCCCTCTTCATGTTGTCCCACCAAAAATGTTCCTTCAAATATCTATACATTTTGGTGCTCCCAGGGTGTATAGAGAAATTGGAACTATGAGCATCATCTAGCAATTCCCTTTTTAGATCAGGTATATTGGGAACACAAATTCTCTTCCCGAATTTCAAAATTCCATCTTCATACACAAAGTCTCTCAATTTCCCATCATTCACAGCTTTAATCTTCTTTTGGAATTCTTCATCATCGGTCTGAGTACTCTGAATCCTTTCTAGTAAAGATGGTTTGGCAACCATTTGAAAAAGCATTGATGTTTCCCCTTCACTGGTTATTCCCATGTCCATCTTTACTAGATCCATGAAAATTGGATCCCTTTCAATTCTCATATTGTTCAAAACTCCATGGTCTTTTCTACTCAAAGCATCTGCCACCTTGTTTGTTTTCCCCGGGTGGTAGTGTATCGTGCAATCATAATCCTTGAGTAATTCAAGACATCTCCTTTGCCTCATGTTGAGTTCTTTTTGTGAGAAAATATACTTCAAGCTCTTGTGATCAGTATAAATCTCACATTTTTCACCATAGAGGTAGTGCCTCCATATCTTCAAAGCAAAGATCACAGCTGCTAACTCGAGATCAGGAGTAGGATAGTTTTGTTCATGAATTTTCAACTATCGTGATGCATAGGCAGTAACTCTATCATTCTGCATAAGTACACAACCAAGTCCTTTCTTCGATGCATCACTATAAATAACGAACCCATCATTCCCCGATGGTAGAGTCAATATAGGAGCATTGACTAATCTTCTCTTCAGTTCTTCGAAACATTCTTCACACTCTTTTGTCCAAACAAATTTAACTCCTTTACGTGTGAGCTTCGTTAATGGGTTAGCCAATCGGGCAAAATTCTGGACGAAACGTCGATAATAACCTGCCAAACCAATAAAACTACGTACCTTAGTTATACTCGTAGGTGCTGGCCATTCTTGGATTGCCTTGGTCTTAGAAGGATCAACAGAGATTCCATATTTAGAGACAATATGGCCAAGAAAAGAAATCTCATGAAGCCAGAATTCACACTTGCTAAACTTCCCATATAATTCATGCCTCCTCAGAGTCTTCAAGATAATGCGCAAGTGATTTTCATGATCTTCGTAGGTTTTGGAGTATACCAAGATATCATCAATAAATACCACCACAAATTCATCGAGATACTCCTTGAAAACTCTATTCATCAGATCCATGAATACAGAGGGTGCATTAGTCAATCCAAACGGCATTACAGTAAACTCGTAATGCCCGTACCTGGTTCGAAATGCTGTCTTCGAAATGTCTTCCTTCTTCACACACAACTGATGGTATCCAGATCGAAGGTCAATCTTTGAAAAGTATTGAGCTCCATGCAGTTGGTCAAATAAATCATCAATACGAGGTAGGGGATACATGTTCTTTATCGTTATAGCATTGATCTCCATGTAGTCGATACATAACCTCATAGATCCATCTTTCTTTTTAACAAAAAGAACAGGGGCTCCCCATGGAGAAACACTAGGGTGAATAAATCCTTTATTACTCAATTCCTCTAGTTGTTTCTTTAGTTCGACTAACTCTACAGTAGCCATTCTGTAAGGGGTCTTCGATATAGGCCTTGATCCAGGAATCAAATCATTGGAAAACTCAACTTCTAGTTCTGGAGGATGTCCAGGTAAATCTTCCGGAAATACATCTACAAATTCTTTCACAACAGGTACATCCTCTATTTGAACATTCCTTTCCTCACCGACTGTTATTTCATTCTCTTCCTCCCCAATAATTGAATTAAGTTGAGCTACTGGGGGTGGATCTAAATAAGAATTAGGTGGTGACGATTCTGCTCTAAAGATAAGGTGTTCCTTATCATTATCATCAAGAATCGTAACCTCTTTCTTCTTACAATAAATCTTCGCATCATAGTCCGAAAGCCAGTCCATACTGAGGATTATGTCAAACTCAATCATAGGTATGACGATGAGATCAGCAGATAACGAACATTTATGTGCTCTAATGGGGACTGATTCACAAAACTTTGTTGCAATGATACTTCCCTTAGGAGTTTTAACTGACAACTCCATTGTTAAATCAAATTGGAAATATCTAATTTTCTTAGCAAACTGGGAAGATATGAAACAATGCGATGATCAAGAATCAAATAATGCATTTGCTAAACTTGAGGAAACCATTAAATTACCTGCCACCACGTCTTTCGGAGCTTCTACCTCAGCAGTAGTGATAGCATAAGCTTGGCCTTGATCCCTTGGCCTTTTCTGAGGTAATTTCTCCTGACGCTTAGGACATTCATTCACATAATGTCCCATCTCCCTGCAATTGTAGCACTGAACGTTGGTGGCTTCCTTCTTCCCTTTGCAATCACGAGCTTGGTGGCCTTTTTCACCACACTTGTAACAGACTCCCATTCCCTTCAAGCAAGCACCCGGGTGTTTCTTCCCACATTTACCACAGGATGGATATTCAACATTTCCTTTCTTCCCCTTATTTCCATTCCCAGATTGATCAGCAGGCCTCTTCTTCTCTTGCTTTGCTTTAAAGTCATAAGACTTTGAGAATTCCTTTTCGGTCTTGATAGCACATGAGACAATGTCTTCGTATGATAAAAAGGATTGTGAGACTAATGCTCGACGGATAAATGGTTTTAACCCATCAAAGAAACAATCAATCTTACTTCTTTGGTTACGTATATAATCACCAGCGTACCTTGCTAACCTTGTAAAGTTAGCCTCATACTTTGTGACATTCTCATCCTTCTTCAGTCTCAGACATAGAAATTTCCTTTCCATATCATATCGATGGTCGCGAGGAAAGTATTTTTCAAAAAACAGATCTTTGAACTCCCTCCATTCCATATTTGATACTTCATCATCTTCCTTCGTATTTTGAATCAATGACCACCATTGATCAGCATCTCCAGTGAGGCGGTAAACTGCCATGATAACTTTTTCCCTTTCACTGCTCCCCAAAGCCTGAAATATTTTCTCTAGGGAAAATATCCATTGGTCAGCTACTAAGGAATTTGTACTCCCATTGAACGTTGGTGGTTGTTGCCTCATGAATCGATCTAACATTTATCCTCCACGCTGCAGATCAGGGTGCTCCATACAGGTAAGGTTATTATTCATAACCTAAGTAAGTTGTCCCAGTATGGTGATTAGCTGATCGGCTCCAGTTGCATCACCAGCTCCACTATAATTATCGTGAGCATGAGGGAAATCCTTACATGGAGTGTGTGCATTGATACGGTTTCCATTTCTTCCACTATGCGCCATTTCTAAACAATGGCATAAACTAGATCAGTTTATGAATCAAAATACATAATCCCATACTTATAAAACACTTAACATAAATTGAACTATTTATGGATATAATCCATAATCATAAGAATGTTTTCTTTGAGAAAGTATATACTCATAATCCCTCAAAATGATTTTTAAAGAAAATGAGAGTTATCCTAAGCATATCCCCCGGGAGTGTCGTAACCAAGAGTGCAGCAAGGCCCGTTCTCGTGCACCAGTTCCCGTTCGAGTCTAGCTCAAAGCGGTGTTTTCGGGTTTTACCCCTAGGTACATCTGTGCCAGAGCCGCCTCTACCTGCTTGTATCCAGACAGGGATGTATTGCTCGGAAAACTCAAAAAATCTCTACAATACCAAAATTCTAGGAAGTTATTCTATACTAATCCTCAAAGTTCATCTTAGGTCTACGTGCTCTAATCAGAGTTTATCTAAATCTAGTTTCCAAGGATTGTACTAAACTTCCTCTGATACCAACTGTAACGCCCCGACCCCAGTTTCCCAGAGTTGGTGCATTATTACATAACATTGTCATGATCACAAGAAAGATCAAATCTCGAAAGACCGATTGGTTTAGTAGTCTTCGAAACACTAGATATATTCATAAGTCTTACATTACATCATAAAATAAAAAACTACTACAAAAACATATTGTCTCCATAATCCACACTCATATCCCCACATAATATCCCTGCAGGTCATTCATAATTTACTTCTTCACTTCCTGGGAAAAATAAAACATAGAAAAGGGGTGATCTCAAATGCCCAGTAAGGATAACAATATAGCGGAAACTTTCCTAAATAAGAATAAACATTTAAGGCAATGTATAACTAAAACAAAAGCCTTTTAAACTTGAACTTTTAACAGAGTATGGCATAAATAAAATGAGATAATGCCATTTACTTATTCACATGGTTATTATACTAATCGAATAATCACATGCAAAATCAATAACCACTTTCATAATGATGGAATGCATAATGCCAGACTATCATAACCACATAGCCAAGGCCTCGTGCCAAGACTACAAATAAGATTTTGTCAAGGCCTTGTGCCAAGACACTAGTTTGTCTCATGAGACCTACCGATGCATTGAGGAGCTATAGCGGGCTCCACCCGTCACATATTAAGTCCAATGCATTCCCATATGAAAAGGTTTAGACATAACATAAACATTCGTATTAAAACTAGCATACGAAATGTCAATACTTTCACCATAAACTATGAATGGTATAAAAATAGCACATCCACAGTCAAACATATCACAAAACCTTCAATACAATATAGAAGTTTTGTATCATAATAAATCAACTTCAAATAATCTTAAAATCCATCAAAGGATGTTGACATAGATGAAATCAAAATTCTTTTTAAAGAAATAACTCCTTTTATTTTGAAATCATTTAAGATCCATATAAAATAAAACATATTCTTTGAAAATATTCTTATAAGCTTGTAAGGGAAGCTTTGAAGATTTTATAACGGCGGAAAATAGCCGCACCCACCGTATATGTTAAAAAAACATTCTTACCTTAATTCTGTCGAAAAGGTTAAAAAGGACCTTGTTTTGAAAACGACGGAAAGATTCCTTTATAAACCTCTTATAAAAAGTCAAAAAAGGGTATAAATGACTTTAACCCATATTCTTGTAAATAATAAATATGTTTTGAAATACATTTCGAAGAAACATGGATGTGGATGATAAAGAAATCCCAGTAGATTATTACGTATAAACAACCTCGGATAATGAAGAGATTGTGAAATAACCCTTACCTTGTACTTTTCCTTGGTTGTGGTAGGTTAACCTCTTGTATAATGGTGAAATAATTCTTATTAAATTATACAAGAATCATATATATTAATATGATATCATATATAATCTTTTAACATTGATTTGTTAATAATATCTTAGAATTATCGCCGTTTCGGGTGTTAACTTACTCATTTTCTTTTATATGTTTTGTTACATAAGCCATGTTTGTTGTATCTTATTCATATCCATAATTATATCAATTCCTTAAACATAATTTTTAAATCATCAAATGATAATTATACTTGAATGGATACGATGGAGAATGAATCTCATCGCATTTGTGGAGACGGTAGTCCGTACGTACGCACGAGCGACAATATCATTCTTTTGATATTAAAATAATATATAAATGGATGGTATAACATATATACAGAATCATTAACATGTTATATTTATTATTTACATGAGTTACACATCATTATTATACCCATCCAAATAATAATATATTGAATAACAATTACACCACGACGTGGAGACGGTAAGTCGTACGTACGCACGTATGGTGACATGTTATTCAAAGGGTGGATATAATACTGAATATGGTTGTACCATATTTATAATAACATCACAGTATATGTAATATACTGGAGTTATTATTTTAGAATGGTAAGAACAAAGAAAGAAGAAGTGGAAGAAGAAAGGAACTTGAAAAGGGGTGGTGAAAACATTACCTCTTCTTCGGGTTCTTCCTTTTGATTTGATCAAAAGGGCTCCTTAGGTTGGCTTTCTGATCAAACTAAGGCCTCTAGGTTGTAGTGAGGGGTGTTGGGAGAGTATTTGGGCAGAGTTTGGCCGAGCCAAAAGTCTTTGAAGGTGTGAAGAAATGAGAAGGAGGAGTGCCCTTTTATAAGAGGGGTGAGGGGCACCTTTGGAAAAGCTAGAAATATTAATTTATAATAAATTCATATTCGGTTTATAATGGCTCCAAAGTTGATTATGCAAAGGTTAATGTGGGGATAGGTCGAAAACAACTCAACCAATAGAATTTATACAGGTTTGGGTACTTATATTAACCTTATCTTTAAGTATTAACTCTAAGTTAATTAGTTTCACTTTTACAATGTCTATATGTATTTTTATATAATATGGTTAATAAAAATACTATATACATCCAATCGACCCCCAAGTGGTCCATTAATGATGAACCTATCATGATATAAGTCTCTTGGCCGAACCTTAGATTTTTAGGAATTTAATATCAATTAATAATATAATATTTGTTTTAAGAACTCTTTTATGTCAATTTTGACACTATTCAATAGTTGATTTTTGTGAAACTCATAAAAGATTGATTACTTAGAACAAAGTCAATTAAATCAATCCTAATATATCATATTATCCTAAAAAATTAGTTTAATTCATTAAAAGTTTCATATTATATTTATTTGGGTATTTATAATATCCATTATGTTAATTTTTCACTATTATAGTAATTACTACATCATCATTGTGTCATAAATAAAATAAATTATTTAATGTCTAAAATTTATAAATAAAATATCATTATGTATTAAATCGTTTTATCTTTCTCATGAATATTTATAATCTAAAATCCAACATATATAACCCTATGTAACAATTGTTTTGCTAAAAGATATAAGCTTGTGTCATTTTTGTATTCATTTTAACTTAATTAAAGTAAAGTGTCATTATCACTTACAAGTGGATCCATGGGGTCCCAAAATCGACTGAAAGATGCCCATGGTCGACCATGTATCATCCAATAGGGATAAGACACGTTTTAGGGTAATTTAGTATTATTATAATATTATTTTTTAACCCTTATTTACCGGATTTACCCTTAACCATGGTAAATAAAATATTTACCGCAGTAATTATTCAAAATGTCTAAAAATAAAAGTTACCTATTTACACAATTTGAACATCCTGATTCCAAATATGGAATCCATTTTCCTAAATTCAAAACACAGAAGTGGCAGAAATTAATTTAAAATTAATTCCCGCTGTCAAAACAAAAAGCTTGTTTTTAAGAGATAATAACTATCAAAAGATTGACACTTGTTTATGTTCGGTTTAATTGTAAAATTATGTCCAATGACCAAAATTATATTAAATGATAAAATATATGCTAAATATACTTTAAAACCATTCAAATTCATAATTTATCACTATTAATTATTTTGATTAAAAAAATTGTTTTTAATTAAAATTTAGTAATTTTCAATATTCATCAAAATATGAAAGTTATCCGAAATGTACCAAAATTTCACCTTAGGATAAATTCGATATTCCGAATCCAAAAATGAAGTCCATTTTGAAATATAAAATATATATAATTTCAAAAAGTAGGTATTACTATTCATAACGGCTAGTTTGATTGGTTATGGTTTGTTAGAACTCGGTGTTGCGTACAACACACGCTATCACATTATTCAAAGAGAAGCGTACCGTAGAAGCCTGGGGTGTTACATTATTCTCTCTCTGTAATGTATTACTATTTATTTCTTTATGGTTGACCCTAGTCCCTTATCTTTTTAATTTTTCCTTAAACCATGTTACGTAGCTGTTAGGCTGCTGAATTTTTTGTAAGGGATTTCTCAGATATCCTTTTATTTTGAGTTCCATTATCTTCTTATTATTTCCTCATATACCCTTTTACAAAAGGCATGAATTATATGGTATCTTAAATATTCTATATTTCATCATGTTTATCGAATTTTTATCTTTATACTTATCCTCCCCCACTTATTTAGGGAATAAAAACATTGTCTGTGATGTGTTGAATTAACGACATCATGGACGATGTGATTTCAATTTTCATTATTTTTTTAAGTCTTGTCATGAAACCATTTTTATGGTTAAAAATTGTTATAATATATTTAATATGTCTCATCCATGGATCTATAATTCTATTTTAGACTTGGTTTTAATTTATAAAACAAAATGGGGTCATTATTATCAAAGAACCACAAAAATGATCTAAACGAACATTATTAATGTTTGAACTTATGAATCATCCCCACTTTAGAATTAAAAATGTTAAATTGTATAATTTATGGTTCTAGAAATATTAAAATACAATTATATTCTACATTTGGAGTACATTTTCTAATTGAAAATAATACTCATCATGAACTGGTCCTCGAAACCATGTAAAGAACACACCCGAAGAAATGTAAATAACAAAATATTAATAATAAATGTGTCTAATGACGTTTTAAAATTATCATATAAGGTGTTATAAACATTAATATTTATCTTTAAGATGTTAATATAACTCTTTTAACAATTATACAAAATGTTTAAACACATTTCATGTAATAAGAACCCGAGGAAACAGAATTCGTAACCAAATTTCCATTCATTGGGTTAACCTTCTTCATTATTAATTATGTGGTATTAAGAGTGTAGGTGTGATGTTTTTTGTTCAAATTATGTTTTTTATGTTTTTTTATAGTTTATACACATATAAATTCCATTCTATTAATTCTCATCAATTAAATTTTAATGATCATTTTTTAAATCCTTTTAAAACTCTTTTTAATAAATTTCAAAAGGATTGTTATATATATATATATATATGGAATGTGTGGTCACTTTTGAATTTCAATATACTTTATTAACATTATATATTCCTTGGAAATTATTTATGTTGTTTTTATCCCATAATAGCTCATTATATATTGGGTTTATCCCATTATAGCTCATGATATGATGGGTGATCCCCATTATATATCTCCAATACATTGAGTACTCCAGAGATGGAAGTTGACCAGATTTTTATTCCATTTTTAAGGGTGAATGTATGATTGATATGGTAAATATGTCCCACATAAACTAAATTGTGATTCTAGGCATATGATTTTTTATGAATGTGGGTTTTTGTGTTTTTATATTATCACATGACTAACACTTTATTTTCTTAAATCTCTTATTATGTTTTATACTCATCCCATGTTTTAAAATGTTTTTCAAAATAGATATGTATGGTTAAGATATATAAGGGAGTATTGAAGTTTGATATGGATTTTCTATAATGAAATCATGTTTTACGCTTTAATGTTTAACATTTTAAAAAGAATGGATACAATTTTAGTAGTATCCACTTGTATGAATGTGGAATGTAATGTATGTAAGATATCCTAATTCTTTAAAACTCTAAATGTAACACCCCAGGATTTCATAGTGTGTTATTTCTTAAAAATAATTCAATAACTTGCACTGCACGCAACACTGAGTTCAATCACACCATGACGTACAAAAAAAGCCATTAAAAGAGGTCATGAATAGTATTAACTACATTTTGAACTTTATATAATCCTTATAATTTTAGAATCCCTATTATGAGTTTCTTAGTCATAATGCAAGAACAGATTCATTTTCAGTATTGCACTTTTATCAACTTTTTAGAGTGAAACCTTTTTAAATAAAATATTTTAAACTATCTGAATAAATTGGGACATAAAAAATTTTTAAAATTAAATATCCCAAGCTTCCACGGTACGCTTTCCTTTGAATAAAATAGTAGCGTGTGTTGTACGCAACCTTGAGTTTTAACACACGCCACAACCAATCAAACTAGCCGTTATGAATAGTAATACCTAAATTTTGAAATTATATATATTTTATATTTTAAAATGGACTTCATTTTTGGATTCGGAATATCGAATTTAGCCTAAGGTGAAATTTTGGTACTTTTCGGATAACTTTCATATTTTGATGAATAGTGAAAATTACTAAATTTTAATTAAAAACAACTTTTTTAATCAAAATAATTAATAGTGATAAATTATGAATTTGAGTTGTTTTAAAGTATATTTAGAATATATTATTACCATTTAATATAATTTTGGTCATTGGACATAATTTTACAGTTAAACCGAACATAAACAAGTGTCAATCTTTTGATAGTTATTATCTCTTAAAAACACGCTTTTTTGTTTTGACAACGGGAATTAATTTTAAATTAATTTTTGCCAATTCTGTGTTTTGAATTTAGAAAAATGGATTCCATATTTGGAATCAGGATGTTCAAATTGTGTAAATAGGTAACTTTTATTTTTAGACATTTTGAATAATTACTGCGGTAAATATTTTATTTACCATGGTTAAGGGTAAATCCGGTAAATAAGGGCTAAACAAATAATATTATAATAATACTAAATTACCCTAAAACGTGTCTTAACCCTATTTTTTGATACATGCTCGACCATGGGAATATTTGGGTCTATTTGGGGACCCCATGGATCCACTTGTAAGTGATAATGACACTTTATTTTAATTAAGTTAAAATAAATACAAAAATGACACAAGCATATATCCTTTAACAAAACAATTGTTACAGAGGGTTATATATGTTGGATTTTAGATTATAAATATTCCTTAGAAAGATAAATAGATTTCCTACATAATGATATTTTATTTATAATTTTTAGACATTAAATAATTTAATTTATTTATGACACAATGATGATGCAGTAATTACTATAATAGTGAAAAATTAAAATAATTGATATTAAAAATACCCAAATAAATATAATATTAAACTTTTAATGAATTAAAATAATTTTCTAGTATAATATGATATATTAGTATTGATTTAATTGACTTTTTTTGAAGTAATCAATCTGTTATGAGTTTCACAAAAATCAACTATTGAATAGTGTTAAAATTGACATAAAAGAGTTTTTAAAACAAATATTATATTATTAATTGATATTAAATTCCTAAAAATCTAAGTTTCTTCCAAGAGACTTATATCATGATAGGTGTATGAGTAATGGACCACTTGGGGGTCGCTTGTATGTATATGGTAAGTTTATTAACCATATAATATAAAAATACAAAGAGACATTGTAAAAGTGAAACTAATTAACTTAGAGTTAATATTTAAAGATAAGGTTAATATAAGTACCCAAACCTGTCTAAATTCTATTGGTTGAGTTGTTTTCGACCCACCCCCACCATAACCTTTTAATAGTAAACTTTGGATCCATTGGAAACCGAATATGAATTTATTATAAACTAATATCTCTAGCTTTTCCAAAGGTGCCCCTCACCCCTCTTATAAAAGGGCACTCCTCCTTCTCATTTCTTCACACCTTAAAAGCCCTTTGGTTCGGCCAAAACCTGCCCAAATACTATCTCAACTTCCCTCACTACAACATAGAGGCCTTAGTTTGATCAGAAATCCAACCTAAGGAGCCCTTTTGATCAAATCAAAAGGAAGAACCCGAAGAAGAGGTAATGTTTTCACCACCCCTTTTCGAATTCCTTTCTTCTTCCACTTCCTCTTTCATTGTTATTTCCATTATAAAATAATAACTCCAGTATCATATATATACTGTGATATTATTATAAATATGGTACAACCATATTCAGTATTCTATCCATCCTTTGAATAACATGTCACCATACGTGCGTACGTACGGCTTACCGTCTCCACGTCGTTGTGTAATTGTTATTCAATATATTATTATTTGGATGGGTATAATAATGATGTGTGACTCATGTAAATAATAAATATAACATGATAATGATTCTGTATATATGATATAAAATCCAATTATATATTATTTTAATATCAAAAAAATGATATTGTCGCTCGTGCGTATGTACGGACTACCATCTCCACGAACGCGATGAGATTCATTGTCCATCATATCCATTCAAGTATAATTATCATTTGATGATTTAAAAATAGTATCTAAGGACTTGATATCATTCTGGATATGAATAATATACATCCCATTAATAAATAATATGGCTCACATAACAAAGAATATAAAGTAAAATGAACCCGTTAACACCCGAAATGACGATAATTCTAAGATATTATTAACAAATCAATGTTAAAAGATCATATATGATATCATATTAAAGTAAATGATTCTTGTATAATTCAATAACAATTATTTCACCATTATACAGGAGGTAAACCTACCATCGACCAAGGAAAAAGCACAAAGTAAGGGATTTTCTTATCTCACTTTCAATTCCGTGAGATTTCCATTTTTCGCCACTAAATTATTGAAAGTGGTGTATTGTGTACTGCCATTTGATATATATTCATGATTCTATTTATATTCATGTTATTCTGTAAATAATTTGGTGGTTATTATCTTTTGGCCATACGACTCAGTTGATTAACGTGGTAAGGGGTTTCTTATCTCACTTTTAATTTCGTGAGATTTCCATTGATCACCACTTAATTATTGCATGTGGTGTATGTGTACTGACCATGATTGTATTCATTGTTTAATATACTTTAATTTATGGGTATTTACATCATCATGGTATGATACTTCTTTCATGGGTGTATGTTTCATATGTTACCTAATCGGTAAGGGAATTTGAGATTTAAATTCCCACTCATTTGGCTTTACGCATATTTCATTGATTATATTACTCCATGATTATGTGTGGAATCACTATTCATTTGATTATGTCATAATTTCAACTCCCCTTCCTGTGGATATAAGTTTGATACACATAATCACTCATTGGTAATTCTCAAGTCATTGATATGAATTTGATAAGAGTAATTTTAACTCATTCACCATTTGTTGAGTTATACATCCAATTCATTGGTGTTGTTTTTACAAGAATATGTGTGAATATCCTTTGATTGTTTTACACTGAATATCCAATCATATTTAGTGTATTTATATTTGTCACACATAATTATGTCGTTGATTTATCCTTAACCTAAGGATACATGCTTTATGAGAGATTTCATCTCAATTTACATTCCATTGAGACTTCTTTGTTGATATACACCAAATCACTTTTATGTGGTGTATATAATGTACTTTGACATAGTATATCATGAATCCCTTTATTCTCATGATATTACAAAGTTTTGATTACCTCAATTATTTGTATTCAAGTGTCTCTTTTGGTTAGAATCTCTAACTAAAATACCATTTTTAAATGTTTTAAAGACTTATTCTTCTAAATCTTGCTCATTAATGTCCATGTTTTAAAAATGGTTTTAAGGATTTATTTATATGGACATTAAAGTTTTAGAAATTAAAACTCCTTTTAAAAAGTTTCAAAGTGGTAAGGGACACTTTGATTCAAAAATCTACTTTTAATTGGCTTCTTGACAAATAGTGTGACTTTTAAATGTTTTCAAGAAAAGGGGGATAATTCTCTCAAATAGTTTTGATGATTATTTTCATTTATGTCAACATCATTCATTATTCTTGATTGAGGTTAATGTGATACAATACAATCTTCCATATTGTATCGAATGAGTCATGTTTGACTGTGGATGCACTGTTTTTATACCATTCATGGTTTGTGGTAAAAGTATTGACATTTCGTATGCTAGTTTTAATACGAATGTTTATGTTATGTTTAAACATGTTCATATGAGGAATGCATTGGACTTAATAAGTGACGGGTGGAGCCCGCTATAGCTCCTCGATGCATCGGTAGGTCTCATGAGACAAACTAGTGTCTTGGCACAAGGCCTTGACAAAATCTTATTTGTAGTCTTGGCACGAGGCCTTGGCTAAGTGGTTATGATAGTCTGGCATTATGCATTCCAACATTATGAAAGTGGATATTGATATTGCATGTGATCATTCGACTAGTAGAATATCCATGTGAGTAAGTAAATGGAATTATTTCATTTTACCTTTGCCATTTTATGCTGAAGTTCAAGTTTAAAAGGCTTTTGTTTTAGTTATAAATTGACTTAAGTGTTTATGCTTATTTATGAAAGCTTCTGCTATAATGTTATCCTTACTGAGCATCTGAGCTCACCCCTTTCAATGTTTTATTTTTACCAGGAAGTGAAGAAGTAAATTATGAATGACCTGCAGGGATATTATGTGGGGATATGAGTGTGGATTATGGAGACATTATGTTGTTGTAGTCGTTTTTCATTTTATGATGTAATGTAAAACTTATGAATATATCTAGTGTTTCCAAGGCTACTAAACCAATCGGTCTTTCGAGATTTGATCTTTCTTGTGATCATGCCAATGTTATGTAATAATGCACCGACTCTGGGTAACTAGGGTCGGGGCGTTACAGTTGGTATCAGAGGAAGTTTAGTACAAACCTTGGTAGCTAGATTTAGATAAACTCTGATTAGAGCACATAGAACTCAGATGATCTTTGAGGATTAGTATAAAAGAACTTCCTAGAATTTTGGTATTGTAGAGATTTTGTGAGTTTTCCGAGCAATACATCCCTGTCTGGATACGAGTAGGTAGAGGCGGCTCTGGCACAGATGTACCTAAGGGTAAAACCCGAAAACACCGCTTTGATCTAGACTCGAACGGGAACTGTTGCACGACAACGGGCCTTGCTTCACTCTTGGTTACGACACTCCCGGGGGATATGCTTAGGATAATTTACATTTTCTTTACAAACCGATTTAAGTAATATATACATAAGATGAGAGTAAATGACCTTGGTTAATCCTAATATGTTTCAAATTGAGAATATGGTGACATTTTAATCTCTAAATGATTTTACGACTACTATTACTCACACAATGCTTTCTGGTTTTAGTCAATGGCTGTATTCCAAGGAAGTCATAGTGACTTTGAGAATGATGTACAAGGTGGGAACGGTGGTGGAAATGAGCAACAAAATGTAATGTTGATAGGCGTAAAAGATATCGTCTTTATGCCAAATCAGTTTTCCAAAAATATGATCAACAACATATATATTAACCAACTCCCAGACTCAAAAAGGAAGAGAAAGGTGATAAATGATAAGATCTCCAGCAATGGAGACCATGGAAAAAGAAACCTCAATTTTCATCATGCAGGAAATGTGGAAAGAGACACCCAGGAAAGTTTCTCAATGGGACAACGAAATGTTTTACGTGCGGGAAAGAAGGACATAAAGTGAAGAATTGCCGAAGAAAAATGAAGAGTACTATTGAAGAAGATAAAAATGGTCCCAAGAGTCCATTTACAGTCATTTGCCGTAAATTTAGGGGACCTGGCCATTACCCGAGTGAATATCATATTCTATAGGATATTTTCTTGGTCAAAGAAGAAGATATATGGAAATAAATGGTTGGAGAAAAACATAAAAAGTATTAGCACTCCTTGTTCATGGGTACTTTGGAATAATTTTCTATTGTATTTGTAACCCCGCAGTTTGCCATGTGAGAATGATATTTGAAGAAGAATTGTCTCTTCTCTTGTGGATATAGGTATAAATAACCATTTGGTTTTATATGATCATTGGGGTTTGAGAAAATTATAAGTTATTATAAATTGGGATAAAAATGCAAAGTATGATATAACATTTGTGATTAAATTATGTTATTTTGAGGAATTTATCTCATTTTGGTAATATTATAAAATATAGTTTTTGAAAAAGGACAACACGTAGACCGTGTGACAACCCGTCGCGTCGGACAAAGCTGTGGGAATCGAACCCACAACCAAAGTGCGATTGGGATTTATCGCCTACCACTGGACTACGTGAAGTCCCTGGTTACTGTGACTATTTTTTTTGTTAAATGATTTTATTGATCAATAATAAGATGATTTGGGTTCTTATGTCTTATCAAATGAATACCCTTGGTATAGGAAAATGATTTGGTGATTAAGTGATAAATTTTATTTTGGAAGATGTTCGTTTTGTTAGGAACACTATATGCCCAAGGAAAATAGAATACAATGAGGTTTCATTTGTAGAGTAATGGTGGATTTTTATCTACGTTTTTATTGTTGATTTATAGTGATTTGGGTTATTTATGGAAATGATTAACCTATAACAGAGAATATTTGATGATGTTAATTACTTTTAAGTATGTGACTTTAAGAGTATTTGATGTCATTTGGAGATACAATGTAACATGGGAGACTACATAATCAAATTCTTCTATGTTTTGGGGTTCAATATTAGTTTGGATTATATTAAAGGATTTTAAGGAAAATTCGTTATTGAATGGTATCTATTTAACTTTGGGGTATTGTTGGTTTAATTTTAGAAATTAAGATTAGTGCATATTTATCTCAATGAATATCCTTTTGGGGGATCATTAGATCATTCACTAACCATTTTGGTTTTGATTAATCTTCAAAGACAATGTAAATATATGGTTTATCCTACATGGATCATGTGATTCTATAGAAGTTTATTCTAGTTCTTCCAGTGTGACCAAGTCTTCTTGAATACTCATCGTTTAAAAAAAATTGAGTTAGTGGTGGAAATTTATTAAAGAATGAAAATCTACATAAAATTTAAGTATATCTCATAATGTTCATAGTCAATATCATAAATGAATTCCTCTTCCTTATGTAATGTAACTTAAAAAAAAATGTTGTCCTAGATGGTACATTAAATCATCACTAATTTATGGCTTTCGGATTGTTGGCCTTTTCATAGCCATGTTCTCTACCACTCTCCATCAGATAATTGATGGTTAGATTTCTCTTCCATATCCATATTTTCCTACATGGAACCCTAGTATGTGTTATTTTCGGTAATCTTCATACTTTCCACTCTTTATTTTAAATAGAGGCCTCATTAATTCATTTTTCGATGTGGGATTTCAACTAAGATATTTTGAAACGTCAAAAATGTGTTATCCCAATACCCTATGTTTTCTTGGACCGATGGTATTTCAAATCATTATAGATTGATGAGTTTAAGGACCTCAATTTTATACTTGTTTGTGATTGATGACCTCAATCACTACCTATAAATATTTACGTTTTTCCTCCAATTATATGTCTCTAATTGCCACCAATGTTCTCCTAATCGAGATCATAATTTGGTGGTGACCCTTTCATTTCTCTTTTCCTTATATTAAGACTAAATATTAGTAACCAAATTTCCGATGTGGGTTTTCCCACAAATATATTTTCTACTTTCAACCTTTTATTTTCGAAGAACAATTTCAAATTGCGAGGACACAATTTATTGAAGGAGGGGAGAATGTAACACCCCAGGATTTCATAGTGTGTTATTTCTTAAAAATAATTCAATAACTTGCACTACACGCAACACCGAGTTCAATCACACCATGACGTAAAAAAAAAGCCATTAAAAGAGGTCATGAACAGTATTAACTACATTTTAAACTTTATATAATCCTTATAATTTTAGAATCCCTATTATGAGTTTCTTAGTCATAATGCAAGAACAGATTCATTTTCAGTATTGCACTTTTATCAACTTTTAATAGTGAAACCTTTTTAAATAAAATATTTTATACTATCTGAATAAATTGGGACAACAAAATTTTTTAAAATGAAATATCACAAGCTTCCACGGTACACTTTCCTTTGAATAAAATAGTAGTGTGTGTTGTACGCAACCTTGAGTTTTAACACACGCCACAACCAATCAAACTAGCCATTATGAATAGTAATACCTAAATTTTGAAATTATATATATTTTATATTTTAAAATGGACTTCATTTTTGGATTCGGAATATCGAATTTAGCCTAAGGTGAAATTTTGGTACTTTTCAGATAACTTTCATATTTTCATGAATAGTGAAAATTACTAAATTTTAATTAAAAACAACTTTTTTAATCAAAATAATTAATAGTGATAAGTTATGAATTTGAGTTGTTTTAAAGTATATTTAGAATATATTATTACCATTTAATATAATTTTGGTCATTGGACATAATTTTACAATTAAACCGAACATAAACAAGTGTCAATCTTTTGATAGTTATTATCTCTTAAAAACACGCTTTTTGTTTTGACAACGGGAATTAATTTTAAATTAATTTCTGCCACTTCTGTGTTTTGAATTTAGAAAAATGGATTCCATATTTTTAATCAGGATGTTCAAATTGTGTAAATAGGTAACTTTTATTTTTAGACATTTTGAATAATTACTGCGGTAAATATTTTATTTACCATGGTTAAGGGTAAATCCGGTAAATAAGGGTTAAACAAATAATATTATAATTATACTAAATTACCCTAAAACGTGTCTTAACCCTATTTGTTGATACATGGTCGACCATGGGAATCTTTGGGTCTATTTTGGGACCCCATGGATCCACTTGTAAGTGATAATGACACTTTATTTTAATTATGTTAAAATAAATACAAAAATGACACAAGCATATATCCTTTAACAAAAAAATTGTTACAGAGGGTTATATATGTTGGATTTTAGATTATAAATATTCCTTAGAAAGATAAAAAGATTTCCTACATAATGATATTTTATTTATAATTTTTAGACATTAAATAATTTAATTTATTTATGACACAATGATGATGCAGTAATTACTATAATAGTGAAAAAACAAAATAATTGATATTAAAAATACCCAAATAAATATAATATGAAACTTTTAATGAATTAAAATAATTTTATAGGATAAAATGATATATTATTATTGATTTAATTGACTTTTTTCGAAGTAATCAATCTGTTATGAGTTTCACAAAAATCAACTATTGAATAGTGTCAAAATTGACATAAAAGAGTTTTTAAAACAAATATTATATTATTAATTGATATTAAATTCTTAAAAATCTAAGGTTCGTCCAAGAGACTTATATCATGATAGGTGTATCATTAATGTACCACTTGGGGGTCTATTGTATGTATATGGTATGTTTATTAACCATATAATATAAAAATACAAAGAGACATTGTAAAAGTGAAACTAATTAACTTAGAGTTAATACTTAAAGATAAGGTTAATATAAGTACCCAAACCTGTCTAAATTCTATTTGTTGAGTTGTTTTCGACCCATCCCCACCTTAACCTTTTAATAGTCAACTTTGGAGCCATTGGAAACCGAATATGAATTTATTATAAACTAATATCTTTAGCTTTTCCAAAGGTGCCCCTCACCCCTCTTATAAAAGGGCACTCCTCCTTCTCATTTCTTCACACCGTCAAAGCCCTTTGGTTCGGCCAAACCCTGCCCAAATACTATCTCAACTTCCCTCAATACAACCTAGAGGCCTTAGTTTGATCAGAAAGCCAACCTAAGAAGCCCTTTTGATCAAATCAAAAGGAAGAACCCGAAGAAGAGGTAATGTTTTCACCACCCCTTTTCAAATTCCTTTCTTCTTCCACTTCCTCTTTCTTTGTTATTTCCATTATAAAATAATAACTCCAGTATCATATATATACTGTGATGTTATTATAAATATGTTACAACCATATTCAGTATTCTATCCATCCTTTGAATAACATGTCACCATACGTGCGTACGTACGGCTTACCGTCTCCACGTCGTGGTGTAATTGTTATTCAATATATTATTATTTGGATGGGTATAATAATGATGTGTAACTCATATAAATAATAAATATAACATTATAATGATTCTTTATATATGATATAAAATCCAATTATATATTATTTTAATATCAAAAGAATGATATTGTCGCTCGTGCGTATGTACGGACTACCGTCTCCACGAACGCGATGAGATTCATTGTCCATCATATCCATTCAAGTATAATTATCATTTGATGATTTAAAAATAGTATCTAAGGACTTTATATCATTCTGGATATGAATAATATACATCCCATTAATAACTAATATGGCTCACATAACAAAGAATATAAAGTAAAATGAACCTGTTAACACCCGAAATGACGATAATTCTAAGATATTATTAACAAATCAATGTTAAAAGATCATATATGATATCATATTAAAGTAAATGATTCTTGTATAATTCAATAACAATTATTTCCCCATTATACATGAGGTAAACCTACCATCGACCAAGGAAAAAGTACAAAGTAAGGGATTTTCTTATCTCACTTTCAATTCTGTGAGATTTCAATTTTTCGCCACTAAATTATTGAAAGTGGTGTATTGTGTACTGCCATTTGATATATATTCATGATTATATTTATATTAATGTTATTCTGTAAATCATTTGGTGGTTATTAACTTTTGGCCATACGACTCAGTCAATTAACGTGGTAAGGGGTTTCTTATCTCACTTTTAATTTCGTGAGATTTCCATTGATCACCACTTAATTTTTGCATGTGGTGTATGTGTACTGCCCATGATTGTATTCATTGTGTAATATACTTTAATTTATGTGTATTTACATCATCATGGTATGATACTTCTTTCATGGGTGTTTGTTTCGTATGTTACCTAATCGGTAAGGGAATTTGAGATTTCAATTCCCACTCATTTGGCTTTACGCATATTTCATTGATTATATTACTCCAGGATTATGTGTGGAATCACTATTCATTTGATTATGTCATAATTTCCACTCCCCTTCCTGTGGATATAAGTTTGATACACATAATCACTCATTGGTAATTCTCAAGTCATTGATATGAATTTGATAGGAGTAATTTTAACTCATTCACCATTTGTTGAGTTATACATCCAATTCGTTGGTGTTGTTTTTACAAGAATATATGTGAATATCCTTTGATTGTTTTACACTGAATATCCAATCATATTTATTGTATTTATATTTGTAACACATAATTATGTCGTTGATTTATCCTTAACCTAAGGATACGGCCTTTATGAGAGATTTCATCTCAATTTACATTCCATTGAGACTTATTTGTTGATATACACCAAATCACTTTTATGTGGTGTATATAATGTACTTTGACATAGTATATCATGAATCCCTTTATTCTCATGATATTACAAAGTTTTGATTACCTCAATTATTTGTATTCAAGTGTCTCTTTTGGTTAGAATCTCTAACTAAAATACCATTTTTAAATGTTTTAAAGACTTATTCTTCTAAATCTTGCTCATTAATGTCCATGTTTTAAAAATGGTTTTAAGGATTTATTTATATGGACATTAACGTTTTAGAAATTAAAACTCCTTTTAAAAAGTTTCAAAGTGGTATGGGACACTTTGATTCAAAAATCTACTTTTAAATGGCTTCTTGACAAATAGTGTGACTTTTAAATGTTTTCAAGAAAAGGGGGATAATTCTCTCAAATAGTTTTGATGATTATTTTCATTTATGTCAACATCATTCATTATTCTTGATGGAGGTTAATGTGATACAATACAATCTTCCATATTGTATCGAATGAGTCATGTTTGACTGTGGATGCGCTGTTTTTATACCATTCATGGTTTGTGGTAAAAGTATTGACATTTCGTATGCTAGTTTTAATACGAATGTTTATGTTATGTTTAAACATGTTCATATGAGGAATGCATTGGACTTAATAAGTGACGGGTGGAGCCCGCTATAGCTCCTAGATTCATCGGTAGGTCTCATGAGACAAACTAGTGTCTTGGCACAAGGCCTTGACAAAATCTTATTTGTAGTCTTGGCCCGAGGCCTTGGCTAAGTGGTTATGATAGTCTGGCATTATGCATTACAACATTATGAAAGTGGATATTGATATTTCATGTGATCATTCGACTAGTAGAATATCCATGTGAGTAAGTAAATGGCATTATTTCATTTTACCTTTGCCATTTTATGCTGAAGTTCAAGTTTAAAAGTCTTTTGTTTTAGTTATAAATTGCCTTAAGTGTTTATGCTTATTTATGAAAGCTTCTGCTATAATGTTATCCTTACTGAGCATCTGAGCTCACCCCTTTCAATGTTTTATTTTTACCAGGAAGTGAAGAAGTAAATTATGAATGACCTGCAGGGATATTATGTGGGGATATGAGTGTAGATTATGGAGACATTATGTTGTTGTAGTAGTTTTTCATTTTATGATGTAATGTAAAACTTATGAATATATCTAGTGTTTCCAAGGCTACTAAACCAATCGGTCTTTCAAGATTTGATCTCTCTTGTGATCATGCCAATGTTATGTAATAAGGCACCGACTCTGGGTAACTAGGGTCGGGGCGTTTCACTAAACCTAAAAAATCCTCAATGTATAATAATGTATGATCCGGTTTAAAATTAAATATTGAGTGACCTTTTACAGTTGGGTCCTTATACATATATATGAGAGGTACAACATATTTTTCTATCAAATATAACAGCTCTAAAATATTTTATTTTTTTGGTTATACAGAAATTGATTGGGTAAGTGGTGTGGATGGAATTCTTGGTGGATTTTACTTTCTAGGTAAATTTGGTGTTAGTTTTCATAATAAAAATCATAATTTTGTAAATCTTATAATGGATGATGTTGAATATGTTTTCACCACTTAATCTACAACACAACTTATGTGGATGAATAATCATTTCGAATATTTGTTGGTTGAGGGTATGTTTCCCCTTTCCATCATTTACAATAATCATAGTGATCTAAATCTCAAAATAAATGTAGTGAAAATTATAATTCATGAAATATTGATATCATATATCACTTCATCAAAGATAATTTGGATAAGAATTATCACAAGATTTTATATGTTCCTATTACAGATCATGATGCTTCTATATTCACAAAAAACATTACTAACGAAAGATTTTTTTAAATGGTGATGATCATGGGTGTCTGGCCTCTTTCTAACCAAGTTTTAGGTATGTTCTTACATCCCCTCTAACATCATGTGTCCGAATAGTTTTTTAAAGTTGGAGAAACTGAGGTGTCATAAATATATCATTGGTTTTTGTCAATCCTTTTAAGGAAGCACGTATTTAGTGGGAGTTTTTAAAATGTGTAATATCTAAAAAAACATGTTAGTATGTGAACTATTTTTATAGTTTAATGATTTTTTTTTGGAAACATGTTACTAGAGTGCGTAATAAGTTGTGAAGAGGTGAAATTTTTGATGTTCAAGAATATTTTACCCATGTCTCTTCCTGCATATAGCATGGTTTTATTATATGTGGTTCATGATTTCTAATATTAGTTATCTCAAGATGTATTAGAAATTTTTATATGTGATATATTAATTAATTTTAAAAAAATCAATGATTCATGACGGTTAGTTTAAAACAAAATACAATGTGGGGTATAGTTGGGAACAAGTTGGCTGGAGAATGTTTTTTTGGATTTATGATGAGGTTTTTTTCTAAATGTTTTTTATTTTTCATCATTATTATGAATAACATAACATTGTATATTTTGTGTTTAGATGATATTTTTTCATACTCTCAATATCAAAAAAGTATAAATTAAGAATATCCATCATTTATAGTTTTTCATTCGGAAGGTGTGTTCTGGGTGAACATGTTTTCTAACACATTTTTCCAAATTTAAGTTTTTCAGAATGAATTGAGGATATTTATCAGAAGAATAATATATTTGGGGATGTTCAACATAAATTTTGATGATTCTATATTGATATTCATGTTCTTAACATCACATAAAACATCTTGAAATTGGATTTTTATAATGTGATGTTGAAATTAAATCTTGAAATTCAATTCAGGGATAAAATGTTCTAATATTATATTTTTTCTCAAAAATAATGATATGATATTTATTAATGAAAAGAGGATAAATGTGTTTTTGAAAAAAATAGATTCTTTTCTAATGTTTCTATGAATTTTATGTTTTTAATATGCAGATCATACATTTCTAAGATACTAGAAATAAAATTGGATGGTTTTTGAGAGTTTGAATATGCTTAAGTAAGAAGTTTTGTAGAAGTGTTTATCGTCCAATCTATATAATAGAAAAATCTAGTTGAAGAACTAATTTAACAAATGATTCATCAGTTTCTATATTTGAAAAATAAATATCTCATTGTTGATACTAGCCTATTGGTCAAGCTTCTCCACTAATCTGTCATTACATTTCTCACATTAATCTATTATATGGGTGATGAAATCAATCCATAATCTGGGTGCAAACAATAATTCATTATATGGGTTTATAGGATGATACCTCAGACATGTGGTTGGCTATGAAATGAAAGGGATGTAGAGTATAATCAGTTGCACAATTTCACTAGTTGAAGAACATTGAATGATCTAAATCATAATGGATGTACCATAGTTTTCTATTATAAATGAGAGGATAAGAATTAGAAAAAAATCAAATAGTTGGGATGAGAATCATTAAACATGTCGTGAACCTAATAAGTCTTCAAGGGATAATATTCATTGGATTTAGTGCATCGGTCTGAGGAACAATTGAACAAATGAGTTAATTGGAATCATTTTGATGTTTCCATCAGCCTATTTTTGGTTATGATGTCTTTATAATTTTCTATGATTCTTCAATAATAATAGTTTTATTTATTTTTCAAAATTGGAAATTGAAGTCTTATATTTTTCATGTATTCAATCAGATAAAGGTACTCAGAATTAAAATAGTTTCACACTATATAATTATTCTTAAATTCGATGAAGACTGTAGTTCAGAGATGTGTTGGAAAGTTGAAATAATGATATAGATATGTTGAGAAGCCCTGACAAGTGGTCAATATAAAGTTCAAATAAAGGTGAAATTTTACCTTCTTTAATATGAGTGAGGGAAATTAGAAGTGGTTTCTAATACCTTTTCAATTATTTAAAACCTATAAATTGAGATAAAAGTACCATTTAGTAGAACATTGTTCATGTTTGGAAGAGATAGAGAGAACTATAGATATTTTTTCGAAATTAAAGAATCAAAAAACGTTTTATGGGTGAGGATTCTAGATAGGTGAAGTTATGGTTAGATAATATTTCATCAGATAATTCATTTAAAGGGTTTACAGTATCAGACTCCGAATCAGACTGATGGATTAAAGAAATGAAAGAAGTAAAGTAGAACTATTCTTAGAAAACTGAATCATATTTTTCCCAAATTATAAAATTGGTCTAAAGAATCTAAATTAGTGGTCATACTGAGTTTTCTAATAGCATCGTGAATATTTGTTCCAACATAATTTTTGGAAAGAATGTGAATAATAGTTTCTTAAAAATTTACATAAGTGGATGTTGATGAGGTAACTCAGTGACATGTTCAAAACCAGCTGGTGAAGGGTCCATAGAATTTCACAAAAAAATATTTATATCATATGTTCTTTAATCATCACATATACTTTTAGGCTGATCTGAGTTCTACTACATTGATAGGTTTTTTCATAATCATTTATCCTAAAAAAGTATTGTTTTCTAATGGATTATGTAGTATAAGATTATTTCCAAACTGTTCCAAGTACTTGATACTCTTATCAATTAAGAAACAAAAAATTTACTTTTGTTATTGTGGACGTGTGTGAGATTTTTTTTCTTATAATTTTATTTCTCTTTAACTGTAAAAAATGTTGTTCATAATGTTTAAAAAATCTAAAAGGTTTCACTAATTCACCCATCCCCTACTTAGTGATTACATTAACACTATTTGAACATTTTTAGTTATCATGATCTAATTTAGTTTTTAGTAGTATATAACATTAATTAAGAACTGTGATTATCTCACCCACCTTCTGTATGAATTTGCACAAATTTCCATTTTCTAGCAATGAATATGAAATAAAAAATTTATTTTTTATAGAACATTAATGACCACTCTCAACATGAAATTGACATTGATATAAAGGAATTATAGGCATTGAGTTTTTATAGTTAAAATGAATATAAAAACAAGGAAGTATAAATTTAAGAAAAATGTTGTAAAAATTACATATATTGGGTATGTTTTTTTCTGATTCCTCTAAAATTTATATTCATGGATTATGTCCATGATCAGTCTTGATGATAATTTTTTGATTAATATTTTTAATATTTTCTCTATTAATTATATTTTTTTCATTGTGGTTTTAATAAAATATGACATTTTTGTGTCTTATGTCACTAAAATAAAACATGTTGTTTATGTTGTTTTCATTATGGGCACACTAAATATATGTGTGACTATAATAGATGACCACAACATGATTATCTTGAATACACCCAATATTATTGTGAAATTTACATAAGGATTTATATATAGTAAAACAAATTATGTTACAATTGATTATAAAATATTATTAAGAAAAATAATAATTCATAAGACAATTTTAAATCAAAACATTCGAGAGTTGAAATAAAATGAAAAAAAATAAAAAATTGGGGTATTTGAGAAAGAAAATGACCAAAGATATTTTTAGAATAAGATAAATTTGAATAACTAGTTTTTGATTAATGAGAAAACCAAGGATCTAGAGGTGTCTCAATTTCAGGAAGAATGACATGTCAACATAACCCACTCTCTAAATGAAGAAAAAACACCAAATGTAATTGATAACAATATATATGTAAATTTGTTTTAAAATTTTGAGAAAACCAATTAGAAACATAAAAGGGATTATCCCATTCATTTATGTGTCCCTATATTTGAAATTTTTTACCATTATATGGATTTTAAAAATGTGATTTCTCATGTATTGAAAAATGTAGAATATCAATTCAATATTGAAAATCTCTCAACCAGTCTAACTAACATATTGATTAACAAAAAAAGGATTCTAAGGTTATGTATATTGGATTAAGAGAATCAATTATGAATAATTGTTCATGGAAATCCTTTAACTATATTTTGAAACAATTTACACTTCTATGAAACTGTAAACTATATAATCAATGAAATAGTGCTTAATAAAAAAAAAGGAAGCAATTATGAACATTGAATAAAAATCAATTAATGATTATTCCTATTATTTTCCTCATAATAGTGATATATCTAAAGATTTAATTAAATACAAGTAAACTTTTATCACTGTATATGGTGAAAATTGTTTTCATGTTGAATAAATTCTGTTTGGATTTTGTGAAACTAAAATAAAAAATTTTCCCCTACAAAATTGATTAATATAAACAAATTGATGATTCCTTGAAAGATTAGTTTTTTGAGTGTGAAGTATATAATGTTCTTAAAAACTCATAAAAATTTTTATTATGTAGTACGTTTTTTGAAATATTTGTTTATATTTTTTCATTTCATGATGAGGATATTTTTTAAGCGAATTGTAATATGGTGAAATCAGATTTTGCAGATGAATAAAATTTAACTCTTCCCAAATTTTCTATTTTTCCCTGACTAATTTTTGTGCTAAATATCATTTATATTCTTATAGAATATTATAACGGAAATTTATCTTAAGATCCAATGATTTTAAAATTTCTCATAAAACTACTAAAACCCCTCTTCATAAACTTTTATGTCTACGTTTAACCTTTCTCACCCTTATTCCTAAATTATTTGTCATTGAAGATGAAATTGAGTGACATGAGCATAATTTTCTTTCTTTAGAAGTATATTCTATATTTCTTCACCGTATTGAAAATTAAATTTCTGTCATATGTGAAATAAATCTAGAAGTGGATATAATTCATGCCTAGAGTGATCATATTTTGTTGATAAACATGTAGTGTAATTAGAAATGTTTCAGTGATAATTTCTACTCAAAAATATGCATGGTTATTTTTAATATACTAATAAAGCAGACTTGGGTGCTTATCATTCTACTCCACCTAGTTAATTAATTTAGTGTACCATTGATGTTAATGGTTGTTCCATTGATAATATTGTAGTTATTAAAAGAGTGGATTGTTTTTTTATATCATCTCATTAATTTTTAAAATTAAACAACCTCGTTATAATAGATATTGCATTCTTACAAGAATGTCTGCTCATATTTTCATGAAATTATGGTTGGGGGATCATTTTCATATAAATGGAATTTTCATTATCACACCCTCTCACCATTCTCTTGGTTTCATGTTTTTGATTTTCAATGTACAAGATTCATACATTTTTAAATTTTATATTTGACTCACTATCAGGGGAGAGACCAAGTATACCTAAAATTCTAAAGGATTGTGATCACATACTAAGGATAAGAGAACAATGAAATAGTTTTTTTTGTGGATTTTACCTCTTCACTCATCTTGATTAATATGTTCTAAAATAATTACATGTATTCCTATAATTTAAATAATATATTATACCCGTGTTTCTTAAATAGGGAAAGTGAAGTTGTTTAATGATTGAAATTTATTTCATGTCCTTTAAAAAATTTGGGGTGTCTATATTTATTTATTCTTAATTGTCAAAAATAATTTTGAAAATCAATTAAAACCTCACATTCAACCACTAAAATTACTTTTATCGCCAACATTTATCTTGTAATGGATGTAACTAATCATAATAATAAATTATTAACCATATTTTATTATAATTTAATAGGTAAAAAGTAAAATAATTTGAATTAATTTTTTTAAATTACATGAAAGATTTCATAGAATTCTTCTTGATCATCAATGTTATACTTTATGAATTATTTTAACACTTTGATTTTCAATAATCTGTTTTGAACTAAATTTTGTAAACAATGTTTTCATTCAAATTAATGCTTAATAATGGTGTTAGTTTTGGGTTTAATATACGGGGGAATAATATTATATGAACTTATATGATATTCTATGTTTAATTCATCAAAAAACCCATAAACATATTCCAAATATTACATTTCTAAGCATATCTTATAAATTTTTCAATGGGTGATAATTTTCCTCAAAATTAAAGAATGTGAGGACATCATTAGAATAATAATATATATTAAATCATGAATTTAATTTAGAATATCATATATTTTTTAATATATAAAAAAATTGGAAATACATTCGTATAATTTTTTGAAATCTTCTTTGACATTTATCATTCTAAATTGAATTAATCTCATAAGATATTCATTCAAACACATTTTAATATTAAAATAAAATTACAAGTGGTGGATTTTATCATATATTCATTATATTTTGAACTATTGGACATTTTAATTTAATATCTCAAGAAACTGATTATCATTTAACTCATCCTTAACATTTTTCTATTATATTGATATGTTATTTAAATATTTCTTTCTTGGAGGCAATAGAATGCTTGAAAATTTAGAAGAATTTTATTTTAAGTGGGTTAAAATCATTTCAAAATTATCAACATTTTTCATTTTTTAAAAAATTAATACAAATTTCACTGAGAAACCTTATTTCGAGAGTGTAGTCAGAATTTATACTTAAGAAACCGATAGGGTAAAATAATTCCTCAAATTCAATTATATATGGAATTTAATTTCTTCCATTTTGAGACTTATTTTCTATTATTTAATTTTAATAATAGGATACTTGTGGAATATAAATGATTCATGTTTGGGGGAATTTTAATTTGATCATTTTCATTAATGATCGCAACAAAAGTTTCATAGATTTTTTTCATTTTTATTTTAAACTTGTTTATAATGGATAAAAGTATAGTTTTTATAATATCTAGTTTAGAAATATTATTATTTGAATACATGATGAAAATTTAGAATATTGTGTTCTTTTTTCTGAATTCTTATTTTTTCTATTTTTAGAATAGTTTTGAAAAAATTATAAGAATATGAAAATTTTCATGTAGCCAAAATATTCAATGTATGGTAATGTAAAATGATCAAATGCCTACATTGGGTAAATTACTATAGTTATAAGATATATGTATTTTCTATGTTTGGGAATTCCTATGAATAAATATTATATAAGTTAAGTACATGTGGAAAATAATAAAATATGTATGCTTCCATATAAATATGTATCTAAATGTGAATTCCGATAGAGAATATTCACATATCCAATTAATGATGATCTGAAATGGATACAAAACCAATTTTCCCATTGTACAATATTAATATAGACCTATAGATCCAAATCTCTCCAAGGATGTGCTTGTGTAATGTAGATTTTAGTTGTTGGAAAGTTGTGTAAGGTGGTTTCAAACTAAGCTACCAGATGTTGATTGAAGACATTAAAGGCATAGGTTCTCAGTAGAGACCAATATTGTTTAATGTATTTTTTTTGTGAATTGAACTATAATGAAATCATGAACCACAAATGTTGAAACAATTTTTTATTCATGATGATGTTCAATATTTAATTTTTTTCACATATTGAAATAATAGAACATCCAATATTTCCACAAATAAATCTATATTGAGGAATAAATGAGAGTCATCAATGTGGAGAATAATGATGATGTAGTAATTTCTATAAATTACTCTTTTCCATACTATAAATGGGAGTCTTGGTTGGAATTGAATAAAATAAAATCCCCAATATTGTATTAAACAAGATAATTACCCATTGAATGAACCTTCACTAGATTAAAATAATGATATTAGAGTAACAATGAGCATGATGATCTATTGTATTAGAAATATTAACCGATACAGGGATGTGTGCCTATAATTAAATTTATTTGAGGATGGATATTGACAATTTTAATTTGATAATGTCTCAGGGATGTAATATTTTCAGCAGGAAATTGAATATAGAAGGACCTCATCGAATATGATTCCGCTGATTTCATAGTTTAGTGTCGAAAAACACCGGGTTATAATTAATTTTCCAAAGAGGAACAAAATAAATGACTATTTTTTGGATGGGAATTGTGAATTATATATTTATTGGTTCATGTTTTCACTGGTGAAAGACTAATATTGGTTTAATTTGGGGTGTCTATTTGAAGTGAATATAGCATTCGGTGTGGTATGTTTCAATCAGACCATTGAATCACGGATTGGAAATATGGTATATGATTTTAAGGGATGTTAAATAAACTAGGATTAATTAATTGGCTATGTTCCTACTAATATAGATTCATCTGGTCTAATTATTATGTTTCCAATGGGTTAATTAGTTACACTTCATTTAATCTAGGATTTATGAAATTTATAGAATGAGTTGGAACCTAGTTAAAAATAATATGAAATAAAATTAAAGTATATATTATTTATATGAACTAATATTGTGTGGGCACCATTAATGATGATATATTTTTGGTGATTGATAAGAAATCTATAGAACCTAGAGAAGGGGAATATTTCTGGAAGCACAAACAAGAGCTTTAATGCAATAGAAATCGTAATTTCATGTAGGGGGAGATAGATTTGACGTGTAAAAGGTTCTTTTATATTTCACTAATTTTTATATTTTTATATATCTTAATTTCAATTTAATGTTTCTATGTATTTAGTTTTTGTGAACATGAACTATATATAGTTAATAGATCGATTTTTCTGGAATAGTTTGATAAATATTTTTATGTTCCAGTTCTTTTTCTTTTCTTTGTGGACTGAATTTTAGCCTTTTTAGCCTTCAACCACCCAATTTTATATTTTAATAATTATTTTTAGAGGTGAAGTGGGATTTCATTATAGATTGAACTATTTTACTAGGGTAAAAAATGATTATATTTAACTATAGGTGTAATTGAGTGAGTATTCACATGAGAGAAAGCATTCATTTCTTAATTGGTTTTATAGTTTTCATTTTATGCTGATTGAATCATTCAAGAATACTATAATTTTATCAAGATTCCAAAATATAATTATCCACACCTCGTTTTATGGATGTTTCATACTCTATATATAGACTATAAAAGCCTATATATTACCAATTTTTACTTCACCTCATATCACTCATTGTTCATTAATTTTTAACCATTTTAGATAGTTTTTAATAAACTAGTACATGATATCAGACCGATGATCACCTAACACACTTTCTTATGGATTGACCATGTATTCTACAATCTATTATGGGGTAAGAAAACAATTTTTCTAAAATTTTATTGCACATAAATGATCATGATTAGAATAGTGGTATGTGTGTAGACCCTATTTTTGTTGATCTATGTATAATAAAATATTTTGAGAAAGAGGATACACCATAATTGATTTTGGAGTATGACAAACAAAAATTACAACTTTATTTAGGGAACATGGTGTTGATGTTTTATTTCGATCATAGGAATCTTCATAATTATTTCTACATGAAAGACCCTCTATTATAATATTCATTCCATGTTTGGTTAACCCTTTTACTATGTAAATAATGTTTTTATTAAATATTAACATTTTTTGACTTTATGGGACATTCCAAATGAGGAATAGTAGTTGTGAATATCTAATATACTCATGTAATTAAAATATTCTAAAAAATAAAGGAAATTGGTTCACACTTGGTAAATTTATATATTTATTGTTTGAAATTTTTATATCACCATGCGTCTTTTAGAATTACTAGTATTATATACACATTATCTTGATCCATTATTTTTGGGTAAATGCATCTGAAATGATTATTATCTTATCCAAAATGTTTACACAAATATATATTGATTAGAAGGTATTATAATGTGTTTCACTGACCAAGATTGGTGTCATTTGACTTACCATGAAATAGCCAATATGTGCGCTAGGGTGAATGTTTCATCTCATTATGAATATAATATTAATTGTTTTATACTCACATGATACAGATACACAGTATATTTGTGGTTATAGTAATTAGTTTCTAGAATATGTGTGAGGAAAGGACCTAATGATAAATGTTTATGGTGATAACTATATAAGATGGATGAATAAAATGGTGACTTGTTATGAAGTATTATTTTTTGATTGATATAGTATTTTTAATTATCATTTATTTCTACCTTTATAATTCAATGAGAAAAAATATCTAACTAAATTAACCCTGAATAAAACTTTAGTAGAATATGAAATACATATTTTTTGTAAAAAAATTATGATTTCTATTAATGGGTGTGTTGTGTTAGTTATTTCATAATCAAGACTCTAATTTTATTTTATAACCATTAATCTTTGGTTTTCATTTATTTATATCTTTATGATATTTATGATCTATTTATCTGGAAAATAAAATAATTCCAAAAAATTACCCATCGGCCAAAAACGCTTTTTATCAACCTCTAGAGGCCAAGGGTGTTTTAATGAATCTTTATAGAGACTTCAAATCAAGTATCATAGTCACTCTGAAGTCCAAATGATATGATGTGGTATAATGGGTTACAAAGATTGTTAGTGTTTTTTGACTGACAATGATTATATGGTGTATCAAGACTTGTGTCTATAAAATAAATATGCATATGAGTGATATAATTTTAGTGGATCTTTATATTTCAATGTAATATAATAATTTGATAATAGACTAATATTTAAATTATTTATATATAAAATTAATTATATTGCTTTAATAAAGGATTATTTATTCATATATTATGTTTTAATTATTATTTTTATTTACTTTGTTAATTTTTTTATTTTTTTATATGAAATTAATTTATTTTAATTTTTTTATATCTTATCTTCTTAATTAATGAGTGAAATTTTAATCATAATAAATAATATTGAAAAATTTAATTATTATATAGTGAAATTTAAATATTTTTTATGCACGTTCCGAGAGAACTATAATTGAATCTATTGAATTATAATAATATTAGTTAATATAATAAAATTATAAATCCATGAGAAATATTGAGGTGTATCATAAAGATGAAATTATTATTTTCACAATCATGTAAGAACCCATTAATCCATGATTAATGAAGAACTATTTAGGGTTTTTTCAATATAAGTTGTGTGGGATTCTAATGGAAGTGTTAATATAATTGACTATACCTTATACTTATAATATAAAAACACCTTAATTTTTTTCAAATTATGGGGCATAGAGAATGATGTATTAGTTGGACATTGGATATTATATAATTGAGTTAATATGAATAGTTTCAATGTTATTACGGGACTTAGTGTCATTAATGTTATAATATAGAACATACAAACATTGTGATATTTTCATTCATTCCATATTAGAAATGGTCATTTCTTAAAACATTATACAAAATATTTTCTACCAATATATATACCTAGAGAGATTATATGTGAGGAAGGCACAAAATGCCTATAGATTTTATATGGTAATAAATTAAGAATCATGTAAGAAAGATTATTTAAGAAAATATTTTTTTTGAAACATCCTTTAATTTTGTGGAGTTCGTGAGTGTTAAATAGTCTTATATAGGGAATCAAGAAAATATTTGACATCTGTGGTTATGTATTTCCCCTTAATTGAGACCATTAAAATATGTTTTTTGAGTTATGGTTTCCATAAAACAAAAAGTATATATTTTAGAATATTTTAAATAGGTATATATATTATATTATTTTTAAAAAGAAAAATAATCATTTTATCTACTCTAATCAATGAAAAAGTGGTTAATAGAGATGATGAGAAGTGGTTTGGACTTCATAGAATCCACAAGAAGTTTAACATTATTATGTAAAGGATGAAAAACCCCAATTGTGTTGTGGTATTTCCAAAATTTTGAAATATTATACATATGAATTAATTTAAGGATAAAAAGTTTTCATTATATTTAATTATTACTCTGTATGGATAAATCAAATTTTAAAAATGATATATAAATTCAAGTAAAATTTTTTTGAAGTTGAAAAAAAAATTAATAGACTATGTCATATTGATAAACCTAAAAAAGTGTGTATGAGGAGGAATTATAATTTTTAGTTTTCATGACATCTAAAACATTATAAAAAAAATTGTATGATTATATAGGCTAGGTAATGTTTACAAAAAAATATAAATACTGAAGTGTTGGTGCATATTGTATGATTAATTATTTCAGAGGATTTATTTCATTGAATTTCATCAAAATATAAATATATTTTACAATTTTTTTATCGATAACAGATTCTCTTAATTATAACTTCATGATTCATATGAGGATTTTTTCATTTTAAAAAAATACCCAATAGCTGTAATAGAACATTCTCTTTTAAACTTATTCAGTATTCCTGAATTTTCATTTTTTTGTGTTTTTTTTTTGAAATGTGATAGCTACCCCTAAAAAAATCTCATTATTGGAGAGTAAAAAGAAATATAAAAATTTGATTATTAATATCAGAAATTAATCAGTAAAAGGAAGAAAGTGAGAACAAATATTATATTATGTCTGTACTTATGAAATGAAGATTAATGTACCAAAATAGTCATTCAAAGAGAGATTTTAAAAATTATAATTAAATAAAAAGAATATGTTTTCATGAACCAAGTCAGTTCGCCCCCCATCAGACACCTAACCCAGTCCTTGGCATGGCCTTAAGGTCATTCCACATACCCATAGGTAAGCACAAGTGACAGAGTTTCATAAAAAAAGCTTGTGAAAAATTTACCCAAATACACAATTATAAAAAACTCAACAATATAAAATAAAAAAATAAAAGTCACAACCCAAAAAGCCTTTAACTGAATACTAGAATGTCAGTTACGTGTTTAATCCAAAAACTAAACAACACCAACAATGTATGGTGTCCAAAAACCATCTCAAAACCAAAACCTAGAAAGAGGACACTACCGTCAAGCCATCTCTACAACATCATCCATGAAAGATCACTAACCACCTAAACTGATACCTCTATAATCTTTACCCATACCAATATCACACATTACCAAAATTACATACACCCAAAAGAGTTTGTAGGGGGTGAGCTAATGCCTATTAGGATCCCATCGAGAAACTATTCCGTGCCTATACATTAAATGATGAATACACATGCAATTTTAATAAATAAAGGAAATAAATTCTTGAGTAGTTTAAATTAATATAATTTATATGAAAATTGTTTTAATTAAAATAAATTTTATGAAAATAATATTTTAAATAAAATACACATTTTTTGTTACATTAACCGGAAAATCACATCATATGACGACGGTGAGGATATGTAGTAAAAGAGTGCCAAATATTGGATAATCTTTCTAGGTACTAGAATATAGTGGGATAATAAAAACTCATGTATCAATGAAAAGTTGTATAGAAACCATAACAACCCACGTTCTCATGTACTATCCACTAATAGGAAACACACTCATAACTCAGTGGTCTAAAATCATCATCCAAAAAGATTAGTTATTATTGTAGTCATCAGTACAGCTAAGTGAGACTGGGTCAATGCCACTTTTGTGTCAGTAACACACTTGTCCTAGTCCAACCACCTAGTACTTGAGTATCCCCTTTTGTGCTCATTCAAATTCCAAGTTCACATCTAATGTCATATTCATGAACCCAAACAAAAAAAAAGGTACTACACCCACACAAAACCAAAATTTTCATACCCAATCCCTATTTTAAAATCATTAACAAAATAAATCCTTTTTAAAACAAAATTCACTTCATTGAATAAACCAAATAACCCATATGCACAGTTAATTGAACCATTTTCACCATTGAACAAACACCTAAGAAAATTTATTAAACAATTTCATGATTTATCACATGACTTAAAACACGAAAATTCCATCAAGTATTAGTTTATGACTAAACGAACATTGATGAAACATAAAAAATAAAAATTTCATCCCTTTCACATTGTAATAAACTAACTTCACAATTTTTAAATCGGTTACAAATGGCAGGACATGGGTTTTCATAGAAAAATGCACTCATATCACACAAACACGCTACCAAAAAAATGCCTCTTAAACCTCATGAAAAAACTAAATTCTAACAATGAAAACTAATTAATGAATATTCTGAATAAATTAAATAAGAAAATTACTTCATCAAATAATACTTATATGTTGAACCACCTAACATGGTGTAGAAAACCATGAATATTCATTCTCAAACATCCACCACACTCAAATCTCAATACATGGTTCCTAAAGTGAACCCTAATTCATGAAATAGAACCCAAAAATCTCAAAACATATCACTAAAATTAGAACTCTATGAGAATCAAAACCCTATTGTGGGAGAATAAGATTACTATTGTGTAATGCACTTGTGGAAGAGGGAGCGGGAGGCCATCCAAGTAAGACATGGGATGAGGTGAGCCGCATTGGCAAGAGCCTTGCTGGAAGAGGGCGTGCAGCCAAGGGGCTACATCCAAGAGAGGGAAGGGCGTGTTGGGGTTCTGTGTAGGGTGGCTGTGTTCCAATGCATCACCAGAGAGGGAAAGGTAGTGAGGCACCTGTCACTTGTGTCACTAGAATGGGATGTGCTATGAGAAAGTCAGTGCACTTAACATGGTTTAAGGGAGGATAGCATGCAATGCACAACCCATTCAGGGTGGGTGGGGTAGTGAGTAACACAAAGATAGAGGGCGGGGAAAAAATATAGGAAAAAAAAGATAGGAAAAATACCATTAAAAACATATATTTAACATTAAGATAATAATAATAATTAATATTTGAAATAATAGTAGTTATAATAATGAAAAAAATTTTATAATAACAAAAATAAGTTAATAATAATAATAACCTAATTAAAATATTTTCAATAAAAATAATAATAATAATAATAATATTATTATTATTATTATTAGAACAATGCTTCAAAAATTCAATTTTTCTCATTTTATTTTATGTTCAATTTAAATATCCTTTCGTTAAGTAATTAGTTAATCATACACTGAGTAGGATTCTCGGTGATTTAGTGAATCCACAATGCTTCGACCATTCCCTAGTAGTTTGTTAGACTCCGATAAGCCAAAATGCTCATGTATCCTCAAAGATGAAGAAATCCAACCGGGACTCAACCCGCACCTCAACAAAACAAACAATAAGAAAAATTGGCTATTTCAATGACTCGAAACAGTAGTAATAGGGCCCAAAACAGTGTCCATAGCCTATGGCCATAGTTTTTCTTAAACATGTGTGCTACCATCATGTCAATAAGGACTAACCTATGGCCACAGTTTTAATCGTGGAAATAGGTGGCCTATAGGAACGGTTTAAACCGTGTATATAGCCATAAAATTAGAAAAAATAAGTGCCTTATTGCCATGATTAGAAACGTCAATATATCCCTAGATAACCATGGAAATAGGTGGAATATTTCTATTGTTTAAATTGTGTCTATAGCCATAGAAAACTATGGAAATAACCAAAAAATATTTTGTGTCTAGACGGATTTGATCCCAACAACATCCTTCTACGTTTTAGCAACCTAAACACTACACCACCAAGGATTTTGTGTGTGTGTATATATATATATATAATATTATATATATTATTAAAAACCATGGTAGTATCATGAGAACCATGTCAATAGTTTATTCTACCTTTTTGTAGGAATTTGTTTCTCCCGTGTAAGGGTGGGAGACCTATAGCCATGATTTTAAAAACATTGGATATAGCCCTTTGAAAAAATCCCTTTATCCATGGTTTTCAGAACAATGGATATAGTACACATAACTGTGTCTATAGGTTTTGGATATAGCCATGGATTTGAAAACTATGGCTACAGGCCATGAAAATATGACCTATAGCCATAGTTTTATAACCATTGCTATAGGACATATAACTATGGTCATAGACACATGTATCCACTATTTTAAAATCGAGGGTATAGGTCCATGGCTGTAGCCTATTTTTCTAGTAGTGACAACTTAGTGATAGATAAAATTATAAAATAAATAATTATTACAAAAGTCTATGTGTGAGAATTCTCCCCACCAATAAAACCATCTTACCTTTGAAAGTAAACTTGAAGACTGATCGAATAAAAAACATATATACTCATTTCAGTCCATGACTTCTACTCCCAGGTTTTATTCTCATCATTTCTATACTGCCACAGGATATAGACCAATGGAATTGACTTCCCATAAATCACATTCTCTTTGGAATCTATAATCCACACTGGTCACTCAAACACTGATAATTTGAGCCCTATCTCCAATTCTTCTCAATTCAACACGTGAGATAGATCTGAACTATACTTTTTCAATTGGGAGACATGAAATACATCTTAAATCAAAGTCAACTGTGAAGGTAAAGCTAACATGTATTCCACCTTTCTAATCAACTCAGTAACCTCAAAAGGATTGACATACCTTAGTGGCATATATCCCTTCTTTCCTAAATAAAATTTTCCTAAGTGAGGGGCCACCACAAAAACATCCGATCAAACACAAAAACCTCAAGGTCTCGATGACTTTGAAAAACATGTGATTTGTGGCAAATCTAAGTTTTCAATAACCAATACCTGATAAACTTCCTTTTCTGAGATGTCTTTTGCACAAGGCTTCATCCAAATAGTGAGGTCTCATTTACCTCATCCCAACAAAAATGATACCAACCTGGTAGACCATAGAGATCCTAAAAAGGAGAAATTCAATTTGATTATTGGTATGTGTTACTATAAGTGAACTCATCCAATCCTAATATATATCCCATGATCCTTCGAAATCTAACAGACATGCACGGAGCATGTCGTCTAAATCCTGATTTGTTCACACCATCTAACAATTCATTTTAGGATGGTATGTCATACCCATTTTGATCTACGATCCCAATGACCTTTTAAGGCCTTATCAAAACTGAGAGGTAACGAATGGGTCTCTATAAAATACAATTGATGACTGCATATCATACAGTTTTACCACCTCTTAAATTTACAATCGGTCGAGCTCATCCACTTTAGCTCTATCTTTGATTGGAATAAAGTGGCATGATATAATTGAAGGTTCAATAACAACCCAAATAGAATTCTTCTTCATATGTGTATGAGGTAACCCTGTATTTAAGTATGTGGTGATCTCATCCCACTTCCGGGTAAGAATGGGTAAAATATAAATCAAACCAGAGGGACATTGACACTCTACATTCACCTGCAGACTAGTATAAAATCTCGATATAAAGTTATATATGTCTCTTCCCATACTTTTCCACCCAAACTGGCAACGAACACCTTAAAAAAGTTTGGTAGTACTATGATGGACATCATACTAAGACGAGTGGCTATCGTGCATCATCACCTTACGTAATGACAACGAGACCACTACATGGACCTTGAAGCACAAAATCCATTTAGGAGTCAAGAACCAATCAGAAGAAGTCTCCCTACCATGAAGAAACTACATAGACCACAGAAACAAATCATCATATGGTTTCTCCGACAAGATCAACTTAGAAGAGTAAGAGTCAATTAAATTCATTCCATGAATGAATCTCTTCTTTTCTCTTTGGTATTCAAGTTCAAATAGGAAAAGAGCCCCATTAATGTCCACTCATCAACAGACTTCCTCAAATCATGCATTGACACCATTCTTCTCATGGTGTCATCCAACACATTACCCTTTCCATCTTTTGGGGCTCACCTAAATCACTTTCTCTGAGATCACATGATCCAAAAACATCACTTCCCTAATCAAGAAAATGAATATGGACAACACTACATAGAGATTATGATTCCGTAGAGTTCCCATCATGTTTCGTAAATGATGCTTATAATATTCCTCCAATCCTGATAAAATGAGTATTTCATCCATGAATAACATGAAGAAGGTGTCCAGATAATGGTGGAACACCGTATTCATGATCAATATAAAAACTTCTAGAGTAATGGTCAATCTAAAAGGAATGACCAATTACTCAAAGTGTTCATACCTACTTTAGAAATATGTATTTCGAATATCCAGCTCTCACCCTTGCTTTTTGGATACAAAAATGAAAATCAATTTAGGAATACCACCTTCCCCCTCTCAGTTGATAAAACAATTCATCTATTCAGGGAAATGAATTTATATTCTTGATGGTTACCTTATTCAGCTTCAGGTATTCAATGCAAAACTGGAGAGACACATCAGCCTTCTTTGAAAATACAATAGGAGAAGCACATGGAGAGATGCTCAGATAAATGAAAACATTGGTTTCTAACTCATCCAACGGTATCTATAATTCTATCAATTTGGAAGGGGCCGTGAGATATGAGGTAAGAGATATATGCTATGTTCTCATCACCAATTTAATCGATAACTCTACATCCCATTCTCAGGGTAATCCCAAAAAAATAATCTGGAAATACCTCAAAAAATTATTCACTACAGGAGGTAATCCACTCTAAGGAGCACTGACACCATCCTCCAATGCATGCGACAACAACCGAAAGGAAGGACATCCCAACTTTTGGAGTGGAGGTCCCGCATGAACTGATCGAGGATCCCATTCCCTAAAAAGAACCAGATCACTCCCATCAGGTTCCATGAAACTCACCCACTACCTATAGTAATAGATATGCATTTTAAAGTGCACAAGAGAACCCATTCCAAGTATTATATCACCAAAGGACCATATCCAAGACTAGAATGTCTGGCTCCATCTCAACCCCTGACATGAAAAGTGTATACAACGAGAACCTGAGACCTTTATCATTCTTATTGAACAATGGCATCACCAACATCATTACAAAAGGAAACAACATTGGTTGAAAATTATGAACATTCAAATGTTCTGACAGAGATAAAATAAATATTATCACCAATATCAAAAGAACAACAACTATAAAAGATATGATTAGAATGGTTCCTTGAACAATCGAATGTCTTTCATCTGATCTCAAAGGTGCCTGATTTATAACATCAATATTCCTAGCCTATTTTTGAGAATGACCACACCCATGTGGCTCTGCAATGATATTTCTCAGCCTTGAAGACATTATGGTCATTCTGCCAAGATCCCCAAAACCATGATCCCATTGTCATGGTCATCTACAACCAAACTGACACTCCCCTTGAATCCACAGATCATGCCCCACTATGTTATGGGTGTGTCACTATGCAAAAGTGCATCACATTCCCTAGAACATCACATAGATAACAAGGCCTATGATTGGAGGTACATACAGGTCGAATGTTCCTTGCCTTACCATATCTGTGGCACACAGTAAGCCCTGCACCCGAATCCACAAATGATTTCTATCAAGAAGGATAGTCTGAGCTACCACCACCCTTCTTCTCTTCCTCATCACGCTTCCTCTTCTTTTCGGATGGCCATCAACTACCCATAACATAAACCTCTCGAAAAGACCTAGACATTATTTTTTGATCAATCTCATACATGGAAGCACAATCAAACACCTCATCATAAGTTCCAATCAAGGGAAATAAGACTTGATTGTAAATTTATAGTCAAACCCTTTCTCAAACATCAAATATTTCATATATTTATTAGAAACGGTTTAAAAAACACACCACACTAGCTTAGAAAAGTTGTTGGAATATTCCCTCACTGACCGGTCTCCTTGGGAAAGGTCCATAAACTCCTAGGATATGGAACAGTACAGAACCTCAAGGAAAAGAATGATCATTATAGATGGTCTTGAAATTGTTCAAGATCTTCTGATCGTGCTTCCCATATTGGAGCACTGATTCCCACCACCTATTATTGGGACCCTATAATTGAAATGAGGAACATTTCACCATGTCCTCCTCAGTTGTGTTAAGGAAATTGAATATGCACTCAATCATTTCAAGCCACTTCTCTTCTCTCTACGGCTCTGCATTGCCCCAAAAATCTAGAGGCTTTTTCTTGAGAAAGTCCTAAGATTTATCCTTCTGGGGACCATGCTCATCTTTTCTAGCTGGAGTAAGAGAATGATGCACTCCATGCCCTAGAGCCTAGATAGCTCGGACCCCGGCTTCTACCATCCTTTGATTGAGCAGTGAGAGAGAAAACTCTCTCACTTCCTCCCATGGTTTTATGGGAGGTATATGGGGAGGCATGTTTCTACATGAAGTAACAATCACATAAGAATATCATTTACACATAAGTCCTGAAAAATTATTTTTAAGAAAAAAACAACACTAAATGAAACATTAAGAAGAAACATAATTAAAAAACCACTTCTCCCCCACTCGATGACCACGTACAGCCTTCAGCTCGCATTTCACACCTAGAGAAGAAGTCAAACAAACATCCTGACATACTCTAAAGACTCATGTTATATCATGAGGTGTGATGGTCAACTACCCTACTCACAATCAGAACTCTAAGGCCGAATAGTCCAAACTTCTATCTAGCCAGAGTCATCCCAAATAAAATTACCCACAGTTTTTAACCTAACATTAATACTATTTTTTCATGAACCATGTCAGGTCACCACCCAACCAATGCTCGACCCTGTATTCAGTAAGGACCAACAAGCATTCCCAATAACCACATGATGACATAAGTTCATGGTTATCATAATCAAATCATGGGAACAATTTACATAAATATAAAATGGTAAAAAAAGAAACAATATAAAATAAACAAATTCTTGAATCCCCAACCAAAGAAGACTTTAACCGAAAAAAAATAATTTGAGTTACATATTTAAACCAAATCCCAAACAACAACTGAAAAGTATAGTGAAAAAAACCACCTAAAAATCACCAACTAGCACGAGGACACCCCCTCTAATCCTTCCCCATAACACCATCCATGAATGATTGCTAACAACTAAAACCTCCTCCTTCATAAGTTTTACCCTTACCTATATCAAATATAACCAAATCTACACACACCCATATGTGTAAGTAGGTTGTGAGTTAACACCCCGTGGGATGCCCTTGAGAAAAGATACCATGCATAAACATTAAATGATGAATACTCTTTCATTTTTAAAAAACAAAAGGAAATAAATGTATGTATAGTTATAAATAAAATAATATTAATGAAAATAGTTTTAATGAAAACAACATTAAATAAAATAATCTTTTAAAAAAATTACATTTGCAATTATAGTAACCCAATAATCACATCATATGTTGACAATGAGCTTATGTAGTCAAAGAGAACCAAATATGGGTCCAGACCTCTAGGTACTAGAAGATAGTAGGACCCTAGAACGTCGCATCTTAGTTAAAATTGGTATAGAAACAATGAAAACTCATTTTATCATTCCTGAGACACTAGTAGAGAACACACCCATAACCCTATGTTCCCTAATCATCATCTAAATATTTTGTTAGAGTTATAGTCATCAATCCAGATAAGTGAAACCGGGACAATTCAACTTTCATACCACTAGCAGACAATCATATTCCACCCACCTAGTACCAAGGATTCCCTTTTTTGTGTTCATTTGTATTATATGTTCACATCAAATGGAATATTAATGAAACCAAACCAAAGAAGGTACTATACACAAAAAAATACCCCCATTTTCTTACCCAAACCCTATATTAGAACCATACACATGCAAAAACCTTTAAAAAAAATTTACATCCCTAATACAATCAAATTAACAATCTTCATAGTTAAATAAATCATTTTCACGATTAAACAAACCACAAAGAATTTTAATTAATCAATTTCATGATGTGTCGCATGTCTTGAAACAATAAAAAACACTTAAATATTCTATTATGACAAAAATCAAATTGACACCACACCAAATCACAAAATTCCATGCTTCCACATTCTAATAAAATAATTTCATAGTTTATGAAACTCTAATGAATGGATCAACATGAGTTTTCATATATAAATGCACGCATTTCACATAAATATACTACTAAGAAAACCAAATGAATATTAAACTTCAAGAAAAATAAACAAAATTTTGAAAAAATAATAATTAATGAATATGAAAAATTAATTAAATAATTAAAATAATTACACAAATAATAATTATATGCAGAACCACCTAACTCAATATAGAAGACATCAATAATTCAATGTGAAACTTACACTACACGCCAATCACACAATAAGGGACCTAAAGAAAACCTTAATTCAAGAAATCAAAACCAAAAACATAAAAATAGATCCATACAATAGGAAACCATTGAGAAGAAAAACTCCAAGGGAGGAGAATAAGATTACCAGAGTGGAACACACTTGCTGTAGAGGGAGCGAGGGGATGGACGAGTGAGACAGGGGATGAAGGAGGTGAGTCACACTGGCTAGAGTCTATCTGGAAGAGATAATGAGGCAAAGGGGTAGAGTACATGAGATGAAAGGGAATTCTCAGGTTTGGTGCATGGGTGGATTGGTTTCAAGGGATCATCTGATAGGGAAATGGAGCGGGGGATCAGTCAGGAGAGTCACCCGAATGGGTTGTGCATGCAAGAATGTCGGGTTCCCGCCAAGGTATAGGGGAGGATGGCTTGAATCACATAAGGGGTTTTTGGGGGAAGGGTTGTGTGTGATTCAATGAGATGGTGGAAGGAAGAAGAGACGAAGAAAAAAATAATGGAGAAAATAAAGAAAATGTAAAATAAATAAAACCCTTAAAAACCTAAATTCAACTTAAAGATAACAATCATAATTAACATTAGTTATAATAGAAGTAACAATGATGTTAAAAAATTTAAAATAACAACTATAATATAATAATAATAACCTAATTAAAATATCAATAATAATAATAATAACAATAATAATAATATTATTATTATTATTATTAAAACAACTCTTAAATAATTCCATATTCTCAATTTATTTTACGTTAACATAATACTCCATTTTTTAAACTAATGAGTTAACCGAGCGCCGAGTATAACGCACTATGGTTCATCAAAGCCACACTGCTTTAACCATTCTCTATCCATGTGACAGATTCTATTAATCCAAAATGATATTTCATCATCCAAAACATTGAAATATAATCATGACTTGACCCATACATCCAAAAAAATCAGTGCCAGATAATATTATAAATGATTTTTTTACAAAAGCCCTATTATGACAATGTTAATATGAACTGTGTTGTAAAATTAAAATAGAAAATAAGAAGAATCGTATTTGGAAACCTATTTGGAAAATTATCAATCAAATTTTGAAAAACATTATCACTAATTAGTGAAAACATATTAAATAATGTGTATAAATATTTGATTATATACATAAGTTTTTTATTCATGTGTTTTAAAAAAGTCTTGAAGCATTTTATGATACATATATAAATTTTATTGATAAAAAAGTATATAAAGATTAAACATTATCATATAACAATAATTTAAATCATTATATAAGTATAAGAGCAATCATATAGTTTGAAGACATTAATTGTATTTCATTAAATGATAAATATTTATTATTTCCATTAAAATTATTATTACCATGGATTTTATATATGTGTATTTTTTAAATTCCTTTAAACGATGTATCCATTCATAGTAGTTTCAATTTATTGTTAATTATCATTAAGTATATACCTATGTGTGTTTGATGGAACACAAGTAAATAATGCCTAAAATTGATATATTATAGTATTATAACTAATAAATATTTATTTAATAATACTTTATAGTTATTTTTTATGGTTAAAACAAAAATAATTGACACCCCAACTCTCAGTGTGATGATATTTCATCTATGAACTCTACACTTTTCACTTATGGAGAGGTAGTATACAAAGAAGTAATCATCTAAGAGATATATAGAAAAACACAATTCTCTTTTTTCAGGGGTATAAAAAGTATGAATTATATGGGTAAACTCCTAAAAAATTCAAATTGGATGAGTATAGTGATCAATTAATTAATCAGAAGATGTTTTTATAATCCCATTTATCACAAATGTGTAGGTGGATCAATTATTTCCAATTTTGTAGCATTGAAAATAAAATATTTAAACTCAAAACAAAAGAAATATGGTGAAACATTTACATGTTGTATAAAATGTTATTACACTTTTATAGTTAACCATATTATGGGGGTGAATGATGCTCAATTATGATTGATTATTCACATAATTAATTTCATGTACCAAATAAAAATAGGAAACCATTTTCATTTAGGAGTAACATATAAAGGGTGGGAAACATATTTATGAAATGTAGTTTTTGGGGTTTCCTCATTCACATAAAGTATCTCTGTAGTTAGATTATAAAGGGTTTGGAAGTGATAGAAACTTTCTATTGAAGTAGCAACCGTAACCACAACTATGAAACTAGATTGTCAAATAATGTATTAGAACAATAGAATAAAAACATAAGAAAAATACCTTATTTTTATTGAATTTAAAATGTATTTTTAGATTTTGATGTATAACCCTTAATACCATGAAATGGTATCCAAATATAAAGATATCCACTAGTTATATAAATCATTATGAATAAATATTATTATGAATTCGTAGATTCCAAATACCACTTATAACCATGGAATGAAAGACATTACATAATGGTAAGGATATTTATTTTCAATATATCTCATAGTTTTATTGTATCAACAAAATGGAAAAAAATAATTATAATCCTAAAAATTATAATAAAAGGATCATTCAAGGATTAAATATTACGTTAAATGTATTATACCATTTAATTTGATAGAGTATGTTACAACTCTTGTAACATAATGCAATACATTTTTGTTTACTCACATCATTAATGGTGTATGGATTATTTAATTGATAAAAATACATATGTATGTATAATTAAAAACTTTATAATTCCTAAAAGTGATCCATGATAGCTTATAATATGAATAAAGAGAATAATAATAATAAATATCAATTATTACATAGATATCTATATAAAATGATACACACACATCATTGGTCAAATTGTGTCTACTATTTTGTTAGTGATTAGTCCATAACATAATCCAAATATTGTTATTTAGTATGGAACTCTATCAGAGTACATAATGTAATATGATTATTTATTTACTATTATGAAAGAACCATATTATCCTATTGAAGGTTCATTTATTATTTATGGTATAATTTTAAGGATTTTCACCAATGTATACATGTTTATTTATGTGAGTGAAGAAAAATCATTTATTTTGTTCACTAATAGTACAAAAATTGGAGTATTTTTTCTATAATATTTTAGATTTTTTAGCATTGATACTCCATATTGGATGATACTAGAACCATGTAAGACATACCATAAACCCTTAATCTAGGTTCGGGGTAAAAAAATTGAATTTATTATCCATAACATAGCTACTAGTGAATGGAATTATCAAAAACTAATCACTCGAACTACCTATAAACCACCATAAGTATGATTGTCGACAAGATAGAACATAATACAAAGATCAGTGAAATAGAAAATATGATACTTCATAATCCTGGATTCTATAAAATAAGTGTACTAGATGTAGTAAGTCACTACACCATACCCATTAAGCTAATTTATCATTGTAAACTCCTCAGTAGACACGAAAACCCAATAAAAAAATAAGATCATATAAATCATGAAACAAACATACATAAATTAGTAAATAAATAAAATGGAATAGAATATTCTTCTGGACTTCTGTCCTAAGTGAAGAGGAGGAACCTCTATGAAATTTATAAATATTACTGAAACTAATGGAATGTATATCAAGTAATGAACATTTTTAGTAATATTTCATTATACAATTATTAACATTTTGTAATACTATGATGTATTATAAATGCTCTAGATTCATTATTCATCACATATATCTATTTTTATAGGATAGTCCCGACTTCCATTTATTGGAAAATAGAAATGTATTTTAACCACACTGAAATTTTATATTTATTAGACAATCATCTATATAAAATTTCTCTACTGATCACCCATTATACTTTTTACCTCGATAGCTCTCCCTGATAAACACTTTTGTATTATTCTTTAATGATAATTACATATAGATAATTCACTAATATTTTGGACATCCTTTGATGTGATCATAATATATGAACTTATAATGAACAATACCCAACTGAATAAAAGCAATTTAACTTCATTCACACCGATCACATCGGCCTACCACTTATCAAATTCCTGGTGAATGTAAATCTAATTCTTGAACATCTATTTCCTTGAACATATTAGGGTATGAACAAGGAATAACCAAACAAAATTCTCACCCTTCAAAACAATTTCTATGGGAATCCATAACAACCCGCATCATCAATCTTCCTTCTTTCCAATATATTTTATTTATAATTCTTTGTTATCTTCATCTATTCACCTAATCCACAAAAGTGAAGGATTATACAATAAACATCCATAAGATAATGTCTTAGTGAACTTATCTATCATATATTGGGTACCAAAAAACATCAAGAGATATAACACATTCTCCTCTAATATATTTCTAATGATTTTGTACATTATGTCGATATACATACAAATTTCCTAAAAAACTACATTCATATGCAGGTTGACTGTAATTTTTCTATTGCATAAATGATTTAGCCCTTCCTAACATATTTTTAATTCCTTTACAAACTAATTTGAAAAAAATTACTCCATACAAGATTCTATTTGTTCTGTAAACTATTCATCAATTGTACTAAATGTAAATATATCTTTTTCCATAACAAACAACTAATTTTTCGTTTATTTAATCAAATTCAAAACCAATTGTTCTCTTCCAACTATCTATATCTATGAGATATTAATATTAAATAAAAAATTATAAGAGATGTTCCACCTATAAATAAATCCCATAATATCTTAATCTATTCAAATACCAAATTATCCACTTGTGAGATTCACAGTTATACATTCCAAGGTTCTACATAAATCTTCATTCAACTCCGGAAACAAATTCATTATTCTATCAAGAAAAAATCATTACATATATTATCTTTGTTATAGATTATGAATAAATAACTTCAATAATGTATTGATGCTCATATTAAATTATAGGTACATATTCCTTGGATAGTTTTATATTTTGAGAAAGTGGGATTCAAGTTTATTTTCCTTCATCTATGTCAAACCCATCAATGGTCTCCGAACATAATTATTCAGAGATTGATCCGATATTTTGATATTTCTATATCTTTGAATACTCATCCATTATGTGTTCATCTATTTACCTTGGTATATTATCCTGAAACAACCAAACATATAATTTTTGAATTCATAAATAATTTAAAAATATGTTCCAACCGCAAAAAATTTGTTGTCATAAAACAATAAAATGGTGTACATCCCATTATAGCGTTGCTTGTGTTAACAGTAATGATTAGTGATATAGATAAAAAACATGATTATATGGTGAATCATTATAATTTCTAGTTCCACTATTTTCATTCTTTCGTTAATACATAAAATATTTTATTGATTTTACATAAAAAATTCAATGTCACAACATCTGGTACACCAATTTGTTGTTTCGTGTAAATATCTCCTTCTAAATCACCATTAAGGAATCTGTCTATACATCCTTCTGATCTACTTGAAAATTTTTTGATTCCCCCATATTTATCATAGATCGTATTGTATAATGTCTAAAAACTAGTTGAAATATTTCAAATATATATACTTCTTCCATCTATTTAAGCCTTTTAACTACCATATGTTCTTTTTATCTTTTCGTTCCATCATAATTTCCTTTTATCTATGAAAATAATATATAATTATGTCATTTTTAACCTTTAGATGTTTTTTCATATCCTATGTTTCATTAAATATTATAAAATTAATCCTTTTATTCATGGCTAACTCATACTCTTTAGAGTCACTAAATAAAATTTTATTATCATATCTTAACATGTTTCACTATAGAAAGAGATATCAGACCATATGGCAATATGACCTCAACAATGCCTCCATATATGCTTGAGGCCTCCAACTAACTATGAGGTTCTAATAAAGGTAAATTTGGGAGGTTATATGCTATTAATCATAAATAAAACATTGGAAATCTGTGTAATAATAGAAAATAGTAGAATATAAATAAATCCAATAAATAAAATAATAATATATAACCCAAAATGTCCGGCTGAAATCAACCATGAATGAACATGCACAAAAATAAATACATTGTAGTAAATATATAAAAATTAATAAATATAAAAAAATCATCTAAAAATAGTAAATAAATAAAATGACTCTAAATATGATGGGTATCTCAATTACATTCACTTCCTCTACTCCCATTCAAAATCAAATCGTTAAATATATAGAACAAAAGAAGAACAGTCCATGTCCTAACCTATAGTATAGTTATCTATTCAGGTACCAATTAGTGGACCAAATAATGTGTGAGTAATTATCACTAGGATACAACCAGTAGACTCTATTACACATCCATCTTATGAATATAAAATTTTCAATATCCATTTTTGATAAATGAAATGAACTGGTATATATATTAAACCCACATATCATCTCAGGTTCAATGTGAAACACCCTGTTGGATTCTACCTACATCGGAATAATCTGGAAAGTCATTGAATATTTCATTATATATAAATAAACTCAGAACACATGGTATATAAATGACTCATCCATGTATATTGATAATCATATGGGGTTTCATAAATTAATAAAAAGTAAAATATAAAGATAAAAAATGAAGGGGAAAAAAGAATCACATCAAATGGAAATTTTAGAGTAAGAAATTAAAAAATGTTATAAATGAGTAAAAATTAAGAGAAATAAATCTAAAATTCTAACAATCGGCTAATAGAGGACTACTCATCCAATATCATTCTCTAATTGGATTAAAAATAAGAGAAATTAAACAAGCTAAAAAAACTCTAAAAAATATAATATATGATCTTACATGAAAATTGTATTCAATATAGAAAAATACAATGAAATAAAAAGTCGTAGGAGTATTAATATCAATATGGTTGATTCGATGAAACTGGTGGCCTTCTAATCAAACACCTTATAAATGAGAACCATCAAAACCTACAAGGGTGGAAAGAATGATACATCCCACTATAGGACAGTATTTTGATAGATGGGGGAGGAAGAATGGGTTGAAGGGTTAATGGATTTTGGGGAAAATGGTAATTCTACTTTCTCTAAAGGTCTATAGGTATTTATGGTGTAAATATGGGTTTTAGGCCGTAAATACAAACTTTTTAGGTCTTCCAAAATAATTCAGTAATAACTCCCAATTTACTCTATAAATTTACATTTTAGTTCATAAATTTATTTAATCGAAAAAACACGGTCATCTGAAAAAATATTATGGAGTAATTAAACAATTTAGAGTAATAAATTTCCTATTTAAAACAAAAATTTTATAGGAAATAAATTCCTCCTCTATTTTATACAGAAAAAAACCCATTTACCCATGAAAACATGTTCTCATATAACCTCTCCACATTAGAATTTATCACCACTAAGAATCATTAGTGGATAAAGAAAATATCATGCAACCTATTGGGGTCATTAATTCCTGCCCAAATAGGCATGTTGTGTTTCTGAATTCCAAACTCATCTTCATGAACCACTTAAAGCATTAGAAACTTAAAATTATAATCTTGAATGAAGACTCATGATTACCAATGAAACACTAAGATTATTCTTACTCAATCTTATAAAACATAATACATGCTCACATCATCATCTCCATCATCAACCAACCTATGGAACTTCCCACTATAGGTCCTAGACATTAATAGACAATTTCAAGTCACATTAGTTTCTATATAAGAATTACTTATTGAAATATACAATTAGTTTCCTAATGAAACTTCATAAATATTTCTAAACTCACTCCTCCAAATCACATGTAAGGATTCCATTCTCAATCCTTGATCCAAACAGTCAAATTTTGATTGACCCAGCCTATCCTGGTCGCACTAGAATTCCCATTAAAATCCATAACTGACCATTAAATTTCACACTTCTCATCCTAATGAAATTTCCATTACATTTCCACATCTACTACACATAACTACTCCAGATAACTAAATTTGAACTATACATTTTCAACTATCGATGAAAATGATGGAATTTTTAACTAATCTATAGTGACTCAGGTTTAACCCTATTAGACATTTGAATCTTTATAAATATATTTCTAGAAATAGGTACTTATATGACTTTCAATTCCAAGCCCCAATGTGCCCAAAAATAATTTTAAAAAAATAATATGAATTTTTTATACTATGCACATGGACAAAATGGGTTATCTCTTAAACGGTAGTCAGATCATAAATTCAAATCCATGGTTGCATCCAGAATGTGCTCTTTGCTTTAGGCATGGTATACATTTTGTTGGTGTTGGACTTATGTGGAAAAACTTATCGGAAAAATTTGTATAATTAAATAAAATTAATTAATTTTGTACACTGGATTGAATAACTCATAAACAGAGCCTTAGATCGAATTTCAGAGCCCGCGGTTGGGTTCAGAATGTTGTGTTTAAAAAAAGTGTCACATAAAGTTGCAAGTCCCAGGTGTTTTGGATGGAGGAGAGTTTACAAGATGGTTTATGGTAGGATAATCAATTAAAATTTAATTTAATTAATTAAACCTCACCCTCCTTCATGATAGCAGTGAATGGGGCTCTCCCTCCCTCGTCCCCTTCACTGATAAATGAACCAAATTTCGGATCATCGAAAAGAAGCGTCATTAGTCTTGGATCATGATGATAGATGCTCCAAGATCAAATACTAGTAGCTCTGGCACAAGGAACAGGCCATGAAGCTTCAATGATTCTCCTGTGGGGTAGGAAGTTAGATTTTTAAGACGGTACCCCTAGTTTTTGCTTGAATTTTTTTTTGAAACTCAAATTTTATCCCATAGTAGTGTAGATTAAGATATGGGGATACATATATAGTTATTATATTTTAATTTAGAGAACTACGGTGTCCTCATTAATCCAAAGATGTTTTACAGTGAGGGGAGGTCAGGCACAATGTTCCATCGGAGCTCTAGCGGTGGCTCTGATGGTGGTTCGGGAGGCAGGGGTGGCCGATCTAGACAGTTTTATCCAGGGGTTCATTAAACCCCCGTAATAAGAAAACCGTACATATGATTCATGTTATCTCTATGGTGACATGACCCTTGTGTTTAGTTTGAAACATTAAGAGTAGTTCATTAATTTTATTAGTTGGTTTCATGGCCTAAGTCCCTGAAACATTGAAATATTAATAATATTTCAGCATTATTCAACTTTAACCCACTATAACTTCTTCATGTTACATATGATTAACGCATCATCAGTGTCATTGTGACCTGATGGTAAAGTATATGTTTCAACATAAATTTTGGTTGCTTAAATCTAAAATAGTGTCTGGGTCCCATGAGGGCTATTTTAGTGTGTTTACTATAAAACGTTACTTTTTCACCAGGTGTATGTTTTGGATGAACAAAGAGAGGATTCCCTATGTTTTTATTTTGAAAGTATCCAAACAATGTGACCCACTTAATGTGTCTCGATATCAAGAAATGGGTACATGTGATCTTTTTGGACTTGTTGTGGTGAATAGTTCCCTTTTCACCAATTATCTACTTTTGTTATTTAAATAGCCTATCCTGCATGTTGTTTCACGTAGAATGTTATGGTTGTAATTGATATTTATTTAAGGATATTAAGTGGATGTTATCTGTTATTATTCATTCTTTTTTATGCTAGGATGATATTGGAAATTTATTGTTTGTGAAGAGAGAAGTTGGTTCAGGTTCTCCCATGTGGTACCAAAGCATGGGTTTCCCTTACCTCCTTACATGGTTAGATATGGGACTCCCTAAATCATGGAAGTGGGATTGTTACCTTTGTGTTGTTTCTTCTAGGGGTTTTACTCCCATGAGGTATTTGGGTATGGGTTTCCCCATGGTGTTCGTGTGGTTGGACTGATCCCCTACAGTGACAGAGCACGGGCCCTCAGATCTCATTGGTTGGTCGAGTCGGTACTCCCATGTCATACCAGGGTGTTGGTCATCTAGTTTTAGTGCGGTGATCCTCTAATGTGGGTGTGGGATCACATTCCTCATTGTGGTGCTGATGTAACCTCTGTACAGGAACACATTCCTTGCAGTGGTGCTCCTCCAACATGGGTGTGGGCTCACGTTTTATTGAGTTGTGCTCCCCTACAGTGTTAGAGTGTGGTCTTATGTTTCATAGGTTTGTACTCCCCTCTCGTACTAGGGTGTGGGTTCTGATTTTATAAAGTGTTTCTCCACTACCCTATTAGGGTGTGACCTCATGTTTCAAATAGTGGTACTCCCATATTGTACCCGGGCATGAGTTCATGTTTACAGAGTTTTTCTCCCCTTTTCTCAGGTTTCAGTAGTGAGAGGGCCCCTCAGCATTTTACGTGTACTTCCTGGTTTGGGGTTAGTTATCCCTCAATGTTCTGAGTTGTGGGCCCCTCCAGAAATTAGTGATAAATGTTTTATAGGTTGGTTTATGTGATATTACTCCATCGAATGTGGGGTAGTGTTGGGGATTCAGACTCTCAGAAGTTCTTTCGACCCTACGTAGGGAGCAGGTCAGCATTGGTTCCATCACTCAATTGGGTTGTATATGGGATTGTATGGTTGTCTCATTGACATTAAACTATCGATGCTTTCCCATTTAGTTTTGCGGGATACCAGGGATGTCTTGGATATTGATGTTGTCTAAGAGGTCTATACCTCATGATACCACTGTGAGTATTGCATTGGAACCTTGTTTGTTCACTGTAGATAGTCTATGGTTGGGACTATGAGACATAGTGATAGATCTGACTATATATAGGTATGTTATGGGTGTCTCTATGGCATGTGTCATTTAGTTGAATAGCCATGTAAATTGAGATAAGTAGTCGGGTATTGACGAGGATGGTCTTGATATAGATCTTCTCTCTCATTTGTGTTCCCTCAAGCTAGGTAAAGAAAAATAATTACTATCAGTTAATCCTTTTTGTTTTGGAGTTTATTTGGGTTCCTACTGAGTATTCTCATACATACACCAACATATTTTTTTCCCGAATTGTCATTTGTCTTTTGTAGACCACATGGCCTTCTATGGAGTCCCAACTAGACCAAAAGCAGGCAGAGCGTAGAAGCTGGACTGACTGAGGTTTCCTCTAGGGCATGGCTTCAAAGCATACAGTAATGTGTTTGATAGAGATCCCCTCTATTAGAGTAGATTAGGTTCTTTTCAGTTTTTGTGGTCCCTGTATTTTATATTTTTTTGCATCTCTTGTTCTCTGGTTTGGGAAAGATATACACATGAATTTTAGTTTTTAGTAATTATGTATATATCTTTGTAATGTTGCAAGTAGGTGTGTGTGGGTGCATTCATATATGTACTTTAGGCTAAGGCCTCCTAGTGTCTGATAGCCTACTCGACGTTGGATACCATCCCCTGGCCTATAGTGGTGGTCTTGGGGAGTAACATATCGAGGCCTTTTATGTCAGGTAAAGATATAATGTATCTAAAACTTGATCATTACACCTTATTTTGTGGCACACTATGATTATTCATATAATTCTCACAAAATCCCATAACCAAATTCTAGTGATAGATCATGTTCTTACAACCCCCTTTACAAAACCAATGTCATTCCCCAGAAAAAATAATAGCACATTCCTAGTACATAACCCTTGTATCTTTATAAGATATCTCAGGTCTTACACTTGTAATTAGACTCCAATAAGTCTTTATTTGACATGTACCTAGTATTTATTGAGAAAACCAGATGTACATTGTCCCATTTATTCAACAGTATATGTGATCCAAAATGACTATACAATGATAATTTTCAAGGTCCCATGTCCCTTCTTGCATGAGGGACTCCCACCAGTGACCGACATCTAGTTCCCCATCTTAGGATCATCTTTGTCATCACCCAATGAAACAAAATTAGTTCTCGTTTACCATAGCCCATGATTTTTCCATCCCCATACAATATGACTAACTTGGATAAGGGCATGATCATTTCTAATCTCTAAAGAAACATCGACCATAACTCATTCCCACATTCAAACAGTGGTTTACATGGAGTTCACATATATATTTTTTTTAAAAGCATCCCCACCATATATAAACTTTTGTTGTACTCACCATCACATGGATTATTTCAATCAACCCATTGATTTAAACTCCAAATGTGTCCATCCATAAAATTATAATTGATAGTTTCATAGCTCTGTGAAGAGATGATGCTCTCTCACTGTACTAAAGATGATGTCAAAATATTTTGAATAAGCTTCTATAATGTTGGAGTACATTAAGATTATAATTTAATTAATTATTTGCATCCTTGATTCATGTTTACATTAAACTAGGTTGTGATTTCCTTTACCAACCCCTGCCACTATCTCTCCCATCAAGTATATTAAGGTCCATTAATATGTCCACCATCTCATACACCCTAGTTGATACTAAAATTATACATCATCATATAGAATTCCGTTAATTTACTAAATTATTTCGGTCTCCGTGCAAAAAGTATTTAATTTTGGAATCTATAAATCCTTAACCTAACTCATCCACTCTCAAATTTTCATCATCAAACAATTACCTTTTCAGACTGGTGATAACTCAAATTAACATACACAATTTTATTATTCTCCCATAACACCTTTTCCAAGACCTAACTCAAGATACTATAATACATCCATCAATAAGGCTATGTTGAATGTGCTACATGACTCAATATTATTAACATTACAAGTGATCCCTTCCAAAATACTCTTCAAATATGGAATCTTAACTCTTCCCTAGTTTCCCCATGGCCACTAATCACATTGTTTCATTTTTTAAATTAAAGATTAATTCACGCAACCAATAATCTATAGGATATGAAACTCAAATAGCCCAAACCTAGAAATTCATCCTTGATACACATGTAACCTATGAACTTCTTCAAAAAAATTAGTCATTACCATCCCAACATCACAAAACAAGATAACCATCTTTGAATTAGACTCAAAATGAGAATAAAACCAGTATTAATCCCTCTAAGATGAATTACTAAACCTAATAAATCCTATATCAGAAGGTTTCTTTGATCAAATCAAATTTTGAATCACAATGGTCCAAGTCACAACCAAGTACCTCTAGGACTCCCTAATATCCCTTCCAAACATGTATCCTAATATGTCCACTTGGTTCATCCACCAATCCCTAGGGTCTCTTGCATGATAACCATATCCAAAATAAGGCAATCTATCACATGACATCCAATACCCTTCTAAACTCTCTCCAAAAGTGGAATAGCGGTTTTCGGTAAAAATATCAATGACATGTAAGGGTCAAAATCTATCAACATCTGTGTAATAGAATCACCTTCTAATCATCAAACTACCCCTCCCAGATACTCACTGATTATCCTCATATGGTTTTTTTCACTGAACGGTCACAAAATAAACATTAAATGATAAAGATTTTATCCTAACTTGGAATCATCATATTCTAAAATCACTCAAGGATCAACTTACTATGAAACGACCCATATTCTTAATGGTTACATTTCACTATATATGATTCCATGCCAACTTGTAGAATCAAATAGATATAACTTACTTTTCCTGGATACTCATTTCAATATTCCTCTAGTAAATTTTCTCTAATAGCAGTACCAACATAGGCTAACCCTTAACTAAATCACAATGAGTAGACTCTAAACCCCGGGTCATGCCTAAATATTCACTATGTTCTACCTCATAACTATTATGTTTATGAAACTTCGTAAAAGGAGAAATTTGATACTCACATGTTACATCCACAATATTTTTATGACATATCTAAAGGAAAATCTAAATTATACATTACACGTGGGTTCTTCGTGAATAATACGTCTCAATTGTTTTATTTAACCCATTTCAAAACATTTCTTATATTAAAATTTTAAAGAGACACTGATATATGTCTTATGGGATCCAAATCTAAATTAAAGTACATCACACTTATACTTGGAAATTTATTTAGTTGTCCCCATATTGTTGTATTTGAAATTCATCTCATAATTTTTTTCCAATATTTTGGTCTTATGGTATCAAAACAGGATTTTTCAAAAAGAATGTACTCACAATCTATTGAGAAAAACCCCGTTGGGTTGTAATTGGTATTTTAATTAACATACACCTCATGTTAATAAGGCTCCAAAGAGGAAATTTTTATTTCAACATTTTATAGTGATTGGACAAGGAAGATTATACCATATATATATGAGACACCGCTTATGTGAATACTGACACGTTAAATAACCATCTAATATAACATCAATACACTCCCTAGGGGTTAATTACAAATGCATAAAAAGAAATATAAAAACCCAAAAGGGTCAGATCATACAATCTGGGGTCCAGTAATAAGGGTAACCATTACTAATTCATGGATTCAATGCTCATTAAAAAACAATTTCCATCCCATTTAAGGGAAACCTAGTCACTATAATTTTATTAATATTTCATTACACCCTTAATGGGTTTATCTCATAAAAATTATTTTCTTAAATGGACCTACCAAGGAATAATTTTCATATAAGGACTTGATTGTATGTGTTCTCAATATCAATTTATGAACTTACTATCTTTTCTAATTTATAACTGGAAAACCATTTAAAAATCATTCATTTAATATTTGAATTTCAACTATATCCATTAATATATCTATATCACGGTTCATTACGATTCCTCAACAATTCCAAATTTATAAATGCCTATTATTTAGAAGTATAAATTAGAACAACATATTACTAAAAGATGTTTTAGTTGTTACATGTAATCATAGAATTTAAAGAGTATGAATTTATTTGTTCAATTATATAGACCAACATCCCCAATTCATATAATTTCATGCACATTTTAAATTGAAATTTAGATCTATTGAATTACAACCAATAATATTTCATCTCATGAAACCAATGTTCCTTGCTTTAATAATCTAAAATTTTATAGTTATGGATCCACTAATAAGATTTTATTAAAAAAACCATTTGTTTTTATGAGGAAATTTTAATGTACCAAATTTTTATATTACTCTACATGAAATGATAGGAGAATAAACATACATAACACTCAAAAAGTATTAAACAAATATCATATATTAATGTAAGGTAATATATATGTGAATTAATACTCATGACATGTGAATCTCTACATGCCTATAATGATGCACATAAACATATTTCCTTTTTATACTAGGCCAAGTGTAAAAATCAATAAATCTGTTTCCAAATAAAAATTACATCAATCATCCAATTGGAAATTATGATTAACTATAATGATGAACAATGTGAACAAAAATCCCATCATTGTAGAGTTAACTTTTTCCATGTACATGGGTTGTCCATTACCATACATGGGATATTTACAATGTCCCGAAATGATTCAACTTCTCTTATCTACAATCTCAAAATAGTATGATAATAAAATAAAATCATATAAACCCACTTTTTTAATTATACAACCAAATTCCATATAGAAATATTAACTAGACATGTTTTCCCCATAACCTCAAGCATGACTCTTCGTATGCTGGAGGCTACCAACTATCAGTGTAGGTCTAATAGAGGTATAATGCGGAGACTATTTCATCATGTGATGTTGTATATTGTGAAATTAAATAATATTAATCAATCATTGATTGATATATTTAAGTATCTTATCCATTATTTAATATTACATTCTAGTAATATATTTTGCGAGGGTTGGGGGCTCAATTAAGCTTAGTATTCGTAATCACCCAATGAAAGATTGTAAATTTAAATGTAAATTCAATATATTATTGAAAATATTAATGAATGTAAATTAGAAGTTGATGGTTAATGGGCGGATAATATCTCCCTTGTGTGGTAACTTACAATATCATTTATTATAAATTGAGTAATATTAATCACTATAATTATTTTTTTGCGTGTATTTTTCAGTACACTTATTATTGAATCAAATATAACATTTAAATTAGATATGGTATTATAAATTATAAAGATAATTCATCTTATAAATAAATAATGACACCAATCAAATATAATTAATGATGATTGATGGAATAGGTTATTAGAGATCATCATCGAGGAATTGTTATTATTATCCTATTATCATTTTTAATACATAAGAGATATGTCACTAAAACTAAATGAAAACAAAACAATTTACAATCGCTTTAGATTTTAGAGAGGATTCAGAAGGCAATATACATGCTAGTTGTTCACCACATTATTGTATAGTTAATTATATAATTCAAATCTAATAGTGAGAGAATTATGTTATTTAACTAAGGAATGAGAGGTTGTGGGATAATATTAGTGTGAGGAATGAAAACTCATTCATGGATATTTCAGTACACATTGTATATGAAAACCATAATACTTGTTGTGTGACGATAGAAACAACAAACGAGTTTTCTAGTATCATATTTGTTTTGGAGAAAATTTATTAATGAGATATATATGTAAGTGATCCGTGGTGGGACTTGTTTTTTGAGGTATCCAGATCACAATTTTTAAAAATAATTATGATTAATTTGGGGAAAAATATAATGGGAACAATTTTTTCATGTTTATAATTAATTTAGGTGTTTTTTGTTATTATAATTAGATTTATTAAATATGGAAAAAAATATTTGAATATTTTACATGTATATAGGAATGGGAGAGAAGATGTAACAGTTCCTAGTATGTTATATCAATTGACATTAAATGTATATTGTTCATCCCCCATATTAATAGTATACGTGGTAGTAGTTAAATAATTTTATTCAACCACTAAACTAATGTTGAGGGTTCACATAACTCTAAATGGCTATGTTAAATATACACTGGGTTTCATGAATTATTTTCACTACTCTACTTAATTTTTCAATAGATTATTTTTAGTTATTTATTGCTAAATTTCAAAAAAAAAAATCATTTTCTATGAAACTGTTTTGAAAAAACCTTCGTGATGTCTCCCATTTTTATCTCCATTAATTCTTCTGTTCTCTTAACTATGTCTCAAATATCGTATTTTCATCATATATCATATTCAAAATTTTGATTATTAAATTAAGTTGAACATAACACTACTAGGTATTATTGGCAATTCATTTTCTTATGATTTTCTAGATGAAAAATACATTTTTTTTAATCTCTTATAACTTCTACTAAATATCCAATTTCTCATAATTTGATCACAAGATCTTCTATAATCATTCATCTTGCATTTTACATGGTTGGGGCCCCTGAATTTATCTGATTTAATTTGGTATTTATTGTGTTTGTATGAGAATTTATTTGAAAACTAGCTAAAAATATCATAAGGTGTAGGTAAAATTCATAAATTTAAATATGATTTTATGAATATATGTTAATAAACATATTTACAATTCCTATTAATTTTTATGATTTTTAAAATATAATTCATTATATTGATATATTTATTATGTAAAGGAGATTTACTGATATAATAGATTAGTAAATTTTCTGTTATGATAAATATACATATTGTAATTAGAATATAGTCAAGTTCACTTTTCATGTTGTGATCGATGAGTATTATTTAATAGTTATATTTTTGTATCAATTTATATGATTTCTGATCATGATATAAATTAATGTTTATTTGAAACTAATTTATCCCATTGTTTTTTGTATGAGTGTTTATATGATATTAGATCCTTTATATTAGTAATATAATTTTTTACAAATTTATACTAAAATAGGTTGGTAAAAATTTTCCATGGTAATATTTAGGGTTGTGAGATTATTAACTAAACATGATTCACTAATAGGGTGTTTAATTACCTTGGGTAACATTAATGATAGTGCATGAAGACCATTTTACTCAATGACTATCTTGTATTCTTAATCTTTTTGGTTATTAGTCTCAATGATTATCTGAAGATGAAGGACTAATAGATATTTCAACTCCTAGATTGACCACATGAGAGTGAAAATATGTATACATTCTAGTATACCAAATCTCATGATGATTCTCTATGATTAATGATTTATATACATTGGGATTGAAAAGAAAATATGATAAATCATGTGTTTGATAAATTTTTTTAAGAGGTTGATATTTTTATAATTTATTTTTTTCATTTTTTATTTTATATTATATTTTATTCCATGGATATTTCAAAATAATTATTTATTAATAGTTCATTATAAAAATTCTCAATGTTGATATTACACCTTAATTACTTTTTGGGGTTATGTCATTATTATGATATATTATTTTACTGATATTATGAAATTAGAACATTAATAAATAACCAACACCATGGTAGATATCTAATTTCTTGGGATAACTCATATTGAGTATTTTATAGCCACCCTTACACATACAACTTATGGGTATGAAAATCATATTATGATTCAAAATTTAATTAAAATTATATAATATTGATTTTAACATCTTTCTGGGTTTACATTTTCAAAATAATTATTAGTATGAATTCATTCTTAATTAATTTGATTAATGTTCAATTAATTGTATGTGAATGTTAAATTAGGAACCCAAAATGAAAATGGAGTAAAATGGGCATAACTCTATGATTTCCCAAGCTAATATTCAAACAAACATCACAATCTACTTGGTTATATGATCCAATTATTCCCAATTATTTTAGATACATCCCTCATTGAATGAAATGAAATTTTGTAATATATAATTTATCTTTTTTTATTTATCTCCATGTATAAATATATATAATCCATAGATAACCATAAAACTACTCATTGTAAATTGTGATAATTTTTATTTTGTACATATATTCACTTCTAGACCATTTATTTCAACCCATATTTATAATGATATATTCATGAAATTAAAAATAATTTTTTTAATAAAGGTATTTATGTTATTATTCTTTAATTTAAAAAACATTTTGTATTAAATAAACAAGGTTTTAATCCGTCTCCAAAAATATCAATAAATTCATCCCATTGGTACCCGGTTTAGAATTTTGGAAAAAGAAGTGAACCTATACCAATATATAAGGTGTTATTATTATGATCATTGATGTTTAACAGGTTAATTTACTCATCATGAGATATTTTATGTATATGGGGATACACCTAATCATTTTACTCTACTCTAATCAAAACAATGAATTTAGTAAATGTTATGTGGGGTATATATAACTGGAATGGCATTTTGAAAATAGTTATTAATTACTCGTTATGTGTATGTTAGTTTAAATAATGGATAGTTATGTATTAATATATTTCTTATTGTAAAATTATATTTTTAGATTACAAATGAAATTCATTAAGCTTCTTAATTGTCCATATATGATATTTAAAAATAGTATCATCTATTTGATGATAATGGAATACAAGATTCTCATTATTTCCCTATCACAATTGATTTGAATTTACCTTGGAATCCCAAAATCCATCCATAATTTATATAACTTGACAAAATAGAGATAAAACTAAATATAATGTAATGAATAATGCTTTGTATGAATTAATATAAGAAGTAATTCAATTTTCAGTAGGAATTTTGTCAATATAAGTGGTGTCTTGATTGAATAGTTTTCTAGTGGATGGGTAATTTCATGTTTTTGGAATTTTATTTGATTTTACATAATTTGGTATAATATTTTGGGTTTTTTGTGTTAGATTTTATGTTTTCTTCAATGTATGTATTTTGGGTATGTTTGAGTAATGTTCCAATAGTATCCTAGGAAATATAGAGGTAACATGGAACCTAGTGGGAGCTACCATGTATTTGTGGAGATGGTAAGAGATCTTGGTTGAATTGTGGTTCCACTGTGTAGTCCATTGTTTATATCTAGTTCCAAGAAAATCCAGGTCTTATTTTTTATGAATTTTATTTTAAAAATTATCCTAAGAATATATTTATTCCACATTTCTCTTTATTTGATGTTCATTTCATTCCCTATTTTCGATCCCATCCCATGGATCCTTTATTTCTTCTTCTCCGGCTCCGCTTGTCTCTATATTCAAGAGAGATATGGGGTTTTTTTCATTCCTAATACAAGGTAAATAAACCCATTTCTTGTCATAATCCCTCTCATACTATTCCCTTATAATTCATATTGATTTATTATGAATTAATTGGTGAATCTATATATATTAGAGTGGATTGTGTTCTAGATTGGTGTAATTCATCTCTTTATTAAATTAAGCTTAACTAGGTGACTTTCTACCCATTCATCACTATTTTTGTGTATAGTGTTTGAGGAATGATTATTTTAATTATTTTATTTATTAAGAATGATTTTTAAGTAAATGATTGATGAATTTGTTTAGGTATTTTGGTTGTCATTTTTATAATGGATTTCATAAGCTGACTAATTTTTATCTTTGGTTTTTGTTGTACATATACTATGGTGGTTATCTAATATGTTTAATTTTATTATAAAAATTATTTTGGAGATTAGTATATATATATATTAGTTGTTGTTTTGAGTTTTCATTCTTTCAAATTTTTTTGGAGAGTTGTCTCAACCGTTTGATATATTATTGGTCTATTCTTTAAAATCAATTTCATCTCTTTTACACAAATTACTATTAAATATTATCTTATATTTTTTAAACATAAATCGGTGTATATAAAGAGGAATATTTATTAGAATTTTCTTTCATTTTCTATATGTTGACATTTTCTATGTTACAAAATTAATTCCCCCTCATTAATTTTGAAGAATTAATTATACAAATATATATTTTACTAATCACTTCAAAGACTATTTCTTTGTTATTATAATTATTATTTATATCAATATGTTAGTTTGGTAGCCCATTAATTCTTTATGTCACATTATCCTAATTTTTTAAATTATATAAATTAATATTGGGGTGGAATTGGACTCATTTTTTTATATTTAGTAAAAATTTATCTAGATTTTAGCTAGGAAACAAGAAATTGGTTCTATAACTAAACCATGTAGTTCTTTTAAATGTATTTTATATGTTTTTTATAAATTTTTACTTATATTCTATAATCTGAGACACCTATTCCGACTATAAAATAATTTAATTATAAGTCAATGGATAGGGAATTACTTTATGTTAATAGATTTCTTAATTTCTAATAAAATGTGTGGTTGACTAAGAGTGAAGGAGTGAGTTTAAATGAAAATAATAATATTTTCTTAATAATTAATTTATTTTTTATATCAATAAACATCAATAGTTTTATCTAATGTATAAAAGGGTGAATTAATTTTTTATAAGGATTTTATGTTTTAAATGAATCCTTTTTAGAGATTTTATTGAGTGGATTTCAGTCCACATTAAAATAATTTATATTATTAATATTTTAAAACCAATACTCTATATCATATAATGTATGGTTTCATAGATAAAATCATATAATTGTATTAATTATATAATAAGTGTTGGAGTGTTTTTAAATCATCTTCTCATAAAGAGATTTATAAATATGTAATATTTATCATTGTAGATTGGGTAAAAACAAGGTTTTAAAACCTAAATATGAAAAAATTAATTGATGGAAGACATAACATAATAAAACTATTATAACAAAAAATAATTTTCCTCCCAATATTAGAAATAGTAAGAGTTTATTTTAGAAACATAATATTTTTATTATTGTATTTTAATTGAATACATTTATTATACATTAATTATTAATAGTATTTCCTAGATAGATCCTTATTTGGATTATTTAAACCATGTATGATATTGTTGAAACTTTCTAGCCATATTCCTTCATCGATTCCCTACTAATATTTCTTGTGGGTTTAATATATAGTACAATGTTTCTCATTTCAACATTCACCAAGGATATTGATGACCATCATGTTATACATTATTCAAGGTGTAGCATTCAAGTTATCATATATACCTAACATGTTGATTATTAGCATACTAATTTTATTTTTATCATTGTATTATTAGTTTTTAATTTATTAATTCATGTTAAAAATGTTAAATTCCAAAACATAGATTATGGTATTTATTTTGACATAAGTAATTTCCACTTCACATGTACAAAATAATTCCAAATCAATTATATTGGTATTGTTTATTTCATAGAGTATATAAAATAGGGAAATTTTATATCACTACTATATATTATTGGGTTTGCATTTTGGAAAATAGTATATATGTTTTTATAGTTTTGGGGTCATACCATCACAACTATATACCCCTTTCACAGACTCCTAGAGAAATGAGATGTTAGATATAATTTAATATCTATACATGATTCCCTTACACATGATGGTATGTGTGATTCAACATGAAATAGAACACACACAGACACAGATATATATATATATATATATATAATAGAATTCATATATATATAGTTGTATGTTATATATAGGTGAGTGAAATTCCAAAAATAAGGGAGGGAATTAGGACACTATCTCAAATTCCCAGATAGGCTAGAAGTAGATAGTTAAATTTTGGATCCTCTTAGAATATGGAGTTAATAGTTAAAGTTAATATAGATCTATGAATTTATTCAATATTATCATTCAAATAAAATTTAATTAATGTTTTACAATTTTTTATTAATATATACATATGTTAAAAGAGATATATTTTCATGCATGCACTAATTTATTGAATTTTTTAATTGAGACACTGCTATTGGTAACGTATTCTGTTTTCATGCTCACAACAGGAAATTTCATATCAGTGTACATACATTATAGCCTACTTTATTATGGTCATATTTAGTAATATTTACAGTTTTTAAGTTTTATGGATTGATAGTTGTGCATGTCATGGGAATAAATAAACCCCATGATAGACATGGAGATGATGGCCTGATGGATATAGGTTATATTCCTCACAAGAAAATTTCTTTATATTTTTTTCTTTATCATTTTACTATTAGACCACTTACTTTTATATGGCCTATTTATATATTGTTCAATTCATGTTTCTTGACCATATGTGAATTAATTTAGGGTGTTATGTTTTTTTGTTCAATACTATTCTTGTATCAATTATTTATTAAAAAATTTATTATTGGATTGTCTAAATTATGGATGAGGAATGGAATTTTTTCAATTTGGTCTATACATTATAAATATCCAAAAATAGTTGGTAAATAATTTTCATAATATATATTGATATTCACAGTTGATGTTCATAGACTATGGGGATCAATAAGATCTCATAGGGTCCTGAGTGGCTAAATTATGGTATTATTTGGTCATCACGGTAAGGGTTGTTACACTTGGAATCATTGTGATGTCAGGTTTATAGATAATTTTTTTCTTGTAATACATGTACTAGGATATTAAGGACTTGAAGAGTAACTTATATAATTTTTTAGTGATCCTCTTTTTGGTGGAAGTGCATGTTTCCTTAAGAATTGTTATTAAATAGTTTGGACTATATGCTAGTGTGTGGAAATTTTTTAATAGTATATAGTATAATATAATTGTGAGTGATTAGTGTGTATATGTCTTAGCTAGGATTTAAATAACATATTGGTCCACCAATCATGATTATATGTAAATTGATATTCACTATATGGTAGGATGACATTAATTGTGCTTTCCTTGGATTGTTTAATATATAGATCTAATAAATTTTAGGTTTCGAAAAATTAGAGCATTTTCCATTAAAATTTTTATTATTTATATATTGGTAATGGTTTAATTAATATGAAACAATTGTTGATTTTTTTACTAGGAGATGTATTCTTGTACATATTGATAGCTATTAATTCTTGTTTAATGTCTCACTATAGGTAACTTGATATTTTTATCTATAATTTATTATTTATAATGTTACATACAACAAGTTTATTATTATCAGTTTAATCTCATAAAATAATTCTATTTAGAAATATTTAATGATTGTGCATGTCTATTAACTCTATTTAATAATTTTTTTATTGAGAAAATTATATGTATCTATTTTACTCATATAAAATATTATTTTTCTAAAATATAGTCTTCATGTATTATAGTCAATTGTACTTGGTCATGTTTAAATGGATTCAATTTCTCTATGTGTGACTAATAATGAGTTTATTAGTGACTTAAATTTTAGGAAAATATCTAATTACCATATTTTTTAGATATATAACAAAATAAATTAATCTTAACTTATATTAAATGAATTTGTATTTTTAATAGGTTTTTAAAAAAGAGGTAGGTTTCCGTTAGAATTGGTTTTCCATTCGATTGGTGTTGAAAAACATATCATTTTATAAATAAAATGTAATTTCTGGTTCATGAGATGAAATGGGGATGGGTGAAAATGACGTTTTATAATTAGTATTTAATAAAGGCTAAATTTATAAAAAAAATGCTATTTTGGAAAATGTTTTATTTTGAAGAAGAATGTACAATAGTATTCAAAAGAAATTTTTTCTAAATAAAAATAATTATAATAAATATCTTAATGAATATATATTTTTAAAATAATTTATTGTAGGTGTTTAAACTATGATATAATTTTATATTGGGTTAATTTAGTAATATGTGGTTTTATAAATGGTGTTTGTATATGACTTTTTTAAATGAAGAATAAATGTATATATACATTTTAATATATGAATATTTTTTTCTAATTTAAATTTACTATTAGTTAATTCATTAGAAAATGCAATGAGATTCATATGTTCAGAAGAAACATATATTTTTCTCAAATTGATTTGTTGTATTGAAGAAATATTATGGTAGTATATCCTTTTGTGTAAAAACCAAGTGTTTTTTGGTTATTGATGGATTATGAATCACACATTGGTGGGATGGGTGATTGAGATATGTGTTTGTGTTTTATTTATAGATATTAATATTCAATGTTATTTGTATTTTAGATCAAATTTTAGAGTGAGGTTAGGGTTTTAAGAAATGTTTTGAGAAATGTGTAGTTTATTTGATCATAGTTTGGGGATTTGGGATGATTGGTGAGTTTAACTTACTATTTCATAATGTTGTTAGTATTTGATTAATTGTATTCCTATATTTATTGAGTATTAAAAGTCATATTGAAGGGAGGATGTAATTTTCTTTGACCTTATAGAATCTAAATAATGGGAAATTTGGTTTTAGTGATAATTTCATCAATATAAATGCAACCCCAATTGATTTTTTTGGTTTAGGGGTATTTATTTGTTATTTTTATTATATTTTGGTTAACTATGGATGAGATAATATATATATTTTGGTATTATATGAGGTTTTTTTAGAGGATCAAATGTTCAAGCAGTATGGGAGGTGGTTACACATAAAATCAAAGTCACATATGTTGTTAGGGGAACCCAATGGAATGTTTTTTGGAACTCAATTGTCCAGGTAGTGGGAATGGAATATAGAAGGTTTTTTATGTACTTGGTGAACTAAACCAAGTACCCAATATATATAGGACTAGTTAATTTTTAATTGGATTTATCGTCATTTTCTCTAAAACCAATTATTTCTTCTCTTCCCTTATATCAATCATAGTTTCATTCCACTAACTAAAAATTCCAACCATGGATTGGGATTATATTTTTATATCCCATTTATTACCATTTTATTCAAAGGGGATCTAAGGGTTATTCTCAGAATAAATAGATATTCAATCAACCATATCCACTATTTTTTCTTCATTGATGCATATAATTTATTTTCTTTACATCTATTACAGACTTAATAATGATTTTCATCATATCATAGTGTAATTCATCAATGAACATGGTATTTTTACTAATATAAATTAATGTTCTCTCATTTTTTTTATTTTTACTGATCCATCACTCTTGTTTATGCAAACTAAGGTACATTTTTTTAGTTATTCACCATTTTGGATTGATGTAATTGAAATTATAATAGGAGATGTGTTTTTATTTAGGATAATATATATTTGGAAAGATTGTATTTTTTAATTGCATTGATTTTTAGTTGGTTTCATTATTCATCTACTGTAGTGGTTGTATATTTTTGTTAATTCTGTCATGGAAATTTGTTCGGTGATTCTAAAAAACTTTTTTGATGTTTTTTGGAGTTTTAAACCTTAATAATTATAATTAAATGTTCTCTCAACCCATCATGTGATTCTCTGTCTATAGTTGTTACATGCATTCCTTCTATTTTTCAAAATTTACTCATAATGTGTTTCCTATATTTTATCAATGTAAACATGTGGTTTTCCAAATTTTTCAGTTCATTATAATATAAACATTTTTAATGGGATCATATTTTTATTTGTATGGTGGTCATCCCCTATTTTTTATTTTGTGTACTTTTTATTATCAATTTGTATTTGATTACATATGGTTACACAGTTGTTATTGTTTTTCTGTTTGTGTTTGAGTGTAATATTAGATGTCCATGTGTAAGTTATGTCATATTATCATAATATATAAATGTGTAAATGTTATTTTTCTATCTTTATTATGGTATTAAATAGATCCCTTCAGTGTGTCTATAGCCCCAAACAGTCATGATGACTTTCTAAAGAAGATTTTTTTAAACCAATCATTATTGGCCATTTTAAATGGAGATAAATGCATTTATTACATTTCATATTTTTTGTCTAAAATAGTAATGAATATTTATTAATTTTTATTTCTTTATTCATGTGTCAATTAACCACTAATAACATTAGATTAATATAGTACATTGGTTGTTATGTAATGAGCGGGTTTACCATATGAGGAGTTAGTTGATAAGAGTGTTATGATAGTTTTTGAATAATCTACTATTATTATATATGAAAAAAATTATTTTTTTTTTCTAAAGACTCCATGGTTCAATGAATTCTTCATAACCTAACATTATTCTGAAATGATACCTTTTAGACACTTTATTAGGGGTATTTCAAAATCCATTTAAGAAGTTTATTTAAAAACATTTTCAAAATTACTACCATAACTCTCATTTTAATTAAGGTTTTATAAATACATGTTTATTTATTTTAAAATCTCTTCATAAGTGTTGGTGTGGTTTTCAATATTATTTTTATTAGTATAATTATATATTTGTAAAATGTCTCATTATAGACGGACTTCTAAGTGGGTTATAAAACCCAATAATGTATTAAATTAATTTATAGTCTATATATCACAACGAAACCATGGTAATAAAAACTTATATTATAACTTGAATGGATGTATTAATTATTGATTTTTTAGATATTGACTATGTATTGTTTGATATTACATCCATTCATTTCCTTTTCCATCAATTCTTACTACTGTGTTCCGATGAGTACATCATTAAATGTTTTCCAAATATATGAAAAACTATTTAAAATATCTAGTATTTTGGAGGTTTTTGTTTCCTAATATTTTGTATTATGGGTTGACCGTGTTATACATTAATTTTAATTTGTATTGTTACAATCATAATTGATTTCATTATTATTTTACATTAATCATATTGTAGCTAAATTGATATTATGTCTAACATCTATTTTAACTATTTGGTTTCTCAAATATTATAAGGGATTTGGCTTCTGAGATTTTTCATTATTAATTATAAATAGATATTGTTTATTTCACCTATATTATGTAATATTATTTCATTAATTTAGTGAACATTTTATAATTTTCCATAATTTATGAAAAATTATTTATTATAAAAAATTCATATATATGTGTGTGTTAAATATAAACACATAAAATATTATCAATAAATATATTTGGGTAATAATTCAATCGAATTAATTTAAATGATGAATTATATATATGTTTTACCCTTAAAATTATTTATCCCTTTCCATATTATCAAAGATATAGGTTTTATGATTTCCAAGAATTTGTGTACACGATTCCCTTTCCCTGGATGGGATGAAAGTTTCACCTTGAAAAAGTTTTCATATATCATTATATATTTAATATTTAATATATATATAAATGTTAATATTCTATATAGATGAGCGCAATAATGAAAATAGAGGATGGAACCATCATAAAATCTTGAACATTAGATAATTATTGGAGGATTTTATATTAGTATTAAAACACTTAGTATATATATATTTCAATTATTAATGATATAAATCAATAAATTTCATTACTATTATTTCACTACTATTTCTGGTTTATTGAAAAAAAAATTATTCTATATATATGTAAAAAATGTGAATAAATATTCATGGTCAAAATTATTTATTCATTTTGTGGGTTTAGAGAGCGTTGGTGGTTCCCTACAATGTATAATCTATCACAGCCTACATGGATACATTGTTGGAGATACAGTTCCACTAGCTACATTTAATGAATATATATTTATAAGAGTTGTTTTAAAGGTACTGTTTATATTGTTTGGGCATTCCATGTGGTGGGTTAGACCGAATTATTGTGCTATATATATTTTTGTGATGGATAGAGGTTTTATTTGGAATATTATCCATTTATTATATATTATCCACATTCATTTTTCTTTATTAAAATCTCATTATCTATAAAATAATAATATACTATGGATGGTAATTATATTTATTTATGATTCATTTATATTGATAGTTGTTGTATAATATCTTAAAATTGATAATTTCATATATTTTTTAGAATTTGTTTTTACATTTTGGATGATAGTATTACTGATGGTCAATCGAGGTTTTGAAATATGATTCAACCATGGAATATATCTAAAATAATATTGTATAAATAATTCCCCAATATAATAATAATTCAAATAGTACTAGTTCCTAACCACATGGAATATGGGAGGGATCATTGATTTTTTATTAACATAATTTGGGTTCCATTTGGGTGTCCATGTCATGGTAATTATAGTTAATGACTAGGGAATTTGATTTAAGGGGCTTGAAGATCATCTAGAATCATAATAAAACCCAACCATGTAATTGGGATAAATATTATTAATTTATAAGAAAAAATAAACTTTAAATATGTGTAGAAAACAAAAAATGATTAGCACACCTTAAATTCCATAAAATTTACAGCATTTTCTAATATTATACATTTATATCCCATTAGATCGTAACAATATTTTACATTGAATAACTTTAAAATTCCTAGTCAATTATTTTTATTCTGTTGACCTTATTTTAAATTCAAACTCATAATCATCAAAACTCATTATTAAATAATTATGGTTATATACAATACAATATCCAATAATCTAATACAAAAAATTGGAACATCATGATAATATATTCATATTAGGGAATTATTTCTAGGGCGAATCACCATATATAATATATTTTCCTAATATTTTATTTTTTAATCATATAAATATATTTGTTCCTTTTTTAATTAATTTATATTGTAGATGTATTTTATTTTTATCCTATAATATTTCTTGATGTTTTGTGTAATTGTTTTTTCTCTAGGGTAATTACCACATATTGAACATAACCCATATAAGATTTTGAGTTATTGACACTGAAAAGCATAGTATATCCCTCTGAAGGAGGGCACAAAACCCATTTAAAATCATATAAATGACACTATTTCCAGAATCATACACGAAAAATGAATTATTGTTTGTGTTATTGATGAAAATAATAAAAAAATAAATGTAATTAATATCACATCACTAAACACCAAGAAAATTATATAAAATTACGTGGTCAAATCCTATTTTAGAATTATAATAAAATTGATGGTGGTTCATGGGGTTTTAATTCTATAATTTGCGTATAAAATTCTATTTACATGCCTTGTACTTTCCAAACAATATCATCTATTATTACTGATAATTTCTCTTTTTATATTTTCCTACTCAAAAGTAAATTTTATAAACATCATGGGTTTTAGTGGTAATAGTTTTATATTATTTCTTCATGATCATTGGATAAGGAAAAAATTATAGACATTAATGTTTTGGAAAACTATGATTTTTGTGGTGTACTTCAATAGTGAAAAATTCATATCTTCAATGATCTATAGATCTACATTCATCTAAGTTCACAGAAGTTTGAAATAATCATTTTTGTGACCCTTATAGTCGTATTAGACCATACTTGTGTTCTTAAAACTGATCTTCTATTGTCGTAAATTACATTGAAATAAACAATACAATATATTCTATCAACACTTTAAAAAGTATTCATTCATGGTGGTGTTATCACACATAATTTTTATATGTCATGCCCTCTTTTACATAGTTCATAATTCATTACATTTTTATTCTGATGTAGTACTACATGATATTTTAAACCATTTATTCAATGAATATGATCATGATAAAAACATTTGATTCGTTTTTTCTACTAATGGATATTTATTCTCTAGTAATAGAAATGGAATGTCTCATTTTTTCTATAAAAAATTATCTCAATGCATATTATTAGTAGTGGATAGTGAATCCTTATAGTAGTGTTCAAATTCTCTAATTAAAGAGATAATGTTACTCTATATGTTCATTTACAATCCATAACATGCCTAAAAATAAATCTCAGGTTGTAACTCATCACTGATAATACCAAAAAAGGTACACCACTCCTAGAAATTAATTTAAGAAATTTCCCCTGCTAGATTATACATATAAAATTCATGGACTACGTCATATTTAGTCAGTGGATCTATGATTCCATCGGCCTTCTAAAATTTATGTAGCTATATAAAATAATTAATTATTAATTTATATTAAAAATATAATATATTATTTTAAAAGTTCTAAATACCCATAAATTCACATTATACACTAATTCAATGGGAATTTTTAATAATACTAAACAAATAATTTTATATATTTTATATTAAATTCAAAACCTATAATCCTATGGAAATTGTAAACAGAAATATAATACCTTGTAATTTCTTACTCACTTTGGATGATTATCTAAAAAATTAAATTTATTATATGAACTCATAAATAGAATATTATATGGAATTAAATAATATTTCACTTTGAAAATACTTCAAAATCTCTTAAATAGGAAATATACTAAAATAAATTTGTTTAATGAGTGAAATGATATGCTAAAAAAATTAACATTTCATAATAGTATGTTCATATTTTACACATCACAAAATAGGTGATAAAATTATATTTTAATACTTTTGTGATGTAATGATTTCAGTGGATCACATTATAATAGATGAAGTAGGTTTTTTATGGTAGATAATATTATAGTGGTGGAAGGGGAATTCATCACATATGGGACCTAGAATATTTGAAAAATTGGTTTCTATTCACATATTCCCATTATAGAAGTGTATGAGGTTCAATTTTATTATTGTTAAAAGGATGTGTATAATAATATTGAAAATGTAAATACATTACTCTAATAAATTGAATGTTATTATGATATATTTTACCTCATTATCCATAAACTCTTGTTAACTTGGAAACTAACATAATCTTTTTCAACCAATACCATCAACTAACAAAACAACATTTAGATTTGTCAGATACTCTATCATTTGCGATCAAACCCAAAACCATGTAGTAATGATACATAGGACCATTATAGTTCTGGTTAGAAGAATATTTTTTTTTGGATAAGGTAATAGTTATTACAATCCACAATAATAATGAAATTAATTCGGGTATGGTGGTCATCCTTTTTCACCACCCAAAAATCCTCATCCAGCACTAATACATTTCTAACCATCACCATAGATAAAAATATTAAATAAATGGAATAAAATAATATCGAATTAGAATTAATAATCTATGATACCATACATGACCTACAGAACTAATTAAATTAAATCACTATCATATTTAGGGAGATCCGTAGTCAAGGGATGGGTAATTGTCATTATTAGTTGATTAAAGGATACCAATTTAATATGGGAAATTTAAATTCTGTATATTGATCCATAGGATCATTTAGTTAATACTGAGAGGGTTTGATTCTATGGTATCCTCATTGAATTAAATTTTTTACCCATTTAATTCAACATACTGAACTGTTTAATGTTATAGATAAACTTAGTAGAATCTCTCAACCACAGCTTGGGTTCAGTAGTAAAATAAAATAGGTAATCTCATAGTATTTACATGATAATCCAATAAAAGGACTAATCCATTCCATTTTCCTCATACACTCCTACATGGATTCTCTTCACTATATCTACTGGTGTATATAACTAGTAAGATACCCCAGTTACAATTTTATATATAATAGTTTAGAGACCCCTATTGAATTAACTCTATAGTTAGATAAACAACCCCAGAAAATCTTCTTCTATTACTTTCATCAATCCACAATCATAAGCCTTTGGTAGATGGTTAAATAGACTAGTGGCAATATTCTTTTTTAGTGTTGATCTAGTTACAATAAATCTTATTCATAGGTACTCTTCCCCACATGAAATCTATATATCCATTCTTAGTTTACTTCCTTAGGAACATAAAAATGTAGGTTTTCTGACTCATTTAAGATCATGAATGGTCTAAAATAACGTTTTCAAGTTCTTGATTACGTTCAATAACCATATTAAAGAAATAACCATATTTGGATCACTCAAAATATTTTTTCAGGAGAATGGATTCAATGAGTCTCAATATTTTTCTCATATTTCTTCATTACCTACATGAAAATTTTATCCAACAATAAAAAAAATTATTTGCAATGTGTAATATCTCATTAATTATTTGCTTTAAATTTCCTTATTTCAATACCTATATAAATTTTTTAAGAGTAAAAAATTTTATTTCACTCAATTAAAATATGAATTCATGAAGACTTGAATGCATTATATTTACCATTTTAAAGACGAATTAATTTTTTTATTATATTTCTTATATTAATAACATACTAATCAAATAAACCATTGTTTTTTGTATTTTCTTCTTCTATTCATGTGGCTATGTAATCACCCATGGATCTATATTCATTAATGAGACTCATTTAAAGTATAGGTGGGTTTGGTTCTTTGTAATTTAGTTCCATCAAGACATATAATAAATACCTCATATAAACTAAATAACTGAAGTATTAGTTTTTCATTCTTCATAAGAAATATTCAAATGCCTAAATACATAGGTCTCTCCATAGGGTATTTTCTCTATTTTAATAAATATTCCTTAACACATGTTTCAAACACATAAAGGATGAATAGTATCTATTTCTTTTCGCAACACATTTCCATATGGTATATATTTTTGGAATACTCATGGAATCTCATCACGTGAGGTCATTAAATTTACATGCATTCAATGAGCAGTTGTATGCATGAAACTTTTAATCATACAAGTTCAATTAAATGAATCATTTAATTATTTGTGGAGGTTCTATATAATTTTGTGATATTATATATTATGGCCTTCTATTCATGAACGAATGTGCATAAATTTCATGCGTATAATGTTCTTCAGAATTTCCTGGATATCAGGTGATCAATGGAACATAGATCATGGGAATAAATATCGGACATGATTGGTTCTATTGTCATTATAGTTCAATAATAGAGGAATAAATTCACTAAAAATACCCTCAACTACGGGAGGATAAATGTAACATTCCCCCGTGATTAGACGGGAATGTTTGGAAAGGTTAGAAGGGTAGAAAATGTCAATATGATATATGTGGAGGTAAAATGTTCTGATGTATGTTGTCTCACATCACACCATGGCCCAATTTTCCAAATCCTTATTAATCTGACTCCACTACTACAAGTTCAAGATAAAGATTTGGGTTTGTCACTTGTATACCAATCACCCACCACACCATGGACTTTATCCCAGTGGTATTTTGGCCAATCATCATGATTTCCCAAATGAATGCACTATATGAAGGCCTTATACATGGACCATCACACACTATGTTTGCACTATTCCAACGCTCCTTCAGCTTCCTCCAATGTGATTTTCTAGGATGCATACCATGGGAATTTTTTACTTCATGTCCAATAGAGCCTTTGTTGAGCCTTGGCCTTGAATGGATAGTGGGTTTGCCTTTATCTTTTAAATAATTCCACCTTTATAATTGATACATATAAATATCTAAGAAAATATTTGAACATCAATCCATACATAATTATATCTATCAAACATACCACATGAAAAAATATAATTCATTTTTTCATGGATCAACATCAATTATTCTTCGTTGCATCATGAAAATAAATATTCATATTCTATTACACTTATGGTAGGAAATGTGATCTTTTAATCAGATATCGTCTACATTTAATGATCAATGTTGGAATAGTCATAATTATTTCATATATAATTGACCAATCATAACATCCAATTCTATTTCAGGAATAAATAAAAAAAATTCAAGCACGACCACTTATTATTCACTAACATATTGACTCATTGAAAGCATATGAAACACATGGAAACAATAATATCACTATAAATCGGGGTGAAAACCTAAATAATCCCTTGGTCAAATCAAATGTAACATCCTTATACAATGAATCCACCTTCCATAAAGTCCATGAAATTAAAATTCCAAACAATATTACCATGGACAGGTCATCCACTTTGTATAATAATATTTACATTAATGGGAAACCAAAAATAACCATTACATAATGATTTTACTAAACATACAAGTAATATAATAAACCATTATAATTTAAAAATGATATATAAATCCTTGAAATGTTTTTAATTCTTATATAAACATCCCTTGGAATAGTTTTGTGAGAATAATTATTTGAAAGGTTGTGGTTTTAAAATTTATGTACTCAAAAAAATTATGGGAAAAAATAGATATATTGTTGTAAAAACCAATGTAGTCATATATCCAACAATTAGCACAAAAATAAATAATCATTAAATATAATAAATTTCAGGTTTTATAGGTAATTATTTCTTTTATAATTCTATGGATTAATTTTGAAATGTAATAAATATGATATCTCTACTAATATCCTATTAATTGTTTTATTACAGAGTTTAAACCTATGAATATTGTGGTTCAAATGGTCAACCAATGCACTACACACCATCATAGTGTAATTGAATATTTCCTCATAAGGATTTTAAATTTAACATTCCTTGTTGATATATCTATGTCAAAATTCGAAGATAAAATGATTTGTGTACATTCCTTAATTCTTTCAATTTTAAAATTTTTTTAAGTCTTATGAAACCATAAATAATGTTCAAAATGGTTCATAATATAATGAACATGATTTTTTAATATTTTATTTAATAAACCAGTATTACAGGAAGAATTCATCCAAGAAACTATCCACTCTCTAAATATATTTCCTTAATTCTCCACCAACTCCAATGGAAAATTCTCTTATTTACAGCAATCTAGTTTTTGAGTTTTCCATATTAATATATATTCTTGAAAATAATTCATGTTGTGATTTTTATAATGATTTGGAGCTTATCATTAATTTATATAAATTGATGATTTCATATAGGGTTCTTTATCATGAAAAGGAGAACATGAGAAGTTCATGGAATTTCCCTAACACTTGATGAATGCCTTCATGGATCCTCCTCGACACATGGAGAAAGTATTCTAGAAAAATTAGTTCTACCACTACTAGTATTCATTTCTATTTACATTGATCAATCTTGCATCACTATGATTAAGGGTTTACACATGGTGGAGATCTCATGGGGTGACTTTTTGGAGGCTTCATAACTGCTCAATCATTCTTTGGTTGTTATGTTCTATCGAAATTATACATTAGTGAGGACATTTGATCATTATTTCAACTATGATCTGGGATTCTAGTTCTGTGTGGTCGTGGTTCTCATTCATTATCAACACATAATTTTACAGATCACAAATGAAGAAGATTTTTCCTTAGTATGGTCCCATGTTTTCCAAAACATTAGTTCTTTTTGTTTATTCTATCTAATTTGGTCATCTAATTTTCTATACACAGTGAAAAACTAATTTTTTTCATCAAGGTGTGATTTTATTTGTTTACTATTATATTCTAGAACCACTTTATTTTGATTATGGTTGATAATTCATTACGGGGATTCTTGTATTTAGGTTCACGTACTCACTCACTTTTGTATCCAATTTTCTCATAGAATTATGTTGAGTTTGAAACATCTATGTCTCCCCCAATGTTCATATGTAAATTTATTTTGTGTGGATCATTGATATATAAAAACATCACCTATAAAACTAGTGTTTTATTTTGTGGTATTTTTTATTTAGAAGGGAACATATCATGACAATTTCACTTATGGATATCTTTTAAAGACCATTGAAAGATGTTTATAAATGTGAATATTTCCCAATATGAGGTATCTGTGTTAGTTTTATCTCATGAGAATATTTTCGAATGGATACCCTCAATTTGGGGGTTTGGAGGGACACTAACTATTTGATTAAAGAAGACAATAACTCAATTAGATTTCATGGAAGGTTGGATTATATCACATAAAATGGTTACTTACATGGAATAATTAATCCTAGGCCAATCACCCTTCTGTTAAGTGTTTTATTGGGCTATTGTCTAGGTAATTGATGACCAAAATAAAGGGGTAGAAGAGGTAAAGAGTCCTTGGTGGTCACACTCATTCCACCAGAATTTAGAATGGTTTATATTTTAACATTATCATAAATCAATTATAATAAGGAATCTTGGGTCATGATTATAAAGAATAAAATCATGGTGTTTTAAGAATATGACATGGGTAATTCCGAATATTAATTGATATTGGTATTTATTTCCAAATGGAAAGAGAAGCTGGGTAGTGGAAATTACAATAAGGGTATGGACCTATGGGACTTACTAGATTGGGTTGAAGTACTCATCAACTTGTTCAAGTGGTTTAATGTTCACTACCCATATCATTGTTATTTTGATTATGATACTTCAAATCATTATTTCAGAAAAAATAATGGTAAAAAATGATCCAATGAATTGGGGAAAAGTCAATTCACAAAGGGATGAATATAATACAATGTAAGTGATAATATAACATAGCTAACTGAATTTCTAATAGATTTTATGGAAAGGATTATAGTGCTATGATAGATGAATATTTAATAATGAAAAGTTATACAGATTATAATATAAATATTCAACTTGTCATGGGTGTGAAAACAAAAAAGGATTTGGATTTTATGACAGACTCAGAAGAGGTTTATACTATCAACCACTCATGTATAGATACTATCCTTGAAGGGATGATGGTGGAAGAGGGAGTTGATTCCTCCCCTCCCCTACACTCCCCTACTTCTATGTTGATTCTACACTCCATGTGGGATTGTTTTTATGAAACTTTTTTGATATGTTCCATAGGTTAATGTTATAATAAGATAAATGAAATAATGGTAATAGTTAACAAGAACAAAGAAGAGTAAGATCTGATTGATATTCAATACTACATATTTCATCAAATTTTTGACAATCATATTATAAACCTGGTGGAGTATACTATAGCTTGGGGAAACATGGAATGTTATATTTCAGATCTAACTCAAAAGGAGTAAGAGTGTGAAAATGTTACCACAATTTTAGCCAATACATGGATCATGGTTCCAAATCTCAATAATACACATGGGGAGGTTTTAAAATATTATATAATGTTCATTTCCATATTATTTTATTTTTATTATAGTTCCCACATATCCCTTAAAAGTAGTGGTATAGAAAATACAAAATATGATTTGATGGAGTTAAAATTAATTCCAATATACTAATGATTAGATAGGAATACAATTTTCTTATTGGGTAGTAAAATAAAATTCCACATCATCGACTGTTAATATTGAGTAGGTACATAATAAAATGATCCTCTCCATTTTTCATTCCTTCTATATTAATTATATCACCCCCAATAAATTTTAATAAATCCTGCTACCTTAAAGAAATTATGTATCTTTAAATTTATAAATATTATAACACCGTCATATATATATTTCTCTCATTATAGATCATGAATTACAATTTCTTAACCTTTCAATAAGGACGTCCAATTTTCATATAGACACATGATAACATTCTTTTTATTTTATCATAAGTTTCTTTTAAAAATTTCTTCTTAATTAATGAAGAATAACTGTTTTGGGTTGAACATTGCATACTGAACCTAGACATCCAAAATATTGTTACAACTAAGTTACAGAAGATATTAGTTACTCAAATCAATTTTCTAAAATATAATGAATAATGGTTCTGTCTAGTGTGGGAAATTCAAAAAAATATTATAATAGTCATTAAATATGTAAATAATGAATTCATTTGAGCTCAAGTGAAAAATAGTAAGATGATTTTTATAGACTCTAGTTGGATAAATAAATACACAAGGACAAAAAAATTCCAATTACTCATTATTGACTAAATTCTAGTGATTTTAGAGGCGATGTGATATGTTGAATATGTATATAAATTTTAGATTATTTAAATGGGTATATCTTTAATTTTTCTTTGAATTTTTTTCCAAATATTCCAAAGGAAAAGTTTTAAAAACTAGATAAAATTAGACATTTCACATTGTAAATAACATACCTGAAAAGTATAAATGATTCAAGAATTGTATAAAGTCATGAATAATGTAATCAAAAATTTACAATTCATAAAACAATTAAACAATGTAAAAATATAATAAACATCATTTAATATTAAAAGTTATAATCTCGCTTTAATTTCAAGTCACAAGAAGAAACATGTCATGAGTTTCAATTACACATCATAAGATGATCTAAATATCTAAATCTTGAAGACTCATTTTGAAATAGTCACCAGATCCCAAATATATGGAGAACCCCATTGATCAAGATTACATGATGTTATTTGTTTATAGGTCATGTAATTTCCTATATATTTATTTTCTAATGTGCACACATCAGCACATAACATTCCGAAACATTATATATTCTCTCATTTTACCTCATTTTTCATTATTCTTTCTCTCCCAACTCAACTCTGGAATTTTTTTTATCATTTTAATTAAATCTGAGTTGCTTTAATTGATCAACACCAAGTATTCATTTAGTTCTTTTTCATTTACCCTTTTTACATCATTATTCTGTTTCTATTTCTATTCGACAATGTCTTCACCCTAAATTCTTGCTTATTTGTTGAATTATGCTAGGGTTTGATTGGTTTATTACTTTTTTTGATTCAGAATTTCAGGATTCCTGGATCCTTGATTTAATATATGACATCTCAATTGTTTTACTAATCTACCATTATTGTATATAGTTATTTATTTTATCTTGATTATTACAGTCATCTGTGGCTAAACATCATAGGATAAGGGTTAAGAATATTGGTGTACTAAAATTAATGAATCACTAAATCTTTACATAGTAACCATAATAATAATAGTCTAGATACATGTAAACTGTTTATTCAATTAATTTTGGAAACTCGGACCGTGGAATGTTTAAATGAACGAAGCCGACCTAATTGAAGTATAGGGGATATGCAGTTAGTATGGGACAATTTATAGAATATAAGAGAAGATTAATGAAACTATATTGTTAGATATATAATAAATAAGTAATAGTATTATCTTAGATAAATCTTGTTGATTTTACCATAATCATATTGTACTTTATGCATCACTTCAGAGCCTGTTTCCAATGACTGTTACATGTTAGGACTCTGATTTTCATTTTTACCAAAACCCTAAAATTGCCCTTAATCCATATGTTCATTATGAACCCTAAATCAAACCTATAAGATTTAGTTATATCCAAAACTCAACCCAATTATTGAGGAATTATATATAAATGGTCCAAATTCATTGGTTCCTTTTGGGATAATATCTCTCTATGGGATCAATCTCGCACTAGCACTCTATTATGTCATTGTAGCAAGTGTATTTTGGAAAAAAAATTGTTCTAATATAACCGCATCCTGCACGAATTAAACAATCTATGTGGGTGAATCCAATTTTGGGACCGCTATCTGGGATTTTTGAATGTTCTTAGGAATAGTAACCTGTACAAATCTATGATTCTCTCACCCGCCATCCTTCATCATTTCATCTTTTCTTTCTTTTTTTCATAGACCAATGTGTCCTTAAACCTTCTCTCCTAGTTCATGCATCAGGGTCCCATGAATTGATCAAGGTGACTCGAATCCTAATGGCCACATACTATTAAACATGAAATCTGTAGGTAACTTTTTTTCATGACTTTATTAATGTGTGGAAGAACAGAACAATCTTGCTGGTCCCATCCTACCCAGCATGAAATATTTGACAGTAGCACTTCAAAGAGATCAACCACTACAACTGGAGTGCACCATTATGAATTACAGATTGTCATATATCAGTGGTACCACTCCCATTATTGTGTACCCTTCTTTACATAAACATTCATTTGAAATCAAACATGGAATCAACAATATGACCTAGAATACAGGTTGGTTTATTGAATTTAGAGTGAGGATCCTCATGAGAATATCCCCAACTTCTTGAAATACATTGATATATTTAAAAACCAGTGAATTTAACCTAATGAAAACCAATTCTGGCTATTCACATTCTCATCATGCAATAGATCTAAGGATTTCCTAAAGATTCAATCTCTTGACTCGATCATCACTTGGTAAGATCAATAAAAATGTTCTAAGGCAAGAACATTACCCCAAAACAAACATGGATACTAAAAAATAAAATTAAAAAATTCCATCATGAAGGTGGATATTAATAATGATATTCATGGGAGAGATTTGACGAACTCAATCAGAAATTACCTAATGATGGAATTGATTTGTGGATCTAGCTGGAAATCTTTGATCAAGATCTCAAAATTTCTACTTATACTATATTAGATGCTACCGCTGATTGCATCATAATGTCAAAAACACTATAATTAGGTAGAAAACTTATAAAAGAGAACTCATAGAATGTATTTCTATGGATGAGTTATCAGGGACCACCTCATTTTAGACTGCTCCAAAATAATAAAATACTTGTCTAGCTATACAAGTAGAGCTACGGACAAAGAAGTTGAAGTACTTTTGGTTACAAGACGGACCACTTTCTTCTCTTGCACCTATAATAGATATTTAATCCCAAAAAAATGTGCATAACACAGTGATTATATCAAGACTATAGGAAAGGAGTAGATGAACAACAAAACCAATATTTAAATTACATTAATTATAATAAAAAAATAATCAATACTGATAACCACAGTAGTAATACTAATAGAGACCGACTCAACATCCACCAAAAAAACCAAGGGTACTACCAGAAGAGAAGTGGTAAAGAACCAATCAAGAACCAAGGACCTCCTAGCTATCAACATATGAAACATATTCCTAGTCCACCTCTAAATTTACCCCCATAATTTTTTTCTCTTATTGGACAATAACATTTTATACCTCCTCCACAAACACCAGCATAATTTGAAGCTCCCCTTCAATCAAATTTGGTGAGTATTCTCAAAACCGTATTTAAAATGGAATATCATCTGTTGGTCTCCCATGGAATTTAAATGTAAAATTAAATATATTACCTCCAAAATATAGACTATAAAATTGGTCAAAACTCAATTTACTTATGTGATAGATTCCTAGGTTTGATTCCTCTTAATACTGATTCATTCCCAAATAAATAGGAAAAGTATGTGGTACTAAGGAGTAGAAAAGTGATGTATTTTCAACAATAAGGAGGAGGATAATAGGAAAATTATTAATAACATAAAAACCCAATGATAGGCCTTATAGAAGATGACAAAGCGAGATAAAATAGAACTAATCAAGAGAAATATATATAATTAATATCTCTTAAAAAGTATCTCACCTAAGTGAACCCCAAAGTGGATATCTAAATTTCACAAACATCTTACAAAACCAACTCTTCAAATTCCATAAATAATGATACAAGGAAGGATAGATGGTAAATATAATGAATTTTTAGAGATGTTTAGTAAATTGTAACAAAACATACCATTTTCTAAATCTATTAACCAGATGCCTACCTATATAAAATATCTCAAGGAATTTTTATCCAATTATAGGAATATAGATGAAATAGGTTTAATTTTACTAATGGAATGGTGATATACATTCATTATATATAAAATTACACAAAATATGAGATATCATAGGATGTTTTAATTCCATGCATTATAGATGAATTCAACTTCTGGAGATACTTCTAAAAATTAGGAGCCAACATTAAACTCATTCCAATGAGTGTATTTAAAAATATAGAACATGAGGAAATAAATACTACTAGAGTGGAAGTCAAATTAACTAACTGATTGGTTATGTATCCTTGAGATTCTCTTGAGGTTGTTTTAATAAAAATATGTCAATTCATTTTCCGGTAATACTTCATTATTTAGGACATGTATGAAGAAGGATACCTACCATTTTAGCCATTAGTAAGGCACTAATTGATGTGAACTAATGAAGAACTATATTTATAGTATCTAATAAATATGTTTTGTTTGACCTAGTTTTATTTGAAATATAAATTTTTTATTTTTTTTGACTACCAATCTACCTTTTCTCACTAATGAGAAGAATGACTACATGGCTATCGAGGATGATAATAATGAATTGTATTATATTGAAAGGTCAGAGTATGATCATGTGTAAATAAACAAAAAATAACATTATATAAGGGGAATTATCCCACCATTCATTCCATAATTCATTCAGACAATAATGATGGTTCTGAAGCCTCTCCTAAGAACACTTAAGTATTCTTTTCTAGTGACTAAAACTGTTATACAATTATTAATTAACTTGAAACTAACACATACACAATAAAAAAAGTTGACCGAAGTTATATAAACACATAATAAGTCAATTTATTAGGTGGTGTATTATGTCAAATGGATCGACACATATTATGCACTATTAATATTTTATTTGACGAAGAAGAGTAACCCAAATGTCATCTTCTAAGGTAACTCAACCCACAATTGAAAAGGTAGTTAATAAAGATGTATGAAAATATTACATATTAAAGAATAAGTTTTCCAATCATTGATAGTACATGGCTGAGTTTTATATATGAAGTTCCAAAGAAGACCTGCCTCAAAAACTTAAAGAATGATGAAGATGAATTGAACTCAACCAACACCACAACTGGATGGTGGGTATATGTGGACTACAGATAAGTAATTAAAACAACATAGAAAAATAATTTCCACTTTCCATTTAGGGATCAACTACTAAATAGAATTTTAGTCAATTAATTATACTATTTCCTAAAATTATATTTAAGAGAAAATAATATTTCAGTGGACCCACCTGATTACTCCAAAACAAGATTCACGTGTCCATTTGATACCTTCTCCTACAAACATATTTCATTATTTATGTGTAATTCACCGACAAGAATCAAAAATTTTATGAAACATATATTATATGATATAATGGAAGAATTTATTAAAATAAATATGTATTTTTTTAGTTTATGTAAAATCATTCGATGTATTCATAAGAAATGTTGAACTAGTCCTAAAACGCATTGAAGAGAAGTGTTCAGTTTTAAACTAGAAAAAATTACATATTATCATCATTGATGGATCTGTAATTAGACACAAAATCTATAATTCTAGAATGGAATTTTATCACAAAAATATTATGTTGATCAAGGATTTACCTAATACATCAACTGTTAAATGAATAATATTATCTCTAGTCAATGTAATTTTATTCTGTCACTTCATGAATGATTTTATGAAATGTTCCCATACATTAAAACACATATCATTCAAGGATACTCACTTTTAGTACATGGAAATGTTTTGGTCGAAATTCCACATTTTAAAGAAACTTTTGGTGGTTGTTCTAGTTATCATTACACCAGACCCTGAGAAAGACTTTACGTTAAAGTGCGACATATGAAACTTTGCTATATGCACTGTCATATGAAAATTGGAGGGAAAAATATTTCTTCCTATTTACATTTTCTGTATAACCATGAATAATTCTCTTGAAAATTAAAGAACCACTGAAAATTTAGTCATAAATATTGAATTTTCTTTCAAAAAGTATTTCTCATATTTAGTTTTGTTAACATTGATTGTTTACTCTGATATTTCTACCATAAATATTTAATGTGTCAAATGGATATCAAAACTACACTTATATGGTGTATCATATTCATAAATTAATTTTACATCATCGGCAAAGACAATAAAAGGATGGACAATGGTGTTTTTGATCATTTATCTATACTCTCACTATCCATCATTAATGACCATGATAATCTGGACATCATGGTTGACTTCCCTGATGAAACACTTTTCCACATAAACATGATGTCGTTGTCATGTTTTTATAACATTTAAAACTAAATCTCAATGATATCAATCTTTCCATGCCTCTCTTACGAGCAAAGGATGATACTATTACATGAAGTTTCACAATACTATATTGATGAGCTGCTACATTTTATGCATTGTTCAGATAGATGAATGTGGTGTTGCTTCCTAGAAGGCATGATACAATGTGTGTTAGAAATGGGTCACATGTCGCCAACTATAGAGAATCATGTACCAAAACATGGAGTAGAAAATATCCTAAAAAGTGGACTCTTTTGGTTCACACTCCATCAAAATGAATGAATTTTTTTAGATCTGTGATCAGTGCTAATAAACTTGGATCATTGGGAAAAGAAATGAAATTCCCCAAAACCTGATCATTGGTGTAAAAAAATCAACATGTGGGGAATATATCTTCTGATTCAATTACCTAATTCACATGGAATGTTCTATATCCTTGCTTCCATATATTATTTCTTTTAATGGGGTGAAGTTGAAGCTACGACTCATAACATGGGAAAATGGTTAAGAAATTTGTTAAAGAAAAATGTGTTTTTAAGATTCATATTTCCCTGACTAATCATTAGTGATCAGAGAAATGTATTACCAATGATACAATAAAATTACTACTAAAAAAGTATGAAATCAGTTATAACATAAGAACTATCTTCCATCCAAAAAACAAGAGGAAAAGATAAATTGTAAAATATAGAAATCAAACAAATCCTTGAGAAGAACATGGAAACTAATCAAAAGGACTAAAGAAAATGTGTGATAAATCACTCTGCGTAAACCACACTATGTGAAAAACACCCACCTACACCACACCTTTTTAATATTGTATGGAAAGCCTTTCCATTTTCCAATAGAACTTTATCTTCCCCCATTTTAGGAAATTTAGAAGTTGAATCTTGGTTCTCAAAAATTTGGGGATGATAGGATGATGTAGGTGGATAAAATAGAAGAGATAAGATTGGATTATTATGAGAATTAAAATATTTATAATGAGAGGCCAATGAAATGGAACAATCGATGCATCAGGAAATGAATCTTCAATATATATAATAACATCATATAATTCAACTCATGAATAAAACTATTGACTAGGAAGCTCAAATCTAAATAGTTGGGACCGTTCGTGGCCATAAAAGTATTCCTCTATCAGACCAGAAGAATTCAGAATTGATGTGTTACACCCTTAAATGTCAACTGTCAATGACTGACTGAAAGTTATTTTTTATTAATACCAAGAGAAAACCAAATTACACTTCATGGGGGACGAAAATAGTGAAGGCCAAGAGAATCCTTCCGAACCACATTAACACACTCCAAAGGAAGAGAGTTAAGGCTGTCATAAACCACCAGTGTCTCCCCAGGTTGGCCCCAACAAGCCAGCTCATCAGCCGCAAAGTTGGACTCCGTCAAACTATGGTGAACCATCCTTCCCTGATTGGTCTCCACTTTACACAGGTGACATATATATGTTAAATCCCATGAGATGTCTTGATAGCCCTAGAGAGATCTGACCAGAACCTTCGAATCCAATTCCACTTCTATCATCAGGAGCCCCTTCCTCCTGCATACCATCAAACCTGAAAGAAGGGCTCTAAACTCTGCACCCATAGAGTTACCTGGTCCATAATAAGCACTAAAGGCAACCGGAACTGAACCCCAGTAGTCTCGAAGCAAGCCACCGCCCCTCATAATTCCACCCACACATGAGCCATCCACATTCAGCTTCCACCCATGCTTTGGAGGCTGCCATTTAACCCACTGTCCTCTATCCAACCTTTGTCCAGCCTGTCCACTAACCAAACCCTCCAACATAGGGGATTGAACACCATTTCTGAAAAGGGAGGTAAGCTCCACTATAATGTCTTTCATCTGGATCTAAAGATACAACAAGGACCTCTCACCACACAACCTTACCTGGTTAAGATCTCAACATACATCGATGTGAAAAACATGGAGGCAACCTGAGAAAGGTCAATCTTCGATATATTAGGATAAAATTTGGTTTAAGATAGATTATCGCATGCTAAAATATATGAAAATATGTTTGAGGAAATAAGGGGGGACTACCAAATTACACATCATGTTATCTACTACATGATCTATAGAGTTAACATCCCATGATAAATTAAATTCCCCAATTTCCAATTGTGTACTTCAATACACATTTTTTAATTTCCCGAATTTTTAATTTCATTGAGCCTAGGTTCACAATGCATGACACCCCTCCTCCACCATAACTTTTTATACCATCTCTAACCACTTGAACTCGAGTGCCCTAACCCTCCTTTAATATTCATTCATCATGATCTGGAACTGTTGCTGCTCAGCCTCATCCTAGAGTAGGAACTTAATGCTCCAACATTCCCAATCCAGACACATGGGACATGAAAACCTGTCACAACATGTATTTTGATATTATTGAGTATATTATAGAATAGATAAAATTTTAATATGATTGAGGAAATAATTTTTTCATATTTCTCCTAATACCCAACATACATGTTTCCTTCTTTTATCTTATAGAGTCCATGAGTGGCATGTTTAGGATGCATTTATTCTAACACAATTATCCATTACTACACTACTCTCAGTATTATACATGATTATCTTTTGAACAAGAGTGGGAGAATATTAAGATGATGAAAAGTGAATGTATAAAATTATGAGATTTAATATGTTTCTTCACAAGATGTTTCTTTTTTTATCAATGTTTTCTTTCATGATCTATTATGCTAACCTCATTCCTCTCAGAAATATTAAAAAAATATTTGGTGTTGTGAATTAGAAATCTCAAAAATCACCTTTTATATACCAATTAATCCCCTTAATGAATATATGTTGTTAAGGGATATATTTTAGATATTTCCGAAACATAAATTTTAATAAAAAAATAAATAATAAAATAGGGTACATTTTTTTCCACAAATGATATTATCATGGATCCATTTTGAGCATCTTAGAGCATGGTCACTATTTTACCATATAGGAGCCACACCAAAGAAATATTCATATTTGCTACATATTAAATTTTATATGATACCCTCATTTTGAGACTGATTATCACTTTCTAACCTCCATCCCTCAGCCCTAGAGTTATTTACAACTTTTTTTAAATCCCTCGTGATCAATATTTTATTTTTCATTATGAAGTAGAGATGATATAACAAATACATGAACATGTTTAGAAACATATATTCATGGTATGATAATAACTCCAATTACATTTTACCTTCTTTAATGATATAAAATTCCATTATTGGAAAATTGAATAATTGGTATTGAATTCAAGAAACAAATTCAAAATTATAATTTAAAGATTAAGAATATGAATAAAGAACTAAACTATGATGCATGACAGATCTTCTATGCATGAATTATTATTGGGAACTCACTTTTTTTACTTTCACATAGTTATATTTTCCTATTTCTAGTGCATGTTGCTTTATTCAGAAAAAAATGGTTTTTAAACCCCTATTAATTTTCTTTTTTCTTTGAGGATAATAAATAATTCATTTGATAGAGAATTTGATAAGATGAATTTGTATATTCATTTTTGATTAATTTAATTAATTATTATTCACGTTTTATTTAATAATGATTTGGGTATATGTGGAATTTTTGGAGAATATTTTTCCATGATTGGAGAGGAAAAGCTGTCAAAAGTGGACATTACATGTCATAAATCATGTAAAAGACATGAAATAATTATTCATAGAATGTTTTAAGTCCTTAATAATGTCATTAAAAATATAAAAGGAATTAAAATATTGGTCAATGTAAATCTCCCATACAAATCATGTACATTTCAATGGCCACTTCTCACTTAATGTTCAAAGTGTGAGAAGGAACATGTCACGAGTTACCATTACACACTGTGAGGTGCCGTAATTCTCTAAATCTAGATGATTATGTTTGAGATAGAAGACAAATAAATAATAAATGGAGAAGATAATGTTTCAGGATTACATGATATGATAAATTTACACATCCTTTATTTTTATTAAAAAAATATCTAGTGAACACACAACATCTCGAAACATTCCGAAACATCATTTTTCTCTCATTTTCTCTTAGTTTTCTCTCTTTTATCTCTCACAACTAAAATCTAGACAGTTTCTTTTACGGATTTGATTAATCCTAAATATCATTGATTGATCTACAAGGGTTATTCATTTCATTTTTTCCACTTAAGGTTCCAACATTAATCATCCATTGTCATTTTAATTTGATAGTGGATTTACCATGTTTTCTTTATTGTTTATTGTTTCAAGTACGTGTTTTATGGGTATAATACATGTTTTGTTGAAAAAAATCATGATTATTTGACCATCGATTGTAAACAGACACATTTTAACTATTTTATTCTTATAAAAATCATGTCTACAATTATTTCTTTTATATTTATCAATACTACCCTGAGTGGCTACACAACTTAGTATAAGGGTCAAGAGTTGGGATGTTATGATCATAATGAATATAAAAATCATAACTCAAAGAAAATAAGGATACTAATAAAATTATATAAAAACTATTTATTCAAATATATTAGGCAACCATAACCATTGGAAGTTAAAATATATGAATTTGAGCAAATTAGATTAGAGAAATATATAACCATTACCCTAAGACACTTTCTTCTATAGAATCTAGGATTAACGCATATTGGTGGGTTTAAATATTTGGAACATGGACTAGTTCCATCTTAGATAGATCTATTTTATGTTAACATAATAAACTACTTCTCTATATATTGCTTTCTAGTGTATTCCCTGTGACTATTCTATGATAGGACCACGATTTTACTTTTTAACTAAACCATGAAAATTTCCCTAATAATTATCTTTTTTATGAACACTAAAACAAACTCCATAGTTGTATTTAGATTCTTAAATCAACCCAATTTTTATGGAATCATATATAAATTGTTCAATGTTTCTAAATCCTTGTCATGCAATATCTCCATGTGGGTTCGACCTTTCATGAACCATGCTAGGAAACCATCTAACCCGATAGTGACCTAGTTCGTGACATTGATTAAAGGGTATTACTGATCCCTATAGGCTGGAAACTAGTTCCTATCATCAAATTAAATCAGTTTGGGAATGACTTAATAACAAAGAAAAACCATGATCGTATAAATAAACTAATAAAACTGAGAAAACAGTAATAAACAACAAATAAGTCTCAATAAAAATATGAAAATAAATTCAGATACAAGATACAACTAGAAAAACTAGAAACTAAATATATAACCAAACTAAACTTCCATGGACATGATATCCATGTGAAATCATTGTCACTATCATCAACTAAACAACGAACCACACGAAAAACCTAATCTAATTATGATCACTCGAAATAGAATTCCTAGACTTGTAAAATATCTCAGGTCTACAAAAAAAAAATGAAATAAGTAGGGTGTGATCTTAATAGATTAAAATGAAACTACCATAGAATCCATATTTTTCCATTCCCAAAACACCATATTGACAATAGTTCGAAATATATTTTTGAAAATATGGTTTTCACATCTTTAACAAATAAACACTCTTCTTTACCTTCTTCAAAACAATGATCATAGTGTTTCTATATTCGAAATAGATTTCCATTTTATTTAAAAACCCAAATCACACAATACCAGTGCTACTTTGAAAATAAATAAACAGCGAAATTGAAATATAAATGTAGTAGAAGGTAAAAAATAGATATATATTGAAACCCATGGTTATTTATTAAGTATGCCTTTAGTGAACCCAAGATTTACTCAGTTCAGAACCACCTGGCAGTATATGGTGAATCCCCCGCGTCTATAACCAACTGGCCACCCTCAACTGACAAATATATTGGAATATCCTACCAGGCCTCTCAGTAAATCCAAGTGGTACAGACAAGTCTAATCAAGGATATTAAGCAATTTCACTCAGTCCTATAAAATATACTTTGGAACCCATGGTGGTAATATACTATGCAAGTGGGGGCTCTCTCATGTGTGACTCATCTTACCTGCAACCACCGCACTTCCCTACCCCTGATGTGGACATCACTATATGATAGCCAATAATGGGAAATACCTTTTATAGAGGTTCAATATATATATATATATATATATTAATAGATACACATAACATAAATCATCAAATCATTTCCATAAAAACACGAAAATTTTCGAATGCGCCCTAGAGATTACACATCCGAAAAGATTTTCCCAAAAACACTTAAAAACCCATTTTCAAACAATGTGAAATCCCATTGTAAATAAGAAATTTTCAAGTGAGTATTTTCCAATTTTAATATTTCAATTAAACAAACATTTAAGAATTGCACAAGGTAACCAACATCACTTAGAAAAAAAATAGTCATTTAAGGAACCCTGGTTTATAGGAAAACACCATTTTAAAAAACATAGAACTATGATTTCAAAGTTCTATCTTAAATTGGGAGAACATCCATGTCTATAATTCATGCACTATTGGATGTATAAACATCTAATGATAGATCTAAAACAACCAATAAATACTTGGATACCTGTTTAGATTCACCCCCATACATTTTAATCTATGTATAACAATTCTATACAATTTCGAAAACATATACAACCCCTTTACAAACTATGAAAGTGTTTCCAACACTTTTTAATAAAAATATAAAGCCATAAAAATACCGAATCATACCGAAAAAACCAAATTCTTAATCCAACAATACCACTACAACATGAATAATAATTACCATTTCTCAAGAACCCGAATTTTATTTTAAAAGAGAAAACGTCACTTCAATAAACAACCTAGGTCCCTTGAATCTAGGAATAAAATAAGAATTTATTTTTAAGAAAATGGTAAATTATACCAACAAAAAATCACCACAATGAAAAATACATAAGGGTTATAGAGGTGATAATAACATTTATATATTAACTAGAAACATGCCAGAATTATTGCATTATGACAAAAAGGAAAAAGAGGGAAACACCTACCTTAATGGGGGTGTAGATGCGACATATCTTCAAAGGGAGTAAGAAGAAGGCCTCACAGACCAACCATGAACCATATATCCAAGGAAAATGAATACATTATAAACCTTGGACATTATAGATTATACTTGTAAAAAAAACCCAAATTAAAAAAACAAGGAATAGATATATAATAATAGAGAGAAGAAGGAAATGGCCTAAACCCTAAAATCATACCTTGAAATCAAATATGGGGAATAATGGAGAGAGGATGAGAAAATGAAATGGGTTTTGAGACCCCATGGTGTTCCAAATATGATCAAGGAGGGGGGGTTTAGGATAGGGTAAAATATGGGAAGTGATATTAAAGGGTTTTAAGATTTTAATGACTTGGTAGGACTGGACATTTTTTCTACATAGTTTACAAAATAGTGTGCTAAATGTGCGATATCCACTGCTTATGAAGGGACCCACCCTATGACCAGGAAAAATAGTTTGTGAGATCATGCGATAAATATGTGGTTGCTTCTTTCCACTTCCTAGACTAGTCAAATTGTTACCTAGTATGACCCGAATGGTTTCTACTAATTGTTTGGTGACCATGCATCGATTAAAATACCACCCTAACTATCAAAATTCAAAAAATATCGACTAGATATCGACTTGAACCTCCTTGAAAAAAATCAATGTACAAGAAAAGTATGAAATAAAAGAGTATCCAAGGTTGGGGATTGAAAATTATCCCAATCACAAACACCTTCTCCCCATAATGTCACTAATCTAAAGACCGGCCAAAACTGAAGAGTACCACGAACCTTGGGGTGACCGTTCTCTCCACAAGTCACGCCCAACCGATCAAGGGGAAACCACAGTATAAAAATGAGTGTAGAACATTGGAGGGTTCTGCCCACCATAGGAACTAAAACATCATAGTAACTTTAATCTCCAAACAACACCAGTAGAACGTAAAGGGGTAACCCACCATTGAGCGTCCCAGAAAAACAGGATCCTGAAAACTAACTCAAATTCTCCATACTAACCAATCAACACCTTCACCATAATAGAGAACTAATGGACTCAGAACTTAATCTCATCCAATTTATACACATAACCAAACCGCACTAGAAATACTTAAATAACAAACCCCTTATGAGGGAACTGGGCATACCAGGTCACCATGGTAGGGGAACTCCCTACAAGAACTATCAACTCTCCGCCCAAGCGAAAACAACGACACCGCCTAAACTAAAACCTTCCCACACAGATCAAAGACTCCCAACACAATGGGAGGGTAAACCCACAAAAGGGAACCCAAGTGAAACAGTTGAGTGGAGACATAGTCCATTAACATAACAAAATAATCCTACTACCAATGGTAACCATTAAAATCAAAACCAACACCACTCATCCAAGTGTCAGACTATCCATAATGAAAAAAATGGTTCAAAGATCCACATTCAGATAAACACAACATCTAGGATTATAATAGAACATGTCCATTACACATTTACAATGAAATTATGAACATAAAAAAATATCAAAACTATAACATGGATCATTAAACATTTCCATCTGAGCGCATAAAACAAAAACAAGGTCATAGTTTCCAATTGTCCTAAGAACTATAGACTATACGCGAGCTTCAACCCGATACCTATAGTTAGAGATCTGATGGATGAAGAATCTCTTTTCGTAGATTCAAGAACTAGCATCCCACAATCATGACCTCTTCTTCTAGTATTTATTTTTATAGAACTTCTCCAGATGAGCCAAACGTCAACCACTATGAAAGGTCTTCGGAGGGATGTGACATAACTGCTTTGAGTGCCCGTATCCTTCAAACTGGTGGCACACAGGTTAATGGTATGGAAAACTAGATGCCAACACTAATTAGGGGGACTCCTTAGAGATAGTTTCCTCTGTAATACACTCGTTTCGTGATGGGGAAACTTCCTGAACAATGACTAACACCAACCTACCAACTGTCTGCGCACCTGAAACCAACTCAGCTATGAACGCTTCATCCACCATCTTCTGAAATAGAATATGGTTTCAGGAGAGGACTCAATCATTAATCATTGGATGAGTAACACCAATGAAAATATATGTATTTTATAAATACTATGACACCATCTCTAATGAAAAGGAAACCTCCTCCTTAAATTGCCCATCATTGGCCTTCACCATTTGATGGACATATTGAATACGCATAAGCTCTTCCATATTATTCATCTTCACTTTGGTAGGTATGAACCATCCGTCAAATAAAAACTTCAAAACATTCCACATCATCCCAAATTAAATCGATGGTTTGGACAACATCTCCCATTAATCTAGAACTTGTCCCTCAAATAACCCCATAATAGCACCAACTCTAACAGCTTTGGGAGTTCCCACCAACCTGAAGAAACACTCTACTTCCTCAAGACACACCCTTTCACCTCTTGGAAATCTATCATCATGATGAGTAGGAAACATTACTGATGAATAATAATGTCGTAATGACTCCATATAAAATTTTTCAAACATTCTGGGTAGTATTTTTTAAACAACATCTAAAACAAAAACCAAAAGCAACATCAAACCAATGCAAAATCAAAATAAACATCTTTAGCCAAAATAAAACTGCTCGGAAGTGAGAAAATTTCAAACTCTACAAAAAACAAAATCCTTTCAAAATCCACCATTTTTATTTCAATTTTAAAACCACCTTCCTCAAAGGCAACTTTTCACGACCAAATCCACATTACGTTAAATAAGGCAAATTTAAACCATTTATTTATTTCAAATTATCTTTTTGAAAAAATGCCAAGCCTTCTCAAATACAAACCCATGGTATCCCATAAACTAATTCTCATGTGATAACCTACTTCCTTCCATATTTTCCAACACATACATTCAACACACATTCCCTCGCATGTAAAAACATTCATATGAAATACGGAGGTGTACCAAAACAATTTATTTTGAAAACCCAAAAATCTACAAGTTTTTTAAAAAATATTATAAAACCTAGTTTACCTTTTTTAATCCAATTTAAAGAAATAATTTTCATTTTGAAACCATTTCCATTTTTTGAAAACACAATTTACCAACTGGAACGAAATAGAAACCCAACATACATAGACTTCCAGAATGGGAAACTTGTGCTTTTTCCTAACCCTGGTGAACTAGTAGTGGGTCATTACCAAAGTAATCCAAAACACTATTAGGAACATGAACCATGACCTTAGACTCCACATGTCTCCCTACTTCAGTTGAGGCCATAACAAGAAAGTGCCTCACCTCTATTGTCATCACTTAATCCAAAATAATTTCAAAACACTCAGAACCTGGACTACCCATCATAACTGAGGTCTCATCATGAGGGGGGGGGGATAAGGAACATACCCATAATATACCCTATGATACCTAAATATAATAATCTCTAATATACTCAACACCCAAATAAAACAAAAGGAATGATCTAATACCATTTTGTCATAAACGAGGCAAGGATGTCATCCAACCTGAAACTCGACCTGGTATGTAGCATGTGCCAAAGTGTGTGCCCCATCCCCATAGACTAAAAAATTGTGTTATAAATAAAAGTATATCATTGTGTGAATGATTTTATACAAAACTATACCCTAGATCAAATAAATAAACTAAACAAATCAACACATAAAAATACCCAACAACTGAGTTTAAAAAAAATATTCAAATAGATCTAGATAAAATATACATCCAAAGAATCATTGAAAAAATAAAAAAACCAAACTAAAATGCCACTAAAATGATTTATATGTGTTCTCATTGTCACCACCACCAACTAACTAACCCTCCACATGGACAATGTTCTCCAATCATGAGAAATCGATCCAAAAATCCTAAACCTTCAAAACAGCTCAAGAATATTGACATTGAATGGTACAAGTAGGGTTTGAGCATAATAGTTTAGTATAAAACCAACACAGAATCAATTTGTTTCCATTCCTACAAATATTTCATTAACTGTATTTTGGAATACATTTATAAAAAAGGGTTTTCATATCATTAACAAATAAACACCCCTTATTCAAGACTCTGTGACCTATTTTTCTACTTCAAAATCAAATTTCTAGTTTATTTAAAACCCAAAATAAAATAATACCATGGTTATTATGAACATAAATAAACTAATAAAATAAAAAAATGCGCAGCTGAAAGTGAAATAGAAAATACAGATAGAAAACCATGGAAATTTATTAAATATACATACATAGATCCTTAAAGGAACTCAATTTGGAACCACCATACCGATTATGGTGAAGCCCCTATGTCTATAACCAACTGGCCACCCTCAACTAAACAATCCATTGGCATAACCCGTCTACCCTCTCAGAAAATCAAGGGAGTACAAACCCGTATAATCTGGGATGAAAAAAAAACATCACTCGATCCTCTAAAATATGCTTATGAACCTATAGTGGTAATGTAGTGTTTATGTTGGAGGCCCTCGAAGTGTGACTCATCTTAACTATTACCAATTCACTTTCTTACCACCAACACAGCCACCATTATACGATAAATAATAAATGTATATCTATCATATGTAGGTAACCTACATAAATATATTTATAGATTCACATACCATCATTTAGAGATCTAATTAGGAATTTAAATAATTAATTAATTTAAATCATTTCATAAAAACTTAAAAATTGACCAATGGTCCCTAAAGATTACATATCCTAAAAAAATTTCTGAAAAACAATTCAAAATCCATTTCCAAACAATGTGAAATCCCACTATCACTGTGACTTTTCGAAGAGTGTCGTTCCCTTATTTATGATTTCATTTGAATCCACTTTTAGGATTCACAGAAGATTAAAAACATCATAGTGAAACCAATTATTCATTTAAGGAACCCATGTTTCCAGAAAAACACCATTTTAATGACCAAAGAACAATGATTTCAATGTTCTATCTTCATTTGAGGGAACATCCATGTGTGCACTTCATGCAACCATGTCTGTTATATAATCTAATGAAAAATAATATGATTCTAAGGAATACCACAATCCATTTTTATATTCAACCCACAGAATTTTTTAACAATTTTGAAAGCATAGAAAACTACGTTAAAAACCATGAAATTATTTCCTAAAAAATTTAATACAACAATAAATATATAACATTACAAAATCATAAATGAAAAACTAATTTCATATTCTAACAACACCACTACAATATTAATATTTCAAAAAAAAATTCAAAAAAACCAATTTCATTATATAAGAACAAAAAGAACTTTAGCTATTGCCCAGAGTTCCATGAACTGATGAATAATACAAGAAATTATTTTAAAAAAAATTAGGAAAGTATAACAAAAAGTAATCACCCTAATGATCTAGAAATTACTTTTATAGAGGTGATAATAACATTTAAAAATTAATTTAAAGATTTCAAGCATCAATGGTCTATGTTCAAAAAGGAAAAAAATGAAAAGGCATAACTCAAAGGGGGTCCAGATGTGATAAATCATCAAATAGAGTAAGAACAAGACCTCACAGACAAAACTAACACCCTAAATCAAAAGGAAAATGAACCATGACAAACCCTAGACACTAGGTTTTCGTCATTGGAAGAAAAAACAAAGTAAAACCAAAGAATAGATATATGATAATAGAATGAAGTGTGAAAAGGAAAAAACCCCTAAAATCATACCTTGTAATCGAAGAGTGAGCATCATAGAGGGAAGAGGTGCCAATGGAAAGGGGTTTCGGGACCCCTTGGTGTGCCAAATATGACCAAGGTGGATGGCGGCTTGGTTTATGGTAAAATAGGGGAAGACATAAAAGAGGGTTTCATGATTTTAATGACCTGGAATGATCAAACAGTTTGGATGCACAATTTTCTGAACTGTACACCAATCATGCGGTACCTACTTCTTAAGCAGGGATCGAACACATGGTTTTGGGAACCATGCATAAACCATGTAGTCACTTCTTCCCACTTCCTAAAATTTCCACACTGGTACCTAGGATGACATGTATGATTTCTACTAACCATGAGGTAACCATGTACAGGTTAATCGCCACCCAATGTTTAGAATTACAAAAAAATTGACCAGTTTTCAACCCAAACCTCGTTAAGAAAGATCATATAGAAATAAAAGGATAAAATAAAAGATTATCTAAGTTAAGAGTGTGACATTACCCCACACTACCACTCTACTACATCTTTGTAGGAAGTTTAGTTCTAGACAATAATAAAGTTTTATCTCACCATAGTATTCATGAATCAAATGGTATGTGTCAGTAGATTAGTAATTAAAACTATTATTTCATTAATATGTCTTATTTATTATCATATATATTTATTTCATTAGAAGTTCAAGAAAATATAAATTTCTCTAACAACATTAGCACATTTACATATAGTAGGATACTATTTTTTCAATGTAATGTTTTAACACATTTATTGTATTTCATGAATAATATTTTCATACATTACTTGGTATAATTAGATGGATGTTTTCATCTATGATATCACTATAATTAGTTTCTCCAAATATGTTTGGATCATAAGTGATGAGATTATGTTCATTATATTGTTGAAATATATGTTGTATTAATTTATATGAAATTATATTTGAAGATATGAAATTGTAAATTACTTGAGAATTTCATTTATTTGTAATGCCTTTAAGTAGAAAAATCTAAATTTGATATCTGTAAATGTATTTGATTTAAGGTATATCTAAAATGATACTGATTTTTTTATTAATTTATATGATATGTTAAGAAACATATAATTCTAAATCACGCCTCCCAAATTAATCCAAACATGTTAGAGTTATTTATCATTTTTTATTATTTTTTATGATTCAAAATATATAGTTAGAGAAATATTATAACAATATTTTAACTCCACTCTGGATTTCATTTCATATACCTTATGTAAAATATATCATACCATGTTAAATTACACAATAACTAAAAGGGAATACATTCTATTAGTATTTCATTAAATGAATTTGAACTTTTACATTTAGGGTATAATGATATTTTTTATTGTCACCATTTTACCCTTAATACATTCTTAATAAAAAATTATTCAATACATAAACCATTCACTAATATCTAATAAATTGGATATTCAATTTGGAAATTAATTATAATAAATGAGTGGAAACAAGGGTGGTTAGATATATGAATAGGTTCTTATCAACATGAAATACTAATTTATCCCCTTTCATTCTCATAAATGTCATGTTACTTGATGATAAATCATATTGGGATAAATATATAAATATACATTGAATTTATATTAATAATTATTTAGTAACATCATTCATCTATATATAATATTAAAAAAACAATCTGGCTGTCCTAAACATAATTGTGGATGTAACATTTTGGATCACGCTTTACTATAAAATGCATGTGGAGAACAAGTAATAAGGAATTGGTTTCCCAATAGATTGTTTTGATCAATCCTTTGGTTCAATAAAAATCTTATGTGTGGGGATCAAATTGGATAAAAAATAATTGATTAAATTGTATGAAATTATGGAATATTTATAATAATCTTTTTCAATATACCCATTCTTTTAAAAAAATCCTCATTTTTTTAAAAGATTTATTTTTTAGACATTAAGAAAACCACATAAAACATTTATTTTTAGTGGATAATTGTATGTTTTTGGAATTGACTTTGTATAGTCATTAAAAAATCAATATATATTGGTATATAAATATAAATTTGATTAAAAATGATCTATAAGAACTATTAATTCTATTGATGTTTTATAAATTTTGATATTACTAATCATTTTTTGGTTTGGATTTCATAAGCACTTCATTTGTGACCAATAATATCTTTTACACAACCATATAATATAGAAACATTTATTTCATTATGATTTCAAACAATAATTTACCTTATACTATCACCCCAAATCAATAGTCAATCCATGTTTTTGAATAAAGAGGTCAAACTAATCAATTAAAAAAATTAATCCCCGACAACAAATATGAGATTCATATAATTTTAGATTCTTAGTATAATGACCATACATATTTCAAATCATCGATCATAATGACTAAATTTTGGATATTTTTTAAGAATATTTCAAATCTATATATTGAGATAGATAACTTAGTATAATATAATATAAAGAAATGGAATTATACCATTTAAAGTTTAGGTACTAAAAAATATTATTAATTTTTTATTTTGAGAAAATAATTAATGATTCTTAATAAAACTATTTGAATTCAAAATTGGTTGATCCTCACTCATCTAGATTCCTCTCATGATCTTTTTTTTACATCCCAATTCACTCATATGTATTATTGGATCTCCTCCACAACACTTATCACATTCCTCCTGTCATCATCTTATTGTCTATTCTTCATTGCTTTTTCCTATTCATCTTGGATGATCATGTTTTGTTATTCCATCTATGTTTTATTCCCTAACCCATATTTTTGTTAATCTATTAGGTAAAAAAATTGTTACTTAATTAATTACTCACTACTTCCATTTGTAACTGACACACCATGAAAGGCCGTAATTTTTTTCTTACAAGATGATATTCATTGCGGTTTGGGACATGTTGCGTGTTCTATCCCAATTTTCTCTTGATGGATTTTAAAACATCATCAATGTTATTGTCTCATCTTATAATCATCCACCTATTATTTCTTAGTAGGACACAATTCATGAGAGCTATTTTTTTAGAATAATGGTCCTCAATAAGGTCTAAGACCTTGGTAGAGGGCATATATTCATGTTTTGTGTTATAGATTGATTATATTTGTTGTTCATTTATTTCTAAATAAATTCATTATTAGTTTTTTCTTTTATTAAAGTGTAAATTATATTATTATTCGGTCTTTTTAGGTAGTTGTATGTCATTGTTGGGACCCTAATATGATTCAAATACAACATTGATTTCTAAATATATCAATATAAAAATATTTTATTAAGTGGTTCTCAAGGAGGCTTTGGGACGTGTTAGTAAGGTAATTGATGAATTTCCAAGATTTTTGACCTACAGTTGGGTTTCCAAAGGAAATATTTATTGCAGTTCTTATTGTACAAGGTATTCTGGTAATGTGTGTTTTATGGTTTCACATCCTCAATGCTGTTGAAATTTTTCTAGCTCATTTTTTAATTTTATATAGTTATTGGTTGATTGAAATTTGAATATGTTATATAAATTTTATAATATTCATAAATACATCCAATGTATGAATCTTAATTTCTAGTGGTATTAAAATTTAAAATATATTATATGTATTTTATAATATTTACATTATTTTATGACAAGTCATTACAAATTGTACATCAATTTCAAGGTTATATTTAATAATAAGAAAGATATTTTCCTCCCTAATATGATTCAACAACAATTTCTTTAATAATAACTTTATAAATAAATGACACTTTTTGTGTTAAATAGGTTTTTATTAAAAAATGATACTTTCATATATTTTTAATTTGTAGTTAATTATTCTCTTTCACGAAGATCTTATGGATCCCCCAAAATAGTGTAACTAACACTAACAATCCAAATATCTATAAAAACCTACCATATTACATCCACCTTGATCATATTTTATTCTATTATTATTACATTGGAAATGAAAAACAAATTATGGTTTTGTAAGAAAACTAATCTATGTGAAATTGGAAATCTAAAAACAGGTTTCAAAAATAACCTCCCACAATTTTATTAAGTGAATAACCTGGAAAATAAATGTATATTTTTATCCAATGGAGAAAAAAACATCGATTTTGGTGATGATAATGGTACATTTTATAATAATTTATATTCTCTAAATCCTTATCCTTGTATGGATAGAATGGATAAATGTATAGATCAGTTCAAGATTTCATTTCCTCTCTATAGTGGGATAACTATTGATAGGTCAATATGAGATATCCATGTAATTTGAATGGGAAAATTTTTTCACCAAAAATATAATGTTGTATTGTATTATAGGTTTTAAATTTTTATATAGTTTCAACTTAATATATATACAAATGATAAATTTTTTATGAATGTTAAATAAAATACAATCATGTTTTAAATTTGTCAACACAAAACATTTGAGTGAGGAACTTGTGTTTTTCTAATTGGGAAATATAAGATCTCATTAAATTATCAAAAATATTATTTCCCAATGTACCTTTAAATCACACAAATAATATATAGAGTTTGTGACTTGGGTAAATTATAGGTATTATAGGTTTGAGGTCAATGTAATTTGGTTAATCAGGCTAGTGATTCACTAATATTCCCTTTAAACCCTAAATATAGACTTACTCCAAACATACATAACATATATTTCTAAAGAACCAATAAATATGTGTAATTTACAAGAAACGATCCCCACCCCAACCACTCTTAAACTCAAAATTATTTTAAAATTTTCATAGGTTTAATTCATCTTTAATTTTTTATCTATTTTAAATTGAACTATTATAAACAAGACTCAATTTTGATTTTTATTTTTTAAAATATTTTAAATTCTAAATTCTCATCCTACAAACCACATTAATCGATGAATTATTTCCTCATATATAATATATCTTATCATTTAAAAGCATATTAATTTGTTATTTGAAAGATAGATATTCATTAACCCATATAATTCTTGGTTTGAGACCTATATTACACAATAATGTTATTGTCCACATTTTTTTGAAATAAAAAATTATATAGGATAGATATGGGTAGAGATAAACGTTTATTTTTAGTACAATTGTTACTCAAAATATTATTTTTAAAATATTTTTTATATGTGTGGAAAATATAAAATCATGATTAATTCGGTTATGAGTCAGTCGAAGAACTCCATGAATATTTTTTGGATCATATAGTCTATGTATTAAGTTATAATACTTTTTTCATGTTGTATTATGTTTGTTATTTAATAATTACACTTCTTTTTTAGTATTAAACAATTATATCATTTTAGATACATGGGTTATTGTTTTGTAAATTATAGTATTTCCAATATTTAAAGGAAAAACTCCAAAACAATAATTTACAGAATCTATATTCTAGTCACCATACTCCTATAATTATTATACTACAGCTGAGACTATTTAGTGCCTATGGAATGTATGATAATGGTAATATCTATTAAGATCATTAAAAATAAATTTATACATATAAATATATAATATATATTGAAAATTATATTTACTAAATTAGGGTACTTTATTAGTGATCACGTAGGTTAACATAATAAGAGAATACAATTTTTCCACATTGGTAAGTTGAATGGAAACTCAATAAATATAACCTAATTTATATATAATAAAATACATTTTTGATGGATAAAAATTGATGAATATTTTGAAAAAATAAACAATATGAAAAAGTATATATAACTTTTTCTAGCTTGATTATGATGAAAAATAATTATTCTTATATAAATTCCAACAATTGAAGGAGGAAATGTTTTTCATATTTCATAACGTCAATAAGAATAATTGTCTTAATATTCATTATTTTAAAAGAATTATAGAATATGATTGTCCCTTATAGATCTAGGATATTAAATAACCAAAATGAATTGATGTCAAAATGGTGAATTATAATTGAAATCAATTTTGATTTTCTAATAAAGTGTTTATTTTCAGGTTTTTGGTTCAATAATTGTAAAGAACATCATACAATCAAATGGAATGATATTTCCATAACACACACATTAGATTATTTATATGAATAATTTTGAGATAATATCTTTCATCCACATATAATATTTATTAATGTTTCATTTTTATGAAATAAATTTCTTTGATTCAGAGAATACACATTTTATCTAACAAGATATGAGATGGAATAAATATTTTTTGGGGACATGATAACCAATTTCTTGCGATATAGAATATATAAAATCAGGATAATTTTTTTAGGTATTCATAGACCCTCATTTTTATCATTATTTGGTTGGGTTTTTTCTTGGACCATTTCTATTGGAAAGATTAAATTTTGGGAAATTTATAGGTTATGCATGGCTGGGACATGGTATTCCCAATCCAAGAACCAACCCAGTGAAAAACGTGAAGCCCTGGGTAGAGGAAGTATTAAAGGTTTGTAAAAAAATTGAAAAATTATGTTCCCACCTACAGGATTCCATTCACTATAATAGAGGGGTAAATGGTTAAGGTGGGTGGTTTTTCTAACCATGCAACCTTGTCAAGCTAGCATTACAGATGATAACATTTTATTCCAAATTTTATTTAGAAAAATTTCAATCCCCGACATGAAAATTTGGTCTATACTAACTGAAGGTATCTTGAATTATTGGGTCTTGAGGATTCCACAAACCCTTTTTCCCGTAAAAATTATTCTTATGTGGATCAATGTGCGGTAGATACTATTCTATCCATCTCTAGTATGTAATTCTCCTCCAGTTATTTCTATCATGCTCTCCATTTTCATCCTCTATAGGGTTTATTATATCATAATGTGTTTGATGAATCTAAAATCTGTTTGTTTGGATCCAGAATCTTGGTTGTATTTATATATCTTCATTATCCTCATTCTTCATTGCAAAAACTCTTTTTTCGGTGTTGAAATGTGATTCTGTGATTAATGGTAGGTGGTTCCCTTGAGATTTTCTATTCATAAAACCTTGATTTTCTTGGATATTATAAATTTATTTCAATTGATTTGTGTAAAAGTTATTTTATTCAAAAATTAATTTGAAATTGATATAGTTTGGATTTTTTTGAAAACCCCTTAATTATAATAGCGCTAAAATATGGGGGTGTATACTTTAAATTGATATAATTTTTTATTATATTTGATACTTTTTTGAAAAAATTTGATAACAATGTGTTGATAAAAACCAAAAAATTATTTTATTTTGAAATTTCATGAAATTATTAAAAATTATTGTTTTTGGGTTTTGAATTTGATTTGGAATATTGAAATTACAAACTGGGGAGTTGAATTGTAAAGGATGGAAGTGAATCTGAAATGAAATGATTTTCCATTTATAGAATTATTGATTGGTCACAAATGAGACTGAGTAGTTAGTGGGTTATTTGGGACAAGAATATTGAATAGTAATTATCTATAAACATATTGATGATGAAAACTATAAAAAATCTAGTTTTTTTGGATTTTATCTCCGATGGGATATTGATGAATCAGATTCAGCTTGATCTCGAGGGATGTGTGTAGACATTTCTATGATCATTGATATGAGATATGAGTATCCAATAACTAGTAGCTATCATACCATAGGGTAGATGATCATGGTTCTTATTGTGACTATTTATATATATATATATCTTCATTTTATTTTTAAACTATTTAACTCATTCCAAGTGATTTATATAAATAGTTTTATATAAAAATTTTATTTAGGGCAGGTTTGAAATATTTTCCCTCATTCTAAAATAAGATATTGTTTTTTTTTGAAATATAAAAAATTCATTTACTGGACATTTTATGTAAATTTATTACATGACTTGGTTTATTATTATGGAATATTATTTGTGAAAACTTGGTGATACCCTACTGGTATTTTTAGCACACACCCTACCATTTCCTTCTTGAATTTTTATATTTCATTTTACTATATTTAAGAAAAGTGAATATGCCTTTGAGATGTGGTAGATATTCTTGTTCATTTGTCTTGGAGTGAAGTGAATCTTGGGTTGTTTTCATGTTATAATCTATCTAATTTGATGATATTATGTTTTTGGTTTTTTAAACCTATTTGTTTTAGAGTACTTTTTCACTGAGGTATTTTGCGTATAATGATATGTATATATAGTTATCAATAGATTTGGGGAAATTTTGTTCCCAATTGTATATTTTTTGATTCAGGTGATAGTCTCCAAACCATGGAAATTAGAATTACCCTCTAGGTATTATCGGTGTTGTCTTAGGTGTCATGGTACCAAATTATCTAGGATAATTTTGACAATGTGGTATTCAAGGTGTAGGTTGTACATATTTCTTTGATGTCACTATGTATTTTGGAATGTCTTATCTAAACATAGGAGGGAGTTGTGAATGGGTTCATGACCATGTATCCTTATAGGGATAATTATGTTATCATGGGTGGTTTTGGAAATGATTCATGAGGAATAGATCTAGACTATTATTCACATTAGATTTTGATAGGTGTAAATACAAATCATGTTTTCCTATCTAATGGGATTAATTCCCCTTTCTCTCTTCTTTGTGTGATGATATGAGTAATCATATTATGTCTTTAATGTTTTTATAAATGTTGTGTTGAAAGATTCCTCTAATAATATGTGTGAATAATATCAAATAGTATGTTTATAATGAACAATAATGATAAAATTCTCATGTGTACTAGAATATCATGTTTGATTTCTACGCTCTGTGACAGGCACCTACACCCATTTTGGCATAGGCTCTAGTTGTGTAACTTCATAAGAATGAATTTCATAATCCTTCACAAGAGTTCCTTTATCAAAAACTAACTATTTTGTATGGATCTAATAATCCTCACCAGGCTGAGGAATTTTTGAGATATATATAGACTTTATATGTTTCGTGGAAACTCGTGTTGCTATTAAGGTAATGTGTGAAACATTTATGTTTGAGGTGACTAGTAGATGATGGTGGGATTCAATGGTTATAATAAAGAATATATATGGTTTAAATTATAAGGGCTTACATGTAATTTTTACAGAACATTTATATCAAGATTCTATGGTGTAGGAAAAGGCTATGGATGTTTTCAAACACAATAAGGCTAAAAGGACTATGATAAAATATGTCAATTTCTTTTCCGAGCATGTGAAGTTTTGAAATTATATTGTATCGAATGAGAAGATATTGGCTATAAGGTTTGAGATAAGACATTAATATAATTTTATTTATTAGTTTTTCATTCTTATGATCTCTTCTTACATTGATGTGTTGGGTAGGGATTTAATGGTGGAACTTGATTTGTCTAGTTATTCAGGGTTGAAAAGAGTTATTTTTTCTCCCAGGGGTAGTTCTATAAGATTCCATAAAGGTAAGAGAATAAATAATGATTCTCATTGTTATTATTTATATAAAGGTCCTTCTAGACCTCCTACATTACTTGGAAGAGGCTATTTTACTTTCTTAGAGTGTGAAAATCATGGTCATTTAAAATGGGTTTTCAATTAGGCACACAATATATGAGGATCCGGTGGGATCTCATGTCACATATAGAACATTTCCAATATCTTTTCTACTCTACATAGTTGAATTATATCATAATAATAAAACGTTAAATAAGTTCAATCATATACTTCATGATATAACTTTTTACCTCTAAATTAATTAGGAATGAAGCTTCTTAACATAGTAAAAGAGTGTCCAATGGAAGGAGTTACAGGTCTCGTGATAATGAGAGGAACCAACACAATTGATTCATATCTAGTGACTTTTTTTATACTAATTAATTCCATTAATTTATATCTACTCGTATTGTGAACCAGGTAATTTTTCCCTTAGATATTTTTTCGATGAGATATATTTTACTACAACCCCAGAATGAATATAAAAAATGGTCCAGATAGTCCTACTTTTGTTTTTTCTTTATCATAGACTGAGCTTAACATGAATTTTATGGTTCTCAACATGAAACTTATTGATTTAATTTTTAGGATGCATTTGATTGTTTATAATAAAGAATTAATTTACAACTATCCTTGATGGGTCTCCTTTACTATACATGATTTGGTGTTTCATGTCATTCAGAATAAATTACACCCGAGGTTGAGTAGTGCCATACCTTCAAATATAGAGTGGGAAAATTTAATCTTTGTGTTCACTTAATATTCAGAGAAATATTCTTTGAGATATTTTATTCCTCCTGTTTTTGTTCAGTTTCCCAATGTGTTTTTTATTTCATTAGTTATCCATCAATAAAAGAGGATGACATATTGATTTATTTAGTGCCTAGTAATCAACCTGCATATATTCTTTCTTACCATATAGAACTAGATCAACTTAAATATTTGGAGATTCAGTCTGATGATATTATAGAGAAAGTAATAATATTCCTGATTATGTGACCTTGGGTGCAACCATTTCTCTATTCAATGAAATATAGTAGAAAACTTCAACTATTTATTCATTATTATAAATTACATATGTTATAGTAATGAATTAATATCTATTTTAATGGATTAACAATCCGTTTGTACAACTCAAATGTTTTAAGTTGTTCTCAATGATTGATCCTTGATTTGGTTTTTACCAATTCATAATTAAATAATCTTATATTTAGAAAACCACTTTATGGAGATGTTATTTATATTATGAGTATTTTTCATTCTATTTCCTCTAACCAATTCTCAAATAGACATTATGTATTTGACTAAAAAGATATTTGATGAGTATATTTACATGTTTTTTGTGGAATTTTTGGATGAAATTTTGGTTTACTATATATTCTTTGAGGATTTGTTTCTTTATCTGAGAGCAGTATAAGAATTTCTAATAATTCACCATATTTAAGCCATGTTATCCGAATGTGATTTATAGATTCCGGAAGTGAAGTCAATAGAAAATGTTTCCTCAAAACGTGAAATTTATGTTAATCCAAGGAAATTATTTTTTTTGACATGGTAGACAACACATATTTTTCTTTAGATTTTATGATACTTGGGTTAAGATGGGTATTATCATCAGTTTGTAAAGGCTTTATCAAATTTAGATTCTCAAATGACTGATATCACTAGGAATAGATTGATGTTATCTTTGTATGATTATTGTTGAAGTTATTTTTTTGAGATAATATGTGTTTTGACATATATAATGATGTGGACTCTTATTCATATTGGACAAGTCCATGTTGTCTACTATGACACATCATGATCGGGTTTGGGTTCTGTTCTTTTGCAGGGTGATCACATGGTAGTATATAGATCTCGACAGCATAGGCCAGAAAAGAAGTATTATCTGACCCATGACCTTGAATGTGATGCTATGATGAATGCACTTAAGAGTTGCTGAAATTACTATTTTGGAGAAAGGTTTACTATGTATTCTGACCATAAGATCTTGAGTTATATCTTATCTTTGAAATATTTGAAAATACTCAAGAGGATTTGGGTGGATTACCTACACCCATTAGATTTCAACATCACTTATATCCCAGATAAATGGAATGTTATTTTGAATTCATTAAGTAGGAAAATTACAACCTAGGACATGCAAAATAATATAAAGAGTGGAACAAGATTGATATTTTTGAAATTTTTTATATTGTAGTTGAGGAAATATAGGCCAATGATTTCTCATCTAGTTTTCATTTGACCTCCTCTCTTCTCGAGATGATTCTTTATGAACAGTATCCTGATGATGGGTTCTATAGCATGAAAGACATCCTTTATAATGCAGATACCATTAGTGAGAGGTCATTCTCCACAGTTGTTATTCTATGCTTTCATAATCATTTTTTGGGTCATTATATGTGAGAAAATATATTATTAGGGATTTTCTATATTCCTATTGTGATGTACTACAAGGAACCACACATATTTTTAATGACATGTGTAAAAGATTTTGTTATCCATGCATGATACAAGACATCACTATCATTTTTTGACATTGTTATACATTCCAATCAGTTAATACCAAGTAATAGAGATATTTTCATTGGGTTTCTGCATAACTAGGAGAATAATAATTCAATATGGATTTTGATTGAGTGTTTGAAAAAATATTCTTAATTTATACCCATTCATAAAACACAAAAATTTGAGGTGTTGGGAAATCTCTATATGAGTTAGATTATTTATTTCATAGAGTTCCTTCTTCAATAGTATTTGATAGATATTCTAATTTTACATCTAAATTTAGGAGGAAATAGAATATTATATACATTTAAGTACGTCATACCATCCATATAAGGACGACCACAAGGATAGTGCTATAGATACTCATAAGGATATGATTTGTGTATGTTTCTTCTACATTGTTAGATATTGGGATGACCATATAGGACTGGTTTAGTTTTCCTATAATAATAGTCTCCTATCCAGGATCAGAATGGATCCTTTTGAGGCCTTTTATGGTTGGCCTTGTAAATATCCAATGTGTTAGTCGTCGACCGAGGAATGTTTCTTAGTTCAAGAGATGAAAGAATGATTTAGTTGATTTATCTAACGATTTAGATAGAACGAAACCTCTATATGTCTTATATTGAACAACTCTATAGGTCATTAGTGTTTCTATTAGGTGGTCTGGTGTTCATGAATGTCTCAACATGTAAGGGTCATTTCCATCTTGGGAGGAAAGGGATAACAAATATTCATTTTTTAGAAATTTTGAGGTTGTTGAGAAGGTTGAGAAATTTTCTTACAATTTATAAATTCTTGCATAGTTGATGTTGATAAAAATTTGTTCTATGTGTCATAGATATGGAAATATATTTCTCATCCATATCATGTTTTGATTTGGATTTAAATTAATGTTGAGACTAATTAAAATTTTACTGATCAATCAGTTGGAATACTTGATTATGAGACCATGTAACATCATGAAAGGAAGATAAATTTGTTCTATGTTCAATTCTAGTAAAGATCTGATATGCATGAGCCATGGGAGAGAAAACCTCTGTTGAAAAAGAAGTGGTCTCGTATTTTTAAATGGAAAATTCATGGTAAGAATTTTGTGGACCAAAAGTTTCTATGGAGGGTAGGTTGTAACATCGTTCTACTGGTTTTCATGTGTTCTGGTACCATCAATTTTTAGTCATTATTGGAGTTTTTCACTTGTAATTTCAGGTGGGAATTTGATATTTTTTGTAAAATTCTCGGTAGAGAATGTTTGGACCACTATTTTCCCAAACCATGCACACACCCATTTCAAGACTTTTAATAAAGGGTAGTAGGGTTTTTATGTTCAGTGCATGGTTTTGAAAAACATTTTCAAACCCAGTAGAAAATGTTCACCAAAGTTGAGGGACTCATGGTTAGGGCACCCCATATTTAATTTTTTACAACAAATCCAAGCTAACCACCCAGATGATAATGATTTTATTGTTAAAATTAATTAAAGAATTTATAAACCCATATATCTACAACCACTCCACCGTAAATAATGTTTTCCGTAATTCCTATGTCTTTGAGGCTCATAATAATACTTTTTGTCCCATACAAACCCATTCAAAAGATGATTGAAACATGGAGTGTGTTTTTTGATCCCTCTATGGTAAAGGATTATCCTCCAGTTATTTATCCTTTGATCTCTATTTCCTTCCACTTTAGTATTTTTAGATCATCATGAGTTCGGGGGACTTAATATGTTTTTATTTTTTTCATGATTATAGGTTCTATTTTTAGATCTATTTTGTCATTATTTTTTCTTAAGAAACACCATAATGAGTGTTGAGATTTGATACCATTTTTAAAGGTAGGTGCTTTCACTGAGATTTACCCTTTCACAAAACATTGATTCTCTTTATAATTTTAAATTTATTTCAATTGATTTTTGAAAACCTTATTTTATGTAAATTTTAATTTTATTTTGATATGTTATAAACATTTTGTAAATAAACCCACATCTAGTGGAATTGTAATATTAGGGTGTATTTTGAAATTGATGGAATTAATGATTTTATTTGATTATTATTTATGAAAACGGATTAAATTAAATGGATGCAAACTTGTGATTTTTTATATTTTTAAAATCCATGAAAGGATGAAAACCCATTGTTTTTTATAGAAATTTATTTGTAACATAAAAATAATAAATTGGAAATTGAATTATAAATGATGATTGTAAATTCAAAATCAAATTATTTTTACTTTTTTAACCAATTACATGAGAGCATGATATCTTGGATAGTTGGGGAGTTATATAGGAAAATAATTCTTTGAGGGTAAGTCCAAAGAAAATGATTGATGATGAAAACACTAAAAAACATAGTTTGTAGGATCATAACCCAAACAGCATATTTATGAGGTATATTTTCCCTAATCATAAGGGACGTGAGTACACATTTCCATGATCATTTATATGAGAGTCTTAGTGGTACATTAACCAGGATTTATTGTATCATAGGCTAGATGACCATGGGGATTATTCTAACTATTTATATATATTCCTTTTATTTTGAAAGTAATTTTCTCTTGATAATTTATTTATATATATGAATTATGTAAAATGTTTATTTAATCCTAGTCAAAAATGGATTCAAACATTTTGAAATGAAATCATGTTTTCTTTTTAATTTTTAAATGTACTTCCATATTTTTAAATATATGGAAGGTATGATTTCATTTATTTTTATTGAATCTTATTATTGAATACATGGTGATACCCTATTATCATTTCTACCTCACACCCTACCTTTCACTTTAAGTGATTATAGATTTTCTTCAGCCAGGTCCAAGTAAAGGTAAAAATCCTTGGTGAGGAGGTTGGTGTTCTAGATCAGTTTACATGGAGTAAAGTGACTCTTGGCGTGTTTTCCATGTCAGATCTTGATTATATTGATGATTTTATGTTGTTTATTTTTACACATATAGGTTTCTAGTAGTTTCTCCATGATGATGTTTGAATAATATTGATATCTAACCATTTTCAACTACTGTTTTCTAGAAATTTTGTTCCCTCCTTGATACTATATGATTTCAAGAGTTAGTCTATTAGCTGTGGGGATGGGGAACACCATTTGGTCCATGTCAGTTTAGTCTCAACTATTAGATTAAATGGGTATTAGGGATGATTCTTTATCTAAAACATGTTTTATTATAAAAAAATTTCAACATAAAAAGGGAATTTGTTTTTTTATTTATATATATTTCTATATTTGTCTAGTGAAATACCACCTGATGCAAAACATTGTTTTTTACACCACATTCAAGTTTATAACAAAGTCCCATATTTTCAGTTTAGTCATGGTTCTTATATTGAATAGGGAAATTATGAATCTCCATTAGGATATGATAAAATTAAATATATTTCATTCCATGTAATAATTGAACAAAAAATGGAATGGTATATATCATGGATTTAAGAAAAGTCTATACAGACTACAATGAAGAAGGAGTTTATAATAGATGTGGTAAACTTATTCTTGAGTTGAAATAAACATAAAGTGGTCAAAAATATTAAATTGTGTTTGATAATGATGATATAATCATGGGGATAAAATAGAAGTATAATTTTAATGATTATCAAAGGTATTTATCTACGGTTTTCATATTTATCCTTACCATCTGCACAAATTCATGGTTGATGCACTAATTATTTTTTAGTTATTATTATGAATATGGAATATTTATCATGTTGATATGTGATGAAACAAGGGATAATTTTCCTAATCCTTAAAATTATCATCAAGAAAGAATATTATCTTGGTTGTAGGAGAATAAAGAAGGTGAAGACTCCATTTATTTATACAAAATCTATATATATTGTTTTTAGAAACATGTTTATTTGATATATGTTTATTGTCAAAACATATATCCAACAGGTATATAAAAGTAGTGTAATTTTTAGCCACAAATATAAAATAATCTAATTCTGAATTCTGTAATGAAATAAAATGATAATATTTAAATAAAATATTGTATAATAAAAATATATTTTCTATGTGTTATATAATATTATTACTAAATATTTATTTTATGTTTTTTCAAAATTCATCAAATTTTTTTAATACCCATGTATTGAAAAGTTGAAAATTTTCATCGGATGTATAGTTAATTAAAATACAATTGGGTTAAAAATATTTAATGTTAAAAATTATTATTTATCAATGAACTAATTTTTACGGTATTTTCATGTTTTTATAATATTAAAATATATCGATTTCATTAAAATTATGAATATAATGTTATTTTTCAATTCATTTTAAATATAATATCAAAAATATAAATTAATAATTGATACAATATATTATTATCAGTACTTAATGTTTATAAATTTTTTATTCTATGAAAATAGTATATTTCTATATAATTGTTACTATTCTAAATAAAATATATGTTTATCATATTTTTAAAATTAATTTGATTAAATTGTGTTGAAATTTGTAAATGTAATGTCAAATTAAGGTAATTTGATAAATTTTATTTTAGGGTATAATAATATGATACCGATACAAAACTTATGTTGCCTCAGTATGAGTAAAATGAGGAAAAATATATTAAACTGAGTTGTAATAAATTTCAAATTTTATAATATATGTACAAATAGTGTGCATTAAGGGATTAATAACACATATCCCATGTTTTCAACATTCTACCCTCATTCCTTTTAAATAGAAAACCTTATAAATTAATGAATAAATATTTGTTGAAATGTCACTATAAACTCACATATAAATGATCCCCTACCCTACTACTGTCTAAATGATCAAATAAGTCATTTACATCTTTAATAAAACCCATTTTCCACTCAAAAACCACTTATTAGGCGTTTATTGACTCTTAATTCCTTAAAAGAGTACAAAATCCTTCAATCTTATGGAACACCTTTGGGGTGGTGAATAATTCATCAAAGTTAGCACTTAGTTATTGTTAATCCTTTCCAATTACCTCCACATATATAATATTTATATATAACATTATAAAATTTTATTATTTTATATTAATATTATCGTTCTTCTTTGGAAATGAAATTTCAATTATGTACATCTATATTATTCTGTATTCAACAGTATAAAATTCTACTATTTATGTCAGTTCAACCACATACATGAATGATGTTATATAATCTTCTCTATTTCAAAAATAATTAAGTATCATGAAATGAAGACTAATATACATTATATTAATGAGTAATTTTAATTATGAATGTTTCTAAATAAGGATAAAAAAACGATGACTCGTTAATATTTTGTAAATAATTTTTATCCTTAAATTACATGAAAATCATCATATTGGATCACATTACTGAGAAATACACTAATACATTGCATGAAATGAATATGGGATTAAATAAAAAAATTAAAAAAAGTTATCCCCTTCCTTTCATAATCAATTAAAACAATCTTGGTAACAAAATATGTGGATAAACATCTTCATTATGAAGCATGTATGAAATGATCTATATTAATAACCTCTAATAATGAAATAACTATAGATAATTAATATATGTTTAATTTATTTTTATACTTTAAATGTTTGAAAGTAAATATATAAAAATAAGGTTCTTAAATAATTGATTAATTTTATTATTTTTACTATTTTGTTCGTTCATAGAAGTGGGGGGTAAAGTTAAGGACTTCTTTACTAATCTCATTTTGAAATCATGATTTTTTATCCCTAAAAATCCATATATGATAATTATATATTATTATTTAAATAACCTATTATATTTATTATAATATATTTATCCATTTGTTTCACATTTATTGTTACCATTTTTTATCCATTTCAATCAAAACTCAACTGAAATTATTTTTGTAAGTGGTGATAACCTCATCTTTTCTTTTTAACCAGAAATATTTCCCCTACAACTTTATGTTAATTTTTTTGTTTTTTTATATTATTATCTCTTAATAAATGTTTTAAAAATACTGTTATCATTTAATATTTATTTTTTTTAAATTGAACATCCATTAAAAAAAATTTGTACAGTATTTTTCTTCCAACAATTCCTTTCTTTAAGAAGGTGTAAAAATACTCATATTTTTTAACACAATTTTAATGAATTACTTTTCAAAAATTTATAAAAAAATAAAAATTATTCTATTTCAATATTTCATGTTTTCCCAAATTAATTTCATTTCAAATTTTTCTATGAATGTGATTCTTCTTTGTAAATGTTATTCAAACCATAAACAGTTATTTCATAAATTTCTTCAAGGTATTTTTATTGTACTTTTATAAAGATGTTTTTGTCCATGTCAACATAATTTAATGATTAACTATATTCATCAGTGATCTTCCGAAATTATTCCAATAACAATGTTTATTTTAATGTAATATGATCATTTTTTGTGTTATTTTTCATGAAATTTAATTCTTTCCATGGGCTAATTAGTATATAATGGAATTTTGAATCGTTTCTTGTTTTTATGGAAAACATACATATTTTTTGAAGTATTTTATTTATGGTTCCATAAATATATAGGAATAAAATTCATTTGGTGATGTAACATGTCTCATAAAATGACATATGAGGAACTGGAGGGTAAGAACAAACCATTATCAAGTAATTTTTAATATGCTTATTGGAGTGGGGAGTGAAACCATTCACTTATATTAATCAAAACACTTTGTGATTATTGTTTAGAAGGTGATACTAAACATGGGAACATTCTTTTCATGTTATATTACGGCTTAATTATTATTAATTTGTTTTTATTTCAGGGATCAAGAGTATTAAATCCTTTTTCAACATTCATAAATCTCATTTCTAAATTTATAAAAAAAAGAATTATTCACTAATTCATCACATATAATCAATGATTTATCAAGAAATATTACCTCATGTTATTACCATATACCTTTATTATGTTATTATACCAACATTTATTTCATTTCCGGACATCTGAACATTTATTATAATCTCTTATAGTTACCCACATTGAACATCTATGATTTCCATTTCATGTGATTCCATTTCCCAAGTAAATATGATAATTATTATATTTTTTGTTTCTGAAATGTAAAATTATGAGAAAAAAATATTTTAGAGAGTTTTTTAAAATATTAAAAAAAATATTTTATGAATTTAGTTACAAAATACACTTATCATATATGTTTTTGGGTGTTATTTATTATGTTAAACAATGAATAACAATTTAAATGATGTAATGTGTAGGTATGTTTTGTTTGGGTCTAAATAGTGGGCATTAATTCCTTTTTTAATGAATATTATTTTAGTATTAGATTTTGTAATTTAGGTATATGGATCTATAGTTCATATCTAATAATGGTTTATTTATTTTTTGGGGATTATGAAATTTTTTATAAGATTATATAACCTAATTTATCTAATGAAGAACCATTATATTTATTAAATGAACCAAAAATTTCATATTTTTAATAAAAGGCGTCAATATTTATGATATAATAAGATTAGTTTTAATTATTATAAGATTTTGTGCCCAAATTTACATATATAAATACTCATTTTAAATATATTTTTTGTTGAGTTACTCAATATAGATTTATAAAATTAAATTGGAGAAAGGTATTCTCAAAAGAAACAACATTTTAATTATGCCTAGTTCTATAAATTCCATTATGTCTTAAAATTTCTGACACTATTAATTAATTTTCCTAATGGTGAGATATTGAGTTATTAATGAAAAATCCTAATACTAAAATGATCTCAACCGAAGACTGGAAATATCCAACAATAATATTTTATGGTAATTTGATTGCTAAAAATCTTATTATTATCCCATTAAGGGAATTTCAGGTGATTTTTTGAATAAATTACCTACCTCTACGCAGAAACCATATTAATTATCATGATTAAGAATTCACATTTTATATCCCTTATCAACTATGGATCATCAATCAGTGAAAATATGACCATGTATTCTCTATATAAATAATAAAATTATATTTTTCTTATTATACAATGATGTTGGGGTATTAAGATCAAATATTTTGTGGGAAATTTGATATTTTACAAACTCCTATTATGTTCGTACAAGTTAATTTATTTCTATAATACATTCACGGTATTCCTTTAATTTATGAGGTTCATTTTCAATAAAATTCATACATGGTCCTTTTCTTACATTAATACTCTTTATATAATGTCCCAAATTTAATGGGATTAATTAAATATGAAAATTTAGGATAATATTTAAAAGGTTTTTATACACCAATGTGCATCACCCTGGAGTTCCCAAGTCCACCTTTTTATAGGTATGATGGGTAATTATATGTATATATTAACTATCATGAAATAAAAAACATTATAAAAAATAGGTATCATATATTCCATATTGATGAATTTTTCAATGAAATATATTCAGATCAGTACTAATAAAATATGTGCATTTGATCTATATATCTTTCATTAAGGATCAAAAAGAAAAATATATCAAATATATAATTTCATAAAAGATGTTGGAACTCTGAAAAAATAGTGATTCCACTAGGAAACAAGATTTCCCATGTTCTCTATTATTATCTTAATGAATGAGTCTTCAAGTATTACCTTAATCATTATTTTATTTACTGATTCTATTCTCAAATATTCCAATAGTATGATTATAATTTTAGTATTGTGTTGAAAACACTGAGGGAGGGGAAAGTATATTAAAAATTTAGAAAGTGTGGATATTTAAAATATAATGTATAATTATTATCCAATGTAATCCAATGTGATTAAATATATTTTGAACCTTCGAAGATATAGTTGATTTTAACATTTCCTAGAAAATCCACATTAATTGTGATATATAGTTCTCTGGATGGAATTGATACAATCGATGCATCATGAAGAATTTCTCATGACTATCATATTTCACTTAAGCTTCAATTATATAATGTACACATTTTATATTTCATGAAAATATGATAAAATTCACATATTAATATTTCAGGAACAAATATTCTAGTTTTATAAGATGAATAACAATTTTAAACACAAAACATCAAAATAGTCCTAGAATGAATTTTTGATGTTTTCCCTTCAAAATAATCTTTTATAGATAATTAAAAATATTTTATTTTGTTAATCAGTATTTTAGATATTATAATATATTATAATTGGTATAATTAACCATATATTTATTAACATCTTGATTAAAATAAAGAAAATCGCAATCAGAGGTAAAAATGGTATTTATTAAGAAAACTATTTTTTGTGCATAATTTTCTTAATTAATTAAAATTATCTCTAATAATGAATAATTTAATTGATAATTACTACTTATAAGTCTCAAGACATGAATTTTAATTCATGTAATGATTATTACTAGTAATAGAGTTAATGTATGTTCTTCTTATTTATGAGAAATACATTATTTATGAAAAATCATTTTTATTACATTTTCAAGTTAATTTTAAATTGAATTTCATACAATTAATGTAATTAAATATGATAAAATGATTTCATTATTTGTAATACTCATGTAAAAATTTAACAATGATGTCACTTTATGTTTTTTCATTATGACCAGTAAAATGGTTAAAATTGGTTACCAAGATTACAGTTATAATAGTTTTTTTCAAGGTTTAATCTAAAATGAAAATTGAAAAAGCCACCTAACAACATGTATACATTTTATTGGTTGAATTTATGTTGACCCTATGTTATCTCAGCATATAAATTGACTCAATTGGGATCCATTTTTCAAACAAGTTAACTTAATAATATTTCCAAACTATGAAAAAATACAAGTGTTCAACCTACCTCATTTATAAAAGGTAACCTTATTTAATCCCTTATTAACACCTCAAGAGACAGTTAGCTCAATAAAACCATAAAATAAAAATCTCAAAAAAATCCATATCCCTTTTATGTACATTTTTTTCCTCCAAAATTAAAAACTCTAGGCTTCATAATATGTCATCAAAATGATCTCTTTCAAATAAGGGGTAGTCATCTTAACCGACCACATTCAATTTTCATATTCATTATCACATTACATTTTTTTCTTTATATAAAAATATAATATCAAAATTTTCTCCCATATACTAGTATATTATTATTTGTATGAAATTATATTTATCCAATTCCTCCTCCATCAAGTAGGAAACAAAACCATCACACGCGTGTATAGAGGATTATCTCCTCGCAACCCTATGTGATTTGTTTTCCATCATTTCCATACATGAATGATCACAAAAAAATTAATTATTATTATTTTATGTTAAATTTTTTTTATTTCATTTTTTTCTATTCTAAAAAAGATTTATTTTACAAGAAATATATTTTTTTAATTAATTGACGGTCATCTCTCATCTATTTATTGATTATGTGTTTATAAGACCATAAAATTATAATATATTATTTCATTGAAATATCTCAATTTATTTGATATCTTTCATCACAAAAAATCATAACTAAAATAATGTTTTGATAAATTTCGAAGAAACTGAGTTCTTATACATTTAACAATATCAGCATTTTGTATAGTATTTTTAAAACCTTTCAAAGTTATTCTCTTAAAATGTTTTTACATACTTTTCTTCCCCATTAAATTTTGAATAATTCTTTCATGTGGTCTATTTATTATAATTATATTGGAAGCGGTTTTTAATGATTCTAATATTAGTCTTTAAAAAATGGTATTTGTAAGGTGACTTGAAAATCAAGTCGTTTTTAAAATGATATTTCAAGAAAAAACACCTTTTTGTAGTTTCTATTCAAATTTAAAACAATAATTCTTTAATTGATTTCTGTTTTGTGATTCACCCCATATTTCATTTTTTCTGATAATTTTGTATTACTATTTTTTTAATTTCAAATAACTGATTTCATTATGTTGTTTTATAACATTTGGATTTTTTATGAACCAAATTTTATTTTTGTGGATGATTTATAAAAATTAAATGATTTCTATTTATATTTTTAGGTATACCTCTATTATTTATAGGGGATATCTAATATGTGAGGATGATTTATTTTCAATGGAATGTATATTTATTAATAAGTGAAGGGTGGTTCTATTATAAAACAAGTATGGATTGTTATGTTACATAACTAGGATGGGTGGTTCCATTATAAACTAGGGATGCATGGTTTTGTTATAGAGAAATGAATAGTGGTTATCTTATATCCCAAAATGGGAGGGACCATTATAGGCCTCCAATTTTTTTTCGAGTTTTCATATCACATGAGACAATTTAATGTTGTGTGAATGGGATGTGGGAGTGTTGGTTCAGATGTATTTCAAGTGAGTAGGAAGTAAGAACATTTTTCAATAAACAAATTCATTGGAACATGTTATGGAAATGTTTACTCAAAAATATTTCAATTTTTTTGTTTCCCCATATTTTAAATTTATTTTTAAATTTGTGCCATATTTTCATGATCAATTTATATTCCATGAAATTTCATGTTTTGATTATTACAGTATATTTTCTATTGTATTTAACATTTTTATCATTCCATCATGTTTTATGATTATTAATATGTGTTTGAAGATAATTAATGAATTATATATTGATGATATATTTTTAATTTAATGATTTATTATTACCATCTGGGAAATTATTATTGTTTGTTATGACATTAATGTCTTGCAAAAGGTCCCCTTCATGTTTATAGACTAATATATTAGGATAGTTTTCCCTTATCATGATTTTGAGATTACCCCTTTCAAAGGTTTCTAATCCCCATGTTATGATGTTGATTTTATGATGTGATATTTCTATAAGGGGTATAAATGAGCATGGTTATGGATAAAATATTCAATGCTTTTGTAAAATAAGTTATTTTTTATCTACTCTCTAATATGCTAAAAAAATTTCTTCCTTTGTTTGGGAATATATTCAGTAGATGTATTATTTAAATATTGATTTGATTTTATTATTTATATTGTGTTAAACATGGGAAATCATAGTTTGTATCAGTGTTGGGATTTAGTGATTTTTTGAGATTAGAAAATGTAAATTCATAAAAAACTACAGGGAAACATTTAAGGAATGAGTCTAATTATAGGATGACATTATTATGTTTTTTAAAGTCTTCAATGTATTTTTTATTAACAAATACTTGGCTATATGGATATTATAAGTAGGTGTAGCCTCTGGGAATGTCATCCCTATGGGTAATAATCTTGAAAAGGGTGAAATGGGTATTAAATCAATCATATCCTGGTGCACAAAAATGTGATATAACTTCACATCTAGTTTGACAGTTTTATAAAAAATGAATTATTTAATAAAATTATTCTTACTAACAATTAATAGAATTTAATAATGATATTACCCAATTCTATTTGAGAACATAATAGGAAAATGACCAGAAAAAACAAATGATTTAAGAAAGAGAGACATCTGTTTATTTTAAGGGATAAAATGATTGACAATTGTAACATATTATGATTGTTGTTTTCATATGAATATTTTAGATATTTTCATAACCATATGGGTTTCTTTATTTGGTTGAAATAGGATCAACAAGATGAATATGAGAAAGGTATGCATCTAGAAAACACTCTGTATTATAACTGAATAAGAGAGCATGCATATATGGTTAATAATTTGAGTATATAACTATTTTGATGGAAAGTGTGAGTTTAATAATATTAATTTTTTGTAATGGGGTAGATGACATAATAGAAATTAATTTTAGATACACATAGATATTTTAATAATTTATACAATATTTATTGATGAAATATTGGTATGTTCTAAATGTTATTGGGGATTATGTAAAATAAATATTGAATTTACTTGATTAATATTAATTTAGATGTTTGAAAACAAACATTAAATGTTATTAATGAACTTGAAAATTTATTTTAAGATAATTTTAAATTATTAAGGATAACTATTAAAGAACACATGATTGAGATTCAAACAACTATTAGGTTTATAATTTTCATGAGGTCAAAGTTAAAAAGAGTTGATTGATTTTGAAATTGAATGCCAGAAAGTATTAGTAAACAAGTCAATGATAATTGATTCATGAAATTTTTTGTTACATGATTTTCATTTATTATATTATGATATATAATTAGTAGTGTTTTATTTTATTAAATACTTTTTCATATAATTTGAGTGTTAAATGTATAGTTAATTTTTAGAGAAATATACATATTTTATGTGGTTTAATGATTTAGAGATTCATATAGTTTTGGGAAAGGTATTTTAGAGAGATTATACGATAAGGGTATATAATACATGGGTAAATGATTATTGGATTGATTAATATACTTTGATGAAGAAATAGAAACTTTATATATCCTAAGATAGTAATGTAAATGTTAGCCAATGAGCATGTACAAATTTTGTAAAGGATCCTGCTTGGCATCCAAAATACCCAAGATCAATTCCAGGCATGGAAAAGTTTTTGGGTTATTGTAGTAGTACTGTAGCAGGGAACTATAGTAGTATTTTAGTAGGGATGGAATGTAGTGATGATGACACTATAGAAGCAGAGGTACTCTAGTGGTAAATGTAGCAGCGACACTGTAACAGCCTGGGTACTATAGTAGTAGTATTCACCGAAGGGCCCTTTTAGCCAAAAATGGGCTCTCATACCCCTGGGCCTTCAGGCTATGTTATGGGTCTTCTTATACCCAGTCAAAATATTTCATTGATTTAATTTAATAATAAAAATGAGGATTAATCCCGAATATTTAAAAAAGTATTTTAAATGTCATATTTGATGTTATACCTCAATTGATAAAAATGTCAAGAATTTCGTAACCAAATTTGTTAATTTATAATGATTTAATATTATGTGGATGAAAATTATTTAAAGGGGTAGAATGTGAAAACCTAATATTTTATTATTTTACTACCATTTAGTAATTAAATTTTTATCACATCATGTTTCACTCACAACACCGAACTATAAAGTAACTACGATTTATATTAATAAATTAGATGTATTATTTATGATTTTAATAAAGTAATATTTGAACATTTAGGAATAAATAAGAGTATCCTATTTATGAAATATTCATATAAATAAAATAATTTCTAATTTTAATATTATATGAATTCAGTTAGTATAGCTAAAACTACTAAGAAAATCATCTAATGTATATAAATATTGTTTTCTAAAATTGGTGATTTTTTTTCATGAAACTATGAATATTATGATTAAGTAATAACAAAATATTGTAATAATATGAATAATAGATTACCAGAAAATTAATATTTAACTAATAAGAAATATAAATATTATTATTAAATATTTTTATGAATATTTTACAATATTTTCAGTTTTTCATTATATTTTTTTAATTTTTTTAAATACTGAACAATAAATTTTTTGAAATTTAATTTTTAAAATATGAAACTAATTATAAGATGAAGAATACTATTATAATATTAAAATTAATTTATGGTCTTCTTAAAAAATATATGGTTTTAAAGGTGAATATTATAATATCCTATTTTTAACAATATTCCTTCATTTATTCTATAATTAGTATATAATTATGAATTAGAAATTTATGAGGCATTTATCTAAATATATCTATATATATATTATAATTTATTTTTTAATATTAAAAGTTTTAGTTGTAATTTTTATTTATTTTTATTTTAAATTTTAGAGTTTAGGTTATATTTTTAGAAATAATTATAATTTATACATTTATTGTTGTAAATTTACTATTTATCTTTTTTAAAAGATAAATGAAATAAATTATTTTTCAAAATTTTAATTAGTAGATCCGTATAATATAATAATTAAAATCTCATTTTTTCTATAAAGGATTAATAATGAATGTATAAACTAATTATTGTGGTGATAACTAAATTGGTAAAAATGAGTAACTCTAGAGGAAAAGTGAATAAAATGTGTCAAAAGTATTTATAATTGAGTGCTTGAGTGTTTAATAGAACTTATCTCCACTACACTCCATTATTTCTACATTTTTCTATATACCTTGTGAGTGACTTCACCTTAATGAAAATTTTTAGGCACTTACAAAAATGTAACTCCTATTCAATTGTAAAAGGGGAACTGATCAACCCACATCAACTCACTCTAACGTAACTTATGGTCAAACCCAATGACTCCAGAAACAACTTCCTAAAATCCAATTCACCTTAATTCGGTGATTTCTTCTCAAAATTACAACCTTAAAGGTTTAATGACATTTGGAAAGGTTATATTTCATGAAGTGGGATATATGTTCCTAACCTCTCTTTTTTCTATTTCTTTATGTGACTTTATTACTCTAGAAATTAATTTTAACATATTCTAATGAAAAAATTATATTCATTATTATACTACTATGTATTTATTATGCTGTTAAATTCATTAACCACTCTACCCTTATTCCATTTAGAAAAATAAAAACATGAATTATGTATTGTAGTAACTACTACCTCAACGCCACAACGTGTTTCATTTTCCTTCACCGCATTACCAGGATAATCATAATAGGGAATTTAATATATAACTGTTTTATATACTTATTAATTTTATTCTGAAATGATAAAAAATATTACTAATTTAACCCATTATTTTGAAATTGAAATCATCGACCATGCGTATGTGTGTACTACAACCTCTATGGGATGAATGATTTCTATTTTTAATTTTGTCACTCCCTTAAATTGATGGTCTTGAAATTTTTTTATGATAAATAATATTTTATTGATATAATTATAGTTCTTTTATGAAAAATTATAAAACTCATTAATTATACGATCAACAAATGATTTTGAGAAATTCAGTAATTTAAAACATATGTGCTGAGAGGAAAATCATTAATTCATATGACGTACTATTTTCATATTTGTTACTTATTATTAAAAATCATCTATAATTATGAAAAATCACACTATTAAATACTTAATTATTTAATTACCCTTTTATTGTAATGACATCATAAATAAATCATATCACAATCATCGATAATCCTAGTAAGTTTAGGTTTCTCTGAGATTAACCACATACTTGATTCATTTTTTAAAATTATATCAAGGATGATTATGAATACATAATTACTAGTATAATATAATATTTATTTATAAAAAATTATTTTTTTGTTTATAGAAATGATACATGAAAATTTTACACATTAATAAGGTAATAGCCTTTATAGGTTAAGCATCACCGAAAAAATTTCATTGTCGATTTTACCATCCAGATAAAGACAAAAGTACTCATGAAATTAGATTTTCACTTTATATATCATTATTATTCATCCATTATAGAAAAATTAATTATCATGTAATAATTTACATTAGACAAATAATCAATTATGACACCACTCCTACTAAACTAATACGAAGTAAAGAAACTATAAAGACCTCCGTTGTGAAAATGTGAAAAAAAAGCAGATATACATGTATATAATGATTACATTTGAAAATTAAAAATAATTAGGTACATTATGGTTATAAAATTAGTTATTATGATATGTATGTATCTTATATATGATAATATAGTGCATCTGACTAAGAAGGAAAAAAATTTAATTACTGTTTTATCTAAAATTTGAATCTAAGGAAGAATGTTTCTGTAATAATCTATGTTTCAATTTAAATGGTGTAAATATTTCCCAGTTTTTATTTTGTAACATTATACACCTCTATTTATTAAAATTTAGTTTTTTATTTTATTTTATACCTATTATGTGGTTTTGATTAAAATTCTATAATGTTTGCATGTTGTGTTCTTGACTAAAATTTTGTTTATAAGTCATAATCACCCAAATTGACTATTATCATTTTAGGTATATCTATTATAACATATTTTGAAGTTATTTTTTATTAACATCTTCATTATGGGGAAATAAAATTTCAAAACAATTTATTCTTCCTTTTTGGTTCTATTGATTTGTGAGAATACAATTTTTTAACAAATAAATATCATTTATTTTACTGGGTTTTTCATCCATATACATGCTTTTAATTCACCCCAATTTTCTAGTTTTTATATTGAAAAAAACAATTTTTTTTAATCTCCATTGATCATTTTATTCCATCTTTTTACTTTAAATGAGTTTTTTATTTATCATTTTAATGATTTTTGTTTTCAAAAAATGTATTTTAAATTATATAAAATACTTTTCCTTACCATGATTTTATATAATTATCCTCCACTTCACCTTATCAAAAAAATTTAACAAGGTCTATATTATGTAAATTTTTATGGATAAATTATTTATTGACTATTCACTATATCTTCAGAAAACCTATTATCATAGAGTGACTTGAAAATACTTCTTCTTAAAGATTTTATTTTATAAGAAAATTCTTTTTGTGATGTCTCTTCAGTTTTCAAATAATTATTCCTCAATTGTATTGTGAATCATGTTTCACCATTATTTATCTTCTATAGTTTTTTATTTTTGGTGGTTGTGTTTTTGGTTTTAAATTACATCTATTATGTTTTTACTTTTTTCAATTTGGATGTTTTATTAAACCCACATTTTTTTAGATTCTTTAAAAAAAGATAAAAATTTTGATTTTATGTTTAAGAAATAAATTCTTTTTCTATAGGTTCTCTCAGTTATGATGATGATTTATTTTAAATGGAACCCATAAGTATGGATGTGTGACTGGTGTTTCATTAAAAAAATAAGGATGGGTGGTTCTATTATAAACCAAATATGGGGTAGTATATTATATTCTAAGGGTGGGTGGTTCCACTATGAACCATGTATGGATGGTTTTGTTAGAAACAAATGTTTGGTGATTTCATTATAATCAATGTATGGGTGGTAATGTTATAAAAATGAGGATGGTGGGTCCATTATTTCCCTATCACTCATTTTTTAAGGTTTTCAAATACCATTTGAAGTTAAATTATTTAATTTATGTGTCATGGGAATCTTGGTTATCATGTTTTTTTGTGTGAATAAGAATATAAAAGCCTTTATAACATGTTTTTTTTATGAAATTTGTAAAAACAATTAACCATAAAATGTTATATTCTTATCATTGTATCAAATTTAAATTTTTTAATCAATTTATACACATTTTCAATATTCATTTCATTTCCATGAAATGATATGCTTTTAGTATTATACCAAATTTTGTAAATTATTCTTCTTTTTCTCTCATTCAAAAATGTTTCAGATTATTGATGTAATTTTTGAGCTAGGAAATATATTTCATGAATTTTTTTTATTATATTAGGATTTATTAATACCAAACATGTAATTGTTATATTTTATTATGATTTCGACATCTTCCTTGTCACGAACAAGCCCTAGTCGACCCTGAACTGGTCACAAGGGCCAGCCCGTGACAAGTCCCGAGGGGTGTTCCCGATCCTCCCAGGATGGCGATAATCACCAAGGGCATAAATACAGTACACAAGGGAAAGATTTCACCCATATATAAACAATAAAACAAATAGCGGAATGAAATGGACAGCCTAAAATACATTTAAATAAAAACTGGACTGAAATTTATTTGTACAAGAAACTGAAAGTACAACTAAACCAACAACATATCTGACCAAACCCAATAACCAAATAACTCCATGTGACCCTACTGGTCACTCTCTAACATAATGATCACATGTTACCCAGGGTGATTGACCTCATGCTGAAACCAGCACAAGGTCTAAAAACAGAAGAAGACTATAGGCTTGAGTATTAAAACTAAGTAGTTCAGCCCGATATTCTATTCCCAATGCACATCCTCTAAAATAAAAGAAACATAAATTTGAAGTTTTAAATAAAAAAATATATAGGTCTGTTTTCCAAATAATCTACCATAATATATAAAACAAATTACCAGACAAAAAATTTCATGTTCTATAAACAAGAATGCTAGTAACAATTTTTAAAGAGATGAAACTTCAAAATGAAAATAGTTTTCAAGGGGGTTGCTTTAAAGAATTTACACTTTTAAATAAATCACACACACTACTGACTTTACCAACCAAACACACCATCTTCCGATGGTGAGTACAAAATATCCAATGAGCACAAGTCGCGGGATCACTCCAAGGAACTAGTTAGTTGTGAGCCCCCGGTACCTCGTATCTCAGTGAAAGTAACCATAATAAATATTCCTTCTCGTGCACACGAGCCACTAGTTGGGATTGTACCCATAACATAGTGTTCCCACAACATAGTCATCATCATAGTTTAGTTAGGGTTTTCATCGTCAAACTTGCTATGTAAAATAGGGTCCAAACACCACAAGATTACTAACATACTAGTACACGTCCGCCCACCTAGATACCTGGGATTCCCTTTAGTGATCAATAAAGTAACACAGATTATAAAATACCCATTTCACAAAAAAAATACAATTAAAAAACCATCAACACTCAAACATCCTAGAAACATTCTTCACATTTCATTAATGAATCAATAAACCACTAAAAATTTTCGAAAAACAATTTCAAGAAGTTTATTGAGGATTTCCACATAAAACTCATTAAAAAACACTATTTTAATTATAAATAAAAAAACAATATACCCAACCATATTTGGAAGCCCTAAAAAAATTTAATAATATCATTTCATGGACCATAAAACAATCCAAATTGACACAACTTGTTATATACAAGTAAAACACACAATGTTCATTTTTTGGAATGGCCAAACGGTCCTTTAATCATTTTATCAAAAATATAATTTGAAAAAGTTATGAATTCTAATTTTATTAAGTATGTGTATAAAAAAAATTTACATCATCAAACCACAATAATAAATCTCTTAAAACACTTAGGTTACATATTCAAAACACGACCATTTTCATAAGAATGTGAAACATTCCATTTTCCGGAAACTCAGGCCAAAACATGTTGTAAACCTAAAAATAATTTTTCTTAAACCAAATCCAAATAGGAAATCCATAAAAGGATCCAAAAATAATTTTTCAGATGCTTCCAATATATTTATAAATCTGAAAAAAAATCATTTTTAATTGCACTAGACACATGATAGATAACCAAGCAATTTACCGCACACATATCATGCACTCTTTAACAAAACAACTTATGTTACGAACATAAAAGGGATAAAATAACAATTTCATGCCATAATGTAATTCAAGACACTAAAACATATTCAAAATACCATAAACCATGTGTGAAATCTCATGGAATAATTTTTCAAACAAGAGGAGTGCACATTTATACCAAAATATCTATATTTTTAAGAAAATAAATCATAACACAGAATTTGCAGACAAAACCTTTAAAAACAAGGTTTCACAATATAAAAAATCATATAAATAAGGTTATAAAAGAATTATAAAGATTAATCTTAAATGATAAAGGCTTGTGAAAGGGGATATCCTACCTCAAATCTTTGGCGTAATGGAAACGCACACCCAAAATCACCACCTGAGGGTTTACAAATCCTAAAACTATGACGATGACCCCCAAAAGAACAAAAAAACCCATAAAAATCATGGTATAACAGAACCCTAGGTCTATCGTTACTAGGGGAGATTATAAAACTGAAAAATAATGAATGAAGGAATAATAGGAGGGATAAAGGAGAAGGAATCTCACCATTCAATTAGAAAACTCATTGTATTCCATTAGATCTGCACCCTTAGATAAAAGGGAATGGAATTAAACTTATTGGAGAGACTCCTAATATCAGTAAGGACTATGGAAAATTTATTTGTAAAAAATGAGTACGAATGTAATTATTTATGAATGATACAGTTTACCTTGTAAGTTCTGGACAATTTGAGAGGCACTGAGAAGTTTTCCCGACTCCATGCCTATTCTGAGCTCCAAAAAGGGAAAATCGATATTGGGGGTGAGGATAGGGATATTGGATTCGGGTGGGAGGTGAAATAACCTAAAAATATTAAATATTGATTAGATATATAAGAAAATTTGTTTTTTTAAATTGTAAATGGGACAAGGGGTTGGCCCAATACCAAAATAATTAACTAAAATTTACCAGTATTATTAAATCCTAAGTGGTCCAAGAGGAAATGGAAGTTTTAATATGTCATTATAGAACAAGTGGAAAGTGTAATGGTTGAAAATACTAAAAACTAAAGGATTTATTAAAGAAAAAAAATTTCATTTTTAAAACTAGAAATGGGCTCACGGTTGGCCCAAATCATTAAGTAACCACCATTTCCTCAAAAACACCTAAACAGGAAACAGGGAACCAAAATTATAGTAATTAGACATGTAATAAACCTCAAAAATCAATATTAATATCAAAAAATACCCATGAAAATGATTGGGATTTCCAATGGACCATATCGAAATAAAGACATGAAAAACAGGGTGTGACAATTCTCTCCACCATTAAAGCTTTCTGCCCCCGGAAAGCCATAACACTTTCCAGCTGAAATATAAACACCCAAGGATTACTTATTAACATTATCCAACCTATAAATATAGTTAAATATCATTTTCCATCAACATAAAATAATCCTATTTCCCAAAAAACACTAACTCAAAACTACTTTGTGAAAATCAACTGAAAGGTCAAGCCACCACCTCCACATCCAAGCCGAGAACCCGATTGTTGGTCCTTCACCAAATGAAACAAAAAATCATAAAAACTAAAGAAAAATCGTGAAAACCAATGATTATATGTGAGTAATCAATTGACTCCCCAACATTAATAAACAACTAGCACTAGACAAGTTTGTAGGCGTAAAAATCAACGAGCCCTGTGGTGGGTATCCCCACCATAAGAACACAACTAGCAACAAAAAAACAAGAACTCAACATTACCTCACTTTCTCAAGTCCAAAAAATATCTCCCACAACAACACCCCAAACCAAGTTAAGAGGGTTAAATCATGAACATATAAACCACCCACTCCCAAATGGATGGGACATGAAATGGGCCTACATGTTCAGTATAGATGTGGACCCCCACCACTCGAGGAGGGGTGGGAAGGGAACCCAATATTTGGGCCACTAGAACCAAAAAAGAAACCATGGAACTACCCAAAAATCCACACCTACGAATAGGTAACACCAAAATGACACCTGATTTTCTTAGGTGGTCTACAAATGCACATTGGATGGAAACCCACGTCCGTGAAGGCATAACCATAGACATTATGTGAGGGGTAAGACCACCTCACTTGTTGTGACAAATGGAAATTAACAGTAATGAGGAACCAAAATATAGACATAGAAACTAACATACCACAGTGGTGGAGGCAGGATCCTGGTAAAGTTCCCCACACCTCTTTAGATTTCATGACTGCGTGAAAATCTTAACTCCAAGGCCTATGGCTGGAGCCCTAAATCATGAAGCATCTGCTGCCCCACAGTCAAGTGATAAGTATCACACCATTCAAAAAAAACATTTTCTCAACAAAACACATTCATCTAAATAGTAACTCATAGATACATACCAAAATTCTATCTCACTCGAAACGTGGAGTAGAATTGACAATGAATACGGAGAAAAGCATCAACATCAACGAACACAACTTCTATGTCCACAAGAATTATCACGAACTGGAAGCACTTTAAATCAATCCCAAACAGCTCTCTATTTAATCTGATGGAATGAGGAATTATTTTAGGAGGTATATATATCTTGTGAAACATGATAAATAATCCTTAGGTTTATCAATTAAAAATCATGAAAACATAGAACTATCTATGGCTAGAACACATCATCAAACACATCTTTAGAAACCCACTAAACATTACTTCAAAATAGAGCCACCAACAAGATCCTATCTAAATATGAAACAAGAGTATAAATTCTAGATCATAAGAAATCATAATTAATAGACAAAACTTATAAGACATAGGATAAACTATCCACATAATCGTCGGTTCAAAATAAACACCAGAATTTTTCAACTAAAAACACTTTTAAAACAACAAAATTGGTGTATTTTCACATTCACCAATGGTGTTTCATCAAGTCTCACACACATGAACATTTACGTGCCACCCCAGGCACTTAACAACCATGACATATATGCTATCCTTCCAGATATCAATAAAACCATTCATGTGAGAACCCTAGAAATTGACAAAGGATAAAACAAAACAACATCATTCCAAAAATCATGTACCCTCAAATGGAACACCAACCCCCAAGTCAATAATGCTTTTCAGATTCTACAAAACAAACCACACATCATCAAGAACCATTTGATTAATAAAAAATCCATTTAATTTAATATATCTTACAAATACAACCATTATATTATAAATTACCCTTTCCCATTTTAAAAAAAATCAGCAAGGTCTCTTTTCATAATCTAACAATCACAAAGGCCAAAACCCCTTTCCAAAAAAACACTATCCATAGAAAACTGAATTTCCAAAACCTATTCATCATATTAAAACACTTTTCAACAGCCCAAAACACCACATTTAATACAAAGTGTCATAATTAATTTAAAATGATTCACACTTTCAAAACATTTTATTTCAAGAAACCACAAGTTTAGATTAAGGAAAATCCAATCATGTTAAATCATTTCCTCTTCCTCCCAATTATTTGTTTAAAAACACATCCTTCCCAAAAACATTCTTATATTTAAATTTTGAAAAACCCTATTATACATTTACAAATCCAATCCTTCCTATAAAATCCATTTCCATAATTATCACACAATGATTTTCAAAACAAAAAATCTGAATTCATGAAAGGTTCGAGAAACCCAAAAAAGGGAACTAGTGTCGATAGTTGACTTGACCATATGGTTGGCAGACATATGTCAAACACAAAACCAACACAAGGAGACTTATTAGGACCATGCCATAGCTCCGCATGGCTTGCCAGGCCATGCGATCTCAGAGATTCCATTATTCAGACTCCCCTTGTCATGTCCCAACACCAAACAATCAGCAAGAACAAAGGACCCTAATAAAACTAGACTTCCCATAGAAACCTGAGTATCAGAACGAGTAAGAGTTCGCGATTCTCTTCCCACAATTTCCCCTCAATTCCCAAAAATCCTACTCCATCTACCTTGACAAACTCAAATAACAAGGGCACTCTAAAAAGAATGTACTGCTAAGAGTTAACCTCATTTGATACCATTTTGTCACAAACCAGCCCGAGTCGACCCTAAACATGTCACAAGGGCCAGCCCGTGAGAAGTCCCGACAGGGGTTCCCAATCCTCCTGGCATGGCAACAATCAAAAAGGACATCAATAGAGTATACAAGGGAATGATTTCACCAATATATAAATAATAAAAAAATAGTGGAAAGAAATGGAATCCCAAAATATATTTATATAAAAACTGAACTGAACGTTATTTGTACAAGAAACTAATAAGAAAAATAAACCAAAAACTTATCTATCCAAACCCAATAACCAAATAAATCCATATGACCCTTCTGTTCACTCTCCAACATAATGATCACATGTCTCCCAAGGTGATCAAACTCAAGCTGAAACCTGCACAAGTGAAAAAAATACAAGAAAAATATAGGAGTGAGTATTAAAACTCAGTATGTTAGCCTGATATTCTATTCCCAATTCACATATTTTAAAATAAAAGAAAAATAAATTTCAAATTTTAAATGCAAAAATATAAAGGTATGTTTTCTAAATAAGGTCCCATAATATATATAACAAATTACCAGACAAAAACTTTTCGATCGACAGACCTGCGACTCGTCTCTCTCATGCGGAAAACCTAGAATCGACTCTTTGATCTCGTTTTGTTAAACTCATTTTCCATAATATTTTATCATATTTACCCTCCTTGGATCTATCATATCCACTCACAAAACTCAGGTAAGCCTCCCACGACTTTATTTCATTCATTTTTTTCAGATAGTCTATATTTACATTTTGTGATTTTTTGGTTTATACTAGGTATGATTCTTCAAATTCGAACCCTCTTACCTCGTTTTTCCATCATCATCCTATTTATTATCACCAGATCTATTAGATAGACTCACAATATTCATGTAATCCTCACCTACTTCTATTTTTTTTGTTTATGTTTCACGGATGCCCTACATTTATGGTAATATTTGTTGTCATTGACAACTAATGATCTCATTCACCAATATTACTTCAATTTATATCTAAACCATTGTGATACACCCATTTTGTGTACCATTCTGATTTATTTTATAAGTATATATGGTTTTTCATGGTGGAATGTTTGTTTTGGATCCTTGGTTGTTTCTTTTTTGGGTATCACATTTTGTTGTTCTTTAAACTATTTACATCGCTTATTTTCGTGGATTATTATAAGTCTTCATATGCTATTAATCCCTAATTTATTGAACAATAGAGCATTTTTGACAAGTATGAGATATAGTTCATGGTTCACATTTTGAATAATGGCATGATACCAAAACTAGTAACATAAGGTTAAATTCCCTAGATATGCCAAAACTAGTAGCTTGAGGATAAAATCCCATGGTTCTGGTGGGCTATCCAGAAGGTTGGGGGCTGTCCAGGGTGTTGGGGGCTATCTAGAGAGTTGGGGGATGTCTAGTGGGTTTGGAGGTCGGTCTAGAGGGTTGGGGGCTGTCCAGGGTGTCAATGGAGGTGGGGGGGGCAGTCCAGGGATGTGTGGGGGGGTCCAAGGGAGTGGGGGTCTCAAAGGGGGTGGGGGTTGTCCAAGGGGGTTGGGGGTTTTCTAAGGGGGTGGGGGCTGTGCAGAGGGTTTGGGGGTTATCTGGGGGGTGGGGTTGTATAGAGGGTTGGGGGTGTCCAGGGGGTGTCCAAGGGGGTAGAGGATGGGGGGTGGTGTCCAGGAGGGGTGGGGGTGTCCAAGGGAGTGGGGTGCTGTCTAGAGGGGTGGGGTTTGTCCAGGGGGTGGGAGGCTGTCCAGAGGGATGGGGATAGTCAAAGGGGTGGTGGTGTCCAGGGGGTGTCCAAGAGGGTGGGGGTGGTGTCCAGAGGGTCCGGGGGGATGTCCAGAGGGTTAGGGGGTGTCTAGGGTGTCCATGGAGGTGGGGGTAGTCCAGGGGTGTCTGTGTGGGGGGGGGGGTCCAAGGGGTGCGGTCTAAGGGTTTGTGGGGATATCCAAGGGGTTGGGGGCCTATCTAGAGGGTTTGGGTGTTGTCTGAGGGGCTCTCCAGAGGGTTGGGGAGTGTACAGGGGGTGTCCAAGGGGGTAGGAGGTGGGTGGTGGTGTCCACGAGTGATGGGGGTGTATAGGAGGGGTGGGGGTGTCTAAGGGGAGGGGGGATGTCCAGGGGTGGGGTGTGTTGTACAGAGGGTTCGGGGGGTTGTCCAGAGGGTTTGGGGTGTCTATGGAGGTGGAGGGAGGAATTCTAGGGGTGGGGGGGTCCAAGGGGTGGGGATTCTAAGGGGGTGGGGGCTATCCAAGGGGGTGGGGGCATGTCTAGAGGGTCTGAGGGTTGTTTGGGGGGTATCTAGAGGTTTGGGGGTGTCCATGGGGGTTTCCATGGGGGTAGGAGGTGGGTGGTGGTGTCCAGGAGGGATGGGGGTGTCCAGGATGGGTCGGGGTATCCATGTGGTGGGGGCTATCCAGGTGGAGGGGGTGGTGTCCTGAGGGGTGGGGGCTGTCCAATGGTGTGGTGGTGTCTAGGGGGTGTCCAAGGGGGCAGGGGTGGTGTGCAGGGGGGTGGGGGTTGTGCAAGGGGGTGGTGGTGTCCAGGGGGTGTCCAAGGGGTGGGATGGTGTCCCGGGGTGGGGGGTTTTCCAAGGGGGTGGTGGTGTCCAGGGGGTGTGCAAGGGGTGGGGGAGGTGTCCAGGGGTGGGGGCTGTCCAATGGGGTGGTGGTGTCTAGGGGTGTCTAAGGGAGTGGGGGATAAGTGTCAGTTGGAATTAACTATTTTATTGTGGTTTATGAGATTATGACATGATGATTGTATTGTTTCATTGATATTAGTGTTGCAATATGATTCTATTTGGTTATATATATTTTGACCAGTCATCAACTATGAGAAAATTATGGGTTATGGGGGAGACCATGACGTGGTTTTCAAATATTCATAGTAATTCAAACCCCATTGTGCCGTGATGATTGGATTTACATTGTGATTTTCTCCATCCGAGTTTTTATTTTAAATTTGATTTGATTCTCAGGTTAAATCCATTTTCACTAATTTTCTATCAACCATTAGAGGCCCCATGGTTTTCATTGACTCCATGTAATTTAAAACTGTTATATCTAAGTATATTTTCCTTTTAAGATCATATTCAATCATATTTTTTAAAATACGCATAGAATGGTTTTATATTTCTAAATTGTTTTACATTCAAATTATGATTTTTTTCATATAAACATATATTTGTCTTATATTAAAAAGATGTATAATTTTGATATTTTTTATAGGTAACAATGAGTCGAATTTTGATTATGGCACATCGAATGAGCAATGAATATGAGGAAGGTGTTGATGCCTTTTTGGAATTTTCTAAACGAAATGTTCCAAGTTTTGACATTTTTTTCTGTTTATGCCTGAAATGTTTGAATATGAAGAAGTTTAAAAGTAGAGAGTTAAAAGATGATTTGATTTGTAATGGTTTTGATCAGAGTTACAGACCTTGGATTTGGCATGGTGAAAATGGACATCATGTCACTGATGATGATGATTCTCAAGATGGTAACTTCGATGGAATTGTAGAAATGATTCGTGATATTGCAGCAGAACAAATTGAGATAGAACCGTTAGTTGCGCGTCTATATGTTGATGCTGAAAAACCACTATATCCTGGTTGTATAGATTTTAAGGTCTTTCCGGTAGTTTTAAGATTGATTAACCTGAAGGAGAAACATGTATGGAGTGACAGAAGATTTACAGAGCTGCTATAATTGATGAAATACATTCTACCAAAAGATAACGATCTTCCAGATTCACATTATAAGGACAAGGAAATATTATGCCCAATGGTATTGGGATACAAGAAAATACATGCCTATCTGAATGACTGTATGATATATAAGAAGAAATATGAATTTCTATCAGAGTGTCCTAAATGTGGGACATCACGGTTTAAGGTGAAAGAAAAATCACAGGCTGATGTAGAGATTACAAAGATCCCTTCAAAGGTATTTTGGTATCTTCCTATAATTCATCATTTCAAACATTTATTTGATAATTCACATGATGTAAAAACGTTAAGATGGCATGATGATGAGCGGTTATGTGATGGAACAATACGTCATCCAGTTGATTGTCCACAATAGAAGAAAATTGATGTGTAGTATTCAGCATTTGGAAATGAAATTAGAAATCTTAGACTAGGTTTGTTCACTGATGGAATAAATCCATTCCAAACCCTCAGTAGCACACAGAGTTCATGGCTTGTTTTATTGGTAATTTACAACCTCTTTCCTGAAGTTTTTATGAAGCGCAAATATGTCATGTTGAGTATAATGTTCTCTGGTTTGATGCAATCTGGCAATGATATTGTTGTTTACTTGTCACCGTTGATTGATGATTTGAACCTTTTATGGGTGGATGGTATTTGGGTGTAAGATTCTTATAAAACAGAATATTTTCAATTGCATGTTGTGCTTTTGTTCACTATAAATGACTTCCCAGCATATGGAGATTTGTCTGGATATAGTGTTAAATGGCATAAAGCATGTCAAATTTGCGAACAACAGACGTCATATTGTCAATTGCATCATGGGTGGAGAACAATGTTCATGGGTCATCAAAAGTTTTTGCCTACAGATCACTCCTATAGTAGACTAAAAAAGATATTCAATGGCTCACAAGAATTTGATATTACTCCAAAACCATTATCCCTTAATCTATATTTTGAGAGGGTGAAAAACCTTTATGTGACATTGGGAAAGACACATAAATCTGGTAATGATTGATATATTTGGAAGAAAATGTCAATATTTTTTTAGCTTCCATATTGGAGATATCATCAAGTTAAACATAATATTGATGTCATGCAAGTGGAGGAGAATATATGTGATTGTTTGATTAGAACATTGTTACATATCAAAGGAATGGAAAAAGATGGGTTGAATGCAAGATTAGACTTACTATCAATGGGAATACGTTTGGAGTGAGCTCCCACTCTTAATGGAAGACGAACATTTCTTCACCCGGCATGTCATACACTATCGGAGAGGGAAAAAAGTATCTTTTTTTAGTGTATTCATGATATCAAAGTGCCTCGAGTTTATTCCTCAAATGTAAAAAAATCTCATTGAAGGACTTGAAGTTAATAGGTTTGAAATATCATGATTGTAACGTCATGATGCAATAACTTCTACCTGTTGCATTGCATGGAATATTGCCCATCAGTGTTAGAAAGACTATAATGATGTTGTGTTATTTTTCAATTCAATTTTTAATAAGGAGATTGATGTGAATGCTTTGAACATTTTGTAAAAGGATGCAATTTGTATACTTTGTAAATTGGAAATGTATTTTCCTCTAACTTTTTTGATATAATGGTCCATTTAATGATTCACTTGGATCGAGGAATAAAGATTTGTGGACCCATGTTTCTTCATTGGATTTATCCTTTTGAATGTTATATAAAAATATTGAATGGGTATGTTAAGAACCCATATCGACCTAAAGCCTCCATTATTGAAAAGTATATTTCTGAGGGGGTTGCAGAGTTTTGTACGAGCTACTTGGCTGCAGTACAACACATTGGTTTTCCTACATCTCACCATGAATGAGTTAATAATGAGGGAAAGGGGATTCGTGGCTTGAATGTCAAATCATTGTCAGCTGAACAGATGAAGAAGTTAGAATCATACATATTGAATAACATATATGATTCTCAACCATATATCACACCGAATATTAATGAGTTGAAACAATGTCATCCAAAGAAGAAACAAATGTGAATTTTGAATGAGCACAACAAAAAAATTTCATGGTTTAAAAAGACCTTGCTTGGTAGATCAGATGTATCATAGGCATAAAAATGGATAGTGGGTGGTTCATGTTTAAAGGTGATGACATGGTCCGTTTATGACATTAATGGCTATATATTTCATACTAAAGCTCCGGACAACAGAAGTGCAGTTCAGAATAGTGGTGTATTGGTGTTTGCAGAAGCAATGAATTTTTCGAGTGCTAAGGACAAAAACACAATTTCTGCATCAAGTGCATATTATGGAGTGATTAAAGACATATGGGAGGTTGACTACATTAAAATTAATGTTCCTATTTTTATTTATAAAAGGTTTATCGGTAACAACAGTGTCAGACACGATGAATTTGGAATGACAATTGTTAATCTGATTAGATTGGAAGACACAACTGATTCTTTTATAATGGAAACACATTCAAAACAAATTTTCTATGTAGTAGATCAATTAGATACTCAGCGCGCTATTGATTTATAATGGAATCATTAATATTTTTGTGAGGATGAACTTGATGAAGATGCTGATTTATGTGAGATACCAACATCCATGGAAATATTAATAGAATATAAAAATGAGCATGTTAAAGACATGGTTTGTTCCATAAGGAATGATCACGATGATGAAATTTGGGAAAACAATACAATTATACATTCCTAAAATTATAGGTAACATTTGTTTATATCTTGTTTACATTTATTTTTTTCATAAAAAGTTATATATTATAGGTTTTTTCATTATTAAAACATGTATTAGAACAAAATAAGTATATGTTTTTTCTTGTTTTATGTTTGTTTATATTACTTTATCATGTTTACCATTACATAAATTATATATCTATTATTTTTGTTCAGTGACAATTACTTTACCATGTTTACCAGGATTATCAGGTTTACCATGTTTACCATCATGACTATCTTTACCATCTTTACCATCTTTACCATTATTTAACATGCTTACCATATTAATCGTGTGTACTATTACATAAAATAGTACAATTTTCTATTTTTGGATTACATTTGTGTTAAAATATTAGAATTTCTATATTTGTGAACTAATGTTTGTTTTTATGATTTGAAAAATAATGACAGATCAATCAGTTGATCAACCACATGACTCTCAAAATGAAAATATTGGTCATATATCTGGGGAGGAACATTCACATGCTCCTCTTGATGCTTCCCAATGTTCCTCATGTGCTCCTATTATGAGCAAGAGTTCAAGAGTTGGTAAACATGGGTGCACACATTTACCAAAATTATCCCTTTCTCGTATGCAGGATCAGAGGATACTCGTTGATTTTGATTATGATGATATTCCTAGAGGTCCAAATGCAAAAGATTTTAAGAGTTTTGTAGCAAATTTGGGTAAGAGAAAAGTAAGCATTTTGTAAGATGATTGGAAAAGTGTGGATAAAGAGATAATCTCTCAGTTGTGGGAGATGATTTTGGTAAGATCATTTGCTATTTTTTCCCTATTCTTTAAACATTCTAGTATATATAATATGTTTAACCTCTTCTTTATCAGATGACATATGATATTCTTGACACCGGAGGAGTCATGAACAAATGAATATCGATGGATTCCAAGAGATTAAGGGATTTAAAATCAACCCTCTCATCTGATTTCATTTTTTTCATAGGAGTCGTGACAATCTATTTCAGATATATCCTTTTATAGATGAAGACACATGGAGAAAGTTTGTTGAAAGTAGAAGAAAAGATTCATTTCTGGTAAGGGAAACGTAAACTTTTATAAGCTTTATTTTATAAATGAACTTATTAATGATTTTCTAATGATTTATTATTCATAATTTACAGAAAACAAGGAAAGCTCATCAGGAGATCCAATCTAAAAATGTATACCCTGATATTTTATCTCAAGGAGGGTATGCATTTTTTGGAAGAACAAATGATGGCGGAAAAATTACAAAAACTAAGAGCTGAGTATTCATGATCTGGAGAGGTGGCCCCTCCATCCCCTCTATCTAGACATGAAAAATAGAAGAGATCTCGAATGGGTAGAAAAGAGAAACATATTTCAGAAGAATCGGGAATCATAGTTGATAGGATTTTAAGATATCTATTTTATTTATTTAAGTTAACAATTTTTTTCATATAATTTCAACCATTAAAGAAATGATTAATTAATTAATACAGGTCTCTATTGAGGTGTAGAGCTCACAGGGGTATTTACAACTGCTGGGAGGCATGATATTTTATCTATAGTATTGGGAAATACCGAACATCCTGGTCGTGTACGAGTATATCTGGCAGGTGTATCTGTAAGAAAAGTGTTGCAACGTTCTTCAACATCTAATGTTGAGGGTGTTTATACAAAAAATATAATCCTTGGAGGATTAAATTCATAATATTAATGTGACGATGGAGGAAAATATTATAGCATCAGTACAGTCTATGTTTGCAGACTTGCCAAGACAATTTCATACTACAACTCCCACTCCTCCACCTCCCCTGAAGACCCCTTATTTATCTTCCACCTCCTCCAGTAGCTCCCACTCCCCCACCCCAGCCTGCAGACCACATTTTTTATCCTACTCCTCTGCCGTAGCTTCCAACTTATTGCGAGTTGTATGTCGATGATCCTCAACATCATATTGATGCATATGGGTTGGTATATTGTATGGGAGATACAGATCATCATCAATAATTAGAGGTAGAGAATCAGAGTGCCGATGTACATGATATTATAGATAGATCAGCTTGAGTTCAATTACCTATAGATGAGGTGACGACAGTTGGACATAGTATTAGCCATTTTTTAATTTGGCCATCCATACTTCTTCAACTCATTACCATAGAGGTATGTATGTTATATCATTTATTTTATTTTTTATTAATGTTGTTTTATCATTTGAAAACTAATATATTTTCCTTTTTATTTTTATAGGAATACTTCAAAGGTAATGAAATATTGTATAGAAAACAATAATGACAAATGGTTATGACATCATATACAGATTTTAGTAGTCTTGACAAATTTTCATGATATTCAAATTTTTTGGTCGGTCATTATGAGTTTCCAATGGAAGGTCATGTTTGTGTACGCGCAATAACTGTGGGGATTGTAAAAACTGAAATCATGGAGCTTGTTACTCAAGATAATTTGGGAATCAACATGGTACAAATTGTTTCCATGTATGTATTAACACCTTTTCCCTGTGTTATATTTATTAAAAATATATACTTATGTCTATTTTTTATTAGGTATCTTTATAACTTTTCTGAGAAGAATGACCGGACAAATGTATATAGATTCATGGACACGCAATTGATTTCCCCTGACATATGTGCATTGGATGAGGGACAAAGAATTCTTTATATCACTGAAATACTTGAATAGAATACACTCACACAATGTTGGATGATTCCTTTTTGTGAGAGGTATGAAACACATCTCTCTCAAAGAGTTCATTATATTTTAACATGAAAACCCACTAACCATAAATTTTATTTTATCAGTTATCATTGGATGTGAGGGGGGTTTTCTCAAGGGGGAAAACACTTTATTGGATATGCTCTTTCCATGGTGATGTGCGGGAAAGTTTTAAGAAAATGTTGAAAAGTAAGTTTCAATTTCTCAGCAGTTTTATATATTATAATGAATTTTAAATTTACCCCATTTGTATTATTTTCTAATAGGGGATGGGTCTACTTTTGAAAAAACAAAAAGAAAAGGAGTGCAATGATCAAATATATAAATGTGAAGGTAAATGTCGATTTATAATTTGTACTTTTTGATTTATTACATAAAAATAATATATTGAATTTACAATCATTAAAAAAAATTTCATGAACAACAAGGCGTCATCAAATGTGGATATTATATGTTAAAATTTATGTATGAAATAATAACAACTGGGACAGTTGTGAACTTTTACTTGGTAAGATTTCCTTTTAAACATAGCCATAATATTTCAATTTGATTTATTCAATATACACATTAACTACTATCCTTTTAATTTGTAGCTATTTGATGACCCTCAACCCTATACTTCTCAAGACATCAAACACTTACAAGTGGAATTGTCAAATTGTTTTATAGGTTTGATTGAATTTTAGTTTTTTGTAGTGTAAAATGTAATTTTAAATATTGTCATCTTAATTGTGTATTTGGTAGTCGTTTAGGTTGGATTTAGTTTTTTTTAAGATGAAAGTGTATGTCTTGAATGTTATATATGTGAATGTTTAATTGTTCTCTACTTCTTTTTCTGGTCTACTTATGATGGTTTTTTTGGTATGGATTCTAGTCTGGGGGGAGGAGTTCCAAGGGTGGGGGTGTTCAGGGGGGTGGGGGTGTCCATGCGAGTGGGAGGGCTGTTTGATGGGGTGGGGGTGTCTTGGGTGTCCATGATAGTGGGGGCAGTCTAGGGGGGTCAGAGCATTTCTATGAGGGTGGAAGGGATGTCCAGGGGAGTGGAAGGCTATCCATGGGGTGTCCAGGGGTGTGGGGGTGTCCTATTGGGTGAGGGTTGTTTCCAGGGGTGTGGGAGGGTGTTCCAGTGGGGTGGGGGAATGTCTAGTGGGGAGGTCCAGGGTGTTCATGTGGATGGGGGGGCTGTCCAGGGGGTGGGAGAGGAGGCACCGCCATCCCTCTGGGGGATGAACGCCGCTGGATGGTACTCATCACTCCCACATGTGAAACATTTTGAGAGCTCAAGCTTCGCATGTGGTAGTGATGAGTACTTTCCATTAGCGTGCCCCTGAGGGGGTGTCCAGGAGGTTTTCCAAGAGAGTGGGGGCAGTCCTAGGGGTGGGGGCAGTGCAAGGGTGTGGGGGATGTCTAGGAGGGTGGGGGTTGTCCAAGGGTGTGGTGGGGGCTATCCAGTGGGGGTGAGGGGGATGTCTAGGGGTTGTTGGGGTAGTACAATAGCGTGGGGGTTTTCCAGGGGTGTTGGGGGATGTCCAGGGGTGGGGGCAGTCCAGGGGTGGGGGTGTCCAGGGGTGTGGTGGGGGCTATCCAGTTGGGTGAGGGGGGATGTCCAGTGGTGGTGGGGTAGTCTAGTAGGGTGGGGGTTATCCAGGGTTGTTGGGGGCTGTCTAGGGGGTGGGGGAAGTCCAGGGGTGTGGGGGTGTCTAGGGGTGTGGTGGGGGCTATCCAGTGGGGTGGGGGTAGTCCAAGGGTGTGCGTGTGTCCATGGGTGTGGTGGGGGTTGTACAATGATGTCAGAGGCTGTCTAGGGGGTGGGGGCAGTCTAGGGGTTTGGTGGTGTCTGGGCGTGTGGTGGAGGAGGTCCAATGGGGTGAGGGGGTTCTGGTCTGTTTTTGGTAACTTTTTGGCCTGTTTTAGGGGTGTGGGAGGGATGTCCTGGGGGTGGGGGTATACAGAAGTGTGGGGGGTTGTCTAGGGGTGTGGGGGCTGTCAAGAGGGTGGTGGGGATGTCTAGGGGTGTGGGGGCTATCCAGGGGATGGGGGAAGTCCAGGGGTGTAGGGGCTGTCCAGGGGTGTGGTGAGGGCTATCCAGGGGGTGGTGGGGAAGTCCAGAAGGGTGGGGATTGTCAGGGGTGTTGGGGGTTGTCAAGGGGGTGGGGGCAGTCCAGGGGTTTCGGGGGCTATCCAGCGGGTGGGGCAGTCCAGGGGTGTCCAGGGGTGTTCAGGGGTGTGGTGGGGGTTGTCCAGTGGGGTTAGGGGGTTCTGGTCTATTTTTGGTAACTTATTTGTCTGTTTCAGGGGTGTGGGAGGTATGTCATGGGGTGTGAGAGTGTTGTCCAGGGGGTGGGGGCATACAAGAGGGTGGGGGTTGTCCAGTGGTGTGGGGGTTTTCTAGGGGGTGGTGGGGATGTCCAGGGGTGTAGGGAGCCGTCTAGGGGGTGGGGGTTGTCCAGGGGTGTGGGGGTGTCCAGGGGTGTGGTGGGGCGGGGGGTGGGGGGTGTGGTCTGTTTAGGTATGTTTTTGGTAAGCTATTGCTCTGTTTCAGGTGATTTAAATGGGCATAGCAGTGGTTTAGGTTTATTTAAAAAAATTATTTTTACATCAGTTATTTCATAACAGGCGTAAAAAATGCATTGGTATGGGTTATAACTTTGGTTATTTGGGAACCGACTTAAAAAATTCATTGCATATGGTTTTTACATTCGTTCCTTTGTAACCAACATAATAAATTTAAATGGGTCATTTCTTATGTATTTTATTTTATAACCGACATTATTAATATGTTTTTATGTCAGTTATATAATAACCGATGTTGAAAACTGTGTGGCAGACAGGTTTATCATGTCAGTTATTTTCATTACCGACGTGATGAAAACTTCGGAAGAGTGCTTTATGACGTCAGTTATTATATAACCAACGTGAAAGGGTATATATCATGTCAGTTATTAAATAACCGACGTCATAAAGAACTCCTCCAAAGCAATTTCCACATCAATTTTTTATCAACTGACGTGAAAAAAGCTGGGCAGACAGGTTTATCATGTCGGTTATAAAAATAACCGATGTGAAAAATGCCTCGGAGGAGTGCATTATTATGTAAGTTATATAATAACCGATGTGAACAAGTATATATCACGTTTGTTATTAAATAACAGACATCATAAATCACTCCTTCGAAGCATTTTTCATGTCGGTTTTTTATCAATAAACGTCATAAACCCTTTGGATTTGTGTTTTTTATGTCAGTTGTAGAATAACCAACGTAAAAAACTCCATTTATAATGTCTCATGTAAAAATGTCAGCCAAAATCCAACGTTAAAAATAAAAAATAACCGCTATAAAAAACATTTTGTGCACTAGTGTAAAACACATTCAAAAACACTCTTTTAATTACAAGCACACAACAAATCCATACCCAATCATATTTGGCATCCCTAAAAAAATTTAATAATATCATTTCATGTACCATAAAACAATCCCAATTGACACAACATGGTATATACAAGTAAAACATTCATTCTTTGTTTTTAGGAAAGGAAAAACTGGTCTTTAAACATTTTCTCAAAAATATCATTTGAAAAAATTATGCATTTCTATTTTATTAAGTATGTGTATATACACAATTTAAAGCATCAAAACACATTTATAAATCACTTAAAACACTCAGGTTACATATTCAAAACACATCCATTTTCATAAGAATGTGAAACATTCCATTTTCCAGAAACACAGGCCAAAACATGTTGTAAACCAAAAACCATTTGTTTGTAAAAAAATCAAAATAAGAAATCCATAAAAGGATCCCAAAATAATTTTTTTCATGATAACAATGTATTTATAAATCCAAATAAATCATTTTAAATCGCACTATACACATAAAATCCAACTCAACAATTTACTGAATACATGGCATGAACTCTTTAACAAAACAAAATATGTTAAGCACATAAAATGTGATAAAATACCATTTTCATTCCAAAAAATTATTCAGGATACTGAAACATATTCAGAATACCATAATAATGTGTGAAATCTCATGGAATAATTAATCAAACAAGAGGAGTGCACATTTATACCTAAACAACTATATTTTTAACAAAATAAGTCATAGAACATAATGTGTACACAAAAACTTTAAAAAAAGGTTGCACAGCATAACATATCATATAATTAAGGTTAGAACAGAATGATAATGTTGAATTGTAGATGATAATGGCTTGTTAAAGGGGATATCCTACCTCAAATCGTTGGCGTAATGGAAACGCACACCCAAAATCCCCATTCGAGGGTTTACAAACCCTAAACCTATGACAACCATCCCAAAATGAAAAAACCCCAAAAAAATCATGGGATAACGGAACCATAGGTAAATCATTACTAGAAAATATTATAAAACCTAAAAATAATGAAAGGGGGAAGAAGAGGGAGGATAAATGAGAAGGAATCTCACCTTTCATATGGAAAACTCTTTGTATTCCATTAGATATGCATGATTATATAAAAGGGAATGTCCTAAAACATCTTGGAGACACTCCTATGGTCAGGAAGAATCGGGAAAAGAATATATGTGACAAAAAGATTATGAACTGAATTATTTATTAATGATACAATTTACCTTGTCAATTCTAGATGATTTGAGAGGCATTGAGAATGTTTCCCCACTCCGCGACTATTATGACCTCCAAAAAAGAAAATCAATAATTTGGGTGATGATAGGGATATAGGATTCGTGTGGGAGGTGTAATCACCAAAAAAATATTAAATATTGTATTAGATATAAAAGAGACAAATTATTTCTCAAAAAATGGAAATGGGCCCATTGGGTTGCCCAATACAAAAATAATTAAACCAAATTTACCAATATTTTTGAATTATTATGTGGTCCAAAAGGATATGTAAGTTTTAATATGTCCGTATAGGACTAGTGGGAAGTGTAATAGGTGAAAAATGATGAAAAAAAAGAGTTATGAATGAAACAAATTTTTTTTTTTAAACTGAGAATGGGCTCACGGTTGCCTCAAATCATAAAGTGACCACCCTTTCTTCAAAATATCCTAAAAAAGAAATGGGGAACCCAAATTACGGTAATTAGACATATATGAAACTTCAAAAATCAACATTAATCTCACCAAATACCCATGGAATGTATCTGGATTTCCAATGGACATGTAATACCCCGAGATTTTATGAAAATTATCATTTTAATATCATTAATGTCTTATGTTGTATTCTACACCAAGATTACCTTGCGCTATACGCAACACCGTATTAGCTTGCAGTATACGCAACCCTATTCTTGGACCGTGTTGCACACAATTTTGATAATAGTTATTCTACGCAACATTGAGTATATATATATATATATTAAATGTATAAATGAAATATGGTTGGATTCTGTTATACGAAACAACGAAGGATTCTTTCACAACACGCAACCCTGACTTGGCTTGCATTACACGCAATCACGACCTTCCTCGATAGCGTGTGTTGTACGCAATACCGGGTTTTAATAAACAATGTTATATTATTATAATATTGTCATGAACTAGCCGTTATGAATAGTATTAACTAAATTTTGAATTTTATAACATTATTATTCATCTTACACATTTCTAGAACATGGTATAAGAACAAAATAAATTTTTCAGGTAAAATAAGTATTTTTCAAAAAATGCAGTTTTACCGCCTTTTGATGGCGCACCCACTTTAAATATAGTTTTTGACATGTTTATATGTTCAATTTGACAAAATAATATTCTTCTTTTGAATCAGGATATAAAAATTTACATTAGATAAAGTTTTGATATTTTTCCGATAACTTTCATATTTTAATGAATAGTAAAAACACGCTATATTTTAATTAAAAACAACTTTTTTCATCGTAATATCTTATGTGGTTAAATTATAATATTGAATGGTTTTAAAGTATAAATAGAATATATTTTTACCATTTAATATAATGTATGTCATTAGCATTGATTTTACCTTGAATTCGTAGGTTAAATCAATTTAATCTTTTGCAATGTTTTAAAGAAAAACCCGTTTTCTTTCGACAACGGGATTAATTTTAATTTAATTTCTGAATCTTTTGTGTATTGAATTTGGAAAAATGGATTCCATATTTGGAATCAGTGGGTCCAAATTATGTTAATAAGCTACTTTTTATTTTTGGGAATTATGAATAGTAACTACGGTAAATTTTATTTACCATAGTTAAAGGTAAATCGGGTAATTAAGGGAAAATATAATATTTTAAAATAACCCTAACAAATGTCAAAATCCTATTGGATGACTAAAAGTCGACCCATATCACCTAAGGGTAGGATTAGAATCATTTAATGGACATTTGTCCATGAAAATAACTTAATTATTATTAAAACCAAAGAAAGTGACAACATGTCACTCTCTTAAATTTTATAAGTATATTAATTTTAATTTAGTGATAAACTTCATGAAACTTCAAACATGAATAGTCTCCAGAAAGCTAATGAAATTATCTACATCATATAATTTTATTTATAATTTTTAGGGATTAAATAATTAGCATTAATTATGACACAATAGTGATTCAGAAATTGTTTATCTAGTGAAAAATAAAGAATATTGTTTTTGTTTAACTACTAGTGACCATAAAATGCACAAATACCTAACCAAAACTTATTGTCCATGTAAATGTAAACCATAAGCATCCAATGGTAGAATATTTGACCATTTGGAGCCTTATAAAAGCGATTATGACACTTATATTATTTTATTTTAAATGATGCCAAAGTTGTCACCTTCATAATTTAATAAATATAACAATTTAAATATTGTGATTTTAAGATGATAAATTCGAGTAAAAGTATTATTGTGAAAGGTAATATATTTATCTTCATCATAGAATTTTATTTTAAATTTTTATACAACAAATAAGTATATTAAATAATTATACAAAAATGATGTAGTAATTATTTTATTAAGAGATAAACCAAATAAATGGTTTTAAAAATAATAAAATAAATATTATATGAACTATTTAATGTGATACAGTAATTTTATAGATACATATGACCTTTTATTAATATATTAATGCTTTTAGTTCAAACATATCTTCTGTATATATTTTATTTAAATTCAAATAAATGAATAGTGTCAAAATTGACACTATTGTTATTTTACAAAAATAGCATATTATAAAATTTTTTAAAAATCACAAAAATATTTAAAAATTATAAATTTTTATTTATATGGTCTATAATGTTATAAAGTAAACAATTATGGAAAATTCACAACAAATAAGTAATTATTTGTTATAATTTAAAATTTAGAATTTTATTACCACAAATAAACTTAAATAGATTAAATAAGGATAAATCAAAATGATAAGGTTTAAAATAAGATCAAAACATGTCTAAATTTGATTGGTTGATGAGATTACAACCCTATCTTCGAATATGAGTCATTTTTGGAGGTTTTTAAGTGGGGTTAGATTTATTATAAATTAATATTTTTAAGAATTCCTAAGGTGCCCCTCTCCTCCCTTATAAAAGGGTACCTCCTCCCCCTTCTCCTCACACCAATTTGAGCACTCAAGCTCGGCCAACCTCTGCCAAAATCCCTTCTCCACTTCCTTATAATAATACTAGAGGTTCTGGTCTTCCTCAAATACCAAATTTAGTGCCCTAAGAGGAGGTCTCAAAGAGGCGCTTCAAAGAAGAGGTAATTACCGTTACCAATTCTTTCATCTTTATTTCTTCTTCCACTTCTTCTTCTTAGGTTGTTTCATTATGAAGTAATAACATCAGTATCAATCATATACTGATATGTTATTATAAGTATGAAACAACCCTATTTCACCATCTATCCATCCTACGGAAAAAAGGAAATCACCGCGCGTGCGTACGTACGGAATACCGTCTCCACGCCGTGGTGTAATCTATTTTCCGCCACCACATTAATTGGATGGGTATAATGGTTTAATGAGTAACTATATATGATTATTATAAAGTGATATTGATATTGAAATAGTATACATACACTTCAACACAATTCCACGACCATGGGAACGATATCATCGCTCGTGCGTACGTACGGACTACCGTCTCCACGACGCGATGAGATTCATTCTCAATGATTAACCATTCATGAATGATTATAAAGTATATATAATAAGTTCTAATAAAATATATGACATAATAATGATACTGGAATTATTTATATTTATATGTATGTCATCTACTTAATTCCATTCAATTCAATAAGGAAACGAAAACAACGTTCATGCGTACGTACGGACTACCGTCTCCATGAACGGTGTATTTCTTTCCATTTACTGATTTATTATATATGTATATTCTGAATATATATATATAAATCATGTTTTATATTCTGTAATTAAGTAATCATGATCTAAGTAATCATATGAAAAATTACAAGTTAAAAACACGAACGACAAATGAGACGATTTTACCCAAAACGCTTCTTTAACATAAATTTACAAAAGAACGGGTAATATAAAGTCATAAGTGGACCATATATGATATAATAACAATAAATATGATTCTGGAATAAGTCAATAACATGATTTAAATCATTATACAGGAGGTTCGGACACTTACAAAGCAAGTCGGACCTAAGGTAAGGGAAATATCACAATCTCATTTTTATCCGAGATTGTATATTCGTAAGTATTTACTGGGGTGTATTTTATCATCCACATACATGTTTCATCAATATGTAATATTACTTCCATCCACCTACAATTGTTTAAATCCATTTTTACCCTTCGGTGAGTTTTTAGTAAAAGAATATGAAAGGAATCTTTTGTCGTTTTTCGTACGAGGTACTTTTTGACTTTTCCGACAAAAGTACGAAGAATGTTTTTTTTTAACTTATACGGCATGAATGGATTTTTAAAACATTATTTCCAAGAAGCTTCCTTTAAAAGTTTTCAAGTTTATTTTTAATCAACTTCTTTTATTTTAAAGTTTTATGACATGTTATGAAAGGAAAAATGTTTTTGAAGTGGAAAGGATATTTTCCTCAAGAATGAAGTTCATGTATTTCATCAAAATTATTTTCCATCTAAGATAATAAAAAGGGTTCTGTTTTTATCCCTATTATTACATTGATTTGATCATGTTGTGATGGAATTATTTTTATTAATTCCTTTATCTTATATGAATTGATTTATGATGTCATGATGTTTCAAGAATCCCATTTTTGTTACATGTGTTATGCGATGATGTATGATTTATGATTATGTGGCACACATAAGAAAGGATTCATTATAAGATGGGTGGGACCTATATCTCCCTCCAATGCATTGGGTAAAGATTTTATATCTCATGAGATAGACATGGCTGGAACGGAAGGTTATTTCGGTTCAGTGATACAGGACTGAAACGAGGAGTAAACTCGGTTCAGAAAGGGACTTTGTCCACTAAGATAGTCTTGGCAATAAGTCATGACTAACAAGAAATGATTTTCCATGATTATGTGTGCATGACACAAAGGTTCATGTTTTAAGTTATGATTATTGTGATTTCATGTCACTACTATGATTTATCCCTTGTTATGAAATTATGCTCTCTTTTGCAGGTTAAGATTTCCAAAAGATATGTTCTTATGAATATGATGTGATTGATTTTTATTTTGTATACCCTTACTGAGCATTTGAGCTCACCCTTTTATGTTTTCTTTTCCCCAGGATATAAAGAAAGGTTTTAGGTAAAAAAAGGGGAAGATCTTTATGGGAGATATTGAAGATCTTTCACCACGATTAGAAGATTACATTCCGAGTTTCCAAAGACACTAAACTATTACGATCCTTGTGTGTGTGTGTTTTTATTATGTACTAAGTATTCCGCAAAAGTAATGTAAAGTCTATGTACGTCAGGATACGGGTCTCTACAGTTGGTATCAGAGGAAAGGTTTAGTCAACCTTTGGAAACTAGGATGCGAAAACGTTAGTGAGATCCCTAGAGATATTTCTACGGTATGTCTAGGGATGTCCCTAAGGTTAAGTATATGTATAAGTTATAGTACTAGAACTACGCTAACGATCATAGAGTTAAACCTAAGATGTTAGATATTGAAGGTACTCCCCCTTTATTATGTTGTTTTCCCTAGCATGATTTTTGCCTCTCACACTATTCATTTTGGGTTTTAGAAAATGGCTGGAAACAAGATGATTCACGATAATGGAGGATATGATGGACAATGGAATGATATTCTTCATGAGCAACCAAATGAAATGGGATTTGGAAGTCCAAAGATCATTATTATGCCGAATCAGCAATCTCATAATATGATCAATAAAGTAAAATTTGGTAAGTTTCCTGACTCGGCTAATAAGAGAAAGATGGAGTTTCATGATGATCATAGAGGAAAGAAAGTTCAATTTCCCCTATGTAAATCATGTGGGAAGAGGCATCAAGGAGAATGTTTCAAGGGAACTGGAAGATGCTTTGGGTGTGGAAAAGAAGGACACAAAGCAAGTAAGTGCAAAGGAAAAGATTCCGTTAACACCATGGATGAGGATAATGGTATTGCTACGACATCAAAAATGGTTAAGTGTTTTAAATGTGGAATGTATGGGCATTATGCAAACCAATGTCCTAAGGGAAAGACTCATGAAGAGAATCAGTATGGCCGTATGGGTAGTATTTATGTGGATGATATGTGAGATGAAAGAATTGTTGAAGCTCGGTTAATGGTTTAAGAATGTAGTGGAATGATTACATGTTTATCATGTGTAATGTTGTATAAGTAATCTCATGGTACTAAGGAATAAAGAGACATCTAAGGATTGTTACACTATTGTCTTTCCTTGAGTATTGAAAGTGTATGATGAATGGTACCAGTAACCATGAAAGGTTATTCAATTACTTTTGTAAAGTAGATGATATGCGCATAATGAAAGGATAAGAAGATAATGAGATGTTTGATTGTATTCATGAGCTCATGATTGATATAAGGACTAAGTGATATCATGGTTTGAGTATATAGAATTTTGAGGATTTTGGTATGTGGAAAGTGTTAACTTTTAACTGCATTCATGTTTTCACTAAGGTTCAATGGGTATTCAAAAGAATACATGATTAAGGACTTTGAATGTTTGGAATGTGACCAACAAAACACATCTTATGATATATGGGGATCAACGATGGTATTAAATCTCTGGTAATCGTTTTCACTATGTTATGAGAGTGGACTGCAGTATTATGGATAAGCCTAAAGATTGGAATGGATTATGTTGGACATAAGTTAGTATTGTTTAAGGATAGAAGATTTTCGATATTATTGATGGGATGTTATAGTAATATAGCTTTAGAAAAAGGACAACCTGCAGGACGGGCGACAGCCCATCGCTTCGGACAAGGCTGTGGGAATCGAACCCACAACCGAAGTGCGACTGGCCTTTATCGCCTACCACTGGCCTACAGGAAGTCCCTGTTTAGTAGAAACTAGTTTTATTATATTAAGCTATATGACATATGATGTATAAGTCCATTTTAGGAACCATATATGATTAACCTCACTATAGATCGACTTATGTATATAATCTTTTTTGCTAACCTTTTGTTTGAGACAGATGGAATGACCCGTCATTCTATCACATGATCTGCTAACACTTCACGAATAAAAAATTCAACTTCATTTATTTAAGAGATGAAGTGGAAATTGTTAAAGGCACGAACAACAGCGAGATTGTACCAAAATAAAGTAAGTATTTATTCTAATTTAAATTCTTTAACTTTAGGGAAACGATCTTGAAAACCAAAAATGTTGTCCTAGTGATCTTATATCTGATGAATCAGATGGTACCTTAGATCGTCACAAATTTATGGCTTTGTGATTACTGGCTTTTCCATAGCCATGTCCTCTACCACTCTCCATCAGAACATGATGGTTAGATTTCTCTTCCATATCCATATTTTCACCTATGTGGAAACCCAGTGATTAGTTTATTTGAGTAACCGTTACGTTTCATACTTTTGTTTTTAAAGATAAGTTTTGGTATTCCTTTTTACGATGTGGTTTTCTATCAAAGAAACTTTCAAATAGTAAACCATTTATAACCCCGACGAATTTCGAGGGCGAAATTCATTTTAAGGGGGGTAGAATGTAATACCCCGAGATTTTATGAAAATTATCATTTTAATTTCATTAATGTCTTATGTTGTATTCTACACCAAGATTACCTTGCGCTATACGCAACACCGTATTAGCTTGCAGTATACGCAACCCTATTCTTGGACCGTGTTGCACACAATTTTGATAATAGTTATTCTACGCAACATTGAGTATATATATATATATTAAATGTATAAATGAAATATGGTTGGATTCTGTTATACGAAACAACGAAGGATTCTTTCACAACACGCAACCCTGACTTGGCTTGCATTACACGCAATCACGACCTTCCTCGATAGCGTGTGTTGTACGCAATACCGGGTTTTAATAAACAATGTTATATTATTATAATATTGTCATGAACTAGCCGTTATGAATAGTATTAACTAAATTTTGAATTTTATAACATTATTATTCATCTTACACATTTCTAGAACATGGTATAAGAACAAAATAAATTTTTCAGGTAAAATAAGTATTTTTCAAAAAATGCAGTTTTACCGCCTTTTGATGGCGCAACCACTTTAAATATAGTTTTTGACATGTTTATATGTTCAATTTGACAAAATAATATTCTTCTTTTGAATCAGGATATAAAAATTTACATTAGATAAAGTTTTGATATTTTTCCGATAACTTTCATATTTTAATGAATAGTAAAAACACGCTATATTTTAATTAAAAACAACTTTTTTCATCGTAATATCTTATGTGGTTAAATTATAATATTGAATGGTTTTAAAGTATAAATAGAATATATTTTTACAATTTAATATAATTTATGTCATTAGCATTGATTTTACCTTGAATTCGTAGGTTAAATCAATTCAATCTTTTGCAATGTTTTAAAGAAAAACCCGTTTTCTTTCGACAACGGGATTAATTTTAATTTAATTTCTGCATCTTTTGTGTATTGAATTTGGAAAAATGGATTCCATATTTGGAATCAGTGGGTCCAAATTATGTTAATAAGCTACTTTTTATTTTTGGGAATTATGAATAGTAACTACGGTAAATTTTATTTACCCTAGTTAAAGGTAAATCGGGTAATTAAGGGAAAATATAATATTTTAAAATAACCCTAACAAATGTCAAAATCCTATTGGATGACTAAAAGTCGACCCATATCACCTAAGGGTAGGATTAGAATCATTTAATGGACATTTGTCCATGAAAATAACTTAATTATTATTAAAACCAAAGAAAGTGACAACATGTCACTCTCTTAAATTTTATAAGTATATTAATTTTAATTTAGTGATAAACTTCATGAAACTTCGAACATGAATAGTCTCCAGAAATCTAATGAAATTATCTACATCATATAAATTTATTTATAATTTTTAGGGATTAAATAATTAGCATTAATTATGACACAATAGTGATTCAGAAATTGTTTATCTAGTGAAAAATAAAGAATATTGATTTTTTTAACTACTAGTGACCATAAAATGCACAAATACCTAACCAAAACTTATTGTCCATGTAAATGTAAACCATAAGCATCCAATGGTCGAATATTCGACCATTTGGAGCCTTATAAAAGCGATTATGACACTTATATTATTTTATTTTAAATGATGCCAAAGTTGTCACCTTCATAATTTAATAAATATAACAATTTAAATATTGTGATTTTAAGATGATAAATTCGAGTAAAAGTATTATTGTGAAAGGTAATATATTTATCTTCATCATAGAATTTTATTTTAAATTTTTATACAACAAATAAGTATATTAAATAATTATACAAAAATGATGTAGTAATTATTTTATTAAGAGATAAACCAAATAAATGGTTTTAAAAATAATAAAATAAATATTATATGAACTATTTAATGTGATACAGTAATTTTATAGATACATATGACCTTTTATTAATATATTAAAGCTTTTAGTTCGAACATATCTTCTGTATATATTTTATTTAAATTCAAATAAATGAATAGTGTCAAAATTGACACTATTGTTATTTTACAAAAATAGCATATTATAAAATTTTTTAAAAATCACAAAAATATTTAAAAATTATAAATTTTTATTTATATGGTCTATAATGTTATAAAGTAAACAATTATGGAAAATTCACAACAAATAAGTAATTATTTGTTATAATTTAAAATTTAGAATTTTATTACCACAAATAAACTTAAATAGATTAAATAAGGATAAATCAAAATGATAAGGTTTAAAATAAGATCAAAACATGTCTAAATTTGATTGGTTGATGAGATTACAACCCTATCTTCGAATATGAGTCATTTTTGGAGGTTTTTAAGTGGGGTTAGATTTATTATAAATTAATATTTTTAAGAATTCCTAAGGTGCCCCTCTCCTCCCTTATAAAAGGGTACCTCCTCCCCCTTCTCCTCACACCAATTTGAGCACTCAAGCTCGGCCAACCTCTGCCAAAATCCCTTCTCCACTTCCTTATAATAATACTAGAGGTTCTGGTCTTCCTCAAAGACCAAATTTAGTGCCCTAAGAGGAGGTCTCAAAGAGGCGCTTCAAAGAAGAGGTAATTACCGTTACCAATTCTTTCATCTTTATTTCTTCTTCCACTTCTTCTTCTTAGGTTGTTTCATTATGAAGTAATAACATCAGTATCACTCATATACTGATATGTTATTATAAGTATGAAACAACCCTATTTCACCATCTATCCATCCTACGGAAAAAAGGAAATCACCGCGCGTGCGTACGTACGGAATACCGTCTCCACGCCGTGGTGTAATCTATTTTCCGCCACCACATTAATTGGATGGGTATAATGGTTTAATGAGTAACTATATATGATTATTATAAAGTGATATTGATACTGAAATAGTATACATACACTTCAACACAATTCCACGACCATGGGAACGATATCATCGCTCGTGCGTGCGTACGGACTACCGTCTCCACGACGCGATGAGATTCATTCTCAATGATTAACCATTCATGAATGATTATAAAGTATATATAATAAGTTCTAATGAAATATATGACATAATAATGATACTGGAATTATTTATATTTATATGTATGTCATCTACTTAATTCCATTCAATTCAATAAGGAAACGAAAACAACGTTCATGCGTACGTACGGACTACCGTCTCCATGAACGGTGTATTTATTTCCATTTACTGATTTATTATATATGTATATTCTGAATATATATATATAAATCATGTTTTATATTCTGTAATTAAGTAATCATGATCTAAGTAATCATATGAAAAATTACAAGTTAAAAACACGAACGACAAATGAGACGATTTTACCCAAAACGCTTCTTTAACATAAATTTACAAAAGAACGGGTAATATAAAGTCATAAGTGGACCATATATGATATAATAACAATAAATATGATTCTGGAATAAGTCAATAACATGATTTAAATCATTATACAGGAGGTTCGGACACTTACAAAGCAAGTCGGACCTAAGGTAAGGGAAATATCACAATCTCATTTTTATCCGAGATTGTATATTCGTAAGTATTTACTGGGGTGTATTTTATCATCCACATCCATGTTTCATCAATATGTAATATTACTTCCATCCACCTACAATTGTTTAAATCCATTTTTACCCTTCGGTGAGTTTTTAGTAAAAGAATATGAAAGGAATCTTTTGTCGTTTTTCGTACGAGGTACTTTTTGACTTTTCCGACAAAAGTACGAAGAATGTTTTTTTTAACTTATACGGCATGAATGGATTTTTAAAACATTATTTCCAAGAAGCTTCCTTTAAAAGTTTTCAAGTTTATTTTTAATCAACTTCTTTTATTTTAATGTTTTATGACATGTTATGAAAGGAAAAATGTTTTTGAAGTGGAAAGGATATTTTCCTCAAGAATGAAGTTCATGTATTTCATCAAAATTATTTTCCATCTAAGATAATAAAAAGGGTTCTGTTTTTATCCCTATTATTACATTGATTTGATCATGTTGTGATGGAATTATTTTTATTAATTCCTTTATCTTATATGAATTGATTTATGATGTCATGATGATTCAAGAATCCCATTTTTGTTACATGTGTTATGCGATGATATATGATTTATGATTATGTGGCACACATAAGAAAGGATTCATTATAAGATGGGTGGGACCTATATCTCCCTCCAATGCATTGGGTAAAGATTTTATATCTCATGAGATAGACATGGCTGGAACGGAAGGTTATTTCGGTTCAGTGATACAGGACTGAAACGAGGAGTAAACTCGGTTCAGAAAGGGACTTTGTCCACTAAGATAGTCTTGGCAATAAGTCATGACTAACAAGAAATGATTTTCCATGATTATGTGTGCATGCCACAAAGGTTCATGTTTTAAGTTATGATTATTGTGATTTCATGTCACTACTATGATTTATCCCATGTTATGAAATTATGCTCTCTTTTGCAGGTTAAGATTTCCAAAAGATATGTTCTTATGAATATGATGTGATTGATTTTTATTTTGTATACCCTTACTGAGCATTTGAGCTCACCCTTTTATGTTTTCTTTTCCCCAGGATATAAAGAAAGGTTTTAGGTAAAAAAAGGGGAAGATCTTTATGGGAGATATTGAAGATCTTTCACCACGATTAGAAGATTACATTCCGAGTTTCCAAAGACACTAAACTATTACGATCCTTGTGTGTGTGTGTTTTTATTATGTACTAAGTATTCCGCAAAAGTAATGTAAAGTCTATGTACGTCAGTATACGGGTCTCTACAGGACAGGATCGGAACAAAGACATAAAAAATTGGGTGTGACATTCCTGATGTCATCCTCCATGTTTATAATCTAATACTTTTTTATATTTTCCCCTAAAATAATTATTTAGTATACCTCTTTCTTTAGTTTCAAATACCCATGTTGTGATGATGATTGTATCATGTGATATGTTTTGAAAGGTTCTAAAGGAGCTTAATTATTGATGAAAGTTCACAATTGTGGTAAAATGATTTATTTATATAGATAATAATTAAGACACTAATCCTTTCATTACATGGGTTGTGTAATAGTTTTTGAGATGTATCATCTAATATATGATTATATTTTATTATTTATGATTTGTTTAACATGTGTCATTATAGTGGTTCCTCACATTCTCGAGAAATATTCCCATTCCTGGGATCATATTTCTTTGGATAATATATTTATATTCTATATCTATCATCTTTTTATCATTGATTTACATACTTCCTAAACCATATAAAAATTATACATATGGTGTTTTACTATGAATGTTATTTCATTGAATACAAAATGTTAATATTAATTATTATTTATTCAATGTGGATATTTTTTGATAAGGTATATGGTTTTGAAGTTAAATTTGTCCTAAAATATAAGAGAAATTAATTGGAAAATATGTTATTAGTTTTTCTCAGTTATAGATAGCCCCTAGTTGCATTAATAAGTCTAATAAGGAAAATATGTTGGCCAAATGTTTTGAATAGATCTTTTTATACCTACCCATCTTTGGAAATATCTGGCATAATGAATTGATCATTACGTCTCATAAAATTAAATTATTTTATAGATAATTTAGTTACTACTATCCTTTTTATTACTACATTTAATATTATCAATGGATTCATTTTCCCCATTTATTGTACAAATGGTATGTTTTTTCATTTTATACCATTCAATATTGATTAAAAAATATTTACTCATGATATATTCCAGTATTTGTAACACTTGTTGAGTGTTTGAGAACACACTTAGTTTGATTTCTTTTATGGGGGACGTAAGGAATGAATCATTGAGTAAGATTCAAGGTTATGGAATATATATATTTCTTATGTTTTTTATTTTATAGCCAAATTAAAATAGGGACCATGTTTGTACTTATTTCTTCAAGACTACTAAATTAATCAATCCTTACTGATGTGTTCTATTTTAACTTATAATAATGTAATAAATTTGAAAACATCTACGGGTTACTAATGTCATGGAGGTTACAATAAAATCCACTAACTGTGTTAGATTAATAGGAAGTCATGTTCCTTTAGACAGATGAATGTGTAGAAGATATCAAGGGTCTCTATAAATGGTTATTCACTCTAAATAAACTCACACTACCCTGAAATGGTGATTTGTTTTTAATATTAAGTGATTTATAAAATAAGTGATTGGTATGTGTCTTCATGATAAATGGCATGGTGGTATATTATTTCAAATATAAATTAATGATTCAGGAGAAAAAAATTATTTAACACGTGATTTAGAGCTTGCAGTGTTAATATTTCCATTAATGATATGGTTTCATTATCTCTATAAAGGAAAGTGTGACATTTATACTGATCACATGATCATAAATTAAACATTCACACATATATATTTGGACATGCATCAAATTATATGGTTATAGTTGATAATATAAAATGGGTAGATGATATATTACCACCTAGGAAGTAAAAAAGTGAATAAAGAAGTGAACTACAGGGATCATGAAATCTTATCAAAAAAATTATTAAAAGAGACCCATAATTTCATGATTTGAAAATAGTGGACCGTAAAATAAAGAATTAAGGGTATAAGTTATCTTTTTCAATTAATGCTCCATCATCCATCCATGTAAAGATGAAGGAAGAATGTTTGGAGGATATATAGCTACAGAAGTAGTTAAAGAATATTCTAGAGTTAAACATGAATAATTTTGGAATAATAAGATTATAAAAATGAATATTTTTATTATAAATACCTTCAATCAAGATTGGTATTATGGATGATGGATATATATTGTGATTATCTATTTATAGATGAGGAATAAATATATATATATATATGAATCTTATTAACCATTTAGGGTGGTAAAATATATAGATTGAGATTGAAGAGTATATATCTTGGTTATTTTTATACTACAGTGTTAATGAATAATGAAAAAATATATAGAGGTAATTATATAATTACACAAAACTATCTGAAATTAAGATAATATCAATATGGATTATTTAAGACAACCATGGTTTTATAAAGGTAATAAAAACCTATTGTTTGTTATTTATTTCGTAATGAAGTCATCACATTTTAATTCTATTAAAGAATATTTCTCACCCAATAAACTATCCTAGTACTAAAAAATGGATGTGGTAAGGATATATTATATAAAAATTTCAAAAATATCTAATTTTTATACTCGGTTTAACATGATGATTTCTAGAATTCTATATTAAGTATTGGATAAAATTATGAGATTCAAAACTACATGACATCCACAAATAGATGGTCAGTCTAAAAGGACCATTCATGCTCTAGATGATATTCTATGATCATGGTAACATTATTTTAAGGTTTTTTAGGGTCAACACCTTCCCTTAATAGTGTTATTATATAGAAAAAGATTTGATACTAACATTCAAATGGAACTATATGAGGTTTGTACATAAAGATGACTAAAACTCCCAATTGAAGGGATCAAGTTTGAAAATTTGAACTAATAGGACTACTTATTTCTTAGGTAATGATAGATAATATTAAAACCACTTAGTATCAAATTAAAACTAAACAAAGTTAAAACAAGCGTTATGTTGATAAAAATACATTATATTTGTATATTGAAGTTGAAGATAATGTATTCGTTTGAATATCATCATCGAATAGGGTTTTTCGATTGAGGAAGAGAGAAAAGTTAAGCCTCAAATTCATTAGGCCCTTAAAAATACATAATCAAGTGGCGATAAGATATTATCATATTTCTCTTCTATGGAACCTCCCTTAAGTGTATAAGGTGTTCCATGTAGCACATATGATTATTTAGATACCTAATATTTTATATTTATTTATTTAAATAAAATACAACTGGAAAATTTATATTCTCATAAGGAGAAACGAGTAGAAATATTTTATCATATAGGTAATGTACTATAAAATAATAAAATCACTCGGATAATTTTATATAGGAAAATAATAAAATTTAAGATTCCATATTGGAACCCACTGATTTGATGAGGAAATTATAAATTCATTTCAATTCAATGAAATAATGTATTTTCTAGGGAATGATTATTTTAAGGGTGGTAGAATGTAACACCCCATGATTTCACTATGAAATTTTTCAATTAAAAAATAATGTATTTAATAAATAATATCACCAGAAACAAAAAAAAATTAAAATTAAAAATGATACTTTCTACTAAGAAAAATTAAAAAATGAACGATAAATAACAATATGATATGAGAATATAATTTGAAAATTCATTTAGAAAGGTAAAATTATAAAAAGTTTTTGTGTGAAAAAGAAAATATCATGAATATAAAATCATCATCCTCTTAGTTTTCATTAAAGATAGTAAAAATGATTGTAACTATGTAAATAAGGTAGATAAGTATATATATATAATATAGATGTTGAGAGAGATGTAAATGACTATGATGAATGATTCTATAAATATATGAAAGACTATTTATAGGAATGAAATCTATCAATAATATATATATTCATTAGAATTATTGTCATTTGAAATATGATTGTCTCATATATGCTCTTTGGGTATAAAATTATTCATTACGTATAATTATGTTTTATAATTAATAGCAAAAAATTGAAAATAATATATTTCATAATTATAGAATGAAATGGGAATATAATATTCAATTGCAATATTTTATTATAAAAACAAAATTTGTATATATTATATATTAATATTATTAAAGAGTGATTTATTATATTTATGAAAATCAATGAAATATTTTAGTACTAGTTTATTGTCAAAAATAAATTTTTATTAGATGAATAATTGATTTTAAAAAGATATTGTTGAATTATTTATTGTTAAAAAACTTATATTTTTCAAAGAATATGCTTTAATGTGATTTCTATTTATAACACAATAAATTAAATTTATCACTTTTAAAATATAAATATAATTTAATTATTTAATATAATAAGATATATATCTCACATTTAATTATTTAAATTATATTAAATATTATTAATAACACTTAATTTTTAATAATTTATTTTTATATGAAATTTTTTTTCTATAAATAATTTGATTTCAATTTAATGTAAAATCTATCATATTTATCAGTTGACTTATATTATATGGAGTTAAAATTATTAATTATCATAATAAAATTATTTAAAAAGTTTAATTAAATATTTGGGAATAAAATTAAGTTACTGAGTTAAAAAAATAGTTTCCTTAGTAGAGGTAAAATGAGTTAAAAAGATCAAACTGTGATGTAAAAACAAAAAATATTTATCACCTAACTTTTAAATTGAGTTTTTGAGATTATTTCAGACCAATATCCATTTTAATTTAATTTCTAACCATTTTTTTAAAATGAAAATAATATACATTATGGAATGAATATTTTACGAAATGGAACTTAAAACTCACCATTAAAAGGACCCTCCTCTACCAATCCCAAATTTAAAGACCCACCTTAGTTTCCAAGTGACGGTGTCTTATTACAATTCATTAAGATTATTAAAATAATGTAGTATCCAAAATGAGTAAATATTTTTGTAGATTTTGGAGAACCAGATACATACAAATGTTCAAAATTACAACTTGAAATGAAATACAACATATAAGTTTTATTGGGAACAACCACAACTATAAGATTATCGGTGTGGGTCATTCATAATATACCTCTTCATGTCATGATAAAAATTAAACTTAATAAGTGATGAGATTTGATTCTCAATAATGGTAAACATTACAAACGAATATAACATAAATATTAGGCATTGAGAATATTTTAAAATACATGCCTTTTTCAATAAACATTAACATTATCATGGGTATTGTATTAGTAAAATAACCTCATGAGCTATGAATTTATAGCTTTATAAAAAGGGAAATTTATATTTTAGAAATTATAAAACAAATAGTCAATGCCTCGTCCAATACATCTTAAATTGATTAAGTCCTCAGCCAAAACCATATCTAAAAATGGGAAAGGCCTCAGCCAAGTCCATATATATTTTGTCTCATGAGACATATTGATACATCGAGGGGATAAAGAAGGACCCAACATTCATATAATAATTCCAATTCATTCCTCATATGAACAAGGATAAACATACATAACATATACATATATATTTAAACAAACACATGAAATGTAAATAATGTTCCCCAAACATTAAGCTGGAACACTAACCATTTGGAGTAAATTGGTGAATGGTTTTAATATAGATTATCCACATTCAAACTAATCATAAACCATTATATTAAATATTTTAGATGACATCACAGATATTAATCCAAATAATACATAATAATCAAAAGGATTGTTGAAACAAATGAAGACAATTTTCTAAAATCATTGAGTAATTCTTGAGATAAATACTATTTTAATTTGATAAGAGCAGTTCTTTTTGAAATGTGTTTTGATAAAACCAAAAATTATGTATGACAGTGTTTTCATAATAAAATTATTATTTTTATAAAGATAATGGTTTCCAAAAATAGATTATAGTGTGACCTTGAATATAGGTAGGATTTTGAGAAATTCCCTTCAGTCGGGCTTGTATTTCGTAAAGAATTGTTGAAAGATCCTTTTAAAAAATATAATACCCATAAATGAAGGTAGTATTACTATTGGTAAAAATATATATATAATTAACATATACATTATGAGGATTAAATACTAATAAATAATAATTTAATTGAGGTAATTAGATAATAAAATTAACCTGAATGAAAATGGATGTTATCGTAGAAAACCCTAATCTTATGTTCGATGTTGTTCCTCACATGATCTTAATGACCCCAATAATAAAATTTAGGCTCATAAAATAATTTTGACATAAGCCCCATTACATTTAATTTATTTTTTATAACCTTATTAGGTTCATTCCTGGCCTTTTGATGGGTTAAGATATTAAATTTCATTGTTTGAGAGCACTTTCTACCTTGGATTTGATGATTGGTTTACTTATATTCATCTATGGATAAACTTGTAGAATTATAATGGTTTTCCAAGATAGAATTTTTTTAAGTGAAAAATCATATTATTACATGGTTAGAAAAATAATTGGTTATTGGGAGTTATGATGAATCCTTATATAAAACTTTTATGATAATTGTTTGGGTTAATTAGCGCTTTATTATCAGAATGATCCCATTTTGATTTATAGATTTATATCAAGTTTAAAAAAGTATTATCGAACCCTAAATAAGTTATAATACATATAATATGGTCTGTTTTAAACATAAAAATGATTTCATGACTAGAATTGAAAATGGTAATAGAAATTGAAAACCTGTTGTCTTTGAATGTGATTAATTAATATATCTCAGATGGTGGTTTTGATTCTATTATAAATGAAGTGGAAAAGAGGGATGGTGAAGAATTATTAAATTATCATAACTAAATCATAGTGCATGTAAGGTACTAGATTCATCAAAATAGTTGGATGAAAGTAGGTTAGGAAAGAAAAATAAATGAATTGAACTTGAAATAAAATAAATTAAAAGAGGAACACACCTCTTGAAGTAATCTCCATTGGGATCCTCTTTAGAAGAGTGTATTTTATCTTTTCATGAGACTAAGGGATTCTGGACATGGGTGAGGATCTTGGGATGTTATTGGAAGAAAAAGTTTGAGATGGAACAAGACTTGAGAGGAATGAATAGAAGAGGGAGTGAGGGGGGTTATAGTGGAGGAGAAGAGAGTCTTCCCATTATTTTATTATATTGACAAAGACAACCAATAGTGTTGATGATTATGACCTATAATAGTAATAAGAGGATGTGAGTTAGATGTAATGGTTATTTACATCATCCATGACTCAAGCACGATGTAGAAATTCACTTATTTAGCTTATTTTGTAAATTATCTAATTTAACTATGCAGAAAAAGGTAATGTATTTTAGAAAAATATACATAATTCACTATAACCATATTTTGATTAGTATAATAAAAAAATGAACTCTTTTTTTTTGAAAAATAAACTTCTATATAATATTGGTTTAATTTTTAAATAAAATAATAATTTTTTAAAAAAACCTTTTTAAAACTATAATTAGTTTTATATCACCTTGAAAACATAATCAAGATCTCGTTTTCATAAAACCTTAAGATAATAAAATAATAATATGAATAAATATTCATACGTTTTATATTACTATACATATTAATATTCATTATGGTATGGTACTATTCACCAAAAAATACAAATTTCTTATCTGTCTCTAAATATCTTACTCAACGGAACCGCGTATATCAGTTTTTTAAAATTAATATCACAGAGGTGGATAAATTATTACTACTGGCTAGCTTATAAAAAAGTGGTGTTTTTAGAGACTTAGTGTTTTATACATTAAATATTAAGTTTATGTGCAGAATCTTAGGGTGTTATGTTATCCCATCCTTACAAAAAAAAATTCCCCAAAATTACCAAAATGTTACCTTACAAAATGTTTTGGGTAGATCTTCATCACAAGAATCTCATGCTCCCGAGTTTCCTCTTTGATTTTATGATTCTTCCAAAGTATATTTACTAGTTGAGTCATTCGATTCCTTAACACTTGTTATTTATTGTGAAAAATCTGGACTTGATCTTCCCTGTAAGATAGGTATTGTTCAAATTCTATACCTTCATAAGTTAGGACACACATTGGGTTTAGCATGGACATTCTTAATAAGGAGACAAGGAAGACATTGTGTACTTTAGACAGTATTGGTGCCATAGCCAAATGATGTGAAACAGCTCCAATTCAGTCCAAAATTTCAAAAGGGCCTAAGACACATTTAAAAAACAATAACTCCAACTGTAAACTCCCAATCCTTCCTTAGATTGTCAGAATTTTTTTTCTTTGAGATGCTTTGATTTTTCCTTGAGTAGTGTTTACCTTCACAGTGGATTCTTATAAAATCTCTGGTCCCACAATCATCCTTTCTCCATCTTCAGCCCAAAAAATTGTTGTACGACATATATTTACATATAATTCTTCATATAGTTCCATTTTTATACCATAAAGGAAACTATTATTAAAGAAAAACTCCACCACTGGTAAATACTGATCCCACATACCTTGGAAGATGAGAAAGTAGACCTTAACATGTATTTTAGGGTTTGAGTGGTTCTTTTCTGATTTTCTAGAAGTTTGAGGATGATACGAGGAACACTATCAAGCACTATTCATTCCGCCTCCTAGGTGGTGTGTTTACCGGTGATGTGGAAATGGTCGACAAGGATCGTCCCCCATCCATTTTACTATATTGGCAGGATCTCGTCAAATTCCCCAATCCTTTGTTTTGAGGTGTTCAATGTCATTATCTACTAAAGAATTTTGAATTAACCCTGCAGGAAGAAATGGTACTGGAAGGAAATTACATAGAGGTCAAGCACTCATGCAATTGGTCTTTCTTGGGTATAACTACCATGGATGGTCTCCAACATGTTTATTCGTGGATCCAAGAACACCCAACGGCCCTGGTATCCATGATTTGTGGACCTTTTTCCAAATACAATCACTCTCCAACTGAATATTTTGACAACGATGCTTATGGAATCCATTGGTTGAGAGGATGGGAGGTCAGGATAACTGCACCCTTCTGAGAGAAGATTGTTTCCTATTTCAGGACTCTCATATAGATTTATGTTATGTTTATATGATCTTTATTCCCTGGTTCATTATAGAGGAGTGTTCCCATGGGCTACCCTTGGTTTTTAAGATCATCCTAAGCGTGCATATATTTGATGATACAGAGGTGGTGCTGACTTGATCCATATTACAAGGCTCTATAGAGTCTATCGTCATCCCGACGAGTGAAAGGTTACATGATGTTGGGATCAGTCCCACAAGGAGGGCTTCCTACGTACCATTAAGAGATGAATCAGAACCCACATAGTTCAGATTGTGAGTGTCATACGCATGAAATCCACACATTTGAAGGAACATTATTGGGTGGACCCTTATGGGTGGTCACCCTTTTGAGCTTCGACCTTCTGTTGGCATCCTACATATCCTTCTTTGATCATGAAGCATAGTTCTTGTAGTTTAGTTGTTTAGATGTTGTAATCTTCACAAACCTATAAGCCCATGTGAGAAATGGTTAGTGTGGGAAACCAAAGGATATGAAAGATTCAACAATTCACAAGACTCCTCCCCTGTTGGTGGGGGAGGGAGAGCCCATGGCGGAAGAGGCTGGGGTGACTGTGATCAAGGTAATGGAGCAATAAACCATTCCATGTCAGATGGAATTAAAGGTCACATGGTGAGGCCTATAAATATTGGGTACATAACTCAGTGGGAGGGACTTGGAGTGAATTCTGGAAAGGTTCATCAGCATGGAATCTGAGTTTCTATTGGAATTTAGCCTCATCGGCATTCCCAAAACCCAAAACATTGTGGGGAGGGCCTTCGTGACACCTCTAATTGTGGGTATGTAGACTCAATGGGGTATGCTGATTCTCCTGATTATCTGATCAAATGAGTTTGGTGGATTTGGAAGGGGATTTGGCCAAATGACGGAGGATTGGTTAGCATAGGGAACATGGAGGACTATATCGTAGTGGGTGAGATTGGAACCAGTTGGAACAATCCCAAAAAACACCCCATTCTGCGTACTGGTTTTTCATTCGGCATGGGGATGGCTCCACATACCATACTGGTATTCTGACAAGAGGTCAATCCAGGTGCTTATATGGTACGCATGCATGGGTATCGTCCACTAAATTCCAATGTGGTACGACGATCACCATACCACTTTGGGTAATATATGTGTAGCGATTTGGTACACGGCGCCAGGTTCAGTCCATGTAGTGGTATGTTACAAAGATCACTATAATAGAGGAGGTTCTGGGGGATCATCCCTTTCAAGGAGATCATCCATGAGAAGTCTTTGGTTCACAGTTCTCTAGTTTGGTTTGTGGTTCAATTTTTATTATTTAATTACCCCTTTCAGGGTTTGTGGACAACTGTACCGATGGAGCGAGTTGTTCACAGTTCGTGCTCTGCCAATGAATCAAGATGGAAGACATAGTGTTACCTCTATGTCCCCCTAAATCTTTCACCAACTTTCCTTCTCTCTCTTTGTCTCCCTCACTCTGTGTGCATCATACTTCTATTGTGATCGTTTTATAGATCATCATGAATATTGTATCTATTGGGCATGCAACACCATTTGTGAAGGCCCATTGAAGACATATCTTAACCCACAGAAGACTCAGTCAAACAAGTTTTTTGGAGTCTTTGGTTCACAATAATGGTTCATAGAACACTATCTATTCTCTTTTTCTGCAAACCGATGGGTTCATGGTACGGTATGCAGACTAGCATTAGGTGCAAAAATTCTTTGGTTGATGCAGTTCGTGGTTTTCCTTTCTTGCTTTCCATCACCTCCCAAACTAGAGTTTCACGGACCATCTCACATACCTAGTGTTTCGCAATCCGTCCGCTCTTTGTACCTTTTCTGGTGATTGTACATGACTGTTAGGTCCACTAGGATATATACCCTAAGATGGGGGTGAATCAGGATATGACAGATTAAAACAACATCCCCTTTTGATCTTGTTTTGTTGTTAGAAAAAACCATCTTCTCTCTCTTTCTTGTTACAGAGTATGAATAAACTTTAAAGCATGCACAAGACACAAAAAATTGTACTTGGTTCACCCTCACTAGGCTACGTCCAAAGATCATTCACTGGTAGGGTGTTGATGTACCAATTCCTCTATAATAATACTGCTTTTTACATGTTCGGAGTGGACTCAATATTCCTCCGGGTTTACAACCACATAAAAAATTAAAGCACACTACTCTCTCAACTAAACTGTGCTCACTGCTTCTTCAAAAGATCCACTAACAGTTTATAGATCTTTAGGTCTATTCATGATCCCTAATGAAATCTACATCTTCAACTATTGGTAGATTCTCTATTGACGTACAACTTTCACCCGCAGATGAATCTCACTTTGCACCGGGTGTACCGGGCAACCCCAATTTTTACGCACAACCCTTACTACACCTTTCGTGTAATTCCATTGCGTTGAAAGAAATAAATTTTTTTTTACAATGCCTATTTTAGATGAAACCACCAAATTTTATGCTCTACCTCTATAGTTCCCTGCTTGTAGTTTTCTTCTTTTGTGCGAAATCCACTTTTCGCGCAACACCACTTTTCGCACACCCTCTGCTTTTTGTGCAAACAATTTATACGCACAATCTTCTTGTTTTCACGCAACTCTCTTATGCACTCCACTTTCATGCGCTAGAGCTCAGATACTCTCTGAGTATTGATCACTACTAAATTAAGGGGGTCACTTCATATTTATAGGCAAAATCGACCATCCACGAATAACCCTCCTTGAGCGCGTAATTCACTTTGAGCGCAAAAAAAACATATATTCGATGTAATTCCGTTTTTTGTGCATGGCTTTAATATTTGGCGCACATCATGATTTTTCCAGTTTTATAGATTTTGATCTCAAATAAAATCTTGTGCAAAAGACTTCATACCTTTATATCGAGCATCCCGAAAATATTTCGGGCAACACTTTCGTATTTTGAGAACTGCAAAAATATTTCGTGCACCACCTTCCTTTTTCATGCACCGTGCAAATATTTCATGCCAAACTTAATTTTTCACGCACCACACTGATATTTCACGCTACACTAAATTTTCTTTGCACCTCTTTCCTTTTTCATGCACCTCCCTTTTCAAAAAACACATCTCTCCATTTTTTGATTTTCAGGCCCCAAAATTTGGCAAACACTTGAAAATGGAACCACCTTGTATATGATCTTTTTGTACCGCCTCTAGATCTACCATTCCTTTGTCTAGGTTATTCAATAAATCATGTATTGTTGAAATGATCCCTTGAACCCAACAAATAACCATGTAAACCCCCTTTTTCGACACACTTATACACCATGGTCTGCTTTTTCAACAAACACAACATGGAGTCCCACTTTTTCAATGAACACAATCACCTCAAAAATGCATCAATGTTGCCTTGAGAAATTTTTTCCCAATAACAAACCACATAAAAACCATGAAAACTTGAATTCCTTCAAGTTCATTCAAATAATTTCAACTCAATTTTATTCTCCTCACCTTAATAGACATTCAATATTACATTCTCTCTTCTGTAAAGTTATTATGGGGTGATTTTATCCTCCTGTAAGAATTTTCTAGACCCTACAAATGCCCCCCCATCGGAATGGTTTCCGTTCAGAACAAAATCAAGAATATTCCAATGTAGAAGTAATCCTAATCTAAAATTGTTCATGGTAGAAAAATTAGACTAGGTAAGAGGGTACCACACCTATATATAGGGGCTCATGCAATTTTTCTTTTACCATTTCTCATAGAGAAAAGAACTCCTCATTTTCAATGCCTTCTTTTCTCTCTCATATCGTTCTCCTTGCGAAAATCATGGTCACGAACTGCTTTGTATGATACATGTGGCAGGATTATATATGGATGGCTTGTTCATATACCAAACTTGGATCAGTGAACCAAACTTCCAAAACCATTAATACAGACATAAATACTAATCCAAAATTTATGAACGCAAACTTAACAGAGGATGAGGTTTGCAGTTTCTTCATTCTACAAACCATTCTGTTTGCCGGCCAATGGTTCGCAGGCCTCCTCCTCATTGTTTCATCGCATACCGTGGTTGTATGCGGTGAACTACATCTACCTACCATAGCTATAGGTGGAGTAGCTTCTTCATGTCAGGTTGTACATGGAATGATCCTTCAGTGTACCATTTCTAGTAACAGTACGAGAAGACTTGTGTATACATGTTTTAAGTCCTTTAGAAATTTTTTTTAAAGATTTTCCCAACAATTTTTATTGGACTAACTTCTCATCGGCTTCTAGATATTCTTATATAGGATACAATGGCTGGATCATTGGATTTTTATAACATCATTTCTTCTTCTGACGCAATTATTATTTCCCCTCTTTCTGCTGCGGACAAAATATCGAAGTATATGAAGGATTTGGTTTACGAAAAAACTAGGGGCATTCTGTTTCACTAATCCCTTGTGAATCTACTCACAATGGGTCAACGTGAGTACATAGTCTTAGAAAAGATTCTTTCTTACGGTTTTGGCCTTTTTCTAACATAGTGTTCTTGGTGCCAAACCTAATTGATCAGCCCTCTTCCTGTATAATTAATACTTTTATTCTGAAGGCCTTGATTTATTCCAAGGGGAGGTACCTTCCGAGAGACATTACCTCCGAGCCGTTACTGCACTATGCACATCAATCCTTTGAGGCAGCACAACAGAAACCTGATCAGATAGCCCACTATTACCAGAGTATCACATGGAAGGCCACAACAAATGAGCATCACGGTTGGTCATCTCGACAGGTACTTTGTCTAGGAGGCTCGTTTGTCTTGGACTGGGTGGGCCCTTTTGGATTTATTATATGGGTGAAGAATTCTGAGCTGAGGAACATGTTGTGGGACTATACAAGTCTATATGGGGTTCCCATACATACACCCATCATCCCACTTCCCTTTTTTAACATCTCTTAAGCTGGTGGAGACCTGATACCAAAAATTTCCATTTCACCCACAGGGAGGTTGGAATCAGCCTCTGGGACATCCAGATTATTTATGGATTCCCTATCATTGGGGACATGTACGATGAATTTATTCCTCCCTCATCTATTTGGGATGATGAGGAAAGAATCTCCAATTTTTCCAGGAAACTCATCATCCGAGAAAAGACACTTTTGGAAGAATGTGATCCCTGTCTAAAGTAGGATGTTCAGTTTTAGGACTGGTTTGGTGCCTTTTTCAAGCATACTAGCCTCGAGCGCAATCTGCGGAGACACAATGCTTGTCCAATGAAATCCACATGAAGGCGAGTGGGTACTTACTGCCCCACCTTAGAAGAGTGGGATTTTTAGAAATGATGATGGGGGATCATCACTGACATTGATCAGTTATTTTGACTGGAGGCTTTCTTGGGCATGTTCTTGAGCGGTTGGCTTTTACCAGTGCGGGAATATGGTGGTGTACGAGCCTCAACCTTCATCACTGTCACTCAATTGACCACCGTAAAATGCATCAATTTGGCTATCCCCGTGTTGTACAAGATATACAACTTTTTGGGCCGAATCCGCGAGGGGGGGTCGCCCTATCAGATAGTTCACCCTTTTAAAATTCTTTGGGGATGGATGGGAGCCCACATAGGGGGTTATCCCTTTATCAATTCCTTACCAATCCCACATTCAAACCTCTGACCATATCTTCAGAGCACCAGCAAGGCCATGTCCGTAGCTTGGGCCTCAGAGGATAAGCAAGAGAAGCAGACCAAAAAGAATGGGCATGACTTAATAGCTTGACTCAACGTTTATGAACACTTATCGTACCACCCTTATGATTCCCCCACTTGTACCATTATAAACAATTCATCTTAATACATCATCAATCGAGGTTACTTGTTTTCTTTTCAAGAAGGCATCCTCGTTTCTCGTATTGGAGGGGATCATATCTACGAGGGCTATGCACCCTACAGGTTTAGTCGGTAATTCAACTATGTTCAGAAGTTGTTCACTCTTTCTCTTAAAGGTGCTCGTTAAGAGATACATATAATGATATCTCATTAGTTATGTCCTATGTTTACCATGGAAGACACCCTGAGCTAGGCTAAGATTCTAGATCTTAGGGATTTTATGCCCATCCATAACAAAAACTATGTTGAATCCTAGGTTAAATCGTACCATGGTGGTCAACTAGATGACTTGGTTCCCATTGTGGAAACTTCCAGGGCATCCAAGGCAAAATGAATGGAAAAGAAATAGGAAGTTGATGAACACCCTTGACCAAGAAAAGATCTTTAAAGGACATTTCACTCCATCTATGAGAAAATTGTGAATGATGGGTTTATGACCTCATGGGTAGCCGAACAAGTTGTTGGAGCTGCTGCTAAGATTCCCCCATCCATTACTTTTGAGGCCTGTTTTCTAGTGACCTTGAGGTAATGGGAACTTTTCAATGGTCATCTATCCTCCCATGGTCGGTCCTCTTGTGATTTATGAAAACTCCTCTAGATTAGGGAAGTTTCTATTACTGGTATTGGTTTTGTGTTATCATCGACAGACGATTCTTTCGATGAGGATCCAGATGAGGTGGTTTGCTACCTTAAGGACCTAGAGACCCTTACCCATTTGGACGTGGTTGCTGTATGTACATGCATTGCGTGGTTTCCATGTTATGACCAGAAATCAATGATGAGGATGATGACATCATTAATTTACCTACTGCGGACATCATGAAAGAGGTTTCTTCTTTTCCTCCATCATCTCATAAACTCTCTTCTTCCGGAGGTTCTGAGTTTTCAGGGACACTATGTAAAAGTTTTTGGTTGTCAAAGCCTTCCACACTTCTTTATATAAATCCTACAGTGCTGGGCATCCAAATATTAACTGATTTTCCGCAAGCCTATAGATTATGGGATTAATTGAGGAAGAAAGCCTTAGATGAAGATATATAGAGGCTTCTTCAAAGGGAAAGCATCGATCTTAGGGTTTTTGGGGTAGGAATTGCTCGTAATTGTCTTTCATACAATGAATAAATTGATGAGGTGTTAGCTTACATGAGTGAAATAGATAGGTTCCTTCACGCTCCTGCAGACAAGTGTTACTCGTCATATCGCCTGGTAATGAGGGTATACTACCAAAATATCAGGCAATAGCCACAGTTCTAAACCATGGCTAGAGGTTATTGCCATAGTTTTCTCAACCATGGCTGGTATTGATGTGGATATAGGGTAAAACCTATAGCCAAGGTTTGGAACTGTGGCTACATCCATATAGCCACAGTTTGAACTATGGCTATAGCCCTATAACCATGGTTCCAACCGTGGAGACAACCCTAAATCCACGATTTCCAACACATGGAATAGGATAATGTCACTCATCGCCTATAGCCACGGTTGAAACTATGGCTATAGACCTGTTGCTATGGTTTAAAACTGTGGTTATAGGCCAACACATTTAAAAAAAACAGCAATGTCCAGACGATGTTTTCCCCTTGTATCCTCCCCACCGCCCCTTGAAAATCCCACCCACTCCATCCCTTTCACCCCACATGAACCTTACAACCCCCCATGCACCCTTCCCCATGCATCCCCCCTTCTCACCCTAGACAGACCCCCCCCCCACTCCACCCCCCGAGATTGACCCCCGCCACTGGACAACCCCACCCCCCCAACATCAGTCCCCCTCCACCCCCACCCCCTCGGACAGCATCCCCCCTAGACATACCCCCCTAGAGAGTAGTGCCCCTCCGCCCCATGGACAGAACCCCACCCCTGGAAAAACTCCACCCAGACAGTAGCCCCCCTACTGGACACTCCCTGCACAAGCACCCCCGCCCTAGAAACCGCCCCTTGTTAGACCCCCCCAGACAACCCCACCTAGATAGAAGCCCCCCTTGACATCCCGCCCCCCCAGACAGCCCCCCTGGGCAGACCCCCCCCCCCCCCCCCATACAGCAGCCTCCCCCCAGCCTGAACACCCCTTCCACCACCCCTACTGGACACCCCCCCCCCCATTTCACCCCACTGCACAGCTCCCCTTGCACCCCACCCTACGTAGCCTCCCCCCTACACACCTGCACACCCCCACTGCATAGCCCAGCACATCCCTTTCACCACCCTTAATGGACACCCCCCCCCCCCCCCCGCACACCTGCACACCCCCACTGAGCAGCCATACCCCCCCCCCCCCCCCATACCCCCTTCACCACCCCTACATACCCCTTTCAGGTGGAATTTTGGAATAGATCTAAAGCATGAATGATGGTATCCTGGTTAACACATGGAGACCTCAGGTGTAGGTAGTTATAGTGTCTTAGGTGTGGTATAATGAATCAAGCCTAGATGTGGTATCATGAATCACCAGATAACACAAACCACAATCTGATGTCTTTTACTACATCATGTCATATACTTTGGTGCATATTTATAATTATCTACAACATTCATAGATACATCATATTTTTTATTCAACCCATTCAAAATCATTATGAAATGATACCAATTCTTTTGAATATGATCTTCATATAAACACCCTCAAACATTGGGAGAAAACATTGCACCAAAATTGTGAGAAACGGGAATCCTTCTATGGGTGTTTTGGTGGACATGTTAGAGTTGTGAAAGATGAGAATATACGTTTAAGAGGTGGATGACTAAATACTGATGTGGCCATGGAGATGGTTGTTTTGCCTGATCAATAACTACTCAATGCTACGGTGTCAAGAAGAAGGATATTTCATTGGTAGTGAAGTCCTGAGAAGCACTCGAAAAGATATGGAAATAGTGGTTCTGTTGTACAACATTGATAATCATATGAATTATAATTTCATATGAAAATTTTGTGCATAATTCTTTCCTAAAAGTATTAAAATATCTATAATATTACATTGTTTGACTATGTGATAAATGAAGATATGAAAATATAGTCGAATATGTGGGATAAACACTACCCCCCCCCCCCCACACACCCACCTCCTGCCCCAGCACACCCCTTGCACCCTCTCCCTTCCCCTTGCACCCTCCTCCTACCCCCTACCCCAGCAGAACCCCTTCACCCTCCCCCTTCCCTTGCACCCCCCCCTCCATTTACCCCATCTGCAACCACCCCTCGCACACCCCATGCACCACCCACCTGCAAACCCCTTGCACCCTCCCCCTTCTCTTTCCAGTCCCCACCCCCCCCCCCCCCCACCCCGCCCCTTGCACCCTCCTCCCTCCCCTACACACCCCATTTACCCTCCCCCCCCCCCCCGCACCCTGCACCCTTCCCAGTTCCCCTTTTCCACCCCCTTTCACCCCATCTGCACCATCCACTCCCCTGCAGAACCCCCTGCACCCTCCCCCTTTCTCCAGAAATATGATTTCTCTCACTTGACCCATCTCTAGGGTTCTCAACTATACCATACCCACATCCTATTGTGCATGTAAAATCACCCCCTATTAGTAAGATCTCATAATGCTATAAAATGTAATATTTTTCCTCTGATATTCAAAATGAATTTCATAATATTTTAGGAGATTATAATGAGATTAAACAGGAGTAAAAATATACTAATTATGAGATTAGAGAACTTAAGATTTCCTCTATTCCCATGGCTGATTTTGACAAGTTGGTTTGGTTAACGACTACCCAAACAAAGTTGATTAGGAATCTACAATCATTACCTCCTATTAAAAAATTTATTTTTGATGTATGTTTCAAGGAGCATTAGGATGTGAATGGTCCATTTAGATATTTGAAGTATGTTTATTGTAAGAACCTGGATTTTATTTTCAATTATGTTTTTCCTTTATCGTGTGTTTTTGAGGAAAAGGAGTTTCTGGAATATTTTGAAGTACATTCCATGTTAATTATGAGTACGCACCGTGTACTCAGGTACCACGGGTAGCTATGTGCTGGCTGTGTAGCGGCCTTGCACACGGCTATGTGGGATGACATGGAGGACACTAAAAGAGGATTACGGAAAAGGCAAGTTCATGTCGTGTACTCCAAAACTACACGCCATGTACTTTTTGTTATTAAACGCACTAGGGTCACATCTGATGGAAAGAACACTCAACTTTTAGGTCTTGTTCTTCCGAGAGAGTCCGAATGGCTGTGGATCTTCGACAATCTCTTGAGCCTCTATCCATTAACTGAATAGAACACTATTGGTTGCGTTGGAATCACATTGTTGAGTTATCTATTCTTCTTGAGCCTCGTTTCCTGATTTATCCACTTTCATTGAATGTTTTGTACTTTTTCATAGATCTATGACATTCTACGGCAGTTCAAGAATTGAAGTCCAAGTATATTGATCACCTAACGCCAAGGTAGGTGGTTTGTGCCTTTCTATTCAAAGCCATTGAGTATTATGTGCAAATTCTGCCAATAACCTTGAACGGGGTTTTTCATGTTTACCATTTTACACATGTTGTTTTCCTATCATGATTGTATTCTTGTGTAGAGGTAATTTTGATATTAAAGGGTTGATTGCTTTGCTTTGGATGTGTTTTCCTATGCATGTTCTGTTTATGACCGTTTAGTCGTGTTTAGCCTTTGGGTGCCTTGCCTGATTTCCATTTATGTTGTTGTAGGGTGGAGAGTTTGTTTTCTGACCTACTTGATATGTTGTAGACTATTTATCAAAGTAGTTATATAGGGTTACATTGTCCATATTACATTTCTATGCTCGTTGACCTACATAGGGTCGTGAGAGCCTGGGGTAGTAGACTATAAGGGGAATTGACCAAGTGAGATTCCTCAGAGAGACTTTGAGCACTTAGGATATAAGGAAGATTGACTGAGTGAGCATCCTAAGAAATCCTAGAACCACATGGGGCTATAAAAGGAATTGGCTGAGTGAGCTTCCTCATAGAGTCATTTATTTCTTTAGACTATAAGGGTATTGACTGTGTGAAATTCCTCAGAGAGTCTTTGATTTTATTCCTAAACTTTCTAGACTATGAGGGGAATTGATGGTGAGTGCTTCCTCATAGAGACTACAAATGGCATGGGCTATAAGTGGAATTGACTCTGTGATCTTCCTCAGAGAGTCCTTGACCTTGGGACTATATAGGGAATTGACTGTGTGAGCATCCTCAGAGAGTTCAAGACTACCTTAGACTATAAGTGTAATTGACTATGAGTGCTTCTTTAGAGAGTCTTCATATACTGAACCAGAGAGGATAGGATGTGTGTACTTCCTAGAGGGTTATTGTGCTTGATTGAGCATTTGACTTGTGGGATTGTTTACTGATTAGTATATTCTTGTTTACTGTTCCCCATACTATTACCTGCCATATATTCACTGACTGTTAGGCACAAATATTTGAGTGGTTTCCTACTGAGATTTAGTCTCACAACCTGGTAGGGCCATACTTTTGGGCCCAAACAGATTATATTTTTAAAAGTATAGATAAAGGAAAGCACCATTCTACTTCAGGTACTTGACTTCTGTGAAGCTGGAGCGCATGGGACCAAGCCTTTTCTTGCGATGATCAGGAGCTTTTTATCTGTTTATTTTTTACTTTGGTTTAGTACTATATATATTCCAGCATTGTGACTTGTTTGGATGCTTTCCAAGATATATGTATCATGCATAATTTATATATGTGCTCCAGTTATTTATATTTCTAGTCTTCCTTTTTTTACTCTTGTATAGATATTTACTATTTATGATATTGCATATATTTGGTTACATCCGTTGTGTACACTTCTAATGAGGTCATAGTTTCCCCACTATTACACCCAAGTCTGTCACTACTAGTTGATATCCTCTGACATTCAGGGAAAAGCGATTGAGGCAATGTTACCAACTGGGTACGGGGAGCCTCTGGGTGGATTCTAGTACTAGGACGTTACAAATTGGTATTAGAGTAATTCTTTTCTCTTGAATTACTGTTTGGAGCCTATATCTAGGTATAAGAAAGAATAGGTACTTGGTAATAACTTGTACTCGGGAGTAGCTAACCTGTGTACAGGGAAAAGTCAATGTACCTTGTTTATTGAATTTTTTTGATTTTACAATTTTACAGTTGATTTTATTTCACCTTGGGTGATTCACATGATTTGTGCAGTTATTATTGACGTTATTGAGGTTCTATTTCTGTCACAACCCGATGAAATGAGGGTATGTCATCTCATGCATCCTATAGGCACTTTCTAGAAATCACATTTCATGCATTCTTTCCATGTCTTCGAAGATGCCCTAGAGATTGCATGTTGTTGTGATAGATGTTTTGTATAATATGCATGATGTTGTTATAAATTCCTTGATAAAATATAGGTTGTTCGATGTGGTATGGTTTGCGTAAGGATTTGTCTAGATGAATGCCAATATTTGGTTCTTGAGGTTTTATAGGACCTCATGGACTGTGATTTTGTGGATCATTGCCTTGTTGTCTTGTAATACCATGTTTAAGAAGCCATGGTTTGATCCATGGGGAGTATGGTCCCTCATGAATGAAAATTTGGCACTTTTATTGCTCATTTCAAGGTTTTTCTGGGCTCCGAAGTAGTTTTTGAGGCTTTCTATCTGAAAAAACCTAGAATACACATCGTGTAGTTTTGACTAACCGCCACGTGTTCTTCTAATCGAGAAGAAATAGTTTTTCTTAAGTACACAACGTGTGCCGCATGTACATGCCGTGTAATCTCTAACACTCTCATAGGTCGTGTGGCAGGGACACGGGATGGGGAATTCCTTGTAGGAACATTCCATGTTAGGATTTTACATGCCATGTTGTCTGACCCAAGTACCCAGTTGTGTCACAAACAACACATGTCAGAGTTATCTTTTCACATACATGTTGTGTTAGTCTTTTACATGCCATGTGGTATGACCTAGGTACCCGGCCGTGTCACCAGCAACATGGGTAGGTGTTATCCTTTCGCATACATGTCGTGTCCACCATGAACACACTGTGAAGTTTTGAGCTCTGTTCCAAGTTGTGTCGCCAACAACAAGGTCCAGGTGAAGCTTGTATAGTACACGATGTGTCTATCGTGAACACGCTGTGTAGTCTTGCATTAGGAGAGCTGTGTGGATTAACAGTGTAAAAGGACTTAGGAAGGGGAAGAGGATTCAAGAACACACCATGTGTTAAGACAACACACCATGTGTTTGGGGTGTTACACGACTTGTTTATGCAGGAGTACACGCCCATGTGAATGGCTTAAGGGAACACGTCGTGTAGTCATGTTTTGAAAAACATGAACACTTTCTTTCTCCTATTCCCCTTTTACCCTCCCTATTTTCAGTCCTTGATATCCTTGATCTAAGGTGTGTGCATGAATTTGCAAGTTCATGCCACAGAAACGTCATGTGGTTGTACATCAACAGCCAGGCAGTGATCAGACACCGAACATGCCTGATCAGGGACAAACTGTATATCCTCCAGTTGTGCCAGCCTTAGCACTAGCCATTTTACCTTATATAAGCGTGGCTACACTGTTCAGGGAAGGATTTATGAGGATGATATAGAACTTTCAGGGAGAGCCACCTCCTGCCCCGTCGATGGCTGATTTCACGTGGGTTTTCCAACAGCAGTATCCTCCCACTTTCTGAGGTGATGGTGGACCACCGGCTGTAGAGTCACGGCTCGAAGCCACACTGATTACATTTGAGCATCTCAAGGTACCACCAGAGAGGATGGTAAAGCTCATGACCTACATGCACAGAGACTCTTCCATGAGATGGTGGGATGTCATCTCTCAGGGGGGCGCCACAAGAATATGTCTTGGGAGTAGTTCCATCATATCTCTTATGATTACATCTATCTGGAAACCTTGAGGGCTGATCGAGCCCAGAAGTTCATGATCCTGGAGTAGGGTACTCTTACTGTTATGGAGTATTACTCTCGCTTCACAGAGCTATAGCATTTCATACCTATTGTAGCAGGTGATGAGTTGTTCCAGGATAGGATGTTTAAGGATGGTCTCAGGCAAGAGATCCATTATCAGGTGAACATATTTAGGTTGACTTTGATATTCTCTATCGTCAACCAGGTGCTGATTACTGAGCACAATCTGAGGGATTTTGGAGCTGTGAGCTTGGGCGGTTCGGCATCCAGAGTTAGTATTCCCCTAGCCAATAGCAGTAATCACTTCTGGAAGACTACACAAGAATATTAGAGTATGTGGAATACCCCTTCTGGTAGCCACGTGGTGTACTACCAGTGTGGGAGGAGAGGGCATACACGGCCACGTTGCCCGAGAGACCCGATAAAGTGACGATCTTGCGGCAAGATGGGCCATCTCCAGCAATTCTGTCAGTTTTCATCTCTAGAAGCTGGGGATACGTGTTCTTTTATGACCCCATGTTCGAAAGCATCACCACCAGTTTTTCATCAGTCAGGGAACTAATGTTCTTCCGGCCATTCAGGCCAAGGTGGAGGTCGTGGCCGAGGTATTCAGTCGACGGTCCTTTAGCGACAGCTGGGTGGATCAGATGGGAGCGGTCAGTTAGGGCCACAGGGCTATGGGGTAGGCCAGAACATTGTAGTGGAGCAGACCCAGCAGAAGCAGGATCCCGAACCCTCTACAGTCCGAGGTACGATCTTAGTAGCCTCAATTTTATCTGTTTCAATTTTCGACACAAGGGATTCCCATAGCTTTATCTATGCTGTTGTTGTGGAGATACTTGGTCTTTAAATCCTTTCTTTTTCTGGTATGTTGATGCTAGACACTCTGTTAGGGACTAGAACAGCTAGTGTATGTCAGTGCAGGGAGTTCCCTCTATAGGATGGTGGGAGTCAGTTCTTATGGGACCTCTATGTCTTAGAGATGACATACTATGATGTCATTCTCAGGATGGACTGGTTAGTTCCATTCTAGGTATTCATCGACTGTTATCACCACAGGGTGAGATTCATTTCATCAGAAGGTGAATATTTTCTTCATAAGGGAGAATGGTAGGTCCAGGCGAGCAGTGTGGTACCATAGAATCATGGGTCAGGGGGAGTTACGTCCCAGAATGCTAGTCTATATTTGGATGATTAGGGAACTTCACATTTAAAATTTCCTCTAGTGGTGGATCATTTCGGGGATGTCCTTCAAAAAGAATTTCCAGGTTTTCCTCTAGAGAATGAGGAAGAATTTTCTATTGATCTTGTTCCAGGAGCGGCACTGGTGTCCATTCCTCCTTATAGTATGGCCACACCTGAGTTGCCAGAGCTCAAGAAGCAGTTGGAGGAGTTTCAGTCAAAGGGTTTCATCCGACCTAGTACTCCTTGGTGTTCACCTGTTCTGTTTGTGAATAAGGTAGACAACACTCTCATTATTTGTGTAGATTATTGAAAGATAAACTAGTTCATGTTCAAGAACTAATATTCCTTTCATTGGATTTATGATCTATTTGATCAACTTCGAGTAGCCCGGTTGTTCTCGTATATTGAATTGACGTCTGGTTATCCTCAGTTGTGAGTTGGACAATATGATATACCACTTACAACCATTCAGAGAAGGTATGGTCTATATTAGTATCTGGTTATTCCATTCGGTCTCACGAATGCGCCTGCAGTTTTCATGGCACTGATGAACCAAGTGTTCAATCCATACTAGGATTCCTTCGTCGTGCTCTTCATGGATGATATCTTGGTGTACTCTCAAACTCTCTACGACCATGCCTCACATTTTGAAACATTTTTGAGTACACTAAGGGAGCATTAGTTATATCCTAATATCTCAAAATGCCACTTTTGGATGGATCAAATTCATTTCATGGGTCATGTAATCTCAGAGACAGGTGTATGAGTAGACCCAGAGAATGTGATAGAAGTAGTTTCTTGGGAGTATCCAAAGAATGTCTTTGAGGTAAAGAGTTTTCTAGGAATGGATGGATACTAGAGATGCTTCATAAAAGCCTTTTAACGCTTAGAAACACCACCAGCGGGCCTGACAAAGAAGGGTGTGATGTTCTAATGGTCAGAATCTTGTGATTCAGCCTTTGATGAGTTGAAGGTGAGGTTGACGTGACCACCGATACTAGTCTTACCGGAGCTGGGCAAGAGATGTACTGTTTACTACAATTCATTAGGTATTGGGCTGGGAGATATGCTCATGCAAGGAGATGGAGTCATTGCGTACGGGTCTCTGCAGTTGAGGTCACATGGGAGGAATTACCTGACGCACAATCTGAAGTTAAAAACTGTTTTTCAAGACTTATTTTGTTGGAGTCATTAACTTCTAGGGAAGAATTTTGTGGTTTTAACTAACCACAAATGTCTGAAGTGCATTTTCACTCAGCGTGATCTGAACATTAGACAGCGAATATGGGTTGAGTACCTACGTTCCATTGACTATAAGCTTTCCTATACACCTGGGAAGGGAAATGCAGTGGCTGATGCACTGAGTAAGACGACTCAGATACATGCAGTTTAGGAGGCCAGTAGTGAGTGGTATCATATGGATCTATTCTCTAAGATGCATTTGGAGGTGCAAGATAGTCAAAAGAAGACTTTTCTTTCTTCTTTAGTTGTTACCTCTACTCTTATTGATCAAGTGCGAATGAGGTAGCTATCAAATTTTGATGGCCTAGTCATAAGGGAATGTGTGTCGGGACGGGACCCTATTCCTAGATAGACCAAGGGCGAGGATGATATCTTTCATTTCTAGGTGTGATTATGGGTGCCAGCAGACATATGGGAGGAGCTAATGAGGGACATTCATTCCATAGTTTGGGCAGTTCATCCTGCCGTCACCAAGATGTATCATAATCTACACCGTCAGTATTGGTGTCCAAGTATGAAGAGGGACGTTTCTAGTTTTGTCACGAGGTGTTCCACTTGTCAGCAGGTGAAGGCGGATCATCAACAACTAACAGGGATTTTACCGCAGTTACCCATTCTCAAGTGGAAGGGGAATTATGTTTCGATGGACTTCGTGACCAGTTTATTGAGGTCGCCTCACAGGAATGATGCAGTTTGGGTTGTCATTGACAGACTCATGAAGGTAACTCCCTTCTTACCAATCAAGGAGACCTTCAGTGTTGATGATTTGGGATGGTTGTACATCTGAGATATTGTACATCTGCTTGGAGTTCCACACTCCATTGATTCAGACAGAGATGCTCGTTTTACCTCTCGGGTCTGGCTGGGGCTTCAGAAGGCTTTGGGTTCACAGATACTTTTGAGTAGAGCATACCACCCCTAGGCGAATGGTAGGTCTGAGCATACGTTTCAAGTTCTTTAGGGCATCCTCCGAGCATGATTTCTAGATTTTGGAGGTTCTTGGGGGATGAATATGCCTCTTGTGTAGTTTTCCTACAACAATAGTTTTCGAACAACTATTCAGATGACACCTTATGAGACTTTGTACGGTAGGCCATTCCCATCAACCTAATGTTGGCTCGAGGTAGGAGAGGTAGCTTTGCTGGGACCTTGTCTTGTTTAAGAAATCACAGAGAATATAGAGTTGATTCAGAAGAGGATGGATACTCCACAGTCTCGATAGAGGTCTTATGCGGATCAGCGGAGATGACCTCTGAAGTTTGAGGTTGGGGATCAGGTTTTTCTGCGTTTCACACTGAGGATGGGACACAGGAGGATCAAGAGACAGGGTAAGCTTTCACCGAGGTACGTCAAGCCGTTTGAGGTGTTGGAGAGAGTTGGGACGGTTTCCTATCAGCTGTAGTTACCTCAGAGGTAACGAACCATGCATGATATCCTCCATGTTTCTCAACATAGACATTACTTTTCAGACCCATCTCATGTCTTTCAACCTGAGGAGGTTGAGCTCGAAGTGGATGTGTCGTTCGAGGGGCATCTTATCCATATTTTCGATTGCAGTACAATGGTTTTCCATGGCCGGTCTGTTTCTCTGGTATGAGTGCTATGGTAGCACGGGCGAGTACAGGACAAGACATGGGAGAGGGAGGCTGATATACGAGCACAATGGCCAGAAATGTTTGGGGTTTCTTCTTATTATACACCGTGCTAATGAAATTCAAGGACGAATTTCTTTAAAGGGGGATGTTTCTAAGAACCTGTATTTTCTTTTCAATTATGTTTTTCCTTTTTATGGAGTTTTTTAGGAAAAATAAGTTTATTTAATTTTTTTAAGTACACACTGTGTACTCAGTTACCATGGGTAGCTGTGTGTTGGCCATGTAGCGGCCTTGCACATGGCCATGTGTGATGACCAGGAGACCTCTTAAAGTGGAGTATGGAAAAGGTGAGTACATGCAGTTTACTCAAAAAGTACATGCCGTGTATTTTGGTTTTTTTATTAAACGCAAAGGGGTGGCTTCTGATGGACATAACACTCACCTTTTAGGTCTCGTTCATCCTAGAGAGTCTGTATGGACGCAAATCTTTGATGAGCCCCCGAGCCTCTGTCCTTACTCCAAATAAAACACTGTTGGTTGCGTTGGAATCACATTGGTGAGTTCTCTCTTCTCCTTGAGCCTCCTTTAATGATTTCTCCTCTTTCATGAGTTATCGTGGGTTGAACGTTTTATACAATTTCATAGATCAACAATGTTCTAAGGTGGTTCAAGCATTGAGGTTCAATTATATCGATCACCTAATGCCAAGGTAGGCGGTTTGTGCCTTTTTGTTCGAATTCATTGAGTATTATGTGCTAATTCCACCAATACCATTGAACGGGGTATTGTGTGTTTACTAATTTACCCCTATTGTTTTTCTTCCATGCTTTTATGCTTGTGTAGATGTAATTTTGATATGAATAGTGTTGATTGCTATGATTTGGATTTGTTTTCCACATAAATGTTCTGTTTATGACCGTTTGGTCATGTTTATCCTTTGGCTGCCTTGCCTAATTTCCATGCCCATTGTTGTAGGGTGGGGAGTTTGTTTTATGACATACTTGTTATGTTGTAGACTATTTAGCCAAGTAGTTCTGTAGGATTACTTTGTCCATATTACACTACTATGCTCGTTGACCTACATAGGGTCGTGAGAACCTGGGGTAGTAGACTACAAGAGGAATTGACCGGGTCGGTTTCCTCAGAGAGTCTTTGACAACATAGGCTATAAGGGGGATTGACGGAGTCAGCATCCTCAGAGATCCTTGAACCACTTGGGGATATAAAGTTAATTGACTGAGTGAGCTTTCTCAGAGGGTCCTTGATTGCATTCGACTATAAGGGCATTAACTGTGTGATCCTCCTCAAAGATTCTTCGATTTTATTCCTGAACTATCTAGACTATGAGGGTAATTGATGTTGAGTGCTTCCTCATAGAGTATATGAATAACCTGGGAAATAAAGGGAAATTGACTTGGTGAGCTTCCTCAAAGAGTCTTGACCATGGGACTACAAGGGGAATTGACTGGGTGAGCTTCCTCAGAGAGTTCCTGACTACATTATACTATAAGGGGAATTGACTATGAGTGCTTCTTCAGAGAGTCTTCATATAATGAACCAGAGAGGATAGGTTGTGTTCACTTCCTAGATGATTACTGTGATATATTGATCATTTGACTTGTGGGATTGTTTACTACTTAGTACTTTCCTGTTTACTGTTTCCTGTACTTTTACCTGCCATATTTTCATTGACTGTTAGGCACAGATAATTGGGTGGTTGCCTATAGGGATTTAGTCTCACACCCTATTTGGGCCATGCTTTTGGGCCCAAACATATTATATTGTTGCTGGTATAGATAAAGGAATGCGCCATTATAATTCAGGTACTTTACTTCTATGGATTTGGAGAGCATGGGACCAAGCCTTTGCTTGCGATGCTGGGGAGCTATTTATCTATTTCTTTTGTACTTTGGTTTAGTACTGTTTATATTCCAAAATTGTGACTTATGTGGATTCTTTCCTTTATATATGTATCATAAATCATTTATATATGTTCTCTAGTTGTTTATATTTATAATATCCCATTGTTTACTCTTGTATGGATATTTAATGTTTCTAGTATTGCATGTATTTGTTTACTACCATTGTGTACTTTGCAAATGAAGGCATGGTTTCTCCACTATCACACTCAAATACCTCACTACTAGTCAGCAGCCTTTGGCATTCAGGGAATTGAGCTTCAGACCATGTGACCAACTGGTACGGGGTGCCACTGGGTGGATTTCAGAATCGGGATGTTAAAAATTGTGACAACTGGGACCCAATGACAGTACAAACACCCCGCCTTAACATGGTCGTTGGGTCCTGGCCCGTAAGGTACCACCAGTTTCCCCGAAGACACATGGTCCCCACCCGAGGGTCCACCCACATGCTTAAAAAGGTCATATTACTGATGATTGTCCGCACATGCCAATGCATGTCCTTTCTAGTGTGCTTTTTCCGCACTCTCACACACCATGGGAAACATCCTAGAAGGTCACCCATCCTGATCACTACTCCAGGACAAGCACTCTTAACTGTGGAATATTAATCAGACAGGCTCCTGAAAAGGAAGGTGCACCTTGTTGACATGAGTAATATCATTTAGTCATTTAACCCTTTATCATTCAGGGGTGTTACAATCACCCCCCTCCCCCAAAGCACAACATCCTCGTTGTGGGCCCTACATCTCAACCCATGCAGTGCACCACACTGAAGGGTGGGTACCACCTCTGATACCAAATGTATCAACTGGGTCCTAGTGATAGTACAAACACCCCGCCTTAACATGGTCGTTGGGTCCTGGCCCACCAGTTTCCCCGCAAACATGTCGTCCCCACCCAAAGGTCCACCCACATGCTAGAAAGGGTCATATTACTATCTATTGTCCCCACATACCAACACATCTTGGTGTTATGGTTGTATCTCAAAGGAACATGTTCCAAAATAATTCAATGGTGAAATTATGCATGTCTCAAGATGTTATTAATGAGTTTAAGTCTTTCAAGACTGAAATAAAGGGAATCCTACACACTTTATAAAGTATTTTATTAAGCTAGTTTGAGTTCATCAAAAATTTTAAACCATATATAACTTCCACCTCAGAACCTTCAGTTGTTCCAGTTTTTTAGAGTGGAGTTGTTCAATTTCTCTCAAAATTGAATTATGTATCCTTACAGATTCATTCACTATACTATTATATGTTCAAACCATTCCTTATGCAAGATTTCAAGAAGAATATTATAGATGAGTTTCATGATACCAAAGAAGATTTCAAGAATCGTGGTATTAGAACTAATGGATCTGTAAAATTAAGTAGTGTTATTTTATGATGAATTTGATGGGAGTTGAATGAGACCATGAATGTCTCTAAGGATGATCAATGTATGATTTTTATATCTCATGTTCTAGTATCTAGAAACTACTAGCATTTGTTAAACTATTTGAACAATGTCTATAAATAAGTTCAAAGGATATATTCATATTCTTCCTTGACAAAGCTAGTGGTTATTAGAAAACCATTTTTTAAAATAATAAAGCAATTATGGAAACATGTTTTTAAAACAAACATGAAATTATAGTATTCAAATTAAAGGTATATGCAGAGGGAACCTACCTCAACCTCAAGGTGCATTGCTTTTGACGACAACAACTTGACTCTTTTTTCCCCTCTTTCACGCATATGAAACTTCACATATATATAAGGAAACCTATCCCCTATGCACATATTTTCATGGCCAAATATGCACAAGGGGGTCCTTTGATATATGTTTATACTTGAATATACCATTTTACACTTACACATGTATGCATTTTTAATATTTATATATAAACAAACATAGCTCCAATATATATATTTATACTACCATGAATGAATATATATAAAGGGGGAACTTATATATGTATATGCCTACCTATTCATACACATGTATTCCTTCATCAACGACTACTCGAATCCACCTCAACGAAATCTAGAACGCACTGCAAAAATATAAGGAACCCAAAAATCACAAATGCCCTAATTAAAATTGGGCCCTATAATATTAACAGAATAAACCTTACCAAATATGATGTTGAAATCGCTACCAACTATAGTTTTTTATTGAACCGGCCTCATCATAAGAAACCACCTATAAAAAATAGTGCAAAAAATTAGATATAACGACTTTTTATATATATGTGATCAGTGTGTCACCTATACATGATAAATAATACATGAATACAAACCCAATAATGAAAAAATAATATTTAGATTGATATGTACATCCATATACTAAATAACATGATCAACATCACCTTAAATTTCTTATTCAAAAATCAAAAATCAACAAAATACGGGAATAAAGTAAACATTTATCAGCACTTAAATGGGAGAAATAGAGATTATACATTTTTCTTAACCTAGAAAATCTATTCTTTGATTGTATATAATACATAAAAGTCTTCATGCCTATATTCTTCTTGATTTTCTAGATTGAAACATCAATTTTTAGCATGTTCCTCTTCTTGAATTAACTTTCATTTTTAGTTTATATAGGTTTATCAATATTATAATGGAGAGAATCTTCCTTCTTTTATTCTTACTCAATCCACTTTGATTTTTTAAACTAGATTGCTAATATGATTAGACAATCTTTTGGTGCATGGACATCCTTCTTCTTGATTGTGTATTCCTTCTTTGTAGAAACTATTTATGAACATGTAATAATCTGTTCTTTCCTTTTATCTTTCATCTATTATTATTATTATGGAGTCTGTCATAAATCATTTTAAATAATAGCTTTGCAAATGGCTCTTATTAAAACACAATGAACCTTACATAACATATGTAGTATTCATTCCATTTATAATATTTAGTTTAATGACAATAATTATATAATATGGACAACTCTTATGGATTAAACAATGTCTACTATAAAGAGTCCAATGAATCTTATATTTTTCAACATGTCTCTCATGGAAAGTTGAAATGACACTAACACAGTGTCAATGACTCTGTTGAAATTTTTATGCCCTGGATGATTCTATATTTCAGAGTTAAAATGAATCTTATGATCCTCATGGGTTGTCAAGAATATTACAAATTTCACCACTCATTAGTATGAATATGAATTTTAAGGAATCAGACTTAGGTAATTTCCATCGATACATAGTTTCTAGTATTTAACAAAAAATATTCCACAATTAAATTGGGTGATTTAGGAGCACATTATATTTATTGAATATTATTTTTATACACATGAGTTTCAAGTCAAAAAATTGATCATTTTAATGTATTTATAAGAGATCATGTAGTAATGGGAAATATAATTCTAAAAAATGGACTTAGCTATTCATTTTGAATAGTGAACAGTAAACATCATTGTGTTCATATTTTGTTTATGGGTTTGGAAAAGGATTCACTATTGATGAATAAATAATAAATAAATTTTCACCTATTCACCACTTTCTAGATGATTACATATAACGGTGAATCAATATTATTGGTGTTATTTTCATCTACACTAATTCAAGGAGAAATGGTAGATGATTTGTTTACCAATTTTAATGATATTGGGAGATCTATCATTGATTTTTTAAAAGCTCTATAGGAATCAATAATTATAGAGAAGTTGTGTCATATCTTTCTAAACAAGATTGATGCTAATGTTTCAACTTTTTAAGATCATGATTTTAATGGGAAGACATATAATGCGGTTAAGGATGAAAGTAAAGATTCAGATTTAGATAGATATGTTGAGGTGTAGTCTGATAAGACAATGTCACTTATCATAAGAAGTTCCCAAAAGGGAAAATCTAGATATACTAGCAAATTTACTTTGAAGTCTTATAGTTGTTGAGTAATTAGAAAATTTTCTATATATTTTACAATGTTACTGGAAGAGGACAGTGAATATGAAGATATGTCATCAAATATATTCTTTTGGATAAAGAATTCAGAATTCAGTAATAAGATGTAACCATCTTAGGGAAATGAAAATACATTTTTAAAGATTAAAACGATGTGTTATCTTTAAATGATGTTTGAATAATATTATGATGACACTAAAAGTGAAGATAACTGATTACCATGGGATCATAGTGAGAAAGTGGTTGAAACTTTTAGAGGTCAAGAAACAAATTATTTTCATGTTTTTAATGAAATATATTGAATACATGATCATCTATGTTCATAGGTTAAAAACCAACTTCTATAAGGGAGGTGTAATCCAAACATGAAGTATATGTCACCCCCTTCCCCCTGCACTACCCTACACCACTAAAAAAACCCCATACACTAGCCCCAACCCCTACGTTAGCCCTCCTAACCCCGCTGCACCAGCCCCCCAAACACCCTGCACCATCCCCCACCTCCCCATGTACTAGACTCCCCCAAACAGTCCCCTACCCAACAACCGTCCCCCAGCCACATACCCTGCACCAGCCCCCCAACCCCTCCACCAGCCCCCTAACCCCCCCCCCCCCCCCCCGCACCACCCCAGCACTTCCCCTGTACTAGCCTCCCCCAAACTAGTCCCCTCACCCCAAAACCAGTCCCCCCTCCCCTAACCCCCCCCCCCAACACACACACACACACCACCCCCAGCCTCCAACCCTGCACCAGCCCCCATAACCCATAGCCTGCACTAGCCCCCAAAACCCCCCACCCCCCCCCCCCCCCCCCGCACCACCCCACCCCTTCCCATATACAAGCCCCCCACCCAAATCAACCCCCCCCCCCCAAACCATTCCCCTACACCCCCAAACTAGTCCATTTGCCCACAACCATCTCCTACCCCACTGCACCACCCCCAGCCCCTAGCCTGCACCCCCTCGCACCACCCCCAGCCTCCTAGCCTGCCCCAACCTCCTCCCCATCAATCCCAAAATGTATTACAATAAAATGAAATATATACATATTGATTAAAAAATATAAAATCACAAGAACAACACATTCCAAAGACTACATTCATGTAAAAAATCATAGCATCTTTACATGCTGAATAGAAAATAAAATAACCATTTTGATTAACACCAAATCAAAAACTATGATTAGTATGAGAAAAAGAGAAAAAATAGAAGTTATCCCAAAAAACACCAATAAATATAAATCCATAAAAATCATAAAAAGTACACTAATATTTTTATGTGCTTCACAGAATTGGAATGAAATAATCACTATAAACAAGTTTCTCCAAACAATGTAGAAGAAAAGATGTTAACCTCATTGACCCTCAATGGTGTTGCAGTTCCCCTTTTTCACCTCTTTTTCATCATCGGTAACATGTCATTTTCCATTGAACCTCTTTTAGTTTTAACAAAATATCAATTAAAAAGTTTAACTTGTACAGCAAGACAATCAAAAGCCAAAATTCCCCTTTTGAAACCATTAATGAAAACTATAGACCACAGGCTGCACAACACCCATTTTAGGATCAGTTTTTCTAATAGGTAAATATTCAATGAAAAATGGATGAACTACAACAGTTACAAAATGAATTAGTTGGTTTTTGAACCCATACCCCGAGAAAATAATTCAAGGTTCAAGATACAGTGAAAACAAGAGGTTGAATGAGCATGAACCATCAAGTAATTGAAAGAGGATATAAGAATGACTTATAATAGAACATCATATAATGAGAAAAAGGAGTCACTGTATGATCCAGAAAATGCAGCAAAACACTATATAGAAAATCAGGTTGTAACATCCACCTTTTTCGCTCTTCCATAATTATAAGTTTTTCTCTTCATCAACAAAAAGTCATCATATTCCTCTCGGACCAACCTGACACTCAAGTAAATAAGAATTGTCCAGCCCTCTGTCCAATTTAATCAATTGCAGATTCAACTATGCATTATTATATGAAACAGAAATTTAAATCATTCTATCAGATGAGAATTAACAAATAGTCTTTAACAAGGATGTCCTTAAACAAAAGCATGATTCTAATAGGTTGATAAAAGTGCATCATGCAAAACACCAGTGATTGATAATTAAATAGGTAGATCTGATAAAGAACTCAAAACATGATTGCTACTAATATTCAACTCCAATATATAAATTCAATACAATACAACATTACAAATACTACATTTTATGGTGAAAATAGATGTGGAACGAAACCGTGATTGCACCTAATTTGCAACTCCAATCTAGAAATTTAATACAATAGAAAATTAAAAATACTACATTTACTGTGAAAAGAGATAGGGAACCACAAGGGCATGGAAAGATATAATCATTCATTCTCCTCAAACCTACACTAATAAAAAACTATTAATTTTAAAATAATGAAATAATGAAGTATTGGAACCACAAGTGCATAGAAGAAATAAAATAAAATTAAAAAATGATGAATACAATGAAGGGTGACCTTATATAATTATCTCAATAATTATATAAAAATATCTTATAAAATAAATTCACCCTCCTAAATAATACCATGGAATGACCCAAGATCTCAATCCATTCAACATCTCCATTGTGTGTTAGGTTAGGTAGTGAAAAAAATGATTTTTGATAGACTACTTTCACTTAACCATGGTAATTGAGAATGCTTAATCACTCCTTTATCACCTCTCGCTCGCCTATATCATATTAAGAATGAATGAAAATTGTGGTAGTATTACGTGTAAACCAAATTAATATATAAAACCATGATAAAATTTAAAGGTTCATGGATAATAATATTCTAATCATATGGAAACAATCTGATGTCATGAAAATCACACTAGAGAAATGAAAATACAAATTCATTTAAATCCATGGATTTTGATCGAGGATGTCTCCTCAACCAAACCATAGTAGTCTAAACATCATAACCATATAAATAATTTTAAATATCAAAAACCATTATGACATATTATAATTTTGTTTGATATCAATGTATTTATAAGTGGGAATGAGGTTATTTATATAATGGCAACATAAGGGCCATCTTCCACCTATTATTTCAGTGTTGATAGATCAATCTCATTATTCATTGGATGAGTTAAATGTGTCTATCATTTAGGGTTGTTATGTATTTATCTAAACTCTTGAATCTCCCATATTTTCTTAACTCTCCCATAAATAATACAATAATATTTAAGAAAAAAATTCCAAGATGTCCATTTTATCTCTTTTGAATATAGAAAATCACTTTTCTCAAGATTTTAACAGCCATAAAAAATTCCCCCATGTTCTTCTTGTTGAATTTCAACATTCCCTAACCAATTCACTCATTATCCAGCTCTGATTTTTCAGTTTCTAATGTGTGTTATTTAATTTTTTTCTATGATTTAATAGACTCTAATAGTTTAGGAATCAGTGGTTTATGTTTAAAAATAAATTTTCTACTTTTGGTAATAGTCACAATTTTGAGCTGTTCATGAGGGGTTTGTGTGTAATAAGATTCTTCTAAGATATTGAGGAAGGGTAAACATGAGTGTGAATGGGTTCTACAGCCATTTAAAAATTTTAGATATTTAATCACAATGATGAAAATTGATAATTCATTTTCGATAGTTTTTTAAACAATAATTCTAATGATTTATATGGAAAAGATACGATTCATTGTATAAACAAGGATGCCTACTATGCCACTAGGGTACAACTAGAGGTAACTCATGAGACCCAAAAATAGGGATATGAGTAGCTTAAAACATCTTCCAACAGATATAATAACATATTTTTAGTTTTTCAGGACGAAAGGGAGTGTTCTGAAAAAAAAATCCTCACAAGTATCAAACATCAGAAAAAGTTCCTCAATGGTCATAGAAGAAGTTGAAATGGTATCAGAAGGAAAATGTATCTAAAGTTATTTTAAATGATATATACATTCCCAATTTTTGGTTTTTGGATAGAAGATGTACCTCACACAAGACCTAAAATAAAAATCTTATTACATATATCAAATATAATAAAGGTGTATTGGTTCTGTTTTCCAGTGATGAATTAATCATGATCTGAAAACTAATTTTTAAAATAAATCAACGAGTTCTGAGAAGGTACAAACCAAGATCATAAAATAATCAAACAAAGGGGAAGACAAAAAAACTCTCACCTAGAATTATGCAAGAATGTAATGGTAAAGATCAGCAATATCAATGATGACCAGATTTTTCCTCTCCCCTAGAAGTGATCGGAGACCTACGAATAGAGTAACCTCTTATTCATAATTCACATTTGAACCTAGAATGTCTGCCACTATGATCATTTCATACCAAGGATGAAGAACCACCATGTTGTTTTTAATAAACATTTTTCTTTTTTATATGGTTTATTCAGAAGTTCATTATGTGAGACTACATCCAAGAAGTGAATTGATGACCATTATAGAATCAATCTCAATTGCATGAAGAGCGATATGCTTCTACCTGCAAATTGTGAGACCGTTGAGAAGAGAATTATCCTTGGCTTGTAGCGAATCAAGAGTTCCTAACTGGATTGAGAATGCAAACATAACTAATCGCAAAAAATTCATGATGAAACCCCCTCCCCCTCTCATGTATCCCAAAATACAATAACCATCTGTGTTTATCTTCAAAGCCAAACTGTGCGGAAGCCATTTGATCAATATTCCCATATTTACACTGACTGCACTAATGGGGTTATGAGCAAATTTGATAAATGGTTTCATAGAAGAGAAAGTGGTTTTATCCTAACATAATCATATACGACCGATCAAAATTATCTTGTTATAGAGATAGATGCATGTTTTGTGAATTCTGTTGTTGTCAAAAGCATCGGGGGTGAGGGCGTCGTAGTGATAGAGGTTGTCGGGGAGAAGGGTGCCATGATTGGAGAGGTCTTCGGGGAGGAGGGTGACACAATGATAGAGGTCGTCAAGGAGGAGGGCTCCATTGGGTGAGATTCTCTCGGTGAGGAGATCATTGCTGTGAGAGAGGGTTGGGCGGTGAGATTGTCAGGGAGATCTTCGGGGAGGAGGGTTGTTCAGTTATAGGGTTGGGAATCTGGGTAGGAGGAGTGATGTGGATCAAGGGAAGAGGAGGATCCCAATACAGATTGGGAAAAACGACACCCGCATTGTTTAATATTGATTTAACCATGGAGGTTGAATTAAACCATTGTAGTAAAAATTCTCTAGCCACAGGCCTATAAAACTGTGGCTATGGATCATTGGTTATAGCTTAAATTTCTAGTAGTGGAAGTATTTCCATAGTAAATGGGATATTATTTATATACCACCTTTGGAATTAAATTAATTTCATGAAAAGATGCTGGAAGATTCCCCCTTTCCTTCTTATTTTTTTAGAGGCCTTTCGATTCTTAGGAGATGGATTTTATCCTATTTATTCTCTTGGAGGTGATGTAGTTGGGGAGTACACCCCCTCACCAGTAGGGAGTACTACAGAAGGATCTTCAACCCAGATCATAGGGAGGTGGTGATTGAAGACCCATCTAGGGAATTTCCTTCTCCATCTTCTCTTGGTGGTCTTATTTAGGAGCAATCTCCCCAAAATTCAAAGAAACACAAGCAATCCTCCCGACCATCGAAGCGTATTCAAAGGGGGATCACAATAAAATGTTTTCTCACTTGGTGATTGAACCAAATTCCCTTACCTTGTTGAATCACTAGTACATATAATTCGGTTGATGCAACAATTTTTAGTAACCAGATGTGGACCACTCAGGCATCTATAGCTCATGTCCCTCTTAGGGAAAAAGAAGAGTCGTCACCTATTCTGGTTGGCCAAGGTAGAGAAATAGGGGCATCTGAAGGGTATGGGGGTTCTATTGACCTTTCAACTATTCCTTCTCGTTCTCAAAAAATTTCTTCCCCAATAATATAAGGTCATACATTTGTTGAGGGCTCATTTTACCATGCTGAGATAACTCTCATAGAGAGGGATATGGTGTTCTTTGTGCTGGGGTTCGAGTCCAGTGACAAGAGCCAGGTTTCGCTGGATCATGGAGGGGCTTCAAATATTGTTGATCCAATAAACCTCAACCGAGCGTCATTTGTCCATATAAAGGTAATTTCTTTAGAAGCTGATACTATGCCTGCTCATGGTGGCTCTGGGAAAGTCACAGTTACGGAGGCCGATGTTCCGTCACTTGAGAATCTGGGGTTGGCTATCTTGTCATTTTTTCTTGTTCTAAGTGGGTTTATGTTTTCTACCACCAGTATTTAGATACCAATTTCCTTATTCAGAATGACTATCCCCATACGTCTTATATTAACCCGTGACCTTTTAAGAGAAATCTTAAGAACTTATGTTTCATCCGATCAGGGCCTCGAGTCCTCAGTATTCTCACATATCCATGGAGTGTTGCTGATGACTAAAGATGCATCACCACATGTTTTGGATAGTTATACCACTACATGATTGGGAGGTATTGTCATCTCACCCTCGTCCATGGGATTAAAAACACAAGACTTTGAAATAGAGGCTGACACCCCTTCTTTTTCATCCATTACAATTACCAGAGATGAGGATACTGTTGGGTCGAGACCTACTGTAGTTTTAGAATCATGTACCCTATGGTAAATTTCATTCCTGACTACATTTCATCATTGGTGAGTGATTTCGAGGCTGATCGAGAAGGCATTGTAAATTTTCATCCCACTCGGCCAAAGTCGTGGAGAAATATTTGGAGATTAATCTCCCAGATTCCATTGGCTGAGTTTCCAGAGAAATTTCCCATGTTAAACCACCAGTTTTTGGTTCTGGGCATTGGGGGGTTTCACTATCATGGAATTTTTGTCATATTATGGAAGGTGGTTTTTGCCTGGGAGTAAACCGGTATGCTCAAATCTCAACTTTACAAACAGGAGTCAGCGGCATATCTTGTTGCTACACAAAAAATCCTTGTTAAAGAAGCTACCACCCATACTGGAATGGTTGCAAGGTTGCAGCATGACCTTATAAAGCCATAGTCTATGATGGAAAAACATAACCATGAAGTGGAGAAACAAAACTAGAAACTAGAATAACTCAAACAGGAGCGGGTCAGGGCCACAACTGTTTTTGGGGAGGGGCGATGGAAAATGCATGAGGGAGAGAGAAATGAACTCCAACCCATGGGGGAAGCGATGTCACTGCGGGGGATTGTAGAAGCCAAGACTATAAATTTATTGAATCTTTTTCATGTGGTTGAGGAGTCTCACTGATCTTTGGTGAAACATTGTGACTCCACTAAACATCTCTTGTAAATATCATGTCTTCAACCCAATGAGAGGCTTCAGGATGTGGATGACCACTATATATTTTTATGGAATATGATGAACTGATTTGACTCTAAATTCTCTCTCTTTTCCACTTTTCCTCTTAGGTCAACATATTTTCAATCAGGTATTAATTTTGAACCATGATATGAAATCAGTAGACTGAAACAATTTAATCGAGCACTAATTTTCTTTCTTCAGCTTCAGGACTCAGCGAGCGTAGTTCTACTATTGATGAAGTTTTATGGAACTCCTCACAAATTGGTATGACTTTTTCATTATAAAACTAATTTTTACTAAGACTTATTAACATGGGATTAGTGGGTATAACTTTACTTTTTCTTAGGCTTCCCTCTGCGGGTTTTCGATCGAAATATCTTTAGTCCTTTTTTGATGGCTCAGTGTTTCCCCTTTTTTTAATGGACCGATACATGACTTTTTTCTAGAGGATGCCTTTTTCAGACGTTGCCTCTATCATGTATGGATTCATTGTCAATAGAAGTTCACTATCATGCCACCCAAACTTATCACTGATATTTTCAGTAAAACAGCTTTGACCATTCTTATCATCTCAAGGGCCCCAATTCGGGACTATTACCCGAGAATGTTATAATATCATTCAGACATGGATTAGGGATTTTTCGTGACCATAGACTTGTGAATTTTTAAAATTCATGAGGCTTGGGAGCCACATTAGGAGTACATAGGTAGGAAAGGACTCTCCTATGGACAAATGTTTCTTTGATTGACGACCGTTTTGGTGGGCGACATATGTAGAGCCACTCGGACATGATGTGCATAGTCAAGAAATGGTGTTTCCAGTACAATGTACCTCTATCTACAATGGATATTAGGGATTTGAAGTATTTTGACATAATTCATAAACTGGGATCTAGATTGGGTGGGTGGCCTGAGTAGTGGTGTCTGAAGTGATTAGTGACATTCTTGTCGACCTTGACTGGGAAGTAATTCCTGCACATTTCTCTATTTTGTGAGGGATATCTCATGAATAATCAATTCAATTAATAGTTTTTTTATGTCAAGGTCACTTGTAATGAAAGAAGTATATAAGCCGTCATCCATGATTTTTCCTAATATGGGGGAGTGACAAGTCGTGGATTTCATTTGAGCGTATGGAAGCTGGAGAGGACTCTCTTGGGGACTGAAATTCCTTTGATTGATGACCATTTTTTTGGGTTACATATGCAGAGCCACCAGGGAAAGATGTGCATAGTCAAGAAAATGTGTCCCTAAGAAACTAGCCTTCCATTTCCAATGGTCCTTGAGTAATATGGTGATTGAGAACATTCTGGATGAGGTACGTGACCTTATAATAGGGGTGATCCTAAACACAAAAGGAGGCATTTTAACTGATATTTTTTAGGGAAACCTAGAAACAGGTGGAGGAACACTTATTTTGTTTGTGGATCAACTTCCCACATATAGATGGGATATCTTTAGAATCCTCATAAGGGACCAGAGATGAATATGGCACGTATGTTCCGATATATCCATGATATATGTAAGGAGGATGTGTAGATCATGACATTAATAGTCCTTGAATTAGAAAGGATATGACAGGTCTTGGAAGCCATTGGGTGTACTATGATAATAGAGGACTCTCCTGGGGATGAATTTTCCTTTAATTGATGGCCATTTTTTTAGGCGATGTATGTAGAGCCACCATGGCATGATGTGCATAGTCAAGAAAACGTGTTTGTGGGACACTGGCCTTCCATCCCAGATGGCCTTAGAGGGTTATGGGGATTTATGATTACTCAAAGCACAGAGTTTATAATATGTAAGGATTGTATCCATGAATATTGGGGGTATTTGGGATATGATTTACTCATGAGAACGAGTGTCCCTTACATAGATCTAACTCGTATGTAGGGTGAGGCATTCGTTCCATCTTTTTGATACCACATTATTTATCATCAGATGACCTAGACATGGGATTCCACTCAGGGTATAGAATCATTACATGCCTTTTATGGTTCTTCTACAAGGACCAAATTTCTCGGAGTGTTTTTCTCTAATTCCATGGTGGATCTCTCACTGAAATCTCTAAGATCACATGAGCTATGCTCGGTGTAAGAGATGAGGTATTACAAGGACCCTATGTCATTGTCTAGGAAGAGAAAACTCAGAATCAGAGGGACCTTTTGGGATTAAACCACTATTATGTAGATTATTGTCATACAATGGGGACGATTTTGGCATTGCAGTTTAATATCATTCGGGGAGGACGTGATACTATGCTTTTAAGAGCTATGCATTGAAGAAAATTTTGTTTTTATAAAGATCATCAATATTTTTAGGTTAATCATAATCAGGATGTTCATGGCGTTCTATAGATGTGAGTGATGATAGAAGGTTTAAACCATGTTTCTAAAAAAACATGAATTAGGAGGGATGATATGGGGCTTGGAAGCCGTTGGGCATACTGATATTGGCGAGGACTCTTCTAGGGACGAATTTTCCATTAATTGATAGTCATTTTTACAGGCGACGTATGCAGAACCACTGGGGCATGATTTGCATAGTCAAGAAAAGGATTCCGCAAGACACTGCCCTTCTATCTCAGATGGATTTGAATGATTATGGGGATCCATGTTTTCCCGAGGTACTGAGTGTGAAAAATGGGAAAAATGTTCTTGGGAATGTTAGAATAATCATACCACGATTAACTATGAACTACATGGATATTCGATATAGGTCTGAACCACATGTATAGGGGGAAGCGTTATATTTTGACTTCTCATTAATTAGAGTCATGTGCAGAATTTCATAATACAGAGGACTAGGCCACACATAACTCTTGAAAAATTTATCAGTTTATTGTCATGAGAAAGTACCTTTTGAATAATCCCCTTACAAGTCTGTATTTCTTATAGGGGAGAAGGGCATTTCATTGCTGGTGGTTGGGCTAGCATTCCAAATCTGAGCATCAATGTGTATCTTGTGAAGGTAAGAATCAAGCCACATGTAGTTCCGAATGTACCTTCAATGCGTTTTCTTGATGTGTTAGGGAGTGTTGTGGGTATTTTTTTATGATGATTATGGTTGGGACAGGATCGAAAATCAAGGAGTCACTACGTATCCTGGGAGGCTAAAAATCAAGCCACATGCAGTTCTATGAGTTTCTTGTATCGATTTAGCTTGGTCTATGTGTGAGGACATGTGAGGGAATTTTGGTTTCACTTAATATAGGTGTCGTACCTATCATTTTCCACTACGATTTATTTGCGTTAGAGAATCCCCACCACTAATCGTAAGCTCATGTGAGTTACAGTCAGTGTGAGAAACAAAGAGTGGTCGCAGAGTATCATTCACATGTACGGGGAGGTGGAGAATATGATGGGGGAATTTTATTTTTCTTTCTACGTGGTTTTGGGCCAAGATTAAGGATTGAGGCGTTGCTACATATCCTGGGAGAGTAAGAATCAAGCCGCACATATTTTTGTGTATACCTTGTAGCGATTTGGTTAGATCCAAAGGGTAGGGGCACTTTCATTCTACCCCTCACAGTTGCCAGGTCTACTATGTTACCCCATAGTTGACCTTATTAAGAGAATATCTACCACCAATCCTAAGAATACGAGAGCTATACTCGATGTGAGAAATAACTATTGATAAGGGATTCCTATAAAAATGTGTAGATAGGGTGTGTGATGGTGGAATTTGTTTCTATGGGGACTAGATCATGATCGTGGTTCATGTCATATCTACAAATCCTGTGAGGGTATGAATCATGACACACATAGTTCTGTGTGAGATCTTCTTGTATATTGTCTTGCGATTAGGATGTTTTATGATATGTAGTTTATTGTATTATGGCGAGGGCATGAGTCACACTTTAACGCCATGTTTCGGGTATGAGTTCCTTACAGTTTAACATCATGTGTAATGGATGAGTTCCTTATAGTTTAACATCATGTGGAATGGATTATGAATCATAATTTAAGGTTTTAGTGTTTGGACCATGATTTGGGAGCATTATTTACTCCTATTTTATGGTCTATGATTTTGAACCATGATATTGGAGCATTTTTAACTCATATTTTAAGGACTTAGAGTCTTGACCATGATAATGGAGCATTTTAAGTCATTGTTTAAGGTCTTGGAGTTTGGACTAAAATTTGGGATGAATTATTTACTCATAGTTTAGGGTCATAGAGCTTGGACCTCAACATTGGGTGATATATTTGTTTATTTACTCATAGTTTTGGGTAATAGAGTTTGAACCTTGGATTTTGGGGAATTTTTACTCATAGTTAAGGGTCGTAGAGCGTGGAAATTGGATCTATGGTTTTTTTTCCATTCTTCATAGTTTAAGGTCATAGAGTTTGGACCATAACATGGGCGGGTTATGACTAATAGTTTATGGTTGTAGAGCATGTACCATTACTCATATATTAGGGTATTCGATTTTAGACCATAATATGGGATCATTTTGTACTCATAGATTCAGGTCATAGAGTTTGAGCTTAGATATTGGTGTTACACAAGTTATTTCTTCAAGAAATTCACATTTGTAGGAGCAGTGATGAGTTCTCCGTCCTTAGAAATCTGGGTGTATGATTAATTGGAATAGACCCGATACATGACATGTGGTCCTTACCAATTTAGTTCAATATTTTGGGGATTCTTCTCGAGTATCATCAGGGTTCTGAGGACTAACACCATTTCTACTTCTAGGAAAGATCAAAGGGGAACATTTTTATTGAAGGCTCGTGCAATCCGGTTTTGGTGGATTTCCAAATGGTGCAGAGTGTGCAATCTTTGTTCATCTAGATGCTCCAATCCATAAAACTGTCTTTTGGATTTCTTGTATGTGGATAGTTTATAAAAAATGGCCACACAAAGTGATGGAACATAGATTTCTGTAGGAAAAACCGCTTCGGCCCCATATACATGTGAGTAAGAGGTTGCCTGGGTGGCAGTGTAGGTCAGGGATTGGTAAGCCTGTAAAGTATGAATGAGCTTTCTTGGACACAATTTTTTATCCTTATCAACCATGTTTTGAATTATGTTGAATAGAGTTTATTTGAATGTCTCTATCTGACCATTGGCTACTGCATTGTAGAGGGACACCCAGTTGTCTTTTATTCCAGAATTTTGGTACAACTTGTCTAACTCAGTAGAGCAGAAGTTGGTGCAAATGTCCTTCATTATTGTCTGAGGGATAACAAATATATTGATTATGTTTTCTTTTACAAAGATGACGATGTTTTTCGCCCCGACTTCTATAAGGGGTATAGTTTCAGCACATTTGGAAAAGATGTCAGTCGTTGTCAGTATGAATTTGAACTGCCTAGCTTTGGCGGGAGGATACAGCCCCACAACATCCATCCACTATGCAACGAATGGCTAGGATTACATGGTTGTGTGAAGTAACACATGGGGTTAGTGTATGAAATTAGAATGAACATGGGAAGAATGAAACATTTTAGTAAATATGGCACAAACTTGTATCATATTTTTTCAGTAATACCCAAGCCTTCAAATTTGGTGGGAAATCTTGGTTACTAACTGGTGCACTCAACAAGCACCGGTGTGCACTTATTTCATGAAGGTAGCTATTTCTTATCCATCAATGATCCTGAAAAGGACTCTTTCATGACCTCATTTGTAGAGGATCTTCTCTTGGTTTACCCCATTGTATAAGACAATGTTGACTAACCATCTTCGGACCTAATACCTTTGATCCCTATCTTGTGGGAGTTCCCCATTCCAAAGGCAATTTTTAATGGGAGTCAACCAACCAGTTGTATGACCATAAGGTTCAAATATAGGGATAATTTCATCAATTTCCTCCGTATTTCTCCGGATCAACATTAAGAACATCTAGCGGTGATCAATGATAATGAATTTTTCATCCCAGATGGGATCAGCCAAGGCTGTGTCTGCATTTTTCAAAGCATCGACTTGAGAATTTCTTGACTGGGGACATAAGTCAACGTTGGTTTTTTTTGAGAAATCTTCCATCATGGCTCGAACATGGTTCATCAAGGGAACCAACACTTCTTTCTTGGTAGTATAGTCATTGTTGAACTATTTGATTACCAGCTCAGAATCATCCCTTATTTGTAGTCATTTGGCTTACACCTAGAGTGCCAATTCCAGTCCGACAATGAGGGACTGATACTCCAATTCATTTTTTCTGAACCCTTCTAAAATTAATAAGGTGTAAAGCAAGATGGAATATTTGGGAGATATAAGTATGACTTTCATACCCACTTTGTTGAACTTGGGATCCTCTATCATTTTCTCTGTCGGGTATCGGGAAGTGCCATCGAAGTACATCTCCCATACCTGTGGGTTTTCCTTAACAGAAAACACTTCATCATCTAATGGTTTTGAATCCAAAAGTTTTGTTTCTTCTGAGGGGTTCTCAGTCATCAATTATTCTAATGCATTTCCTTTGATGGACATCTATGGAACGTATCGTATGTAAAACTATTGTAGGATGAATTCCCATTATGATAGGTGCATGTTTATCATGGGAATGTTGAGGATATATTTAATCGGGTTGCAGCGAGAGACTAGGTGGACCTTATGGTAATGTAGGTAATTCTTAATATTCTGAACTGAAAAGATTAGGGAAAGGAAGTTCATTTCAATATTCGAATATCGTGTTTTGGCATGAGTCATTGTACGACCAAGGTTGTAGTGGATGATCTTATTTCTTTCATCTTTATTCTATGTGAGGAAGACGCCTAATGACTGTTCCAGGGCAGTTATATAAAAAATGAGTGGTCTCCCCACAACTGGTAACATGATCACGGGCAGGCTTAGGATATATATTTTAATATTTTCAAACACTTCTTGACATACATTATCCCACTCATATGTAACTCTTTTATTCATGATCTTGGTGAGAGGTAAACATTTACCTTCTAAAATGTCTATTAAGCATTGATTACAGGTGAGGTGCCTGTGAAGACCTCTCAACTAGTTGAGTGTGAGAGGTGGGGACATGAAATGTATGGATTTATTCTTCTCGGGGTCAGCTTTGATGTCACGATGGTGTACAACAAAGCTGAAGAATTTTCCAGAGGTAACACCAAAGGTTCAATTAAGGGGTTCATCTTTAAACTTTGTTGTCACAATGTGATGAAGATATTTTCAAGGTTAGCCAGGTGGTTCTAAAATTTTCATGATTTAACCACTAGGTTTTCAACCTAACACTTGAAGAATTTTCCCAAAATGGATAGAAGATGCGATGTAAGGAACACTGATATGTGGTTGTGGAATTCATTAGTCCAAATAGAATTAATTTATAATAGAACACACCCTGAAGGGGCTTAAAATAAGTAGCCTCTTCATCTCTTTGATACATACAATTTTTATTTTTTTCCAGAATAGTCATCCATGAATGAGTGGGCTTCATATCCAGGTGTTGAATCAATCAACAGTTCCATGATCGGGGTCGGGAAGTCGTCTTTGGGGAAATATTTACTGAGGTCTATGAAGTCAATGCAAATTATAATCTGTCCATTCTAATTTTGGATAGGGACTATGTTTCCTAGGTAGGTTGGATGATGATAATACTGTTTTAAGTTGTCTTTGATCATATTGTCAACATCGGCCTCTATTTTTGCATCATGCATCAGGTGGGTCCTTATAACTACCTATTTATAGCCTCAATGACATTCTGGTAAGTCTGGATGATGGGTGACAACATCAGGATCAAGGCCTGGCATCTCCATGTAATTTTAGACAAACACATCCAGAAGATTCTTTATAAAGGAATTTTATACCACATGCTCCATGACAGGTATGGGCACATTAATGAAAGTGGGTTGAGGGTTGCCTTCGGTGACCAGATTTATCTCCTTAAGTTAATCGATTAGGGTGGAGACACCTTTTTCAGATATAAGTAGGGCATCATGGATGCCTCTTTCATCTTCTTTTTCTTCATCCTTATATTCATCGTCTTTCTCTTCTGATGGACAAAATATTTTTTAGATGAACTCTGTAATGTTTGAAGAGAAATAATATTTTTCCTTAGTGTGTGAGGGAATGGTAGTGTGATGTCCTATAGATGGTATGAGAGAATCTTTGATTGGGATTTTCCAATTATTGTGGGATTCAACCCGCTCTTCTAAGTCCTTAGACTCGATGGTCGTAATAGAAACAATGCATATAACGGAGCCTACTCCTGAACATGCATTTATGAATTCATCTTGGTTTATGGGTAATACATACACTTCCCCAAATTGCAAGAGGGGGTCGGCATGTGCCTTCTTCAATCCATTCAATGCATTGATCTAATCAACATCATTGACAGAAAGTGGTTTTCATTCTAACTCATAGAACCCTACGTTGATATAATATGAATCACAAAATTCAAATGACAATTTATCAGCATGGAATGTCCCGTTATTTCCATTAGCACAATACTTGATGCACAGATGGTATGAGGACAGAATTGTACTATGCTCATGTCGCCACGACCTACCTAACAGGATGTTTAAGTCCGTAATTTGGCACACGACCATGAATTTGGAATCTGATATGAGATCTCTGAGCTATGTTTTAAGCTTGATTTGTCCATAAGGTTTCTACAAAATTTGTCGTATCCCTGTAGAGCAGTAGTATAGGGTGTCATGTTGTCTTCATCATATCCCCTCCGATGAAGAGTTCTTAGTGGGAGGAGATTAACTCCAGATCCATTGTCGATGAAGATCCTCAAAAAAAAAACAATTCCTTTTTTATTTACGGGCACGTATAATTGTTTTTTGTCCCCTTTCATGATGTTGTCTTCATCCCTATCAGTGAAGGAGATGAAAACATGACATTCATTCTCACTGGACTCTTTCGGATAGACATCGACCACTGCTAGATCAGCCTCAATCTTCAGGGGACTCTGTAATGCTTCAATGAGTGCCTCTTTAAGATTTGCGGATAGAATCAACGTATCCACGATTCACAGCTTTGATGGTACTGAATTAATCTACTTTAAAATATCATTCCTCTACTGTAATGGTCGGTGCTTCCCAGCTTGGGGTTTCACTTTCATAGACACTTTAGGGTTTTGTGCCTTTGATGTAGAGGATTCAACCTCTTTCACAATGGTCGACAGTGTTGCAGTCCTTTCCACATTTGGACGAACTTGTCCTCCTTTATACCTTGGGCAGTTCGGTATTTTTTCATCCCCTAATGGATATTCCAAGATAATTGGGATTTGATTTTTTGTACAGGGGAAAAAGAGAATTCTTGTTCTTATTGTGTCTATCGGAGGGTCCTTTTGAGAGTTTCCTTGATGTTAATTGTTTGAATTCTGGTGTACCTACGAATTTGAATCATGCCACAATCAGATCTTCTAGGGTACCTCTGAACTCTGTGGCCTCTTACTTTGGCTTTATAGTTGGGCATGGGAAATTTGGGTTCGTGGCCATAGTCTATGTCAGAGAAGGGGTCCATCAAGTGAATGATACTAATTGAGCTAAAGATCGGTTCTTGATCTGACATTGTTTCTGTTTGATTGTCTCCAATTGATGGTGCCATTTGGAGGGGCGGTACCCATTGCATCGATTATCGGGGTGATGCCCATTGTACCAAGAATGTTGTCATGAAGTGAGAAAGTTTCAACACTGACGTCAGCTTTGGTGTCATCTCATCTAATTTATCTTTCTTTCTTCCCCTCTAGACTTTAGAGTACCACAGGGCTTAAGAGGATGGCTCTAATATATTGGGAGATTTTGGGGGCATAGTTGGTTGTTTCAATAGTGACTAGAATATGTCATGTACTCGATTGATGGTTTTATGGGTCTTCCAGTTGCTGAAATTTTTATCCTTCTTACAAGAAATTGTCTGACAATATTTTTTCTCTCTTGAGTCTATGGTGGAAACATATGCCACTTTTTCTGGTGGCGGGACCAAGATGACTTTACCAGAATACACCATCATTTCCATAAGATCCTTGAAAAAAATCACTCCCCGATAGTATGCCCTAGTATTCGGTGATACAGACAATAATTTGGATGGTCGTCGAGACCTACTTCATGGGTCTGCTTTAGCTCTGGTAGCTTGTGCATATTTAAATTCCAAAAAGCTATGAAATAGTCATGGACCTGGTTATCTCAGAAAGAATAAACCTTATTTCTTCATTCTTCGAACTTATTTTTTTAGCACCTCGTTGCTAAACTATCCGAGGTGGGGGTATTTGTTGGCATGTAGGGGGTCCCACATTATTTGGTGGGGGCCTCACAACTGGAGATGTTGCTAGGGGTGGCTTAAGCATGACAGAATATGCTTTATCTTTTCATGTTCTATTCCCTGGGGCTGATTGGGCCATTAAGGACATGACGTTGGTCTATTGCAAGGAGTCTTCTATCCTTTGATAAATGGCAGAGATGTCTATAAACTCCCTAGTGTACTTCACCGGGATGAGCGACATTCAAAATTCATCACGAAGGTTATTGATGCACGTGGAGAGTATCTCATATTTTGGGAGTGGCCAATTCCAGGAATTTTTAAGGACCTTACACCTAGAAATGAAGTCTAAGACTTTTTCGTACTCTTGCTTTTTCCATTTCATAAGGAAACTGACCATCATCTTGGGTAGCTTCGAACTAAATTGGAAGAAGAAACTATTGACATAGATCCTCCCAACCTATAATTTATTTGGCTGGTAGGCTAGTATACCAAACAAAAGTGGAGCCCTATAGGATTCACATAATGATCCTAATTTTTAAGTCTTCTTTTTTCTCTAGAGTTCCCATCATGGGGTCACAGTAAGAGGCATAGTGCATCAAATGTTGTTCAAGGTCCCCCAAGCCATTGATTTCTGGGAATATTGGGTTCCATTTTTTTTTGTGGTGGCGTAACATTGCTCACCCACTCGGTGTAGCGTTCGTGCTCTAGTTACATCGGAGCACACCGCCCCTCCATTACTTCTAATCGAACTGTTAACTGTTTGATGATGTTTATGATCCCTTGATGCATATCTTGTCAGACAGGAGAATTAGTTGGTGCGATAGTGGCCATGAATTGGCATGCCAATGCTATTAGAATTTAGGGTTGATACCTAGCTGAAGATATCATTTGACAGTTTACCTGGATATATTGCTAATGCCTTCCCAGTAGGGGGAAGTCTTGATGTCCTTTTGAGGCTGGGTAAAATGGTCCTCCAAGTATGGATTCCTTCACCGGGCTAAGGGAATGTGGCATGGGCACCTCCTCTTTGAGCACCTACTGACGTTCCACCAGGGGAATATATCTAGTGAGGTAGCTCCCTCGACGTGGCTCGGAATTAATTCACCTAGGCAATTTCATTTCATGCTCTTTCTTGGATAACCTTTCTGCGAGTGTGAGGGACTCATTCTCATGGGGAGTAGGAGGTGGTTCATAGATGACCATGGATTTATTTTTCTCCTAGTTTGAGTTTCGAAGGGGGAGGTAACGATGGGTTAGTTGAATGGGCGCCAAAATTTAGGATCTCTCTCTGGTTTCGGGTATGCACTTCACTAGGCTCGGTGCACTATGAGAAAAAAAGTCTTTTGTGATGGGATTAATTCCCAACTCAAATGGTCCATCCCTTTGGTTATTTGCGATGGGGGGTTCATCCCATCACAAATAACAAGATATTTGTGACGGGATTTGTGGTTCCATCGCAAAAGGTAATGCGTGCTTTCACATGCAACATGCGCCAAAGCGCATAAAGGTTATTTCTGATGGGGGGGTCCCTGTCGCAAATACCAGCGTCAGTAAATGAGTTTTTTGCGATGGGGGGTTCTTCCCGTCGCAAATACTGGAGGCGGTAAATGAGTTTTTTGCAACAGGTTGTTTTCCCATCGCAAAAGGTGGGTCAGCATGTCACGTTTCGTGACGGGACCCATCGCAAATAACCTTTTAACCACCACCCGTAATTAATGCGGTCGAATGTATTTGCGATGGAACCCATCGTAAAAAGTACTATTAGAAATGGGAATCCTGTCGCTAATAGACCTATCACAACTAATCTAACTTATATATACCCACTTTTTTTCTTTCCCTTCCTCTCATTTTTTAGTACCTTTATCTCACTAAACTCGAATTTTAATGTGAAATTTTCTCTCAGTAAATTTTTTTAATGAGACGTTGTGTAGGGGCTTACATCAATAAAAGAACAAGTTTAAAGGTATTTATATTTTATTTAATTTAAATTTTATTTAATTTTTTTATGTTAATTTTAATTATTGTTGATTAGTATTAATTAAATTAGATTTAAATTGTTTAGATATCTCAATTTTATTAATAGATAGTAATAATTAGTTATAATTAGTAGCAATTAATGTTAATTAATTCTAATAAGTAGTAATTGGAAGTAAATAAGAATAAATAAGAATAATTAGGAATAATTAGTAATAAATAGTAATAAATAATACCAATTAGTAAAAATTAGTATTAAATATTAGTAAATATAAATAATTAGTAATAAATAGAAATAATAAGTAATAATTTGGAATAATTTTAAAAAAATAGTAATAAATAGAAATAACTAGTAATAATTAGTAATAAATAGAAATAAATGGTAGTAATTGGTAGTGATTATTAGTAATTAGAAATAAAAATTAGTAATAAGTAATAAATAGTAGTAATTGGTAATAAATAGTAGTAAATAGTAATAATTAGGAATAATTAGGAATAAATAGGAATAATTAAGAATAATTAAGAATAAATTGGGATAAATTGGGATAAATTGGAATAAATTTGAATAAATATGAATAAATAAGAATAATTAGGAATAATTAGTAATAAATAGGAATAAATATGAATAATTAGTAATAAATAGTAATAATTAGGAATAATTTGCATTATTAAGAAATAATTATTAATAATTAGGAATAAATAGAAAGAAATATTAATAATTAGGAATAAATAGTAATAAATGGTAATAAATAAGAATAAATAGTAATAAGTAGGAATAAGAAGGAATAAATAGTAATAAATAGGAATAAATAGGAATAAATAAGAATAAATAGGAATAAATAGTAATAAATATTAATAAATATGAATAAATAGGAATAAATAGGAATAATCAGTAATAAATAAGAATAATTAGGAATAATTAGTTTTTCAAAAAAATTGGACCATTTCTCGATTTGTGCATGTCATCCTTTTGTAGGGGCCATTATAATCTTCTCTATACCATTCCAATTTTATCGGATGTCTCCGAAACGACATAAACAAGAATAATTAGTAATAATTAGGAATAATTAGTAATAATTATGAATAATTAGAAATAACTAGAAATAATTAGTAATAAATAAGAATAAATAAGAATAAATTGGGATAATTAGAGATAATTAGGGACAATTAGGGATAATTAAGGATAATTAAGGATAATTAGGGATATATAGGCATAAATATGGATAAATAGGGATAAATAGGAATTAATAAGAATAAATAATCACAATTAGTCATAATTAGTCATAATTAGGGATAATTAGGAATAAATAGGAATAAATAAGAATAAATATGAAAAAATATGAAAAAGTAGGGAAAATATGAACATATAGTAAAAAGAAAATTAACTGTAATAAATTAAAATAACTTGTAACAACTTGGAACAATTTACAGTGGATTGACAACAATCCTTTTGCCCGATTACTCTTCTCCTTTCAACTTTCACTGAGTAAAAACATTATGAAAAGTATGCTTCTAAGTTTGCATAACCAATCACATATGCATGATTTTGAATATGAATTCGTAGGACCAAATTTTCCATAATGTGTTCAAGCGATGACAGTTGCAAGAAGATGATTCATCGAATAAAAAGGGGCTCTTTTGCCTGACGGCTCATTTACCTGCAAATTTATCACATAGAAATCAAAATTAAGAATCTGCTCGTAGGTACGCTTATACATTCTCATATGCACGAGAATGAATATGCGTAGCTATGAGATATTGTGATTTCAGTGAGAGAACATTTCAGGTAAATGAGTCGTCGCACAATAGAGAAGGCATCAATCCACTGAAAATTGTTTTTCCCAAAATTAGTATTTGCAACGAGACCTTTTGCGATGGGATCCCATCGCAAATAATATAAATTAAATTTTTATTAATACTATTTATAATGGGCCCATAGCAAAAAGTTTTATATATAGTGTATATAATCGAAGGCTTAGTTGTGACAGGGAAGTTTCCCATCGCCAATAGATTTTGCGATGGAACATCACAAAAGGTTCATTTTTATATATAATGTATATAATCAGAGGGGTATTTGTGACGGACCCATAACAAAAAAAAGTTCGACACTGTTTTCTACAATGGTCTATTTGCGATGGGGCCCCGTCGCTAAAGCCTATTTGCAATGGGATACCGTCGGAAATACATCTAATTTTATTAATGATGTGGGATGACTCTAGGAGAGAACCACATTTCTTTGTGTCTCCTCCCTCCGCATCGTTTCATGTGATATCTGTCGGATTGATGTTTTCCACATTCACTAAGGAATACCGCATTGGGGGTGGTGTACCTAATGCCAAATTGTAGTAAGGATTTATGCACCTTTTGTTGGACATTATCCTCCCATCATGTGGTATTATTATGGTTTCTTGCAAATATAGACCCGAAGGTAGCCTTAGTTTGACTTCTTTATGAATCATTGTCTCGGATGGTGCAGAGATTGAGAGGGGGTGGAATGAGTAACTCTTTTGTCCATCATTCTTCCTAGATGGTGGAAGACAGATGTTCTGTGTGTGAGGATATAAGGTAAAAATACCACCATCCCTGGGGGATGGGCTTGATCTTGCTCCCCTATTGATGCTCTATGGCATGTATTTGTTTGTCTTATGTGGGAATTTTCATTTAAAAATTACCATATCCATATGGACTATGGGTTTTTTTTAAATCGCGGTGGTAGCCACCACTTTTTCTACCCTTTCAATTTCATGTACTCCCATATGAGTGTGATCCAAGATTAGAATTTGACCTGTACAGATTCTATAGACTTTTGAGGGTATGGAAACTACTTACTGGTTGGATTCCCTATGGAAAGAATCTGGTTGGATGTTATTGGTCTCCTGACTCATAAGATTTCTGATGGATTTAACCCTTTGGCCCTGACGCTTTTGGGACTAACTCAGGGTCGGTTTCTATTGAGTATCACAAGTTTTCTGATCAGGTGTCTTACGTGATTGTTTCCTCTGGGTGATGAAATTGTAGGATGTGATTTCTAATGGGGCCTGTATAATGGGACATGTGGTGAAGTGAAATGCTCTATGTTCTCCCCACCCCTGAATGAGAATTCCAACTAGGGCGTTGCGAATGAGGCAACACAATTTATGAAGTATATAGAGGAAATCCAATTCAAGGTTTTTCTTTCACCTTTCTCATTGTGGATACCATGCTGACTGGAGGGATTCTAAGATGATTGGATGATAAAGCTATCCAATTGAGTTGACATGGTCCACATAAACTTTATAGGGTATGAATTTTTCTTCATCTATCAAAGGTTAATCCCTATGTTGAGGCGAATTTCATGCATGCATTCCCCTGACAACTATCCCGGTATGATGAATTGAGAAGTGGTCGTAGGCCCATACATCATTGGTATATTGTCCCTAGCTTGTTGTCTTCTCATTAGACATATATCATGTTGTCATTCTTATGGAGGATTCCCTACTTGATATACCCAGATCGACTACTTATTAATAATTTCATTCCAAGCAACATGGTTGGAGGGAGTCTTATTGATTTGCGGACAATGTAGGGGTGGCCCAGAAGATGTTTGTGTCCCATGTCCATCATCTTATTTAGAAATAATATCTATCATTATAAATGGAGTTATGAGTGTCTCAGAATCTTTTCCAATCATCTTAATATATTAGGAATTTCTCATATTTGTTCTAGCATAGGGAAGACCATCTTGTCAATATAAATTTTGATTTTGGGGAGAACATTCACAATTGGTGATGCAATGGTGAGGGATACTATTGAAACATGATGCATGACCAAATGAAATTTCTTTACAGTGTATACCCTAGGGAGGACCTCTAGGGAAGGCTATATCAAGGGGATGGCCTTCTTTATTCTTGATATTTCAGAGGTAAGGGCCTTCATAGTAATAGTCATTGTGGGGAGGTCCTTCACAATTAATGTCATCATGAAGAGGACTAAAATAAATACTTGATACCTAGCTTTAGGGAAAATTTCTGCAGTTTACAACCTTGGGAGGGCCTTCAAGATGTACTGTAATGAGGGGAGTACCTTCTCTTTGCTGGAATTTCCATCTGGAGTTTCTTCACAGTGACTGTCATTGTAGGGAGGGACTTCTCAATAACTATCATCATGGTGGGAACTACCATCATGACATGACATCCAACTACATGGAGAAGCATATCTACAGTGTATTACCAAGGGAGGACCATTAGGAAAGACAAAAACAAGGGGAGGACTTTCTTTTTTATGATTTTTAGGCCGAGGGGAGGGCTACCCCAATGGTAATCAAGAGATAGGCTCTTGTGATCGATCATTCTTGACCCACGGAGTAAGACACCTAGGGTACTCGGTGGAGGACCCTCAAAGCTACGAGCAACAACATTTTGAAGAGGACATTCATAAATGCAATAGGCACATCCATAATTTGGTAATGGAATGAAAGGTTCTTGATCCATTGTTGATATATGTAGGAGGGATTCAAGGACCCCATGTTCCAGCATAGTAGGATCATGTATGTGCTCTTCATGTTCTGATTTCATTTGTTTCTATTCATTGTTGGGAGTTATCTTGCATTTATTCAGGGCCATATGTCATTGGTAATGGAATTCATATTTGGGTCCCTATATTTTTGGGTCTCCTGATGTTGTTGGGATACGCTGACAGACATCTAGACTTTTGGAAGAGAAATATGCCTTCCCGGTAGCGGCCACCACGTTGGGCTGGCGTCCCCCAGTTGGAATGGGTATTTGTTCTCGATGTGGTTTTTTGTAAGTTGTGGGATAATACCGTCAACCGACCTTGACTAGGGAATGGGATTCTTAACTGTTCCGAAGTGACTAAATCATTTTATGAGTTAGTCATTCTGTTCAAGGAAACCGGGTAGTGGGCCCAAATTCTCTCCTTTACCATTGATACAATGATATCTTTGCATGTTTGGAGGATATAGTCTAGAATAAATGTTTGATTTTTCATAATTTCTAGGATGTCATGAGATACATCTTTGTCTGGAATGGGTATGAAGGCTCATTCCGATGTCAGGGAAATATTGTGTGCCTTCTCGATTCCTTCATGAGTTGTTAGTAGATACTGGCATTTCTCCAGTGCCGAGATAGAGGAACGAGTTTGTCTCCGGTTATCTTCTCTGGATGACACTGTATTTGACTAGTTGTCTTTATATTCATGAGAGAGGATTTTAATAGACTCTCTTTCCACTGTATGTTTCTCACATGCTTTGTATGCATTTGAATGAATTTGACTCTGCTCATATTTTGATGCCTCACTATTGAGATGGTGGTCTTAGAATGCATCATTAGGGGTTTGAACCTGCATATAGCATGTTACTTCCCTATTTAGTTGACGAGATTCTTGTACATTAGTAGGTATTTGTGCCTTCATGTAGCTGGTTTCTGACCTATTTAGATGGTGGGCTTTTGTGCATCTATAGATGTCTCCATCTGCTAGTAGCTTGTCACTCTTTCTACAAAGTGGGACTAGCGAGCACTGGAAAGAATGTGTGGGCCCATATTTTGTCACCCTATTTACTTGGTGGGATTTATTAGAGAGGGAAAAATTGTGTGTCTTCCCGTTTAACACCACCAATTTAGTACGGCGGAGCTGCATTTCAGGAACCAAGGTGATAGTGTGTCCCTGGTTATATATTCTTCACCTTTGTATGGCCGCCCGAGTGGCTCTGGTGTTCTGGACTTTTGGCAGGTTCCCTCAGCATAATATCCTCCTCAACAAGAGGAGGTGTGGTTGTCTAGTGTCAGCGATAAGGCTCTCTGGAGGGGGGACATAAGTAGGACCCCTATAAAGTTAAGATTAATTCATCAGCAATGAATTCCTCTTCCTCCATAAGATAATGGAGGTACTCATTGTCACGTTTTGGTGACAAGCTACGTAAATGGTTTGAGAAGACCATCGAGGCCGCTTTGTGCTAGGGTACCTACAGTAGCTGAAGAGGCAGATGGAGGACTATTGGATACTAAAGGTCTTGTCTTATGGCCTCCAGTGTTGGGAGAGTACCATTTCAATGGTACTCTTTGATTCGTATATTGGATACCAATTATTGAAGACGCTGGCTTTGCGAGGGTTACTGCTCATTGTTGAGGCCCCAACCGCCTAAGGGATCACTGATGTGCATGTCTTCATGGGTCTTTGGGATGTCATTTGGATCGAAGGTCTCTTTTGGGAACCTGAAATATACATATATGACATACAGACCACAAAACCTTGTCATTGTTTCATTCTCTTAAACATATGTGTATTTGGTGATTCATCTTGGACCCCTCTCCTTTTCTTTTGTTGAGTGGAAAAGGGGCCTAAGTGGGGTGAGACAGCCACCTTGGTTAAGGATTCACATCGAGTTCACCATTTTTGTTTTTCATCTAAGGTGGTGCATTTTTCAAATACAGGGGCGATTAAAATGGTCTGACCGACAATATCCTTTTGTCCTTTATCATTTGATATTAATGCCACCTTTGTTAAGGATTCTCATTGAGTTCACCATTTCTGTTTTTCCTTTGAGGTGGCACATTTACGGGCAGTGTGGAAATGGTCGACGAGGACCATCACCCATACCTTTTTCTATGTTGGTGAGTTCTTGTTGAATTCAACATTCCACTATTTCAACCCATTCAGCATCGTTATCCTTTAAAGAAGATTGAATTAACCATGCAAGAACTGTTGGTCTGAGTGGGTGATTGTGTGGGGGTCAAGAAGTCAGGAAATTGGTCATTCTCAGATGTAACTTCCTCAGATGGTCTCTAATAGGTTTATTCGGGGACCCAAGAATTCCCAACAGCCCTTGTATCAATGATTCAATGACCTGCTTTCCAAAGGTAGGAGCTTCTTAGATGACTATTTGGCCAAAAACACATAAATCCTCCATTGGTCAAGAGGATGGGAGGTCAGGCTCACCACACCCTCCCGAGAGAGGACTGTTTCTTGTTCTGGGACTCCCTTTTAGATTTAAGTAATTGTCATATTTTCTTGAATCCTTGGTTCATTCTCGAAGAGTGTGTCCACGGGCTACACTTGGTTTTCAAGATCATTTTATGAATCCATATATTTGATGCTATGGTGGAGGTTCTGACATCATCCATATTACAAGGTGCACTAGAGTTTATCATCATCCAAGGGGGGAGAAAGTGACTTGATGTTGGGATCAATCCCACATGAGGGCTTCCTATGTATCCTTAACCCACATAGTTTGGATATTATGGGGATTACGCATTAAAGCAGCCCATTTTAAAGGACATCATTGGGTGATACCATTAGGGAGGGAACCCATTTGAGCTTGGGCCATCTAGAAGGTGTCCTATGTATCCTACTTTGATCAGGAGTCATAGTTCTCGTATTTCAGTTTTGTGGATTTTGTAATATTCACAAACCCTCTAAGCCCATGTGAGTCATGCTCAGTGTGAGAAACAAGAGGATGTTAAATATTCATAAATTCACATGCCTACTCCGCTGTTTGTGGGGGAGGGAGAGCTCGAAGTGGAAGAGGTCAGAGCGATGGTGCTTGAGGGCATGGAGTAATGAACCTTTCCATGTGAGATGACATTAAAGGTTGTGTGGCCCGACCATAGAATATTGGGGACGTACCTCAGTGGGAGGGCCTCACAGCACATTCTGGGAAGGGGATGCATTTCATCCTCGACAAAAGGTGGAGAGAACATAACCCCTTCAACTTATCATTATCCCCCTTTGAATGGAAATGCAAGTGATCACCCTTAATCCTGAGAACCAGGAGGTTCACATTAGAACCCCAAGGTTGGGATCTAGGTTACCAAAGGAATATAACTGCAAAAGAATTCATGAAACCCTCCCCTTTTTGGGGAGGGCCTTCATGAATCCACGTATCGTGGGTATATAGACTCAATGGGGCACACTGATGCTCCTGATAGTCATATCATATAGGTCAGGTGGCTTTGGAGGAGGTTTTATCCTAATTCCAGAGGATTGGTTAGTGGACAGACCATATAAGACAGGATGGTAGTGGATGGGTGTGGTTGGAACCAATGGGAACAATACCCAGAAATACCTCATTCTGCGTACTAGTTTTTCATGCGGGATGGGGAAGGCCCTACAAACCGTAACAATATATGGACAGAAGGGACATCCATGCACAGCTGTGGTACGTGGGATTGGGTATCGTCCACATTGTGCCAAAGTGATATGCGGCTCATCGTGCTGCTTTGGGTTATGTCCACATCCTGATTTGGTACGCGGTGTCGGGTTTAGTCCGCATAGCGGTACCCTATGCAGAGCACCATACTGGAGGAGGGTCTGGGGGACCATCGCTCATGGGGAGTTCATCCATGAGAATTATTTGGTTCGCAGTTCACTGGTTAGGTTCACAGTTCTATTATTATTAATCAAATTCCCCATTTTATGGTTTGCTGCCATCTGTACCTGTAGAGGGAGTGGTTCACGTTTGTGCTTTGCCTATGAATAAATATGGAATCCGGAGTTCAACATCTAAGTCTCTCTCATGATATCATCATCCATCGTTCTATCTCTTTTTCTCCCTCTTTCTGCATTTTTCATAATTCTAGAATGGTCTTCTTATAGATAATCAGAGCAATCGTATCTATTAGGAATGGGACACCATTTGAGGAGGCCCATTGAAGCAATATCCTGACCTGCAGAAGGCTCAGTCAATCGAGGTTTGTGGAGTCTTTAGTTCACAATCATGGTTTCCAGAACCCAACTTGTTCTCTATGTCCTTGAACTGATGGGTTCATGGTAAGGTATGCGAACATTCCTTACACGTACAACTCCTTTGGTTAATGTGGTTTGCGGTTAGCCTTGCTCGTTGTCCATCACCTTGTGGTCCTGCGGTTCGCGGACCGCCTCACATTCATGGTGGTTTGAAATTTATCTTTTCTACATAACATTCCCTTTGATGGTATGCAGGCTATATAAGAACATTGAAAAGATGAATTCATTCAAGTTCCATTAATTAATTGGAAGATAATTTGAGTCTCCTCTCCTTGATAGAATTTTATAATACTTGCTTCATTCCGAAAAGTGATTTTGGGGGGATATTCTCCTCTTGGAAAATTTTTTAGGACCCTATACATTTGAAAGAGGTGATCCATGAAGTCTTACAACTTCATTGATATAGATTCATGAAAGACACTCTAGTAAAAAATCCTCCATTATAATGAGGAAATGTGCATATTTCATAATCCAATAAACAATTACCATATTTCATCATTTTTTCTCAGTGTTTTGGGTAATCCAGTGAACAAATCCATGGTGATGACATCCAATTCCCATTTAAAAATAGTTATAAGTTTCATGAATCCTTTAGGATGTTTTCATTCTACCTTCACATGTTGATATACTAAACATATTTATACATAATCAGAAATTTCCCTCTTTATGTTATTCCACCAGAAATGTTCTTTCAAATATCTATACATTTTAGTTCTATTATGGTGTATAGAGAAATTTGAGCTATGAGAATCATCCAATAAATACATTTTTAGCTTATTTATAATGGTAACACATTGCCTCTTCACATATTATAGAATTCCCTCTTCACACAAGAATTCATCCAACTTCCCTTCTTTAATTGCATTAATTTTCTTTTGAAGACTCTCATCATCAGACTATGAAGCTTTAAATATTTCTAATAATTATGGCTGGGAAACCATTTGAAAAAGTAGTGATGTTTCAACTTCTTTGATAATTCATATATCCATATTTACTATATCCATAAACATATGATCCCTTTCAATTCAGATTTTTTTAGGACTCCATGACCCTACCTACTTAATGCATCAGTTACATTATTTGCCTTTCCTTGTTTTTAGTGTATGAAAAAATAATAGTCCTTAAGTAGTTCGAGCCATCTCTTTTCCCGCATGTTAATTTATTTCAGTTAGAATATATATTTTAGACTCCTATTATCCATATATATCTATCATTTTTCTCCATAGATATAATATTTCCATATCTTCAAAGAGAATATTACAACTGCGAACAAAATATCATGAGTATGATAGGTTTGTTCTTGATGATTTATCCTCCTTGTTACATAGTTCATAACACTATCATTATGCAAAAGGACACAACTAATTCCTTTCTTGGATGCATCACTATAGATCACAGACCCATCATTCCTTGATGGTAGAGTTAGGATCGATGAAATCACTAATCTCCTCTTCAATTCCTCAAAACATTCCTCACCTTATTTTTTCCATATGAACATAACACCTCTACATGTATGTCTAGTCATTGTGTTGGATAAACGGGTTATGTTTTGAATGAAATACCGATAATAACCCGCTAAACCCATAAAATTACATACCTCAGTTATGTTCATTGTAGTAGGCCATTCTTGCACAGCCTCTACCTTCATAGGATAAACAAATATTTCATCCTTATAGACATTGTGGCCAAGAAAAGAAAACCATTGAATCCAAAATTCAAACATGGTAAACTTCACATATAATTAATTTCTTCTAAGATTATTCAGAATAGTTCACAATTCATTTTCATTATTTTAGTAGCTATTAGATTATACCATGATATCATCAATAAAGACAACTAAAAAATCATTAAGATACTCCTTGAAAAATCTATTCATTAGACCTATGAAAAAATGGATGCATTAGTCTGTACAAAATTAATTATTGTAAATTCTTAATGGCAATACGTAATGTGAAATGATGTCTTTGGAATATATTCCTTTATCACATGTAGCTGATGATATCCAAATCGAAGATCAATCCTTGAAAAATATTGGGCTCCATGAAGTTGATCAAATAAATAATCAATGAATGTTAGGGGATACATGTACTTTTTTTATAACATTTAATTCCTTGTAGTCAATGCATTACATCATAGATCCATCTTTCTTCTTAATGAAACGAATAGATGCTTCCCTTGGAGAAACAATAGGGTGAATAAATCCTTTATCACTGAATTCATCTAGTTGTTTCTTTACTTCCACTAGTTCCACATTAGACATTCTATAAGGGGTCTTTGATATGGTCCTTTTATCAAGAACAATGTCAATGGAAAACACAATTTCTTGCTCTAGAGGATGTATAGCTAAATCCTTTGAAAACACATCTACATATTATTGCACAATAGGTATGCCCCCTATTTTAACATTCCTTTCCTCACACATATTTATTTAATTCACTTCCTCCCTAATAATTGAATTCCATTGAGCTATTTAGGGTGGATCTAGATGAGAATCAGATGGTGACACTTCTTCCTTAAAGATAAGAGATTCCACATCTTCCTAAAAAATTGTAACCTCCTTCTTCTTTTAATAAATGTTCACATCATGGTTCGAATAAAATCCATACTGAGGATTATAAAAAATTCAAACATGGGAATGATTAAAAAATCCATAGATAAACCATGTTTTTATGACATAATGAGGACATCCTAACACAACTTTGTTGCAATGATACTTCCCTTATGAGTTTGGACTGACAACTCCCTTATTAAATCCAATTGGAAATATCTAATTTTCATAAAAAAATGGGATGATATGAAATAATGTGATGATCAAGAATCATATAAAGAATTGTCTATGTTTGGGAAAATGATTAAATAAACTACGACCACATCATTAATAACTTCAATATTTGAATATGTTATTGCATAAGCTTGTCCCTTCTCCCTTGGACTTTTCTGAGGCACATTTCCTGGATGCTTGGGAAAATATTTTTCATAGTGTACCATATCCCTACAATTATAGTACTAAACATTAATAGATTCTTTCTTCCCCTTGAAAACAAAAGCATGATTTCTTTTCTGTCTTCACTTGTAGCATACCCCATTTCTTTTTATGCAGAAACCAGGGTGCTTCCTTCCACAATTATCACAGAGTGGAAAGTCAACTATTCCCTTCTTCCCCATTTCCTGATGTTCTTCTAAAGGATTTTTAGATTCCCTCTTATTCTCTTTCTTGTATTTAAATTCAAATGACATAGAAAACTCTATTTCCATCTAGATTTTACATGAGAATAAATCTTTTTTTGGTAAGAATGTTTACCAGAACAACGCCTACAAGAGGAATTGAATTTGTCATCAAAGAATCGATCAATATTTCTCCATGGATTTCAGGTATAGTACACATCATTCATTGATAACCTTGTGATGTTAGCTTTATAATTTTCAATATTATCATCTTCCTTTTCCCTCAAATTCTGAAACTACATTTCCATATACGCTCGTTGTTCATGAGGAAATTATATCTCAAAGAAATGTTATTTATATAAACTGAATTATATTTTTTCTACCTATGCAATATTCTTTGTGTTTTGAATTAGTGACAACCATTAATCAGCATCCTCTGAATGATGATAAACTGCCATAACATCCTTTTCCATTATGTTACTTCCCAAGGTGAGAAATATCTTCTCTATGTAAGTTATCCACTGCTCTAAAACAAATGGGTTTGTAGTCCCATTAAATGATGGTGGTTGATTTAACCGAAAGCGCTATAAAATAACTCAACCATGTAGTGGAACTGGATTCTCTATACAAGTAAGGATATTGTTCATAACCTGAGTAATGTGTCCCAGTAAAGTTATTATTTTCTCTACGCCAGTCAGAGCTCCAGATCCCACATCAATATCTTGCACATGAGAGACATTCCTACATGGGATACGCACGTTCATGCAGTTTTCATTCCTTCCACTAGGATCAATATCTAAATAATGCATACAAAAGTTTAGGTTATTAATCATAATTTATAATCTCTACTTATAAAAATAATTATCATAAATTGAAATCTTATGCATGGATAATTTCATAATCATAAACATGGTTTCTTTGAGGAGAAATTTACATTGAAATATTTCATAATGGATAACGAAGAAAATATAAATTATCCTAAGAATATCCCTATGGTGTGTCAAACTAGGTGCGTAAGAAGACACATTGTAATGTACCATGATACCCTAGGAGAAGTCTGAAATTACATGTCAGAGATTTCACTCCTAGGTACATCTCTTCCAGAACAACATCCACTAATAGTATCCAGACAATAATTTATTAGATAGAAAGATACACATAATATATTCCTTACTAAAATACCATGATGTTCTTGTATATTTATCCTAAAATACTATCATATGGTTTTACCCAACATTTTTTTTCTAAATCTAGTTTCCACGTTTTATACAAATCCTCCTCTCATACCAACTTTAAATACCTGACCTAAATTTTTAGAAGCTGATATCTTATTAAATTAAATTTTCATGATTTTTAAGATATTCATATCACGAAGGAATGAATAGTGTATTAGATTTTGAAATAAGAAAAAATACATAATTTTAACTTTACAACATAAATTGAGATACAACATAAAATTTTTGTTGGGAACATCCACAACTCTAACTTATCCACGTGGGACATTCATAATATACATATTTATGTCTTGAAAAAAATGAAACATGAGAAGGGGTGATCTCATATGCTAAGTAAGGGTAAAAATTACAGTAGAGGATAACATAAACATTAGGCATAATGAATAATTTAAAATACATGCCTTTAAAAAAACATAAACATAATATGGAAGGATTATAAACTGAGTAAGTATTTTCATAATAAAACATAATCATGGGTATTATACAAGTCAAATAACCTCATAAACTCTGAATTTATTGCCTCATAAAGAGGAAAATTCATATAATAGACATTTTGAATCATACGATCAAGGCCTCATCCAAGACATCTAAAAATGATTAAGTCCTCGTCCAAAACCATATCACAAAATGGGCAACTCTTCAGCCATGTCTATATCTATTTGTCTCGTGAGATCTATCAATGAATCGAGGGGCTATATAGGGCTCCAAACGTCATATAATAATTTCAATCCATTACTCAAATTAATGGGGAAAAACATAAACATCATATACATTCAAATTGAAACTAACATATGAAACATAAATAACATTCCCCAAACATTAAGCTCAAATAATAACCATTGAGACTAAATTGGTGAATGATTTTAAGATAGAACATTTATATTCAAACTAATAATAAACCAATAAATTAAATATGGTATATTATATCATATAGATTAATCAAAATAATACACAATAATCAATAACAGTGTTGAAATAGATGAATATACTCTTTTAAAATCATCGAGTAATTCTTGAGATAAATACTCTTTTACTTTAAGAAGAATAGTTTTTGTTAAAGTGTTTATATAAAAAAAGAAATTAAGAAAGATAATATTTTCATGATAGAAATATGAATTTTATAAAGATAATGGTTTCTAAAAAATAGATTATAGATTTCCCTTTAAAATAAGTATGAATTTCAGAAATTATATTTAGTAAGGCTTGTATTTTGGGAAAATCTCGATAGATCCTTTTAAAACATATAATTCCTCATAAATGAAGTTAGTATTCTGGCTGGTAAAAAATATAGAAAATTCATAAAGAATTTATGAGGTGTAAATATGAATAAATAATAATTTTATTGATGTTAGTATATAATAAAAGTCAGCCGAATAAAAATTGAGGTTTGGGTAGAAAACCCTTACCTTAAGTCTGAAGGTGTTCCTCAAATGATTTTAATGACCATAATAATAAAACATAGGTTTATATATTAATGATTCCACGATCTTATATATATTTAATTGATTTATTATAGCCTTATTTGGTTCATTCATGTCCTTTTTATGGGTTAAGAGATTCAATTTCATTGTTTGGGGTGTTTTCTCCCTTTGTTTTGATGATCAATTTACTTATTTTCATATATGGATAAACATGTAGAATGAGAATGGTTTTATAGAATATAATTATTATATTATTAGTTAAAATCCATAATATTAAATGGTTTTGAAAAAAAGTTGGGTTTTGGGAGTGATGATGAATCATTATATAAAACATTAATGAATGTTGTTTGGGTTAATTGGTGGTTTTTTATAACAATGAATTTATTTTGTTTTATAAATTTATACAATGTCTAAAAAAGTATTAAAAACCTTAAATATTATATAATACATATATTATAGTATTTTATAACCATAAAAAATATTTCATGATAATAATTGAATATGTTAATATAAATTGAAAACCCATTATCCTTGAATATGTTAGATTAACAGATTTCGAACGGTGTTTTCATTTCTAGTATTAAATAATGGGAATTGAGATATGATTAAGAATTATAACTTTATCATAACAACATCCTAGTAAATTTATGTTACTATATTCATAACATAATTTGTATTAATGGACTTGAGGAGATAAAAATAATATAATTGATCTTGAAATAAAATAAATGAAAAGAGGCATCTACCACTTGAAGTAATCTCCCTAGAGAGCCCCTTTAGGGGAAAGGATATGGTCTTTTTGTGAGACCAATGACTTTTGGACATGGAGGAGGATCTTGGGAGGATATTTTGGTAGGATTTAAAAAATTCACAAGGATTGAGAGGGGTGAAAAGAATAGTGAGTAGGGAGGGATTTTTATAGTGGAGGAGAGGAGGGTTTCCCTATTAATTTAATCATTATTTTATTATTTTCAAAAAGAAACCAATAGTATTGATTATAGAGACCAATAAAAGTAATACGTTCATGTGAGTTCAAACAAATGGTGATTTAAATCATCTATGTTTCATGCATGGTGCAGAAATTCACTTATTTAACTTATTTTGTAAATTTTCAAATTTTACTATTCACCAAAAATTAAACTATTTCAGAAGAATCCAAAATATTTACCCTACCCATTTTTCGACGTGTAAAATTAAAAAAACAAACTCCATTTTTTAAAATTAATTTCTAAATATTACTAATTTAATTTTTAAATAAAATAATAATTTATTCTAAAAATAACAACATTACAACTATAATTCTTTTTATATCACCTTGAGAAATTAATTATTTATTAGGTGGAGCAATAAATTTAATATTTTTATTATTTTTTAGGTGGTATTGTAATTACATATCACTCCAACTAATTAGATAGAGTTTTATATTTCATGATATGACATGTTTGTGACATAGGAGTAAACCTAATACACTGTTGGACTATGTCTACTCTTTCAATGGTAATGTGATGTGAAACCAATTAACTATGGGACTATGTACACTGTGTGGTGATAATCATATCAGTGATCCTTAATATTGAAATTTATTTTACATGATTATTTATACACCATTTTTTTATTTAATTGTTATTTTTTAATGGACTATGATTATTTACTATTACTTATTCTATCATAAATCACATTTATCAAGTTATTCTAAAAACATTTTGACATAAACAAGGATTTATAATGAATATTTTACTTGGTATGACTCTCCAATTTTATAATCATTTACTGTGAATATTTTCTCACACCCAAATTCTTATATAATTTTCACCTTTTATATTCAATCAATAAATCTTATGTTGACCCTTAGTGAGAATTTGAGGTTACCCATTCATATATTTACATTACCCAGGTAATGAAAAATTTTATAATTTTTTAAATGTATAAAATGATATCATAAAAGAGAAGACTCATGAGTAATCGCATGGAAGAATTATGAAAATAAAATAGTATCTAATATCATAAAAATGTTGGAAATGTATCAAAATCACATAACATGTCATAATAATTAGTCCAGGATAAATGCCAATATGATATCACATTGTGAACATAGTATCAAAAATAATTAGCATTACACCATAATTTGATATATGAAATTTCATGATACTCAATGTTTACCAAATGCATTAGAGCTCTATCTTGGTGCACCAATCATAACATATTAAAAATTATGTTGTACATAATAATAAAATTAATCATAAGTAATAAACATAATAAATAATTATGGAATAAAAATATGTTTCATGATCTTGACTCATTTGATTATTGAATGAAATTTCATAATGAAGGCATTTTAATAATTAACATAATGATTGCATTACCCTATAAAATGAAGGAATAATAATCTAGATATTAATTTTAGAGTAATATATACATTATTTAAAATCATATAATTAATGATGTACAGAAACTGAGTTCCAGATATAATGGTCATAACAAGAAGAATATGGTAGTTTAGAGAGATCCCTTACCTCAAGCTTGATTCATCTAGTACATCGTTTATATTTTTGATAAGAAAATTATGTTAATTACCTACATTCGGAAGATTATTTTTCATTTATTTTATTTTATTTTAGTTAATATAATTATATATTTAATTGTATAGTCTTCTATGTTCATGTCAGATGTTTGGATGATTATCCACTCATAAGTCCAAAACCACTTTGGAAGGTTGAATAAGGTAAAATATAATATTATTCCTTCATATCTAGAATAATAATCAGGAAATTATTATCATTTTTATACATAAAATATACTTTTAAACATATTCATGGATGATTGTTATAAAAAATGAACTATGTTACAATCATAGAGATGGTAGGTCATACATACGCATGAGTAACAATTAATTTTTTTTTAATGAGCCTGAAGGGAATAATGTAGATATTATTTAATATTTATAGGATGATAATTATATCAAAATTATTATATTATGTAATTAACTACACTTACATTTACCATCCATTTAAATAGGTAATAAAAAATAATCATATCACTTCGTGAGGCTGTATTACACTATACACATGAACGAAATTATAATTTTTCAATGAATGATGAGGTAATAAATTATCATAAACATTACTTGTATAGACCTGGAAATTACATGGAAATTTTTTCCTAAATACATGGGAATTTTACGAGTCTGTGAAAACTGACGGCACATGATTCCAAGGCACAGTGTGCATGGAATCAATTTCTGAATTTTTGTCCAGGTACATTTAGAAAACATATGAGCGAGGTTTTATAACTTTTTAACAGGTGCTCAGAATTGAAATCTGAGGGCACCGTTGAACTCACAACACCGTTATTCACTTATGAATACTTTAACCTCGATGGAATTGGGTCATGAATGATAGTTAGTTTTTGGGTTTTAATAAATAATTTAAATAAAAATAACATTGTGGCTTTATTTTTATTTTTGGTTGGTTGAAGCCTCCATTTGGAAGTTGGAGGTGGGAAACACCACACCTTAACATCCCATGAGAGGTTATGGTGGTGGGGCCCACCCAAACCTAACCTATTATTCAATTTTAATGTGGTAGGGACCACACAGGATTTAAAACCCCTTGAAACTCCTCATTAATAGAGAAACCCTCAAAATTCCATTAAGTGTTGGGGAGCCTCTTCTACTCCCCTAACACTTAATGTCCCTTATCCTCCTCGTTAAATAATTGTTCCAACACATTCAATTAATTAATTAATCCATTTGAATATTATTCATAAAATTTAATAGGATTTAATAATCTATTATTTCTGGGTGGGAATTTTTCTATTTGGTGGAACTTTGGAGAGGAGATAGCTTGGGGAGAAAAGCTCTCACCAACGAAGAACGAAGAACGCAGAGGATCATCTTCAACTTCCTTCCTCAGAACCTTTATCAACGTAGGATGTGTTCATCCAGAATGAATTGTCATCCTACATCTCATGCCAATGTTGACAATCAACGATCAAAGGTAGGTGTTTAAGATTTGTTAATCGTTGCACGTTCTTTGTTTTCTGTCAAGGATTATTATTCGAGGCCATATGCTATCGCCCAAACACGGAGGGTGCTGGCCGAACAAACATGGCCCGACCCCTCTGAATTCTTTGTGAAATTTGACACTAAATGTGGATTGTGTCTAGAATGAAAGAAACTCATCAACAATGGTTGTAGAATGAAGTAGACATCCCCAGGAGTGCAAGACTACTTCCAGAACGAGAATCGGGTGACTAGAACTCGTTCAGTGACCCGTGAAAAGTTCGTCGGCGGATGGAACCGAAAAACATCACCACGTGGATGGCTATAGAGAATCCTTGCCATAGGAGGAGTAGCCTGCAGTCGACGAGCTTCAGCGGTGTAGCGGCAGCTTGCGCAAGCCCGACTGTGAAGAAAACCGGCAGATCGAGCCTCCAGGTTGATGGGGAAGGCACGACGCAACCGCGCTGCGCGGTGGAACAAAAAGGGGGTTGCGGCCCCTTATTGTGGCGGTGCAGCGGCGACCAGCACAAGGCCAACCGAAAAAAAGAGCAGCGGCTGGCAGCTTGGCCAACCGGGAGCAGCGGGACCCTACTGCGTGGGTCCCGCGTGATGCGGACCTGAGCCACGTGGCGCCGGTTTTTGAACTCACAAGAACAGTAAAGTCGTTCGTGATCTAGGGTGAAAAACCTCCGGCTGGGCGCAGATAGGGAAGAACCAACAGGCAACCAGCCACAGGTCTCCAATGGGCCGGACCACCCCTGCGGACCGGGTCGGTTCGACTGGGGCAGACCAAATTCGAACATGTTTGACCTATTTCCACTCTTTTCCCTATTACTTGAGCTACATGTGTTTGATTGGCGAACCATTAGTGGCAATGGAAACCATAGAGAAAGATGGTTCTTTTTGTATAACCCACTCAAGGTTTGGACACATTTTGGTTACAACTGGGTTGGATCGAACTTAAAATTCAACCGGGCCCTCGAAACGGATATGCCAATAACTCTCAGATCGGATGTCCAATAGACGCACTGTCTATCGTGGTGGGTTCCTTTTAGAAAGATGTATATTTTGGATACATCAACTTGTTACATCATGTAAGTTGATGTATAGAACCTAGGATTGAGGAGAAGACCCTCCTGAAATCAAGAGCGCTTCATGTGGAAACCCTGTGGTTAGTGGCTTTATGACCGTTGTGCATGAATCATGTGTGGGTTCGACAGCTCTGACTAATGTTCCTGGATCATTTGTGGGTTCGATAGTTCTGACCACTATTCCTGGATCATATGTAGGTTTGAAAACACTAAATACTGTTCCAGGATCATGTGTGGGTTCGACAGTTCTGAATGTTGTTACTGGATCCTATGTGGGTTCGACAGCTCTAACTAATGTTCCTAGATCCTCAATGGGTTCGACAGTTTTGAATGCTATTCATGGATCCTATGTGGGTTTGATAACTCTGACTATTGTTCCTGGATCCTATGTGGGTTCGACAGTTCTGACCACTATTCCTGGATCCTGTGTGGGTTCGACAGCATCTGACTACTGTTCCTGGATCCTGTGTGGGTTCGACTGTTCTGGCCGATGTTCATGGATCCTTTGTGGGATCGACAGAATATATTATTTAGTGGATACATCTAATCATATCTAATTATCAATAAAAGTTTTATACATATGTGATCTGAGTCAGTAACTTTTGTTTTTTCCTCAAGATTAAGATGGATTGCTTGATAACTTAGGTATATGTATGTGCATATAACTAAGTGGGGTTATCTGTTGATTTCAGACCTTGGGATTTATCCTTGTTAGATTTTATGAGACCTTTAGGGTCTCGGGTTTCCTACTGAGTATCCTTATACTCACCCATGAACGGTCTATTCCCGTACCTCGTTGTGTTGGATGCAGATGATGGACAACATTGACCGAGGCTGAGTGTACCAGGACTGAACGGTACCCGAAGGTGGACCACACGAAGTGATAGGACACAGAGGTGACGGTTGGACGTGGAGTGCTGTAGAGGCTATATGTACCTACCCTTCAGGTAGGATTTCCCCGATGGAAGATCCAGAATCTGGTTTCCCTTTTTCTAGTACTTGTACTTCATTTTTTTGTACCTTATCGTTGGTCTTGTATTTCGGACCCCTTTTACTTTTCATCTCTTTTTTATATAGTTTAACATAGTGTTTTTTCCATCTTGTACTATGTTGTGTGATTTTTTAAAATATAAAGGCAATGCCTTCCCAGTTTCAAGGATTTAACCCTTTGGTGCTAGTCTCCTGCCCATGGCCTATGGAAGGCAGGCTTGGGGTAGTCACGAAATGGGCCCCGAGGGACAGTTTCTTGAAAAATTGGTATCAAAGGATTCGGTTCTACCAAAGAACATATGAAACTGATCTTTTCTATGAAGGAATAGTTTTATGAGTATTGAGTGTGGTTCTCAGTCCAGGGAGTCCAGTGTTGGTGTGGCGGACGACTTATCTATACACCAGGACCCTAAATTCTGATTTCCGACTCAGAGCGCAGAATCACCGATTGCTTGTGTGTTTTCAAAAAATTTCTTTAAGTCAGCTCAACCAGGCCAACACCCCATGTATGATATTTTGACTGTGTCGCATCTGATTCTTTCAGGATGCCTCCCCATGGACGACCGACTAGAGCCCTGAGATTTGTATGAGTAGATACCCTACCGAGCAACGAGGCCTCGATGGAGATCCCTCTATCAGCAGAGGTACCAGAGGTACCACTACCCATTGGGCCACCAATGCCACTAGCCCCAGCAGTAGACGATGCACACTGCCTGAGCACGTTACATGAGTTCCAGTGCCAGAGGCCACCTAGGTTTAGGCAAGAGATGGACCCATAGGCGGCTGAGGACTGGTTGGAGGTTGTGGTGAGAGTTTTCCGACTCGTAGGGACACCAGCACACTTCATGATGATTCTTGCTGCAATCCTTCTACAGGCAGCACCGGGCGGATGGTGGAGCCTAATGCTCCAGGTGCATGATGAGATGACGCTTCTCCGGGTAGACTTCAAGAGCCTGTTTTGGGAGGAGTTTGTTCCAGCAACTCTCCATAGAGTGCGTATTCAGGAGTTAATTCAATTGCAGTAGGGAAACATGACTGTAGCTCAGTACGTAGTGAGGTTCACAGACCTCTCATGCTACTCCACCGATATGGTACAAGACCCATTATTCAAAGCCCCAACCATCGAGCAGGGGATCAAGTGAGAGATCCAGGCATTGATTATATCCCTCAATATCCCGATGCATAAAGGGGTGTTGGATCAAGCACTCTTAGTGGAGAGTTTCCTTTCTGAGTAGTCTCCAGTAGTGAGACCCACCACTAGTTGACATGCAGTGGAGTATTCTACAGTTGGCAGTAGAAATATGTTGTAGAGGACCAAGAGGACCAGACCCGTGGGTGTATGACCAAATGAATCCGGATTGGTTGTACGGAGCACTGGAGATAGATCCATACATTCTAGGAGTGGTCATTGTTGCTCATGGATCAGGCATGGTCACATGGCTCGTTACAGTCCCACCTTCCATTCAGATGATTAGCAGACGGTCGAAAGATCGCCCAGACAGAGACAAAGATTTGATCGAGGCTATCCACAAGGAGAAGGAGGACGTGGTAGAGGAGCTGGTTGTACGTCTGGTGGTGGGTGACATTTTGAGGTGTTACCACCACCACCACCACAGGAGGTCCATCCAGACCTCAGGGAGCAGGTGGAGATGGAAGAGCTCCGCTCTAGGAAGCTGATTTATACGATCACGGTGCTCCAGAGATGATTCGAGGTACAATCTGTGTCTACTCCACCATAGATTTAGTTCTTATAGACACAGGTTCCAGTGAATATTTCATTACCATTACCCTCATTTGGAGCATGGAGAATCAGACGGAGCTGTTGGATCGATCATTACGGCTACAGACTCATACGGGAGCAGACTTGTTGATTACACACTATTGTCGGTAGTGTGAGATTACTCTACGAGGTGAGAGCTTCAGCTGGGATCTTCTCATAGCGGTGTTGAGGTCTTATGATTTCATCTTGGGTATGGACTAGTTATCTACAGTCCATGCTCAGATTGAATATATTAGGTGCAAAGTGCAGTGTGTCCGCACGAATGGGACTAGGTTCACCTTCACCAGCGAGAAGGGAGTCTTTGTAGCATAGGATGGACTTTCCCAGAGGAGAGTATAACCGATAACTCATCAGTTGGATTTCTTTACCCTCGGGTCAGTTGATGTGGAGATTCTGACTTATCCTGTAGAGGTGGACCAGTACTCGGATTTTTTCCTTAATGATGTCTCTGGTCTACCTCCTCGCAGAGAGGTGGACTTCTACATTAACCTGTACCTCGGGATGTCACCGATATCTACAACAACATATTATATGGCCCCTGCTAATCCTTGTGAGATGTGGGAATAGCTAGAGGACTTGCAGGGGAAGGGATTCATCTGGCCCAGTGTTTCTCCCTAGGTAGCCATGATTCCATTTTCCAAGAAGGCAGATGAAAGCTTGAGGCTTTGTGTCAAATACCATCGCATGAACCAAGTGACAGTGAAGAACAAGTACCCACTCTCGAGGATTGACAACCATTTTGATCAATTGAAGGGAGCTCAGTGGTTCTCGAAGATAGACCTCAGATCAGGCTATCACCATCTCAGATTTTGAGACTTGGATGTAAAAAAGATGGCATTTAGATGTTGGTAAGGAAACTACAGGTTCTTGGTTATGCCATTCGGCGTAACCAATGCTCCAGTAGTGTTCATGGGAATTATAAATAGGATCTTTCAGTTGTACCTTGATCGATTTGTCGTAGTCTTCATCGATGACATTCTGATCTACTCAACTAATAAGGATGATCATGCCTACAATTTGTGGGTAGTACTGGACAAACTCCGAGAGAACCCGATTTATGGTAAGCTCTGGAAGTGCCAGTTTTGGATCTAAGAGGTACACTTTTTGGGGCATGTCATCTCGGTGGCTGGAGTTGCAGTGGATCTCGCGAAGATTTAGGTAGTGCTTTCATGGGAGCCACCCCGGAGTGTGACAGAGTTACGAAGTTTCATGGGTTTGGATGGTTACTACCGGAGGTTCATTCTAGACTTCTCCAGAGTTGTATAACCACTATCAGCCTTGAAAAATAAGGGGAAACCCTTCGTGTGGTCAGAGAAATTCTAGTAGAGGTTTCAAGAGGTGAGGCAGATGAAGACTAGAACCCCCATTTTGAGGCTTCCAGAAGACGGCGTAGGGTACGTAGTCAACTACAACGCATCAGGGACCGCACTCAGGTGTGTCCTGATGCAGGAGCAACCAGTGATCACGTATAGTTCTCGGCAGCTAAGACAACATGAGCAGAACTATGCTACCCATGACCTGGAGTTAATAGCAGTGCTTTTTGCCTTGAAGATGTGGCTGCAATATCTGATGGGTGAATGTTTTACCGTGTACTCTGGCCATAAGAGTCTCATGTATATCTTCTCTCAGAAGGACCTAAACTTGAGACAACGACGTTGACTTTAGTTCCTAGAGGACTATGACTTTGATATAGTCTATACTCATAGGAAGGGGAACGTTGTTGTAGATGCACTCAGTATGATATATAGTATACATCTACTAGGAGAGGCGGCATAGTAGCTGACTGATTTACAGATATCCTTTTTGGATAGAGATGGATCATCATTTCTTTAGTCCCTTATAGTCACTCCCCCACTTCTTCAGCGAGTCATGGAGGCACAACATGGGGATGCTGACTGCGAGACACGACGTGATCAGATATCCAGAGGGCATGCACCTGATGGATTTTTTGAAGGTGGGGAGCACGTCATCCTCTTCAGAGGATGTACTATGGTGCCAGTGTCACTTCATGAGAAAGTGTTGAGGGAGTTCCACTTATCCCCTCTAGTGATACATCTAGGAGTGGCAAAGATGTACCAGGATCTCCAGCGGCAGCACTGGTGGTCGGGGATGAAGAAGGCAGATGTAGAGTTTATCTCTTGGTTCCTCACTTTTCAGCATGTGAAGGCAGAGTACTAGGTACCAGCAGGCTTGTTTCAGCCTTTAGAGGTCCCAGAGTGGAAGTGGGATGAGATATCCATGGAATTTGGGACAGGAGTTCCACGAAAATCCAGGGGTCATGAATCGATTTGGGTGATCATTGATCGACTCACCATGTCAGCTCACTTTCTACCGATCAGAGAGCAGGGTTTAGTATAGTGAACAGGACGCCTCCACGTGCAATGGATTTTGTAGCTACATAGAGTACGTTCTTCTATTATCTCTAATCATGTTGTATGGTTTACTTCCCGACTATGTAAGGGGTTGCAGGAGGATTTTGAGACACAACTTCGTCTAAGCACCGCCTTCCATCCTCATATAGATGGCCAAACTGAGAAGACCATTCAGACCCTCGAGGACATGCTTCATGCTAGTTTCCTTCCCTTCGGTCGTAGCTGAGAGTATCACTTACCATTAGTGAGGATTTCATATAACAATAGCTATCACTTAACCATTGGGATGGCACCTTTTGTGGAGTTATACGGGAGACCTTGCAGATCACCCTTGTGGTGGACTAACCCTGGGGAGTCAGCACAAGTGGGACCAGAGATGGTATGAGCTAACCTAGAGAAGGTGCAAATCATCCAAGAGCAGATAAAGACTGCACAGAGAAGACAAAAGTTCTATGATGACAGGAGACCGAGACCTCTATAGTTTGAGGATGGAGACCATGTATTTCTATAGGTCTCACCTCGACATGGTCTGCGAAGATTTGTCCGAGGAAGAAAGTAATCTCCGAGGTTCAATGGACCATTCTAGGTGATCAGTAGAGTTGGTGAGGTCACTTACTACTCATCTCTTCCACCTCAGTTTCACCAAGTTCATGACGTCTTCCACATATATCAGCAGATGAGATACGTTCATGATCCTTCTCACAACATCAACCATGGAGAGATGGACATCGACGATGGGGAGACATTCACGGAGGTTCCATTGGAGATTGATGATCTATAGGAACGGGTCCTACATGGACGGTCAATACCTCTAGTGCGCATTCTCTAGCAGCATGTGAACCTCTAAGAGGGCACATGGGAGTGGGAGGATCAGATACGTGCTCAGTACCACCACTTGTTCCCTTATTTTGAGTTGTAGCTTATGGGGATGTAAATCCCTAAGATGGGGAGAATGTAAAGACCTAGAAATTCTGTGGAAATTTTTTTCTTAAATACATGTGAATTTTACGAGTGTAAAAAACTGATGGCGCATGATTCTAAGGCCTGATGTGCCCAGAATCAGTTTCTGAAGTTTTGTTCGGGTGCATTTAGTTAACATACGAGCGAGTTTTTATAACGTTTCAACTAGTGCTCGGAATTAAAATTTGAGGGAACCGTTGAACTCACATTTCCGATATTCACTTTAGAATACTTTCACCTCGATGGTAGTTGGTCAAGAATGAATGTTAGTTTTGGGGTTTTAATGATTAAATTAAATAAAAATAAAGTTGTATGTTTATTTTTATTTTTGGTTGTTTCAAGCCTCCATGTGGAAGCTGGAGGTGGGAACCACAACACCTTAACCATTCATGAGAGGTTATGGAGGAGGGGCCCACCCGAACCTAACCTCCACTTCAGGTTTAATGTGGCGGGGACCACCCAAGATTTAAAAACCCTTGAAACAACTCATTAATGGAGAAACCCTAAAACTTACATTAAGTGTAGGGGAGCCTCTTCAACTCCCCTAACACTTAATGTGCCTTATCCTCCCCATTAATTAATTGATCCATCACTTTCAATTAATTAATTATACACTTGAATATTATGACAACAATTTAATAAGATATCATAATCAATTATTTTTAGCTTGGGATTTTTCAACATGGTGGAACTTTGGAGAAGAGAGATCTTGGGGAGAAAATCTCTCACCAACGACGAATGAAGAATTCCTAGGATTGTCTTCAAATTCCTTCCTCGGAACCATCTTCGACATAGGACATGTTCATCCACAACAAATCGATGTCCACTTTCTCACGCCATCAACGAATTTCAATGATCAAAGGTAGGGGTTCAAGCTTTGTTAATTGTTTCACGTTCTTCATTTTTTGTTGAGGATTATTATTCGAAGCCGCATGCTATCACCCTAAAGTGGAGGGGGCCGGCCGAACCAACATGGCCCAACCCATCCACATTCATTTTGGAATTTGATGCTAAACACAGCATGAGTCCAGAATGAGCGATACTCATCAAAAATGGTTGCGGATCAAAGGCGACGTCCCGAGGAGTGAACGACTACTTCTAGAATGAGAATCGAGTGACCAGAACTCGTCCGGTGACCCACATAAAGTTTGATGTAGGATGGTACTGACAAATGTCCCCACGTGGATGGCGGTGGCACAACCGCCCCACCGGAGGATGAGCCCACGGTCGATGGGCCCCGGTGGGGTAGCAATGGCCAGTGCAATCCCAGCCGCGAAGAAAAATAGCGGCTTGAGCCACCATGTTGCCCGGGAAGGCGCGAAGAATCTGTGCCGCATGGAGGAACAAAAAGGGGGCCAACACCACTGGTTGTGGTGGTGTAGTGGTAGCCGTCACTTGGATGAATGTGAAAAATACCGATGGCCCGAGCCGTCGGGCCGCTGGAGTTGGAATGGCGCAACCATGCCGCGCGAGAGGTGGCTCACTGCTCAGCCAGTCGGGGGCAGCGGGACAAAACTGTGTGGGTCCCACATGATGCAGACTGGTTCCATGTGGCGCTGGTTTTGGAACTCACCCGAACGGCTTAGCCGTTCAGGATCCAGGGGCGCGACCTCCCCCTTGGACTTGGCTAGGGCGGACCCCACGGGTTTCCAGCCGCGGGTCTCCCATGGGCCGAGCCGCCCCCATAGTTTTGTTTGGACCCTCGGACAAGGTTAGACACTAGTTCAGAATCGGGTCGGGTCGGGTCTGTCCAACTGGGCCGACCGGACCCAGACCGATTTGACATATTTCCTCTCTTTTTCCCGTAAATTGAGCTACAGTCTTCCGATTGACGAACTGTCTATGGTGACAGAAACCTTAGAGGAAGATGGTTCTTTTGTTATACCCCACTCATCGTTTGGACATAGTTTGGGTAGGTCTAGGTTTGATTGAACGTAAAATCCAACCGAGACCTCAAAACAGAAATGCCAAATACTCTCAGATCGGGCGTCTGATTGATCCACCATCTATCACGTTGGGTTCTTTTTGGCAAGATGTATCTTTTGGATACATAAAATTGGAACTTTGTGGATGTTTATGTATTGAAACATGGCTTGAGTAGCGGACCCTCTCAGAATCAATCGTGCTTCATGTAGAAACCCTATGGCTGGAAGATTTCTAACTGTTGTTCCTGGATCCTTTGTGGGTTCAACAGATCAGACTACTGTTCTTAGATCATGTGTGGGTTGGACAGTTCTGATTTCTTTTCTTGGATCCTGTGTGTGTTCAACAACTCTGACTATTGTTCCTGGATCCTGTGTGGGTTCGGCATTTTTGACCACTGTTCTGGGATAATATGTGGGTTTGACAACTCTGACTACTGTTCCTAGATCCTGTCTGGGTTCGATAGTTTTGACCGTTGTTCCTGGATCCTGTGTGGGTTCGATAGTTCTGACAGTTGTTTCTGGATTTTATGTGGGTTTGACGGTTGTGACCGCTTTTCCTGGATCCTGTGTCGGTTAGACAGCTCTAACTACTGTTCCTAGATCCTATGTGGGTTCGACAGTTATGACTGCTCTTCCTGGATCCTATGTGGGTTCAACAACTCTGACTACTATTCATGGATCTTGTGTTGGTTCGACAGTTCTGATTTCTGTTCCAGGATCCTGTGTGGGTTTGACAAAATAGATGATTTAGTGGCTATATCTAGTCTTCTCTAACTCTCCAAAAAATATGCATACCTGTGTGAGTTGAGTTAGTAACTTTTGTTCTTTCCCCATGATTGAGATGTATTACTTGATAACATAGGTATATATATGGGAATATACCTATATGGGGTCATCTGTTGATTTCATACCTTGTGATTTATCCTTGTTGGATTTAGTGAGACCATGAGGGTTTCGGGGTCCCTACTGAGTATCGTTATACTCACCCCTGCACAGGCTATGCCTGCACCTCATTATGTTTGTTGCAGACGATGGACAACGCTTCATTGAGGTTGAGTGTACAAAGACTGGACGGTACCTTGAGGTGGGCCACACGGTGTGACGGTACATAGTGGTGACGGACTGACGTGGAGTGTTGGGGAGGCTAGTTGTACAAACCCTTTAGGTAGTATTTCCTCGGTTGACGATCCAAGAGATGTATTCCCTTTTTCTAGTACTTGTACTTCAGTTTCTTGTACCTTACAGCTGGGCATGTATTTATAGCCCCTTTTACTTTTCAACAATTTTGTTATATAGTTTTACTCAGAGTTTTTCTTCCAGCTTGTACTTTGTTGTGTGCGTTTTTAGGATATAAAGGAAATTCCTTCCCAGTTTTAGGGATTTACGCCTTTGGTGCTAGTCGCCAGCCCCTGGCCTACGGAAGGCGGGCTTGGGGTACTCACGACAGGGGCCCCAAAGGATGGGTTGTGACATTACTCATAAAAAATTACTATTATGTCGTGAGTATAATATAAAAAATATCAAATCCTTCAACATAAATAGAAATGATAGGTGATAATGGAAAAATAATTACATCTGTTCACGAGGCATTATCCTTTCATACAAATGAAGGATGGTTTCGATTCCCATTTAATATAAGAGGATATGGATTTATGTTATTTAATTTTACAATAAAGGTGAGTACATACCCCATGGAAAATCCTCTTTTATTATTTAATGAAAAATGAGTTATACTCGTCGGAAAAATGAAATTTTACAAAAATACATTTAGAAGAGGGCGACAAACTCATTCAGGAGATAATCGGAGAAAACGAAACCATCCTTCTCAACTACCTTGTTTTCAAGGCCATCCACCTGGTGGTTCACCTAATGATAAACATGTGTAATAATAAAGGACATCATTGAGAGGGAATGAAATTTTTTTAAATACTCAAAACTATTCAATAATTGGAAGTCACTCAAAAGTAATGTTCTTCAAAAAGGGATAAATAATAGATATTAAGGGTTATATAGTTGATCCAAACCTCCAAAATATAAAAATAAATATTTTTTTGCATTTTCTTTCATTTACCTCTACGGTTTCTTAGTTTTATGATATTAATTTTTTATCATAGTAACATGTTTTTTTACTATTTGTTATTCATTATGACCAAAACATAAGTTGAAATTGTTGTATAATATTATTTATTTTAATTAAAAATATGTAATAAATATTTTCAAATTTAATTCATATAATTGGAACAACTTACATTAAAATGAAACAAATTAAACTTGTTGAAATTTATTTTTCATGAAATGCATTTTCATGTAATATATGATCTTATATTAAAATTATGAATTATAATAATCATTATATGAATTAAAATTCATATAATTTTTTTTATAATATATTAATTTCAAATAAACAATTCATTACTGTGGATTATTTTAGTTAATTAAAATGGTTTGACTTTATGCCCTTAAAAACAATTTCCTGGAAAACATAATATTAAGCGTAAAAAACTTTTATACAAAAATAATGAAAATTGATGATTGGAATGAAATTATTTATTTTATTTTATATAAAATCCTTTAAATTTCCCTTTAATACCAAATATATAATATAGTTGAACATTAAATTATATTGTTTTATAAAAATATGTTATTGCCTTTGAAAAATCGATAATTTTCACTATTCTTTAAAAAGAATCATGTATTTCCTAGAAATACCAAAAATTTACCCTATGATATTTTTTATATATTTATTTCAAATATGATGTTAATTTTATAAAATAAAATTTATAAATGTTATAAAAAGTAGTTATAATAATTTTTTCAAAAACAAATAAATAATTTTTGAATAAAATGTATTTTTGAAGAAAAAATTGTCTTTATTAGAAACTGAGTTCTTTTTTCCTCGGTATTTATCAATAAATTTATATTGATTGAAACCCCAATATATATTTAAAAAGATATTTTATATTTTCTCTACCCAAAATTTTAATCGATATATTATAAATATCATATTTAAATAATCATTATTATTTTAGGCTCAATATTTCTTATTGTATATGCTGTCAAATGTAGTTTTATTTATTTAAATAGTAATAGAATTAAATTGTTCCCCCTTAAAGATTTTTTCCCTCAAAATTTTTTATTAATTACTAAGGTCAATAATTTTTTGGGGTAAATCAACTTCATCGCTTCATATGGTTTAAAAGTCTCATCTTTTTATTTATTATTCCACCATATCACATTTACAAGGTGAGTGATCTTATTCGGTAGAACATTTTCTCTATAGTACATGATCTTTATCGATTCATAATCAAATGTGATGTAATTTTCTAGTAGTACCACCTCTGATTTTAGTACATGTTAGGAATAAAATTTCTAAATTCTCAGTAGGGATACAAAAAATGCGTCATGTACTTGTGGAAGGGATGTTGGGAGTTCTAGTCAATGAGCCGCATTTCCATTGAGATCAAAACTATAAAATGGTATGATGCATCTAGGGATTCTCATGCAATTAATACAACGTATCATGACTCTCTTCTGTAAATCTATTCATAGATACTACAAAAAACCCAACACTGTTAAAAAATTATAAATGATTTATATCATAATCACGCACTTAATACAACCTAGAAGATCATGACGTCTACTGTATTTGGGGTTTAGAAACATTATATGACAACTTATGACATAAAATAGTCCATCTTTATAGAAATATCCTTTTACATGACAAAAAAATTAAATAGTACTAAGCATTGCATGGGATAACCTCATGAAATATATAAGAAAATGGTGAGATATAAGTCCCATTAAGGAAGTAAACAAGGAATAAAATAAGAAATAAAATACATGCCAATAAATGGGAATATCAATGGAGCACAAGAGAAACATGAACATAATTTCATGATATAACATTATTATCTTAACATGTAAATGTACCAACAACTTAAAACACTAAATAATTTACATAAGGTAATCAGATAAACCCATGTCCCGACATAGTGGAAAAATTTCTTAAAAGGAATCAGGTAATGCCGTTTCCTAACATGAAATATCATGATACTATACATTTCCCAATGCATTAGAGCTCTATTATGGATCACCATTCGCAATCATTTCAATCTCATGCTTAAGTGTGTCATGTAGATCTTATAACATGGAGTCATTAATCATCATCATTTATTCAAAGATAATGTAATATTGAATAAATATATGGAATCCAATATTCAATAATTATATTTTCATGAAGGTGAATACCGTTGACATAAAACGTGTCATGGTATTCACTACATGATGATTTTGTAATAGAAAATTGCAGTGCAAATGTTGTAGCCTAACAGTACGACATAAAATATAGAAGAAATGGAAGATGAGAGAGAAAGTAGACTTTCAACGTATATACATGAAATGGATAGAATGGGTATCATATAAATACATTTTCCCACTCAATGAATTTGTTAATATAAGGTGTAACATAAAAAAGAAACTTGACGAAAGATAAGAAATTGAATAACTCTTACGAAATTTCAGCACGGTAACAGATGTGCATGGGAGGGATTAATGAAAGATAAAGAGGCCTTTATTCATTAAAACATAATTATGGATGTATGGGAGAGTTGATAAATCATACCCAAAAAATATTAATTGAAATTAAAGGGTATAACATCATAAAAAAATCCTTGACAAAAAAGATAAAGGAATGAATCTCTTACATGGATGTGTGATCCCAAAGGCTTGGGAGATGCTTCAGAGAGACTTCTTGAGATCCTGGGGAACCCTGGGAGGACTCTAGAGAGTATGTGGTAGAGGTTGGTCGAGATCCAAAATATTTTAGTGAAGTGGAATGGTATATTGTGTGGGTTTATATTGTAAATGAGAGGTATTTTTTATTATTTAGGTTTTTGACACTGCACATTAAAATATTAATAACAAAAAACCATCCCATGGTTTTTTCACGTGGCTTCTTCCAAAGATGAGTGAAAAAAATTATTTTATAAGTCCAATGTTCGATCATATTAATATATTAGGCTTTATTATGTGGAGGTGAGTCACACTCTAAAGGAAATCATTTTAAAATGTTAAAATATTTTCTATGTCTTCGAGGGTCCACTAAGTCATTATAAAATTGATAAAAAAATATATAAAATTACATTATTTTAATGTGAAAACATATATTGAGACAATTATATCCATTATAGAATTTAATAAATCATTTTAGGGTAATTATGATGTCCTAAAACACAAATATTATTTGTACGATATTTAATTTTAACCCAAAATTCAATTTTCATAGAAAATTATGAAAAAATCAACATTGGATAATTCTGACACCCTGATCCCAAAAATAATATTTATTTTAACTAAATAATTTTCTATAATTTTTATTTTTAGCTTTTAAAATGAAAACCCACATTTTTTTTAAATTTACGGGTTTTAACCAAAAATTGTTTTCAAACCTTAATAAAAATTAAATTCGACTTCATAAAAATTATATACTCATTTATTATTCATAAAAATAATTTTATAATAATTTTTTTAAAAAATATTATTTATTAAAAAATCGTTAATTCCTTAAAGAAAATTCATTAAAAATACATTTTCTGTTTTATTGTATAAAAAATATAACACTTATCAAATTGACTACATAATAATTTACAGATAAAGAACTGTTATAATATTCATTTATAAGAATTGGTTTTTAAACTAATATTAAAAAAAAACCTTATTTTAGTGTATATATTTCTCAAAAATAACATTTTTATGTGAAAACAAAATTTATCAAAATTATCATTTTTTAAGAAAGACCAGTATCATTAATGAATAAATGGAATAAGTCTTTTTTTATAAAATGGTGTCCCAAAATAAGTAAAAAAAAACCTTATTAAATAACCCCTTATAACACCAGTGAAACACCTAAGGGTATGGTATGTGATGGTCATAGACTCTTGGGGTGGCTTAGATAGGATATCCGATGTGGCAATCTCTATTAACATTAACTTCTCTCATAAGTGATTCCCATAAAGCATAACAGGTAGAAGCTAGGCTTGTAATTGGACATGATAGAATCCTAATGACACTAACTTTTTCCCAAGATCCTACAAATGAGCTTCCTACAGACCAAGTCTACTAGATGATGCAAACCTTTCCTTTGTCATTGTTAAAAGTATTTTTTAAAAAATTATATTTATATAAGTTGTGTGATTATAATGAAATAGATATATTATCAATGTAAAGAAACAGAAATTTCAAGGAAATTTTTTTCTTAATTTCTTTGGAATTTTACAAGTCCGTAGTTTCATGACGGCACCGGATTCCGAGGCCTGGTGTGCACAGAATCAATTTCTGATGTTTTTTTCGGGTATGTTCAATAAACGTACCTGCTGGTTTTTCTATATTTTGAATCGATGCTTGTAATTGAAATCCAAGGACACCGATGAACTCGCAGCACCAGTATTCGCATAAGGAGACCTTTACCGCAGTTGCATTTGGTCGAGAGTGGGAGTTCAATTTCATGAATTCATAATAAATTAAATAAATTTTTGTGTTACACACTTTATTTTAATTTGCTGTTATTTCTTCCAAAGGGAAGTTGGAGGTGGGTTCCACACCACACATAACTTCCATTGGAGGATATAACTAATAGTGGGGCCCACACGATCCCCTAACCCTTCAACTCCACCTTTAACACTCTTAAACCCCTCTCTTAACCATTGAACTTCAACATAATGGTGGAGCCTCTCCACCTCCCTCCCATTAATTATGCCAACACAATTAATTAAAATATTCTTTAATTAATTTGTGTTGTCAACAATTCTTTTGAATTTTTTTGAATTTCACGGCATTATTATAATATTTGGGGAGCCATTTTTTATATTGGATTGGCAGATATTCTATGCTGGAACCTTTGGATAATTAGTGTGAGAGCATTCTTCCCCGAAGAACATGAAGAATGCTCTTTCTCTCCAATGAAGCATGATGGGACCATCTTCGATCTTCATCCAAGACACAAAAGGAGGATCCACCTGCAAGGATTGTCGACTACGCTTCCTCCTCGGATGCACCTCGACGTTAACAAATCAACGTCATCTTCAAATCCTCTTCCCAAAAAACTGTCATCCCCGATGTCGATTTCCTCGTCTATGCTGAACACTGATTACGAGGTAGGCGGTTATTATCAATTTTAATTGAATAAAATTTTACCTCGTTCGTTTTTGAAAATCTTGGATTGTCTTTGGCCTATTATTATTGCCTAACGCGGAAGGTGCAGTCCGAACGAACACGGCCTGATGACCCTCTGTTGGTTCTTGAAATGTTCTGGAGGCGGAAACCGGAGGTGGCGGCGTCCGGAGGCGACGACGACCGTAAGAGGCGACCACGCGCCGGCCGCGTGGAGGAAACTGCGGCCCGCGGTGCGGGACTCTCGGACGAAGCAAACCTTCCGGCAGTAGATATCTGGGCTGGAGGACCGTGGTGCCTCATTGGCGCCGCACTGCAGAGAAGACTGTATCCCGTGCTCCGTGGGCCACTTCGGCGGGTGAACCGGCCAGCCACCTACTAGCCAGGTTGAAGGAAGTCGCGGCACCCGAAGGTGTCACGTGGGAGGACAGTGGCCCAATGTGGGGGACGCTCGCACGAGAGCGGACCACCCGGCATCGGCCGGCCGGGTAGGAGAGGTGGCTCCGCCATTTTAGGAATCCAGGGGGTCCATGCCCCCCCCCCCCCCGCTCTGCTCGGTCAGCTGGCCGAGCCACGACCTGCTGCGCGGGCTGAACTGCCCTCGCGCAGGCTCGACCACACTCACTGGGCCAGGCCGTGCCCCACCGGGTCGGGCCGTGCCCCACCAGGTTGGTCCGACCCCCAGCTGGGTCAGATCTGTCAAACCAGGTTAGGCCGACCCGCCATCCCACTGGGCTTGATGGGCGGGGCCCGTTTAACTTAAACGTGAATAACTTCTAGATCGCGAATCTGATCGACGCGTCGTCTACAACATTGGGATCCTCACGGTGAGGTGATCCTTTTGAAATACTATAAGTGATTGTTGGACAACTTTGGAATACAACCGTGTTTGGAATGAGCATAATTCGAACCGGAACCCTGGAACAGAAAAGCCAATAACTCTCAGACTGGGCGTCTGATTGACGTGCCATCAATCGTGTTGGGTTTCTTTTGATGAGGCAGAACATTAGTATATAACAACTCTTGACTTCATGATAGTTGATGTATCGACCCCTTTGCTCGAGGAGCGGACCCTCCCATAATTGATTATGTTGTGTGCCTGAACCCTAGAGTTGGTTGCGACTACGACGACTACTGTACTGGGATCCTCCATGGATATGACAACGATGACTACTATACTAGGATCCTCCGTGGGTTAGACGACGATGACTACTATTCTTGTATCCTATGTGGGTTTGACATTATTGACCTCTATACTTATATCCGATGTGGGTCTGACAGGGTAGCTGGTCTTGTATCATGTGTGGGTCCGACAACTAGCTGGTCTTGTATCATGTGTGGGCCCGACAGCTTAGATGAATCAGTGACTAAATTTGATCATCTCTATCGCTATAAGATAAATGTATACCTATGTGAGCTGAGTCTTGACTTTCAATCATTATCATTGACATTATTGACTTTACTTCTTGTGTGGGTTGGGTTGTGCTTGGGCTCGAGAGATGGAGCCGAACTGAGATTGATAACTTAGGTATATGTATGGGAATATACCTAAGTAGGGTTGCTTTTACTTTAATGTAGTTGTATTAGCATTCCAGTTGTACTGAACTTTACGGTTGGGATTGTATTTCCAACCACTTTCCATTCAGCATTTTCTTTGGTATACAGTATTTATATAGTATTTACTTCCAGATGCGTACTCTGTTGTTTTTTGTTCATTTATTAAAGGCAATGACTTCACTTTTTATCAGGATTTATGCCTTTGGTGCTAGTTTCCATCCCTTGGCCTATGGAAGGTGGGCTTGGGGTAGTCACAACACGGGTCCCGAGGACAGTTCGTGAAAAATTGGTATCAGAGGAGTCGGTTCTACCACAGAACTCAGGACTCTGATCAATATTTTCATTGAAAAAATAGTGTTAAGCGTATTGAGTGTGGTTTTTAGTCCCGGGAGTCCAGTCTTGGTACGGAAGCCGGCGTATCCATACACCAGGACCCTGACCTCTAATTTCCGAATTAGTGTAGAAAAACAATAATTGCATGTGTGTTTCCTTTGAAAAGATTTCTTCACGATTACTTTGTGTCAGGTCACTCGGTATACTGATATAACCATTGAGCACATGTTTCTTTTCAGGATTGCCACAAGAAGGCAGCCATCAGGGGTTCTGATTTTAGTACGATATGGTATCCCACCGAGCGACGAGGCATTGGTCCAGGGCCCCATCACAGCGGAGGTACCAGCGGTACCACTACCCACTAGGCCACTGATACCACTGCCCCAGCAGAAGAGAGTGCATGCTGCCTAAGTGCGTTGGATGAGTTCCAGCACCAGAGGATGCCCAGGTTCTAGGGAGTTATGGACCCAAAAACAAATGAGGATTGGCTGGAGGTTGTTGTGAGAGTCTTCAGATTGGAAGGGACACCAGCCAACCTCATGGAGATCCTTGCCACGAGTCTCCTGATTGTGGTGATAGGAATATGGTGGAGCCAGATGCGCCAAATTCATGATGAGTAGTGTTTACTCGGGACATACATCGAGAGTCTCTTTCTCTCAGATTTTGTTCCAGCCACCCTCCGTGCGGTGTGGATTCAGGAGTTACGAAATCTGCAGCAGGGAAGCATGACTGTAGCTCAGTACTTGGCAAGGTTCACTGACCTATCAAGATACTCCATGGATATGGTACGACACCCAATCTTCAGGTCTCGGACCTTCGAGAAGGGACTCAGGAATGTGATCAGGGCTTCGAATATTCCCCTAACCGTACCAACGCATGCGAGGGTGCTGGAGCGAGAACTTCTAGTGAGGAGTTTTCTCGCTAAGACGTCACCAGCGGCGAGACCCGCTGCTTGGCGACACGTAGGGGAGTCTTCTGCAGCCATTAGTAGACAGTTGATGCAGAGGTCCAAGCAGACCAGACCATTTGGTGGGCGACATCAGCATACAGGTTCATTTGTATGGGGAACACGAAATAGAGACAGCCTTATGAGGAGCAGGCAGTGCTATACATGCGACGAGCTGGGCCACATGGGTCGTGATTTCCTGATCCGCCATACAGATAAGTAGCATATAGTAGAGGGACCTCCCAGGAAGAGGCATAGGTTCGACCGTAGTGGTCCGTCGGGAGCAGCCAGACGTGGTAGAGGAGCTGGCCGAGCAGCGGGTGGTGGAAGACGTTTTGAGACTCTACCACCTCCACCACAAGGAGGTCCACCCCAACCATAGAGAGCTGGCGACCAAAGGCAGGATCAGCTCCAGGCAGTTGAGGCCTACAACCATAGCACACCTGAGATGATTTGAGGTACTATCTATGTCTACTCCACCCATGATGAAGTAATTATAGACATATGTGTGAGTCATTATTTTATTTCTCCTGCCCTTGTTTGGAGCTCGGAGATTCCAACGAAGCCTTTGGCTCGATATTTACAGCAAGAGACTCCTAGGAGAGTAGACTCGACGATTACTCACGAGTACCGACAGTGTGAGCTTACTCTCGGAAGCAAGAGCTTCAGCTGGGATCATCTTGTAGCGGTGTCGAGGCATTACGATGTCATATTGGGTTTGGACCGGTTATCCACAATTCATGCTCAGATTAACTGTATTAGGCATAAGGTGTGGTGTATCCACACGGATGGGACCAGGTTCACCTTCATCGGCGAGAAGGGAGCCATTGAAGTACATGATGGACTTACGCAGAGGAGGGGGTAGCCGATCACACATCCGTTGGATAGTCTCATCCTCAAAGCAGTTGATGTGCGGTGTCCGAATTTTCCTGTTGTGGTGGATCAGTATGCCAGTGTTTTTCCTGACGACGTTCCAGGACTACCTCATCACGGTGAGGTAGACTTCTATATTAACATGTATCCTATGAGAACACCAATATCTACTCCAACATATTGGATGGCTCTCATCGAGCTTTGTGAGATGTGTGTACAGCTAGAGGACTTGGAGGGAAAGGGATTTATCTGACCCAGTGTTTCACCCTGGGCATCTCCAATTTTGTTCGCTGAGAAGGCGGATGGGATCGTGCGACTATGTGTCAACTACCCTCACCTGAATCAGGTGAATATGAAGAACAAGTATTCACTCCTGAGGATTGATGACCTCTTTGATCAGCTAAAGGGAGCACAATGGTTCTCGAAGATAGACATCGGTTCATGTTATCACAAGCTCAGAGTTCGAGACGTTGATGTGTAGAAGATGAACTTCAGGTGTCGGTATGGCCACATTGAGTTCTTGGTTATTCCCTTAGGAAAATCCAACACTCCATTAGTGTTCGTGAGTCTCATGAACATGATCATCCAGCCTTACCTCGATTGGTTTGTCATAGTTTTCATCGACGACATACTGATTTACTCAACTACTCAAGAGCACTCCTACCATTTGCAGGTAGTACAGGACACACTCCAAGTGAACCAGCTTTATGGTAAGCTCTCTAAGTTCCAGTTCTAGATTTGAGATTTTCAATTCTTGGGACACATCATCTCAAAGGCTAGAGTTGTTGTGGACCCAGCGAAGATCAGGGTAGTACTTTCTTGGGAGCCACCCAGGAGTGTGAAGGAGGCTTGGAGTTTTCTAGGTCTGGATTGGTACTATCAAAGATTTGTTCCAGACTTCTCTAGATTTATACCACCGCTTTCAGCATTGATGAATAAGGGGAAACCCTTCGTGTGGTCAGAGAGATGACAGCAGAGATTTCAGGATCCGAGGCAGGGATTGAACAGTGCGCCCATCTTGAGGCTACCAGAGGACGATGTTCGGTACGTAGTTTAATGTGACACATCAGGGAGAGGACTCAGTTGTGTCTTGATGTAGGAGCGAGTAGTGATCGCATATGGTTCCCGGAAGTTGGGACAACACGAGCATAACTACACTACCCCTGACATGGAGTTAGTAGTAGTGGTCTTTTCCTTGAAGATGTGGTGGTACTATCTGATGGGTGAGCACTTTATAGTTTACTCTGACCACCAGAGTCTCAGGTACATATTCTCACAGAAGGCCCTGAACCCGTGACAGTAACGATGGCTCATGTTCCTCCAGGACTATGAATTTGAGATAGTCTATACTCCTGGGAATGGGAACGTTTTAGCAGATTCTCTCAGCAAGAGATCGGGCATTCAACTACTAGGATAGGCGACAGTGCAGCTAGCTGCGTTGCAGATATCCTTTGTGGATAGAGATAGAGAAACCTCTCTATAGTCTCTCACAGTCACTCCTCCACTTATTTAGAGAGACAGAGAGGCACAACCGGGGCGCATTGACTGTGAGATGCGACGTGCTTAGACATCCTCATGGCAGGCACTTGATGGATTTTCTGAAGGTGGGTAGCACACCATCATCTTCAGGGGATGTACCATCGTACCGGTTGCACTACAAGAGGAGGTGATAAGGGATTTCCACACTTCCCCTCTAGCAGTACATCCAAGAGTGGAGAAGATGTATTAGGACCTCAGACGACAGCACTAGTGGATGGGTATGAAGAAAGTAGTATCAGAGTTTCTCTCTCGATGCCTCATTTGTTAGCAAGTGAAGGTAGAGAACCAGGTACCAAGAGGCATGGTACATCCCTTAGATGTCCCAAAGTTTAAGTGGGATGGAATATCCATGGATTTCATGACGGGGCTTCCATGTACATCCAGAGGACATGACTCTATCTTGGTGATTGTCGACCGAATCACCATGCTGGCCCACTTCCTACAGATCAGAGATCAGGCCTTAGTAAAGATCTTAGGATGCCTCTACGTTCCAAAGATCATATGGCTTCATGGTGTTCCATCGACTATCGTCTTCGATCATGATGAACGTTTCATTTCCCGGTTTTGGAAGGGGTTACAAGAGGATTTTGGCACGCAGATTCACTTGAGCACTGCCTTCCATCCTCAGACGGATGGTCTGACTGAGAGGACCATTCAGACTCTCGAGATCATTCTCCGTGCATTTTTCATTGACTTTGGTCACAGTTGGGAGGATCACTTACCCTGGGAGGAGTTTATGTACAACAATAGCTACCACTCCACCATCAGAATGGCACCTTACGAGGCACTATACGACGGACCTTGAAAAGAATCTTTGTGCTGGACTGACCCAGGGGAGTTAGCACCTGTAGGACCAGAGATGGTGTAGGCTACAACGGAGAATATGCAGATCATCCAGGATCAGATGAAGAATACACAGAGCAGACAGAAGTCCTATGAGGATAAGAGAAGGAGACCACTGGAGTTTAAGGATGGTGACCACATCTTCCTACAGGTCTCACCTCGATGGGGTCTACAGAGATTTTGCCGAGGTGTGATGTTATCTCTGCGATTCATCAGACCATTTCAGGTTCTCAGTAGAGTAGGCGAGGTGGCTTACTACGTGGCCCTTCCACCTCAGTTGCACTGGGTGGACGATGTCTTCCACATGTCTCAGCTGAGGAGATATGCGCATGACCCGTCCCACATTATCAACCACGAGGAGCTGGAAATCGATGACGGGGCGACATTCACGGTGGTTTTGATGGAGATAGATGATCAAAATGAGCATGTCCTACGTTGATGGTGGATTCCTTTGGTGCGCATTCACTGGCAGCATGAGAACATCCAGGATAGCACATGGGAGAGAGAGGCTCAGATGCGTGCTTAGTATCCCTATTTATTTCCCTAGTGAGTGTTGTAGCTTTACGGGGACATAGAGCCCTGAGTTGGGGGTAATGTAAAGAACCAGAAATTTCAAGGAATTTTTTTTCATAATTTATTTGGAATTTTATGAGTCCGCAGTTTCTGATGGCACATGATTCCAAGACATGGTGTGCCCGGAATCAATTTCTAAAGTTTTGTTCGGGTACGTTCAGTAAACGTACTTGCGGGTTTTTCTATCATTTGAACCAATGCTCGGAATTGAAATCTGAGGACACCGATGAACTCACAGCGCCAGTATTCACCCAAGGGGACCTCTACAGCAGTTGTGTTTGGTCGAGAGAGGGAGTTAAATTTTGGGAATTCATAATAAATTAAATAAATTGTTTTGTTACACAATTTATTTTAAGTGGTGGTTATTTCCTCCAAAGGTAAGTTGGTGGTGGGTTCCACACCCCTCATAAATTCCCTTGGGAGGATATAACTAAGGATGGGTCCCACAAAAGCCCCTAACCCTTCAACTCCCCCTTTAACTCCTTTAAATCCCTCTCTTAACCTTTGAACATAACATAATGGTGGAGCATGTCCACCTCCCTCCCATTAATTATTCCCACACAATTAATTAAAATCTTCTTTAATTAATTTTTGGTGTCAACAATTATTTTGAATTGTTTTGAATTTCATGGAATTATTATAATATTGGGGGATCCTTTTTTATATTGGCATGGTAGATATTCTGTGGTGGAACCTTTGGAGAATTAGGGAGAGAGAATTTTTCCATGCAGAATACGAAGAATTCTCTTTCTCTCTAATGAAGAACGACATGACCATCTTCGATCTTTTTCCAAGCCACAAGAGGAGGAGCAACCTGCGAGGAATGTTGACTACGCTTCCTCCTTGGACGCACCCTGATGACAATGAATCGACACTGTCTTTTAATCCTTTTCCCACGACCCCATCATCCGCGACGCCGATTTCCTCATCTACGATCAACGCCGATAACGAGGAAGGGGGTTATGATCAATTTTAATTGAATAAAATTGTACCTCGTTATTCGTAGCCAATCATGGATTGTCATTGGCCTATTATTATCACCTAACGCAGAGGGAATGGGCCGAAAAAACATGGCCCAACGACCCTCCGTTGGTTCATGATTTTTTTTGGAGGTGGCGGCGTCCAAAGGCGATGGTGAACGGAAGCGGTGACCGCGCACCGGCCGCGTGGAGGAAACTGCGGCCCGCGGTGCGGGCCGCTCGGACGAAGCATACCGGCTGGCCATAGCTGGCCATACTGTAGGACCACGGTGCCACGCTATGGAGAAGACCGTGGTTGGCGCTTCGCGTGCCACTTCAGGGGGTGAATCGACTGGCCGTCTGTCAGCCGAGTTGAAGGATGTCGCGACACCTGAAGGTGCCGCGTGGGAGGACAATGGCCCACTGTGTAGGCCTCTCACACGGGAGAAGATCAGCTAGCTTCGGCCGGCCAGATAGTAGAGGTTGCGCCACTCAATTCCACCGTTTCAGGAAACCAGGGCGGCCACGCACTGTAGAGACCCAAAGCCTTATGTACATGGATATTACATTACTTTAGCAGAATACTTAATACATAATAATAACAGACACACAAGGATCCTAATAGTTTAGTGTCTTTGGAAACTCGGAACGTAATCTTCTAATCGTGGTGAAAAATCTTCAACATCTCCCAAAAAGATCATCCTACTTTTGTTTCCATACCTAAAATCTTTCTTTTAATCCTGGGGAAAAATAAAACATAAAAAGGGTGAGCTCAAATTCTCAGTAATGGTAAGCATGGATAAAATAAAACATACCATATACATTTGAACTTAAAAAAACATGAACATTAAAAATCTTGAACAACGACATAAAACATGGAAGTACATAAGGCATAGATCATAATGGAACATAAATCATGATAAAATATCATGGGAATAAAACATGTAATTGTGGAATCCATTAATCACATGTAATGATTTCCATAGTATCCAAGGCATTGCTGCCAAGACCATCTTAGTGGACAAAGTCCCTTTCTGAATCGAGTTCACTCCTCATTTTAGTCCTGTTTTACTGAACCGGTTTAACCTGCCATTCCAGCCATATCTATCTCATGAGATTTAAATATTTACGCAATGCATTGGAGGTAGATATAGGTCCCACCAATCTCATAATGAAATCATTCTTACTTGTGCCATAAAATAAACATACATCATTCATAATAACCCAATAAATAAAATGGGTTTCATAAACATCATTCCATCATCACATAATCCATATAAAAGAATTGGATATCATTTTATAATAAGAAAAGTGAAACCATTTAAATCATAGAGACATGATACTTGAAACATACACATATGAAATAATTTCATCTTAGATGGAAAATGGTTTTGATAAAACACTTGAAATGAATTCTTGAGGAAAATATCCTTTCTTCTTCAAAATCAATTTCTTTTCACAAAACTTCATGCAATTTTAAAATAAAATGATTTTTTGAAAATATAAATGAAATCTTTTAGAAGAATCTTCATTAAAATAAGGCTTTATAAAACCGTAAAAATTTGTTCGTGCCGTATAAGTTAAAAAACATTCTTTTCATAATTTTGCCGGAAAAGTCAAAAAGTACTTTGTAACGTAAACAAAAGAAAGATTCCTTACATACCAGGTATTAAAAAGTCAAAATGGGTAAAAAGGACTTTAAAAATACATGAAATCACTTTTATAAAACATGGAAATGGATGATAGAAATAAACCCAGTAAATACTTACGAATATTCAATCTCGGATAAAAATGAGATTTGCAAAATTATCCCTTACCTTAGGTCTGATTTGATTAGTAATTGTCTGAACCTCCTGTATAATGGTTTAAATAATTTCATTGAATTATTCCAGAATCATACTCATTGTTATGATATCCTATATGGTTCACTTATGGCTTTATATTACCCGTTCTTTTGTAAATTTCATGTTAAAGAGCGTTTTGGGTAAAATCGTTTCATTTGTCATCCGTGTTTTGACTTGTAATTATTCATATGATTACTTAGATCTTAATTCCAGAATATAAAACATGATTTATATATAATATTTATTCAGAATATATATTTATATAATAGATCAGTAAATCGAAAAAAATACATCGTTCATGGAGACGGTAGACCGTACGTACGCATGAACGCTATTTTATTTTCCTTATTGAGTTGAATGGAATTAAGTAGATGACATACATATATATACAGATAAATCCAGAATCTTTATTATGTCATATACTTCATTATTATTTATTATATATACTTTATAATCATTCATGAATGGTTAACGTGGAGAATGAATCTCATCGCGTCGTGGAGACGGTAGTCCGTATGTACGCACGAGCGTTGATATCATTCTCATGATCGTGGAATTGTATTGGAGTGTATGTATAATATTTAAGAATCAATATCACTTTACAATAATCATATATAGTTATTATGTACACCATTATACCCATCCAAGTAAGGTGGTGGTGGAAAATAGATTACACCACGGCGTGGAGACGGTATTCCGTACGTACACACGCGCGGTGATTTCTTTTTCCGTAGGATGGATAGATGGTGAAATAGGGTTGTTTCATACTTATAATAACATATCAGTATATGAGTGATACTGATGTTATTACTTCATAATGAAACAACTAAAGAAGAAGAAGTGGAAGAAGAAATAAAGATGAAAGAATCAGTAACAGACATTACCTCTTCTTTGAAGTGCTTCTTTGAGACCTCCTTTTAAGGCACTAAAATAGGTCTTTGAAGAAGAACAGAACCTCTAGGATGTTTCTAGGGAAGTTTTGAGGAGAAATTGTCAGGGGTTGTCCGAGCTTGAAAGCTCAAAGTGGTGTGAGGAAGAGGGGGAGGAGGTGCCCTTTTATAAGGGAGGAGAGGGGCACCTTTGGAATAACTAAAACTATTATTTTATTATAAAGTCAAATTCGGTTTAAATAGCTCCAAATTGATTTATTTTGAAGCTAAGGTGGGAATGGGTCTAAAGTCTCTCATCCAATAGAAGTTAGACAACTTTAGGTTCCTATTTTAACCTTATCATTTAGATTTAACATTATGTTAAATAAATTTACTCTTACTATGTCTTCTTGTGTTCTTATACTATAACGTTAATAAACTTACTATAAGAAGCCAAACGAACCCCAAGTTGTTTATTATTAATATATATAACCTTATCTAAGTCATTTGGCCGAACCTTATATTTTTAGGAAAAAAATAACAATTAATATTTTAATATTTGTTTTAAAAACTATTTTATGTCAATTTTGACAATATTTAGTAATTGATTTTTGTGAAAATCATAAAAGAATGATTAGTTTGAAAAAAGTTAATTAAATAAATACTAACATATCATATTAACTTATAAAATTATTTTAATTCATAAAAAGTCTTAAATTACATTTATTTGGGTATTTATAACATCAATTATGTCAATATTTCATTAATAAGATAATTACTGCATCATCTTTGTGTCATAATAAATGATAATTATTTAATCCCTAAAAAATCTAAATAAATTCCTATGATTTAGATATTTGTATTAGATTTCTGGATACTATTCATTTTCTATGTTTCATGATGTTTATAACTAAATTAAAATTATTATACTTATAATATTTAAGAAAGTGACATGTTGTCACATTCTTTTGTTTTAATATTAATAAAATTATTTTCATAGAAAAAAGTCCATTAAATGAATCTAATCCGACCCTTAGGTGATATGGGTCACCGTTTAGTCATACAATAGGATTTTTGCAGGTGTTAGGGTAATTTTATAATCTTATATTTACCCTTAATTACCCGATTTACCTTTAACTATGGTAAATAAAATTTATCGTAGTTACTATTCATAATGCCAAAAAATTAAAAAGTAGCCTATTAACATACTTCGGATCCACTGATTCCAAATATGGAATCCATTTTTCCAAATTCAATACAAAAAATTTGCAGTAATTAAATTAAAATTAATCCCGTTGTCGAAAGAAAACGGGTTTTTCTTTAAAACATTGGAAAAGATTGAATTGATTTATCCTACGAATTCAAGGTAGAATAAATGCTAATTACATGAATTATATTAAATGGTAAAAATATATTCTATTTATACTTTAAAATCATTCAATATTATAATTTAACCATAAAAATTATTGTGATGAAAAAAGTTGTTTTTAATTAAAATATAGCGTGTTTTTACTGTTCATCAAAATATAAAAGTTACCAGAATGATATGAAAATTTATCGAAAGTAAATTTTTATTTCATGATTCCAAAAAAGAATTTTATTTTGTCAAATTGAACTTATAAACATCTAAAAAACTCGATTTAAAGTGGGTGCGCCATCAAAAGGCGGCAAAACTGCAATTTTTGAAAAATACTTATTTTACTCGAAAAAATTATTTTGTTCTTATACCATGTTTTAGAAAATGTGCAAGCCAAATAATAATGTTATAAGATTAAAAATTTAGTTAATACTATTCATAACGGCTAGTTCATAATAATATTATAATAATATATCGTTGTTTAGTAAAACCCGGTATTGCGTACAACACACGCTATCGAGGAAGGTCGCGATTACGTGTAATGCAATCCAAGTCACGGTTGCATGTTGTGCAAGAATCCTTAGTTGTTTCATATAAAATAATCCAACCATATTTTATTTATACATTGAATATATATATATACAATATACTCAATGTTGCGTAGAATAACTATTATCAAAATTGTGTGTAACATGATCCAAGAATAGTGTTGCATATACTGCAAGCTAATACGGTGTTGCGTATAGCACAAGGTAATCTTGGTGTAGCATACAACAGAAGACATTAATGAAATTAAAAGAATATTTTTCATAAAATCTCGGGGTGTTACATTCTACCCCCCTTAAAATGAATTTCGCCCTTGAAATTCGTCGGGGTTATAAATGGTTTACTATTCGAAAGTTTCTTTAATAGAAACCCACATCGTAAAAATGAATACCAAAACCAATCTTTAAAAACAAAAGTATGAAACGTAACGATTACCCAAATAAACTAATCACTGGGTTTCCACATAGGTGAAAATATGGATATGGAAGAGAAATCTAACCATCATGTTCTGATGGAGAGTGGTAGAGAACATAGCTATCGAAAAGCCAGCAATCACAAAGCCATAAATTTGTGACGATCTAAGGTACCATCTGATTCGTCAGATATAAGAGTACTAGGACAACATTTTTGGTTTTCAAGATCATTTCCCTATAGTTGATGAAATTGGAATTAGAAAAAATACTTTTGTGATTTTGGTATAGTCTCACCGTTTGTTATTCTTTGGAAAATTACCACTTCATCTCTTAAAGAAATGAAGTTGAATTTGTCATTCGTGATGTGTTAGCAGATCATGTGATAGAATGTTGGGTCATTCCATCTGTCTCAAACAAAAGGATAGAAAAGTTATCAAAAAATACATAAGTCCATCTATAGTGAGATTAATCATATATGGTTCCTAAAATGAACTTATACTTCATATATCATACTGATTAATATAATAAAACTAGTTTCTACTAAACAGGGCCTTCCTGTAGGCTAGTGGTAGGTGATAAAGGCCAGTCGCACTTCGGTTGTGGGTTCGATTCCCACATCCTTGTCCGACGCAATGGGCTGTCGCCCGTTCTGCAGGTTGTCCTTTTTCTAAAATTATATTATTATAACATCCCATCAATAATATCGAAAAACTTTCATCCTTAAACAATACTATCTTATGTCCAACATAATCCATTACAATCTTTAGGCTTATCCATAATACTGCAGTCCACTCTCATAATATAGTGAAAATGATTACCAGATATTTAATACCATCGTTGATCCCCATATATCATAAGATATGTCTTGTTGGTCACATTCCAAACATTCAAAGGCCTTAATCGTGTATTCTCTTGAATACCCATTGAACCTTAGTGAAAACATGAATGCAGTTAAAAGTTAACACTTTCCACAAACCAAAATCCTAAAAATTCTATATACTCAAACCATGATATCAATTAGTCCTTATATAAATCATGAGCTCATGAATACTGTCAAATATTTCATTCTCTCGTTTTCCCTTCATTATGTGCATATCATCTTTTTTCCAAAAATATCTCAATCGCTTTCCATGGTTACCGGTACCATAAAATTATTGAAAACCATAATATACTAATACATAAATGTTCCAATATTCTATGATACTATATACAACATTATTTTGAAATACCATTACATAAACACTTAATCATTCCACCACATCGTTATCATATTCAACATCACCAATGGTGATCGCATGTGACTTCCCTTTGTCCTTTGCCTTAAGTGGTTTCTCATGTCGATCATCACTAACCCTTGGATTATGGCATTTATTAGCATAATGCCCCATTTACTTGCACTTGAAGCATTGAAGTGTAGTAGGTTCATTCTGTGTATCCCATCATTTGATTTCATCATTAGGCATCTTCTTCCCATCATTGCGGCATTCAAATGCCTGATGACCTTCCTTTCCACATTTGAAACATTTACTTGTCCCTTTAAGACAATCTCCACCATGCTTCTTGCCACACTTTGAGCATAAGGAAAAATTCATCTTCTTTTCACCATTATTCTGAGATTTCTCCTTGAACTCCATCTTTCGTTTCTTGTCAAAACTATGAGATGGATAAGTAATAACAACTTCCATTTCTACCTTGATATCACAACACACAATTTCTTTATAGCTACTGAAATCTCTTATAGCTAATGCCCTTTGAAGATTTGGTTTTAAGTCACTGAAGATTCGATCAACTTTACTTTCAGGTTGGATGATAAATCCAGATGCATACCTTGCAAGCCTTGTAAAATTCTCTTCGTATATACCAACAGATTCATAGTCCTTTTTCTTTAGTTCAAGAATCTAATTCTCTATCTTTGTTTGAAGAATACGAGGGAAGTACTTATTGAAAAATAAGTTCTTGAACGTGTCCCATTCCATGGACTCAATTTCATCTCTTTGCCCCGTATTCTTGATAAGATTCCAACATTGATCAGCTTCACCTTCTAAACGATACACTGCTAAGATGACTTTATCATGTTCATAACATTGAATAACTGAAAAAATATTTTCAGTAGTACTGATCCATTATTCAGCAACATGTGGATCAGAAGACCCACTGAAAGAAGGTGGATGTTGCCTCATGAAGGACTCAATAGAATATTGTTCCCTTCTCTGCTCAGTTGGATGTCCAGAATGATTCATAGCTTGTGTAAGAATATCAATAAGATTTTTCACTCCATCTCCCATAACATTTGTTTGTTCAGGAGGACAATCATTGCATTGTCCATTGCATTGATCAACACCGTTCCCTCGGGTTCCAGCCATCATCCAAAACCCAAAAAGAATAGTGTGAGAGGCAAAAATCATGCTAGGGAAAAAACATAATAAAGGGGGAGTACCTTCAATATCTAACATCTTAGGTTAAATTATAAGTTCATTAGCGCAATTCTAGGACTATTACCTATACGTATACTTAACCTTAGAGACATCCCTAGACATACCTTAGAAATATCTCTAGGAATCTCACTAAAGTTCTCGCATCCTAGTTTCCAAAGGTTAACTAAACCTTTTCTCTGATACCAACTGTAGTGACCCGAAGCCTGACGTACATGGATATTACATTACTTTAGCAGAATACTTAATATATAACAACAACAGACACACAAGGATCGTAATAGTTTAGTGTCTTTGGAAACTCGGAACGTAATCTTCTAATCGTGGTGAAAGATCTTCAACATCTCCCATATAGATTTTCCTACTTTTGTTTTCATACCTAAAATATTTCTTTTAATCCTGGGGGAAAAGAAAACATAAAAAGGGTGAGCTCAAATTCTCAGTAAGGGTAAGCAGGGATAAAATGAAACATACCATATACATTTGAACTTAAAAAAAACATGAACATTAAAAATCATGAACAACAACATAAAACATGGAAGTACATAAGGCATAGATCATAATGGAACATAAATCATGATAAAATATCATGATAATAAAACATGTAATTGTGGAGTCCATTAATCACATGTAATTATTTCCATAGTAGCCAAGGCATTGCTGCCAAGACTATCTTAGTGGACAAAGTCCCTTTCTGAATCGAGTTCACTCCTCGTTTCAGTCCTGTTTTACTGAACCTGTTTAACCTGCCATTCCAGCCATGTCTATCTCATGAGACATAAATCTTTACCCAATGAATTTGAGGGATATATAGGTCCCACCCATCTCATAATGAAATCATTCTTACTTGTGCCACAAAATAAACATAAATCATTCATAATAACCCAATAAATAAAATGGGTTTCATAAATATCATTCCATCATCACATAATCCATATAAAAGAAATTTATATCATTTCATAATAAGAAAAGTGAAACCATTTAAATCATATAGGCATGATACTTGAAACATACACATATGAAATAATTTCATCTTAGATGGAAAATGGTTTTGATAAAACACTTGAAATGAATTCTTGAGGAAAATATCCTTTCTTCTTCAAAATCAGTTTCTTTTCACAAAATGTCATGAAATTTTAAAATAAAGAGATTTTGTTGAAAATAGTCATGATCTTTTAGAGTAAGCTTCATTAAAATAAGGCTTTATAAAACCATAAATATCTGTTGTTTCCGTATAAGTTAAAAAAACATTCTTTTCGTAATTTTGCCGAAAAAAGTCAAAAAGTACTTCGTAACGTAAACAAAAGAAAGATTCCTTACATACCATGTATTAAAAGTCAAAAATGGGTAAAAAGGACATTAAACATACACGAAAACACTTTTATAAAACAAGGACATGGATGATAGAAATAACCCCAGAAAATAATTACAAATATGCAATCTCGGATAAAAATGAGATTTGCAAAATTATCCCTTACCTTAGGTCTGATTTGATTTGTAAGTTTCTAAACCTCCTGTATAATGATTTAAATAATGTCATTTACTTATTCCAAAATCATACTCATTGTTATGATATCATATATGGTTCACTTATGGCTTTATATTACCCGTTCTTTTGTAAATCCCATGTTAAAGAGCGTTTTGGGTAAAATCGTTTCATTTGTCGTCCGTGTTTTGACATGTAATTATTCATATGATTACTTAGATCTTAATTACAGAATATAAAACATGATTTATATATAATATATATTCAGAATATATATATATATATATAATAGATCAGTAAATGGAAAGAAATACACCGTTCATGGAGACGGTAGACCGTACGTACGCATGAACGCTATTTTCTTTTCCTAATTGAGTTGAATGGAATTTAGTAGATGACATACATATATATACACATAAATCCAGAATCATTATTATGTCATATATTTCATTATTACTTATTATATATACTTTATAATCATTCATGAATGGTTAACGTGGAGAATGAATCTCATCGCGTCGTGGAGACGGTAGTCCGTATGTACGCACGAGCGATGATATCATTCTCTTGATCGTGGAATTGTATTGGAGTGTATGTATAATATTTCATAATCAATATCACTTTACAATAAACATATATAGTTATACGTACACCATTATACCCATCCAAGTAAGGTGGTGGTGGAAAATAGATTAGTCCACGGCGTGGAGAGGGTATTCGGTACGTACGCACGCGCGGTGATTTCTTTTTCCGTAGGATGGATAAATGGTGAAATAAGGTTGTTTCATAATTATAATAACATATCAGTATATGAGTGATACTGATGTTATTACTTCATAATGAAACAACTAAAGAAGACGAAGTGGAAGAAGAAATAAATATGAAAGAATCGGTAACAAACATTACCTCTTCTTTGAAGTGCTTCTTTGAGATCACCTTTTAGGGCACTAAAATAGGTATTTGAAGAAGACCAGAACCTCTAGGATGTTTCAAGGGAAGTGGATAAGATAAATTGGCAGGGGTTTGCCGAGCTTGAATGCTCAATGTGGTGTGAGGAAGAGGGGAGGAGGTGCCTTTTTATAAGGGAGGAGAGGGGCACCTTTGGAATAACAAAAACTATTATTTTATTATAAAGTCAAATTCGGTATTAAATAGCTCCATATTGATTTATTTTTAAGATAAGGTGGGGATGGGTCGAAATTCTCTCATCCAATAGAATTTAGACAAGTTTAGGTTCCTATTCTAATCTTATCATTTAGATTTAACATTAAGTTAAATAATTATACTTTTACTGTGTCTTCTTGTGTTCTTATACTATAAGGTTAATAAACATACTATAAGAAGCCAGAAGAACCCCATTTGTTTATAATTAATATATATAACCTTATCTAAGTCAGTTGGCCGAACCTTAGATTTTTAGGAATAAAATAAAAATTAATAATATAATATTTGTTTTAAAAACTATTTTATGTCAATTTTGACACTATTTAGTAATTGATTTTTGTGAAAATCATAATAGAATGATTAGTTCGTAAAAAGTTAATTAAATAAATACTAACATGTCATATTAACTTATAAAATTATTTGAATTCATTAAAAGTCTTAAATTACATTTATTTGGGTATTTATAATATCAATTATGTCAATATTTCATTAATAAGATAATTACTGCATCATCTTTGTGTCATAATAAATGATAATTATTTAATCCCTAAAAATTCTAAATAAATTCCTATGATGTATATAATTGTATTAGATTTCTGGAGACTATTCAGGTTTGAAGTTTCATGATGTTTATCACTAAATTAAAATTAATATACTTATAAGATTTAAGAAAGTGACATGTTGTCACATTCATTGGTTTTAATAATAATAATATTATTTTCATGGAAGAAAGTCCATTAAATAAATCTAATCCGACCCTTAGGTGATATGGGTCGACTTTTAGTCATCAAATAGGATTTTGGCAGGTGTTAGGTTAATTTTATAATCTTATATTTACCCTTAATTACCTGATTTACCTTTAACTATGGTAAATAAAATTTACCGTAGTTACTATTCATAATGCCAAAAAAATAAAAAATAGCTTATTAACATAATTTGGATCCACTGATTCCAAATATGGAATCCATTTTTCCAAATTCAATACATAAAAGTTGCAGAAATTAAGTTATAATTAATCCCTTGTCAAAAGAAAACGGGTTTTTCTTTAAAACATTGCAAAAGATTGACTTGATTTACCCTATGAATTCAAGGTAGAATAAATGATAATGACATACATTATATTAAATGGTAAAAATATATTCTATTTATACTTTAAAATCATTAAATATTATATTTTATCCATATAAATTATTGCGATGAAAAAAGTTGATTTTAATTAAAATATAGCGTGTTTTTACTATTCATCAAAATATGAAAGTTACCAGAATGATATGAAAATTTATCCAAAGTAAATTTTTATTTCATGATTCCAAAGAAGAATTTATTTTGTCAAATTTAACTTATAAAAATTTCAAAAACTAGATTTAAAGTGGGTGCGCCATCAAAAGGCGGTAAAACTGCAATTTTTTAAAAATACTTATTTTACCCGAAAAATTTATTTTGTTCTTATACCATGTTTTAGAAAATGTGCAAGATGAATAATAATGTTATAAGATTCAAAATTTAGTTAATACTATTCATAACGGCTAGTTCATAATAATATTATAATAATATATCGTTGTTTAGTAAAACTCGGTATTGCGTATAACACACGCTATCGAGGAGGTCACGATTACGTGTAATGAAGCCAAGTCAGGGTTGCGTGTTGTGCAAGAATCCTTTGTTGTTTCATATAATATAATCCAACCATATTTCATTTATACATTGAATATATATATATATACTCAATGTTGCGTAGACTAACTATTATCAAAATTTGTGTAACACGATCCAAGAATAGTGTTGCATATACTGCAAGCTAATACGGTGTTGCGTATAGCGCATGGTAATCTTGGTGTAGCATAAAACACAAGACATTAATGAAATTAAAAGAATATTTTTCATAAAATCTCGGGGTGTTACACACCCCCCCCCCCGCTCGGCTCATCCAGCGGGCCGAGACGTGGCCTGCTGCGGGGGATGGGCCTCCTACTGCCCGGGCCAGGCCGCCCTCGCGTGGGTCGGGCCACATCCACCGGGCCAGGCCGCACCCCAATAGGACGAGCTGACTCCCAGCTGGGTCAGACATGCAAAATCAAGTTGGGCTGCCCCGCCCGCCCAATGGGCTTGACGGGTCCGGCCCATTTCACTTAAATGTGAATAACTTATAGATCATGAATCCGATCGACGTGCCGACTACGACACTGGGATCCTCACAAAGAAGCGATCATTTTTCAATAATCTAAGTGAGTTTTTTACAACTTTGGAAAATGTCTGGGTTTGGAACGAGCATAATTCAACCGTGCCCCTAGAACAGAAAATCCAATAACTCTCAGACCGGGCGTCCGATTGACATGTCGTCAGCCGCGTTGGGTTTCTTTCAATGAGACGAAACATTGAGATACATCAAATCTGGACTTCTTGATATTTGATGTATCGACCCCTTTCCTAGAGGAGTGGACCTTCCTGTAATCGAGCATGTTGTGTGCCGGAACCCTAGATCTAGCTGCGACTATGACGACTATTGTAATGGGATCCTCCGTGGGTTCGACAACGATGACTACTATAATGGGATCCTCCAAGGGTTCGACATCGATGACTACTATTCTTGTATCATGTGTGGGTTCAACAGTATTGACCTCTGTACTTGTATCGTGTGTGGGTCCGACTGAGTAGCTAGTCTTTTATCCTATGTGGGTCCGATTGCTAGCTGGTCTTGTATCCTGTGTGGGTCTGACAGCATAGATGAATCGGTGACTACATCTGATCATCTCTATCGCTATACTAAATATATATACATGTTTCAGTTGAGTCTTGACTTTCAATCATTATCATTGACATGATTGACGTTACTTCCTGTGTGGACTGTGTTGTGCTTGGGCTCAAGAGTTGGATCCAATCTGAGATTGATAACTTAGGTATATGTATGGCCATATACCTAAGTAGGGATGGATTTACTTTACTGCAGTTTTATTAGCATTCTAGTTGTACTATACTTTACTGTTGGGTATGTATTTCCGGCCTCTTTGCTTTCAAAATTTTTTTTGCATACAGTAATTACTTAGTGTCTACATCCAGCTGCGTACTATGTTGTTTTTGTTTATTTATTAAAGGTAATGCATTCCCTTTTTTATAGGGATTTATGCATTTGGTTCTAGTCTCCATCCCCTAGCCTATGGAAGGCGGGCATGGGGTACTCACGGCACGGGTTCCAAGGACGGGTCGTGACAATCAATGGTGATGATACTTAATATTATCTTAATGGAAAAAATAATGAAAAAATTGCATGTGTTTTCTATATCCATAAGACATTAAAAGAATGGAAATTTTACTCATAATTCATCCACTCGTTACAACATTTCCCCCTTAAGAAATTCCACCATTGAAATTTCTTATTCCCATACTAAAATAGATGAGGGTAATTCTACCTCATAACTTCCTCCGGTTCCCATGTTGCTTCTACAAACATGTGGATTCTCCAAAACACTTTTACTAGGGGAATTGTCTTATTTCATATAACATTTCCCATATGATCTAATATCTTCACCACCTTGTCATCATAAGAAAGGTCATTATTCAATGGCACCACCTCTATATTGAGTACATGTGATGGGTTAGGTATGTGATTCTTCAAGAGTAATACATGGAGTACATCATGAACTTGAGATAGGTTCGGTAGGAGTTTTAGTCGATATGCCACTACTCCAATCCAATCAAGGATCTCAAAAGGGATGGTGTACCTTGGAAAAATCATTCCCTTCTTCCCAAATTTCATTGCTGTCTTCCATGGAGGAATTCAAGGGAAAACCATATCTCCAACATCTAATGCTAGGTCTCATCGACAGTTGTCAGCATAACTCATTTGTCAACTCTGAGTACTTATGATGTGCTAGTGGTTGGTTTTAACCTTCTTCACCATTTATTTGACCATTTCTGGACCTAGAAGTTTTCATTGCCCAACATTATCCCAACAAGTTGTGGTTTTCCACCTCTTACCATATAAATCTTCATAAGGATACATTTGGATGCTGGAGTTGAAACTGTTGTTCCTAGAGAAAATAACTAGAGGAATTTGTTTATCACATCATCCTTTTAAGTCCATTGAGATTGCTCTCAACATTTCCTCATTTTTTTGGATAGTCTGCTAAGATTCACAATCAGCTTGAGGATCATAATCCATTATGATGTTCATCTCAGTATTTAGATCCTGTGGGAAACTCTTCCAGAATATAATTGTGAATTTTGAATCTCGAGGAGATACAATCGATAGTTATACACCAAGAAGACTTAGAACTTATCTGATTTATATACAGGATAGTTGATCAAAAGAAAATTCCTCTCAAATTGCAATGAAGTATGCAATCGTTCTAAGACGATCAAAAAAATCTCAGATACAATTGTTTTCTTTGGATTTCTTCATAATTATGGGGATAAAGTACATGGTGATGTTCTCAAATTTCCATGTTGGTATGGGTAATGTTTTCATCATCCCCTTAGACATCTACCTCTCATCCTTCACTTAATGATATACCAGGAACATTGAATTAGATTTGGAGATCTCCTTCTTTATGTTAAGCAACCAATAATTCTCTTAGAGATCCTGATAAATATTTTGTTTCTTGGGTGGATATAGAAATTCTCACTTTGTGTATCATCCAAACATTCTTTCTTTAACTCCATATTTTATAGAACATGTAGTCTTGACCCAAATTTCACAATTCATTATTCATTATCAATAAAATATAATTATTTCCCTTTTCTGATAGTTTCCACATTCTAATTAATTTCCATGTAATCTTTTGTATCATCGTTTGACCATTTTTAGAAGAGACGGTTGAGTAATCATTTGTGAAAATATTGATGATTATCAATTCATTATGATTCTTGTGTCCATATTCATCATATATAAAGATATTGGATCATTTTTAACTCTCAAAATTGATATAATTGATGGTTCCTTTCTAATTAGAGAATATTACACCTTGTTATCTTTTATAGGGTGGTAATGAATTGAGAAGTCATAATCCTTGATGAGCTATGAGAATCTAAATTGCCACATGTTAATCTCTTTCTACGTGAATATATATATGGGAATTTTGTGATCCATATATATTTGACACTTTTCCCCATAGAGATAATTTCGCCATATTTTTAATTCAAAGAACATTGTTTCCAACTCCATATCATGCATGGGATTGTTTTTCTCATTAATTTTCAAATATCATGAGGCATAGTTGATGACATTGTCATTCTGCATCAACACAGAACACATGACTTTCTTTGAAAGATCGTTGAATATTATGAAAAGCTCCCCAATTTTGTGTAGTGTGATCACAAGGGTGCTGATAGGACTCTTCTTTAACTCCATGATACTTTCTTCACATTCATCACTCCATGAAAACATCACTCCCTTCCGAGTAATCTTGGTAAGAGGGTTTGAAAATTATGAGAAATTTCAAAAAAACTAGTGATAATATCTAGCTAACTCTAGGATGACATGGATATCCGTTATAGACATCAAATTTGTATATCCCTACATTAATTTTCTTTTATAAGGATTTACAGATATCTTTTTTCTTGTGATAATATTCCCCAATATAGAGACTTAATTAATCCAAAACGAAGATTTTTTTACTTTTCATAGAGTTTCTTGTTTCGCATGGTCTCTTGTACTGTGTTTAGATGTTCCACATGCTTCTCCTTGGGTTTTGTGTAAATTAGAATATCATCTATAAATACTACCAAAACTTTGTCAAGAAAATCACTAAAGATTGTATTCATCAATTATATGAAAATTTTCAGAGCATTAGTGTGTCCTAAGAAAATAATTATGAATTCATAGTGCCGGTAACTTTTATAAAACACAGTTTGGGGGATATCCTAATTCTTCACCCATACATGGTATTTTCCGAAATTCAAATCAAACATGGATATGCATTTTCTCCACATAACGTGATAAATAATTCATCAATTTGGGGAAAAGGATACTTGTTCATTATCGTGATTTAGTTGAGCTCACGATAATCAATGAAAAGTCATATTGAGCTATCATTGTTCTTATCTATGAGGACTGGTTCACCCCATGGTGAAGTACTTGGGAGTATAAACCCTTTATCCAGATTCTCTTGTTGTTTTTATAATTAGCTCTTCAATCTCCACAATAACAATTCTATATAGATTCATGTATATTGTAAATGTCTCAGGTATAAGATAAATCGATAATTCAGCATCACTTCTAGGAGGAAGACTAAGAAATTCCTTGAGAAACACTTCATTAAATTCCCTTACAATGGAAATTCTTTCTAGGATGGTTCCATCATTAGAATCAATCATTTGATAAAGACTCGTATTCTATAAGGTAATTAATATCCATTCTTGAGAAGATGATGCTAAATAAAAAGTGTCATCCTACTTGCACTTGTAATGAATTGGGTGTCGATTCACTATATGGAGAGTTATTTCCCGATCACGATATCCTATATTGGATCTATATATGGAAATCCAATCCAAGCGAATAATTGTTTCAAATTATACTAGAACGAGTATTCAGTGGTTCGGTAGGACGTCCAATCAACAAATTGTGATAGTGGACGAGTTATATTCATGAGATATAACAATTTCCACATTTCGTTTCTCACTAAAATCACTACTTCAATGATTTTTGGTGGTGTTTGGATTGTTCTAAAAAATATTCTGGATATAAAAGTATGACTAAATCCAAAATAAAAGAGAACATTTTCTATTATTTAATGAATAACTTGTGTACCTATCACCACATCATTTTTGGGATTCACTTCAACTATAGTAATTGAAAAATATCTCCCTTTCTGTATTGGTGGTTGTTGGTTTCCTTCAATTATGCTTAGCTTAGGGTTGTGGGTCACAAAGTTCCCTAGTTCATTAATGTTTTAATAATAAACAATAAGATGAGGTTCAACCGAAGAATTCTTTTCCTCTTCCACACTAGTGGGTTTCTCCCGTCGGTAATCATTTTCTAGGTGATCTTCTCTTCTGCACCTAAATCATTTTTTCTTTCCCTTCAAGAAATTTCTATGGTTTTTCTTCTTGAGTATTTGGAAATGGGAATGATATAATTTCATAGAACTATTGGATTCATCCATATGACTACCAGAATTAAAGTCTACTTTATATTTATTATCCCCATGATACTTATGAGATTCTCCAATCTACATATCAACTTTTAGGTAATATCGAACAATCTCTTCAATTCTTTCATTTTCATGGATCTCTAAGGATTTTTTGTAGGCTCAGATTTATCCCACCAAAGAAGCAATCAACCTTGAATTTGGGGGTAATGACAAAACTATAGGCACATTGTGCATGTACGATAATGCATCCTAATAATCCACAACATATTTTTCATCCTTTTTCATCAGTGCATAGAAATCTCTATCGATGATAAGATGGAGGGTTTAGGGAAAATATTTATCAAAAACCATTTTTTAGAAATACTTCAATTCCAATGCATCGATATATTCCTCAGAATTTGAATTTTTTATCAATTTACACTATTTATTAGCTTTAATCTCCATGTTATAAGAATCCAAATGAAACTTCTCTTGTTTAGAACATTGAAGTATGGATAAGATCATCTCAATGGAGTTGATAAATTTTTAAACGATTGAGGGATCAAATGATCCATTGAAACTAGGAAGCCTTTGTCTCATGAACCTCTCGATTACAACTTGTTCATTATTAGGGGGGTTTGGACGTTCCTCTTGACCTATGGTTCTATTAAAAATTTGAGTTAACTGAAAGTGTATCATGAAAAAGTTTGTGACTCCCAGTCCCATTGGATTGGGTATCTCAGTGGAAAAGTCATCACATTGATCTCCACATCAGTTGTTAGCTCAAGTACTCTTATTAGCATCCATTGGCTTGAATAAAAGGAAAATTAAGGGTATGTATATTAAACTACTAAAAACATAAAGGGGAATCCAATAACAAAAAGGGATAACTTATAAATTCCAATTATCACCTTAACTTATGAATGTCTATGATTCAATATACATTCTCCATGATCTATTTCCAAAAATATATTCATATAGGATTTTTTATCCCATAATAATGGTTCAAACTATGTTTATTAATTTACCAAACATCTCCCTCGAGAGTGTTGAACAAAGAGTGATTCAAGGCCTGATGTCATGCACCAGTTCCCATTCGTGTCTAGCTCAATCGGTGTTTTCAGGTTTTACCCCAAGATACATCTGTTGCAGAGCCACCTCTACATGTTCATATCCATAAATTGAGGTATTTTTATTATAAAAAACATAATATTTACTCAAAAAAATTATGGATAATTTTATTATACTCATTCTTGTCCCCAAGGCTTTCACTAGAGTTTTATAACCCCAATTCCAAAAATTACTAAACCTATCATTTGATACCAACTATAACAGCCCTACCTTTTATTACAAACATAGATATGATTTATTACATAAACATGAACATAATAAAACCCATAATATCGAGAGGTCTAGTGTCTTTGGGGCTTATAAACATTAAATGACATCTTAAGACATAAAATACAACATCTTTATTGAATGCTTAATTTACATGACCAAAAAATTATTTCATACATATCATTGAATTAAATAATCTGAAGAAAATAATTAGAAAAGGGTAAGATATAAAGCTTGTTATGGGAGTAAAAAAGGCATAAAATGAAGAATACAATACATGACCGAAAATGGGAATATTTATAGTGCACAAGAAAAACATCAACATAAAGGCATGATATAGCATGATCATAATAACATGGAAATGTGGAAACAACATAAAATACTACATAATTAATATAATTGAATCAGGTAAACCCTTGTCCCAACATGAAATATCATGAAACTATACAATACCAAATTCATTAGAGCACTATTAGGGATCACTCTTCACTATAATTTCAATCTCATGCATAAGTGTGCCACGTAGATCATATAACATGGATTCACTCAATATTATCATTTATTCCATGATAAACGAATGTGTAATACATAAATTAAAGCCTATAAAAAATAAGTATATGTGCGTGAAGGTGAATATGCTTGATACAGAAATGGTAATGGTATTGATTACATGAATATTCTGGAATGGAAAATCGTAATGTAATTTCGGCAGCCTGACGACATGACATAAAATTTCAAAAAAATGGTTTATGAGAGAGAAAGGAGAATTCCATCATATATACATGAAATTGGTAGTAAGGGGTTATATAAATACATTTCCCTGCAAATGTAATTTGGAAATAAAAGGTATAACATAATAAATAAACATGATGAAATAGGAGAAATGGAATAACTCGTACAAAATTTTAGCATGGTACCAGATGTACATGGGAGGGATTAATTAGAGATAAGGAGGTCTCTCATCATTCAAACAAAAGGAGGGAAGTATGAAGGATTGTGAAATCATACCCCAATAATTTTAATTTAAAATAAACGGGTATAACAACATAAAGAAACATGGAAAAAATGAGAAAGGAAGGAATCCCTTACATGGATATGTGATCCCAATGGATTGGGAGAGGCTTGGGAAAAGCTTATTGGGAGCATAGGGGTGACTTGAGAGGAATCTATAGAGTATAGTTCAGATTTTTGTTGATCTAAAAATGGTTTTAGTGAATATGAATGTGAGAATTGGTGGTTTTATATAGGGAATGAAAGGAAATTCTTTATTATTTAGGTTTTGGACACTACTCATTAAAATATTCAAAACCACAGACCATCACATGGTTTTTTCCATTGTTTTAGATAAATATAAGTGGAAATAATTTTTTTAAAAGGCCAATGACTGAACAAATTAAAATATTAGTCTTTCATATGTGGAGGTGATTCACGTTCACAAAGAAATAATTTTAAGATGTTAAAACATTTTATAAGTCTTGAAGGGTCCACTAAGTCACTCTAAAATTAATTAAACAAATATAAAACCAAATTATTTTAATGGGAAAACATATATTGGTATGAGAATACCCGTTATAGTATTTATTACATCATTTTTGGGACATTATGATGTCATAAAATACATATGTTATTAATATGGTATATAATTTTTAACAAAAAAATTCATTATCATAGAAAATAATGAAAAAATCACCATTGGATAATTTTGATTTCCTGATTAAAAAAACATTATTTAATTTATCTAAATAATTATCTAAATATGTGAATTATCACATTTAAAATGAAAACTCACATTTATTGAAAATTCATGGGTTTTAACCAAATACATTTTTGAATCCTTAATAATATTTACATTCGACATAATAAAAATTATATACTAAATTATTATTCAAAAAAGTAATTTGATAATAACATTTTATAAATTTTTTTATTATTTCAAAAATTCATTAATACATTAAAATAAATTCATTAAAAAATATATTTTCCATTTTATCAAATAAAAAAATATAACTCTTATCAAATTGAATAACTAGTAATTTAAAAATAAAGAACAGATATAATCATCATTTATAAGAATTATTTTCAATAATATTATTAATAAAAACCTTAGTTTAATATATATATTTCTCAAAATTTACATTTTTCCCTAAGAACACAATTTATCAAATTTATCATTCCTTTAAGAAAGTCTATTTTCATAAAATAATTTATGGAATACGAAAATTATTTATTAAAACAGATTACGAAATAAGTGACTAATACCTTATTATATAACCCATTATAACACCCACATAAGACCTAATGGTAAGATGTGCAATGGTGAAAAACTATTTGGGAAGCTCAGATAACATCCACTGGATGTTAATCTCTATTTACCTGAACATCTCCCATATTTGATTTCATTCAAGCTTAACATGTTGAAGATCATCTTAGAATTTTTGAAGAGTGAAGCCATGTAATGCTAGACCCATCCCAAGATCTGAAAAATATGGTTCATATGGCCTGAGTCTACTGGATGAGGACATCATCTCCTTTGTCTATGTTGAAAGTATTTTTTGAGAACTTTATATTTATATTTGTTGTGTGATCACTGCTCAATGGATATATTTTCATTTGTAATGATACTTAATGGTAATTTAAACCCAATAATAATAATAATAATAATAATGTTTATGTTTTTTCTATATACATAAGACATAAAAATAATGATAATTTTACTCATAAATGTTTGGGGCATTATGGAAACACTTTATCCCCAACCTAAAACTCTAGGTCTCATTGATGATTGTCATCATTACTCTTCTATGATCTTTTGGAATCACTGATGTGTTGAAGGATGGAATTGAACTATATATTTATTCATTAAACATTTTCAATAACAATTCAACATGTTCACCAAGTTCATCCCAACATATAAATGTTCTGTATCTCTTACAATAAAGGAAATTCATGATTACATTTGGAATCTTGAGTGGAATATAATATTGTAAGATAAATCAACCAGAGATAGATGTTGATCCCATCCTAATTTAAATTCCATCGGGAATGATCTCAAAATAAATTCTATAGTATGAATATTCCACTTGTATTGGTTATGAGTTGGGAAATGATGATCTATAATGAAGATGAACTCAATATACTTTGAAATTTAGAGTCTCTTCCAGAACACTAAAGTATGTCTAGGAACTCATTTATATACTATCAAAAATGTTACTATATGAAACCTCACTACATCTATGATGTATCTCTTTGTAATATTATTTGGTGAAAAGTCATCTCTAATTTCAAAGTGAGAAGTATTTGAATGAAAATCCACTAAAACTATATGGAATTATATCATCTCAAAATGCTCAAATAAATAGTAACAAAGTATATAGTGATGGTTTCCCATTTCAATGCAGCTATGGGTACTCATTGCATTATTTTTTTAGATCATTTACTTACATCTTATACTTGCAAACATACCAAATAGATTGACTTATATTTTGGTATCTCATTTTTCATATTGTCCCCCCATTAGTGCTTTTTGAGATCTTGATATATTTTTTTGCTCTTTTGATGTATAGATAAGGACATTCTATGTGAACCATTAGACCAATTTTTCTTTATCAAATGAATTGATGGTAAAAATATTCATTACCCAAATCTTACAAATCTAACACCAATTTTGATCATTGGTTATTTCTCTTTCTTATATCTTACGCCTTCTTATTAATTCCATATCATCTCTTTGATAATCCTTTTCCTTCTTCAGAAGGGATGATTGATAAATTATTTTTTAATGGAAGGATGATGTTACTTCCTTTAAAATTACCATGTCCATAATTTTCAATTATATGAAGATTGGGTCCTTCTCAATAATTATCAATAATAATTTTATCATATCCTTTTTACATATAGCTTCTTACACTTTGTTTTTTTCCTAGGTCGGTGTTGGAATGAGTTTTCATAGTCCTTGATTTGATCTAACCATATTTTCTAGCACATATTGATCACCTTATATGTAAATATATTCTCTATCTTCTAATAATCTATATATATTTTTAATTTTTCCCTATAAGGGTAGTGTTTCCCTATTTTCCATGAAAACTCTCACTGAATTGAACTCCAAATAATGAATTTTATAGTTTTTTATGGAATTACATGTATAATGCCACATTATCATCCTGAATAAGTACACAACCCAAACCCTTCATTTAATATATAATGTATACCACAAAATTTTCCCCACATGAAGGTAGAATACAGACTAGTGTACTAATTATTTACTTCTTCAACTATTTATGAAAAACTTCTTATTCACTATTCCACACAAAATTTAGTCATTTCTGATTTATCATAGTTAGTGGGATTTAATATTCTAAGAACATTCTCAAAAATCTTTAGTAATACCTAGTTATTCCAAATAAACTATATATATACATTATAGATTCTATTCTAGTCCATACCTCATTGTCCTTTTTCATATAAGGGTCAATAGATATCAATTTTCTAGTGTTAATATGCACCAATAATGATACGTTATTCATCAAAAACTCATGTTTCTAAAATTTACATATAACTTCTCCTTTGAAAAAGCCTTTTACCAAAGAATCCAAACACTCCCCATGATCCTCCATGATTCTAGAGTATATCAAAATATAATTTACAAAGACAACCCCAAATATATCTAGATGATTTATAAATAATAAGTTCAGTAAGATCAAAATGATTTATAGAGAATTAGTGAGTTTTAAAGGAATCACTATGACCTCATAATGTTCTTAAATTCTGGGATGTGAAGAGTGATCTCCCTATCTCAATATTTTATGTTTCATTTATATAATTATATCTATAATATTAAAAAAAAAGCATAAAACTCAAATAAAGGAAGCATAAAAACATTTTTTGGATGATTCAGTCCATAAACATTGATTATGATGCACATATATACATGGGAGGCAACCATTGCTCCATTTTTTATTCCCAGAGATAGCATGACCCCCAATTTTTGTGGTGGTTCATTAATAGTTATACAAAACATTATAGCCATTAAGGAGTGTGAGGAACTAGAATAAAAAAGTATTCTTGTTGTTATTGATTGAATAACTAGTGTACCTATCACCACATCATTTTGGGGATCCACCTTAGTATTAGTTATAATATATTCCCTTCCATTCTCTCCATGACATGAAGTATGCATCCATTTATTTTATTTTACAACCCCTGGTTAAAAGTTTTGAAATGTATAATTTTCATGTTCCATGTATTTTAAACACTTCACTTCATATTGTGTATTGAAATGATCCTTGTTTTCTTCTTCCACTTTAGTAGATTTCATTATTTCAATTCAGCACTTATCAGCCTGATTACCTTATTTTTCAAATTTGAATCATCTGTTGGTTACCATAATACATAATTTATAATCCTAATATTAATGACAGAGAGAGATATATATTAATTAACGTATATATATAATGATCAGAACCCAAAAAGGGTAGTATATAGATATCACACCCCTCAAGACTGATTCATTATGTTAGTTATTTATTTTCATGAATGATAAACCTCTGTTAACTCTTTTACTTTTTAATAAACTTTTTAATGTTTATTATTCCTTTAATTTAATTTATTATAATGTTTTATTCAAAAGAATAATCATTAGGTTCAATTTATATATCGTTATGATTTTTAGATCATATGTCCAAAATCACTGTGGAAAGATTAATATAGTTAAGGAGATTATAATCTCATTTTCACAATAAAAATATTAAAGAAACATTTATCATTTTATATGTCATTTTTAATTTTAAACCTAATCATGAAGGTTGGTTGTAAAAAAATTAATTATGTTACAATCATGGAGACAATAGGTTTTACATACAAGTGATTAATGTTTCTTTTTCTCCATTAATATATTGAAATGGAGGTATATACTATTTTAATATACTATTATTATTATTATATAAAATATTTAACACTATTTCATTAAATTCACTTACGTATACCATCTATTTGACATGGTAATAAACTATGATCTTCATCTCTTCATGATTCGAAAGTCTACCATGCACATGAATAATGTTATAAGTTTTTAAAAGGTTCTAAGAAAAAAAACTAAATTATATATTAATTTTAGATAAGTATTAATCTATCATTAATATCATAAATAAATATTAAATCCAACATCGTTAACTATTGTGAGTGTTTGTCATGGAAAATGAATTACATCAGTTCGCGATGTAGTACTCGGCTGTACACAATAAAATTCAGCTAACATCTTATTTGATAGAAGATAATAAGAATTTTTTACTCCATTAACATAATAACATCTCAATATATTTAATATAATTATTTTATTATAGTATCATGATGTAATCATATTTTAAGGAGGTGAAATAATAAATAATAAATAAATTCTCGATTATGGATGATAACTCTTCTTTAGGTCACCTCTTTTAGATTATAACTCTATCCTCCATAGACTAGATTATTGATCAAGAAGCCCTTTAATAAATTGTAAGGTAATTTAATAAGTTAGTTGGGCAGGTCATTTCTAAACAAAAATTATTTTTTGGAGCGGATAAGATATAGGGTTACATATTATATGTGAGAGGGGGTGGCATTTTGAAATACCCAAAACTATTCAATAATGGGAAGTCACTCTCATTCCATGTTCCTCAGAAATAGATAAATAATGGATTGGAGGGATGATATGGTCAATACAAATATCCAATATGGTAAAAAATAATTAACATGTTTTTTCAATTAACTCTAAGGTTACTCACTTTTACGATTATTAATTTTCATCACGATAACCTAATATTTTTGTTGTCTTCCTATTCATAATGGCCAAAAATTATGATGACCTTACTACCTAATATTTATTATACTATTTAAAAATATGCAAGAAATTTTTATAAATTCAAAACATATAAGTTTAAGAAATCAATTTAATATTAAACTCATAAATCATTTCAAAAAAATAATGGTTCATGAAATGAATTTTCTATGAAATGGATGGACTTATATTGACTCTATGAATAGATATCATATTTATATAAATTTCAACTATTATGAATAGACTTATAATAAATGGATGAGCTACTGTCTGAATTTTGTAATTGTTATTTGAATTAAATAAAATGGATGAAAATTATGCACTTAGAAACAATTTTTAGAAACACATTTTTTAATTCATAAAAATAAAAAATATACAGAAATCATGAAAAATAATGATTCAATATTAATTAATTAGTATATTATAAATATAATTGTTCATATTTATCTTTAATACAAAATAAAAAATATAATGGAACATTTAGGTTTAATTATTTATTGAATGGAAATGATAGAATTTGAAAAATCAATAATTGTGACTATACACTAAAAAATAAAATATGTCACAAAAGTACAAAAATTACAACCTATGTTAATTTTGAAATTAATATTTCATATAATATTTTAATTTTATTATGTAAAATTCAAAAAAATTCCATAAATTAATTATAATAGTTTTACAAAAAAAGAAAAAATTCATTCTTGATTAAATGTATTTTTGAAGACTAAAACAACTATATTAAAATCTAGGTACTTATTTTCTATACATTTATCAATAAATTTTTTTTTGTTAGGACAAACATATATATTTACTAATGTTTGTAATATTATTTATATCCAAAAATTTAATGGCTATATTTAAAGGATCATATCTAAATAATGATGGTTAGTTTAGGCTCAGTATTGTGCATCATATGTGTTGTTGAGCATAGTTTTCTTTATTTAAAAACATACGGTGTTACAAATTGTACATGTATGTTGACTATATATATATATATATTCACTGAAACACACAGACACAGATATATATATATCTGTGTGTGTGAAAAAGTTTGAAGCCAAACTATTTGTTTTATTTAGAGGCTAAAGAATTGGATATAATATGTAAGAGATACCATGCACACTGTCCCTTCAAGGATAAATGAATTGGTATAAAAATTACACGCATTGTTAGCCCATACCAAACTAGGAAATGGAGAAATTGTACCTAATTCCAACAGTAACATCTATTTCATAGGAACGATTGAATTTTACAATTCATAAATCACAATATACATATGCTCAAACATGTTATGAATTGAAATGAGGAGATTTAATTCTAATGATAGGGAAATTCTGATTTACAGGATATGAAAAAAATATAATTAGGTTCAAATAATAACACATAATGAACATATATCCCTACAATATTTTTATCCAAAAATTATAATGTTTTAGGAATATTGTGTAATTAAACCTGAAATAAAGGAAAAATATGTTAATGAAAATATTACGTAAAATAAACTAATTCAAATATAATGTATCATTGAAAAATAAAATAGTTCATTTAATACAGGGAAATGATTTTCCTTAGTTTTAATCTCATTATTTTAATTTGGTTAAATCAACCTAACACCAATAGTTTGTTAATCTTATATGGGTATAAGGGGATAAAGGGGTAAACCTACCAATTTCATTGTATATGGTTTCTTAAATTCTATAAATAATAGGTATGTCACCACAGAAACCAAAAAAATCCCATATTAATGTTTTTTTTGATTTATGTCACTATAAATTAAGATAATCATAACATGAAAATAAAACCATGGAATTCACATTATGAATCCATGGCTACACCGTTATCACTTCATTCCTATAATGATTATGATGGAACTAATAAATTCTTCAATACCTACATTCGGTTGATATAAGATTATATTTTTTCCAAATATAAAAATAATATAGGAGATTATTAGAGTTGATACATGGTCTTACCTCTTCAAAAGTGGGATTTAAAGGCCAATCATAGCCACATGGTAAATGCGACAAAGTGGTTAATCATATAGAGAGTAAAAAAAGATGGTGTTGTTTAGTGGAACCTCAAGTGGGGAAAATGAAACTATAATCCAGACCCTCCCCCACCCTCCCTATACTACTAATTATGTACTAATTTTAGTGTTTAAATAAAAAAATTTCATTCCTATAAGGTCATCATAATAAAAACCTTCTATGGACACACTACTAATTAATCTTGTACTGTGTGGTTCATATCAAAACCACCTATAACCTAATATCACCAAAAGGTTCCTGATACAAGGACATCAGATACTCGATGATTTCTATATCACATCACCTTCCCCTTATTCTTCAATATCCACCCAAAACCCCTTAAACCACAATTTATGCAATGTATAATACAAAACAACAACAAAAACTATAAATTAGAATCCATTACCTTCATGTAATGATTATGAAATATACACACTTCCCATCAATGTGGTTTCCTACACCAATAACAGCCAAGTATGTTTCTATGGGAGTAGATACAGCCCCCAAACCATTATATTTGCCTAATATTCTTCTTGAATTCTCTCATGTAGACACATTACCCAAACATGAGGAAATTTACTAACCTTATAACACCTTCTAACATCGATAAATAATGCATAAAAGATTTTCAATCTTGAACCAATCAGCCTTAAACAAAACATCATAATACTAACTAACATTTAATGGGTAAGGAATATAAATCCTGTAGTGGGATTCTTGAAATGTGTTATGCTTGTAGATAAATTTTTAAGTATATATGGTAAAAACCATATTATACTCTATATAATATTCTTAGAAGGCACAATATACCACAAGGTTACATTCTATTGGTTTCTCATTTTTCAGAGACCCAATATCAGAGAGACTCAAAGAAAAACATTATCTTCATCCTTGTATTCCAAAATTCAACATCATAAAAAACTGTATAAATTTAGTAAACATTTAGTGGAAAAAAGTATTTTCTTATCATCTTCCCATTCTCAGCCATCTCGTGGATTCGGTAAGGATTGATTATAAAGGACATAACTTTTTTATCGAGTACAAGGAAGAATGAGATGGTTTCCTAATTTGATCATGAAAATGAGACATATAAATATAATACTAATAGTTACATAAATAAGAAATAACACCAGGGAGAAAGGATAATTTAAAAATCCATCGAAATTAGGAATACATTCTTGAATCACGTCTTCAAGAATATGAATTCTCTACTCATACTAACTATCAATCAATTAGTTAATTATCATTATTAACTTTTTTATCAGAACCAATACTTTTTGTAGTCATTTACAAAATCAAGATGAAAATATGGTGTCCCTATTAAGGAAAATATGATTAGGAATACCATAATGTTTTTTATAACCTTGATATACAAAATCTCAATATAAGTGGAAAAAAGATTCTTTAGTTAGTAAAATGTGAAAAATCTTGGTCAGATAATCCAAAATCACCTAGACCATATATCATCCACATAGTGTTATCAGTAGTATAGGTATGAATTATATAGTAATATGATACAAATTTTTTAACACCCCAAGATTTTATGGTATGTATATTTTTAAATTTAATCTCTTCAAAATCATACTTTACATGCAACACCCAGCTTAAACGAACATTGAAATATTTTTATGTCATAATTGATAAATTTGTGTAATGAATAGTGTAAAAAATTATTATATTTATATATATTTGGTTCAATATATTTTTTTATATTCATAATAGTTGTTTTATATACATGATATAAAAGTAAATCCACTTTTATCCATAAAACTCTATATTTTTTGAAGTCTGTCGGGTCGCCTTTTGATGGAACACTTGTTTTAAATTTGGTTTTTGAGTCTTTTATAAATTATATTTGTACAAAAAATTTCTATTTAAATGAAAAATATAAAAAATTACTCTGGATTCATTTTTGGTATATTTCTGATACATTTAATGTTTTGATAAATAGTGAAAATTAATCAATTTTAATTGAAAATAGTTTTTTATCTAAATAATATATATTGTAAAACTATATTTTTGATTATTTTGAAAACATAATTATATCAATTTTATATAATTTAATCAAAAAACCAATATAATAAATTATAAACAGAAATTGTTAATAAAAACATTTCAATATTTTTAATGTTTTAGGTTTTATAACTAGTTTTCTCGTTCCATCTATGGGATCAATTTTAAATCGATTTTAGAAATCTTTTTATTTTGAATTATAAAAAATTGATTCAATATTTAGAATCAAAAAATTAAAATTTATTAAATAGGTCCCTTTTATTTTTATGAAATGGGAATACTAACATTAGTATTTGTTATTACCATGGTTAAAGGTAAACTGGGTAGTTATGCATAAAAATAATATTATAAATATTATATAATTACCCTTAAATTTGTCATAATTTTATTGTATCAGTTATTATCAACTAACCCATCCTTTTTATGACTGTATGGCCTCCTAGAGCCACTTAGATTACTTTAATTCTTTTATTGTATGTTATTTTAAGGAATGTCAAATATGTCAGATTCATGTTTTTAATAAGTATTAAAATTCAATATATTTTAAATAAGAAGAAACATTACACTATTAAAATTAATTAAAAATATAATATTTTTTATCTTCATCATGATAATTTATTTTAATTTTTTAATAAATAAATTATAAAATTAAAGTTTGCACAATGATGATGTCGTAATTGTTTAGTTAATGAAAATATGAAATAACTGATAATAAAAACATTACAATTAATGTAATTATATATTATTAATTCCATCCCTAAATTTTATAAATTACCTAGACATATTATATATTTATAATGGTTTTCTTTTGAAAATATCATGTTTTTATTATATTTAAAAAATGTTAAGTAATGAATTGTATCAAAATTGACATTAATGATATTTTCAAATAAATAATCTTATATTAAATGATTTAAAATTCTTAAAAACTAAAAATCTGTAAAAATATTATGATATAGTTTTAAATTTCATTAGTGATCTATTTATGGTTCTTTATTAATTGTATAGTAACTATATTATCCCTTAAGTTCTAAAAACACATGATGTCACGATGAAATTTAAAGAGATTAAATAATCGTTAAATAAAAATGATACGTTTAAGAATATAACCTTAACTTATATAAAAATAATTTCTAGATATTATTTTTACCCATAATTTCATTATATTACAAATGACTCACTTTTGATCCATGTGGTATTAAAAATTAATTTAATATTTTAATATTTACCTAAAATTCTTATAACCTCAATTATAAAATGGAACCTCCTCCCTCACCCATTCATAATGTTTCGAGGCTTATATCACATAAAACCCCTATTAATTTATACTAAAACATACTTATTCAATTTATGTAGGTCATGGTCTTCTAAATTGATGGACCTGTGTTCCCTTAATATCAAATCTAAAGGATGCCCATCGATGAAAAGGAAATCATTTTTACTAACTCATTCAAGTTCATTTATTCTTCTAGTTCATACTCCTGTGATTTGTAAATGATAATATAATAACTATAGTATATTTTATATTCTAATATGTCATTATTATTTTTATATATCCATATTCCATATCTTATATATCATATGTAAAATGAAAGCATCATGCATGTGTACATGAGGAGTACAGTCTCCACTTCCTGGTGTAATATCTTTTTAAGGACCACTTTAAATTGATGGGTATAATAATGAAAATAATTGAGAAATATTGTAATTATCAATTGATATTTTTTCATAATAAATAATATACAATCCAATTATTTAGCATTTCTCCAATAAGGTAATGATACCTTACTCATTTGTACATGCGGTCTACCGTCTCCACACCGTGATGCGATTTATTTTCTGTATCAATCATTTAAAAATGGATCTGAAAATGTATATAATGATAAAATATAATAATTATAACATTAATATTATTCTAGATATTTTGGATTTATATCCTATGGAAGAGAAACTAGTCATTCAGTCAAACACATGCATAATAAAATGAAGGATTTAACACCAAAAACAAGAATAATTACAAAATATTATCAAAAATAATGTGAAAAAATAAAATAATATGATCATTTATGATATATTAAATATTTATACGTTTATCAAATATGTAAATTAAATGTTTACTACCATTATACAGGAGGTTAAATTATGTTCTAATAAAGGGCATTCATGGTACGAGACTTCATCTCAATCTTCATTCAATGATGTATATTTTGATGTTACACAGCCACATTATTTTATTAGGTGTAAATACATCCCCTTTTACATATCAGTTCATTAATATATTTTCTATCATGTTATTTAATATTTGATAAAATTTTCATCATTCATTGGAATTATGAGTTAAAGTTAAAAAATGGTATAGGATACCTTGAATGTTTAAAGATTTTATTATCAAATCATTTTCTCCAAGACAGGTTTCTTGATATTATTTTACATACACATTTATGTGAATATAAAAGGATTTTAAATGAAATTTTTGTATATGGTTAATTTCATTCAAATATTTTTAAAAGAAATATTTTTTTGTTTTATAATGTAAATTATAGGTCTATTTTTGAATGTACATGGTGACAACGTCTTTACCACAACGATGAATATTATCTATTTTCAAGCTTCCTTTGAAAAATTACAAATTTTCTTAAATTTAAATAACTCTTCCATTTTTGTGGATATTTCTTATCTAAAATATTTATTTTTAATAATAAAAAGGTATTTTTATGTAATTTTTTATTAATATGAGTTTAACAAGTGTTTTTCATCAATAAGTTTTCTATTATTCTATTAGTCTGTTTTCCACTATATCAACAACATTTGTTGAATCTTATAATTAATTGAGTTTTCTCTCTTATGATAACATATGGAATATCTTATTGAATGATTTAGGATTATTATTTCTATGGATGATCTATTTTGGTAATATTCATGGTGTATGGTTAATGTATTAACATTTCCTATGATATTTTTTCAATATGAATATTGAGGTTATTTATGTTTCACCATACTCGTTTGAGTAATGAATTCGAATTAGTAAGTAATAGTCAGTTTTCTCTATATCCCCTTGATTTATTGGTATGTCTCATGAGACAATCCAACTATGGATTTTCTGGACAACATACCCATTAACATTGATATGTATTCATCAATACCGCAATGCTATATTTCAGATGTCCATCATTATGCATTTCATCATTGTGAAATTATTTTTTGTTTTACATGTGATTATTAAAATTTTATAATATCAATGGATAAGTTTTCTAGATCATGTGATTATTTAAATGGAATGCTTTAATTTATTCACATTTACATATTGTTTATTTAATATTAAATCATAGATTATATTATGAGCTTACCCTAACTAAGAATTTGAACTCATCCCTTTCAAATGTTTTATTTTTCCTAGGATTCCAACAAGTAAATTATGGTCTATATACTGGGATACAAAATGTGGGTTCAATGGAAGACTCATTGAAATTCTTTGTTTAATTTATTTTTTAAAATTTAATGTGGGATTTATGCAAGTATATAGTTTACCAATCCTATAAAACTATTCAGTCCTTTGGGATGTGATTCCTTATATCTTATTCTAATGTAATTAAGTAAGGATCAAATTCTGGGATACTTGAGTCTGTGTATTTATAGTTTGTATCATAGTATATTTATTATAACCCATGATATATAGATTTAGGAAAACAAATATTAGGAAATATAATCTAATGAATAAATTTTATAACAAGTCTAAGTATAGGATAACATCCTATAGACTTTGTAATACTAACAATAACCTTTGTTAAATATATAGAACAATATATATTGTTAAATATATTTCATTATTTAGACATCATATAAATGATTATTAATATTTTTTTTCTCAATTTGTTCATTGGGTTTTGGTCATTGGTTAAAATATGTAATGTTATATATGTTATGGTTATACTACTAACGATAAAATGCTACAAAAGAAAAATCAAATGAAGGATTTATTAAGGAAAATGATGATGAAACATATTTAGTGGTGTAAGAATGAATTATAATTATAATATTTTTTATTTATTTATATTAAAGAATCATTTAATCAATGGACCTCTTTTTATAATAATGAGATAAATAAGAAATGTAATGTAGTACTTTTTATTTATGGATTTGGAAGCATAAATGTTTTCATTACTATTTTTAAGGTGCTAAAATATTTGGTATATGATAATAAGATCTATATAATTTTGTTTGGAGAATCTAATGATAATTTGATTTTGAAAATTTTGTGGCCTTACTTCTAAAAGTATTGGGTTGTGAATTAGGATACATGTATTCTGAATGAGTCTTAAGTTAACTACTTATTAAATGGATTAAGTTGAACTTTTGATATATTTTTTGAGGTGAATGTATGATTTATAATATTGGGAAACATGTTACAAAAAATTTGGTATTGATAAATTTTTAATGTATAAATAGTTACTTTTATACCTTACGATTTATTAAAGTGCATGAAGCCTGAAAAATCCATCGGGAACATTCATTTCTATGCATAATAGATGAAGGGAAAAGAGATCGATGAACACCCAAATAATGAGAATTTTATTATAACTTGGAAAGAATTCAAGTAGTTTTATTTTCTCATGTGATTTTATAGATAATAAAATAATCCTTCAACTATAGAAAATGGATGTTGGAAAATATTTTTTATCTTTTCGTATTTCTATGATGTTAATGGTATTTTAACTAATCTATTATTTATGGTTTTTTGATGGATAACTTATTAATGACCAATTTATCTATCACTATCTCTAAAAAATTTATGTTTATATTTCTCTTCATTGTCATGGTCTTCACATCCCACTAATATTAACCTATTAAAAATCTTCTTTTGGGTGACCTTCTCATTTTACCTTCCCTCTAATTCGAACGATATTTCTTTAAACATATTTTCAATGTGGTTTTCCCAGAAATAAAATTTTAAGTATCAATATTTGAATTTATAATTTAAATTTAAAATTTTGATAATTAAATTTATTTATATAGGGGAGAATTTAGAACCACAAAATTTAATACTATATATATATTTAAATTTAATCTCTTTGAAGCATATGTAGCATGAAACACCTAATTTAAACGAACAATGGATGATTATTATAACCTATCTATAAATTTATAATTAACGAATTTTATTACCCAAATTAATAAATTTATATATTATATGTTATGTTTAATTTTTTACAATCAAATTATTTTTTTAAACATTATATAAAAATTAATCCACTTGTATCCATAAAAATTTATATATTCTAAAAAAAAATTTCCACCTTTTGTTGGAGAATTTATTTTAAATCTAATTTTTAACACTTTTATAATTTTTATTTTAAAAAATAAACTTATTTCTTGAAATTATAATATAAAAAATTAATTTGGAATCATTTTTTTATTTTTTTAATGAGTTTATGATTTTGATGGATAATGAAAAATACTGGATTTTAATTGAAAACTACTTTTTTGTCAAAATATATATCTATTAAATTTAATATTGGTGTGGTTTTAAAGTATAATTAGATATATTTTATTTTATTTAATCCAATTTATGTGATTTTAATCAATTTCAGATTGAATTTGTATATAAAAACATTTCATACTTTCGAGCGTCTTCACTTTAATAAATTTTTCTCTCGTTCTGTCAACAGTATTAATTTTAAATTAATTTTAACCAATTATTTACATTGAATTTAAAAAAAAATGTTTTATATTTTCCCTAAAAAGTTACAAATTTATTAAATAGTTCCCTTTTATGTTGGGCCAATATGAATAGTATCTTTAGTAATTATTCTTACCATTGTTAAGGGTAAATTGGGTAACTAATAGTAAAAATAATATTATAAATAAAATAAAATTACTATAACCTTATAATAATTTTTTTTATGTGTTATTATATAGTAAAATCATCCTTGCACCAATTTTGTGGAATTTGGGAGCCACATTTATGACATTAATAATTTTATAGTATTTTATTTTAAAGAAAGTCAAATATATCATACTCATGTTTTTAATAAGTATTACATTTTTAATATGTGGTTCTTCAGATTATATATTAAACTATAAATAGTAATTTAAAATATAAAATCTCTATATTTTTCATGATAATTATATTTTAAATTTTTGGAATGAAATAATAAAATTAATGTCTTCCACATTGATGACGCAATTATAGTTTTATTAATCAAAATATCAAATAAATGATACTAAAAATATTATAATAAATATAATTTGAGATGATTAATGTAATAGAAAAATTTAATAAGTTACCTAGTCATATTAAGGATTTATTTATATTTTTTATGATATTAATTTTTAATCATATTTAAAAAAAAATCATGTAATGAAGAGTATCAAAATTAACATTAATGATATTTTTTAGAAAATAATAATTTATTATGTGATATAAAATTCATAAATACATATAATTATTCCAATAGATTTGGATAATGTTTCCAATTTCAAAAATGTCCCATTAATGGTTCGTTCATCATTTTATAGTAACTTCATTAACACATAAGAAGTAAAAACACATGTTGTCCTAGTAAGAGTTAAATGGATTAAATTAGGTTTAAATACAAAAGATAAACATACGAATATGAACTAAAATTGTCTAAAAATTGTTGGTTGTAATAATATATTCCAATACTCATCTTATATAAAAAATAACTCAATTTTGATCCACTGGGGATCGGAAATTAATATATATTAATTTAATATTTTATGAGTTTCCTAAAGTGCCCCTCGCCTAAATTATAAAAGGGTACCTCCTCCCTCACTTATTCACACAAATTTATGACTTATATAGTTAAAAACTTAGAAATATCACCTCCCATAATTTTTATATAGTTTATGGAGGTCCTGTTATTAAAAAAAACAACTGTAAATTCCATAATAAGATATCTAATGGAAGTCCACCCAAGAAGAGGTAATCATTTTTACAAACTCATTCAAGTTCATGTTTTCTTATACTTATACATCTAGTGTTTTCTAAATAATAAAGTAATGTATATAGTATAATATATACTCTGATATGTTATTATTATTTTCGGAAAAATGTATTGCACCTCATATCTATACTATGAAAAATAATAGCATCATGTGTGCGTACTTACGTCTTGCTGTATACATATCATAGTGTAATCTATTTTTCATCAGAACATTACTTGTATGGGTATAATTATAGAAATAATATATATATATGTTAATTATGACATGACAATGATTTTGTATAATTAATATATGCTCCAATCCCTTACCATTTTTTCAATAAGGGAACGATACCATCACTCGTGTGTACGTATGATTTACTATCTCCACGAGGTGATGCAATTCATTTTCCAAATCCAAAACTGAAGAATTAATATTAAAATTTATTTAATGATTAAATATTATATTTGTAACATTAATATAATTATTGATATGTTGTATCTATATACTATATAGAATAATAGATACATTTATGAAAAAACATGCATATGATAAAGAAGACGTTAACACCCAAAACAAGGCTAATAACAAAAGTTTATAAAAAATATGGTGATAAATTAATATAATAAGGTAATATATGATATATTAATTATAAAAAATGGTATGATATATCCTAATAATATTCCTAAAACCATTATACAAGATGTTAAATAATGTTCGACTAAAGGAAGGGTATGGTTATGGACTTCATCTCAATTTCCTTTCATTAAGGGGTAGTTTGATGTTATACACCAAACATATCTTTTGTGGTGTATAAAAATACCCTTCGACATAACATGTTATTAAATTATTTATTATCATGTTATTTATTTATTTTTTAGATTTTCATCTTTTATAGTCATTACGAATTAAATGTTCAAAGTGTTATGGGACACATTGAATGTTTGAGATTTAATTATCAAATTATTTTATCCATGTTTGAATTTTTCATATTATGTTACATATTTATTTTTTTTGAGTATAAAAGGATTACAAATAAAATTTTAATGTTTTCCCTAATTTCATTCAATGTATTTCAAAATTAATCTTTTAATGTGTTTTATACGGTACGTTTTGAAAAATAATAAAAGAAATATTTTATGATTAATTGTGCATGGAAAAAATGAATTTCCAACCCATGTGACTGTTATTTAATTTACAAATTCCTTTGTATGATTACATATTTTTATATATGTAAAAACATATTCCCTTATTTATGGGATATTATTTATTGAAAAATGATTATTTTTTAAATGAAATATGTATTTTTATAAGAAACAGTTTCTTCATATTGGTTTAACACGAGTTTTCCTAAATATTTTTCTTTGATTTTTTAGAGTATTTTAATCTTTATAAACACCATTTTTTAATATTATGATTAATTGAGTTTTCTCTCTTATTATATCATCTTTATGATTTTATTGAATTTGTTTTGATCAGTTTGACTATGGATGTGATATTTTGATACAACTTGTGGTTTATTGTAAAAGTATTCACATTTCGTATGATTTTTTTTCAATATGAATATTTGTGTTATTTATGTTTTACCCCATTAATGTGAGGAAATAATTGGGAATGTCAAGTGATGTATGAAGACAAGTATATCCCATCAATGATTCGGAAGGTATCATTAGACAAACCCGATATGGATTTGGATAATGGCTTACCGATTTATTTTTAGATGCCAAGTTCGAGACCTTGACTGTATGTTTCAGATGTCTCAAATTATATATTCAATTAATATGAGATTATTAATTGATTTTCATGTGATTATGGGACTATTAAAATATTCCTGTATAGTTTTCCAAGTTCATGTGATTATTTAAATGGCATATTTTTTAGTAATTTACCATTCAATATTTTTTATCACATATTTACACATAGATTTCATTGTAATCTTACAATTACATTGGGTTTGAGTTCATAACCTTCATATGTTTCATTTTTACCTAGTATTTCAAGATTTATTTTATGATTGATATATATGATTTCAAAAAGTAGGAATAATGGAACATGTAGTGAAATTATTTGATTAATTTAATTTTTAAAATTTAATGTTGGTTTCATGTATGTATCTAGTTTACCTAGACTACTAAACTATTTTGTCCTTTGTTATATGATTAATTTTATCTTATGAATATGTAATAACGAAATTAATTGGATCTAGGATACAAGATTTTAAGAAATTTATAACTTCTAACCCAACAATGGGAGTAGGTGGATCATTATCACAGGCCTGTAGATTTTATCTTTACATTTTAAATTATATGACAAATAAAACATTATCATGTGATGACTTTGTTTTATTCCACACCACCATAAATACCAATAAATGACATGGTACATTTACATAATTTTATGGTCCTTATAAAATCATAAATAAGGATACTGTTTCATCATGATCTCTATCATCATTTAAATCAAAACTAGACTTCCATGTATATTAATGAAAGATAATGAATCTTGACACAATTTTTTTAAAATAACCCACCATTATGTTTGTTTTAGAAAATGATACAATATGGAACAAATATTTTAGATTCTTTGACATTCACTACAAGGGAATATGTGATTCCAATACATGAAAAACTTATTCTATTTCTATTATCGAACATATATAGGCTAAACTCGTTGATTTTTGATATAATCTTCCAATTATATTTTCTCTATCATTTCCCTTTAAGTGTTATCCTTTCAGAATAGAGAGTATTCTACAATGTTACTTTAATTAAAATCATACTATATATAAAAATACAATTTCATATTGTATTATTCTGGATGGAGTTTCCAAATATTTGAGGCCCATTGAGAAAATATACAGTATTGTATTTTATGGTATGTTAACACCAAAAAATGATCATTGAATAAGTTATGTCCCTAAGACATCGATGCCTGTACAATAATAAAAAATTATAGTTCATGGGTTGCATAATTTCCAACTGGACACATATATATAAATCCATATTCTACTACCCAATGATCTTATATAATGAAATTTCCATGGAGGACTAATAGAGCATAACAATAAAACTCAATTATCTCACCTAGAAAATGTAAAATAAGATCTGGTGTATTGTTAAACTAATCCATAAAATTTTGTAATTCATAGTCATGTAGGACTTACCACACTAATTTAACACCATTCGTAGTTAAGGTAGAGATAATACCAGAAATTTTATAGAAGTATTTGATAATATAGTAGGAAAACATTATAAATCCATGAAATATTGGATCCTTATGGTCATTCATTTGAACATTTCAAGATATCACTGATTCCAAAGTCTTGAGATCCTCATATATACACACATAAAAAATAATATTCTTGATTAATATTACCTTTATAACTAAAAATTTTACTTGATTATCTTTTCATAAATATGATATTATTATAGTTTAACAAATATGTTACAAATATGTTGTCCATAATTTTCTATTACATTGAACAAGAATGATAACGCCTTTGAGAACTACCTCAATAGTTTCCATAAATGGATAAAATAATATTATTCATTATGTAAATAAAAATAGAAAGCTCATTAAATAGGATAAACGTATTTATTATATATTCATATTGAATCAACGAGATTCTAAAACCATGATTAGGAATATCTTATAGTATTACCTGATGAAGGTAAACTATTTAGGGAAGGATAATTTCCTAGATCTAATTTTACCTCGTTAATTGATCAAATATATTGGTTTCTTTATACAAAGGGTTTTGATTCTTAATCAAGAACAAGGACATTATTTGATACTTTATACATAAAAATAGACCCAAATAAACATTCATAAAGGAAATAATCAGTGTACCTTGAGGATATATAATCGGATAGATAAATTCATTTATCATTGATTTACTCAAATATAATTTTGATTTCCCTTAATTGTTTTATATAAATCTAGTTATAATGGATCGAAATGAGTTTTTTTCATATCATAACATTGAAAGAAAATTACACTTCCTTCTCTGGTGGATTTATTATGAAATCTTCAAGTAACAGATCATGATATAAGTCGACCACCATATTTAAAATTGTTTCTATTTATATTCGACTGCCCTAACGCCATTAACATCCTTCTCTATTTTGATCACATTTACTTTTCCCTAATTAGGTTCTACTCCACCATCCTAGGACATGCACTCTCAAAGGAGTGTATAGGGATTAATTATAGTATTTTAGAAATGTATTCTTTATATATAAAAATTAGTAGTGTCTTGGGATTTTCTTAACTGGTCTATTCTATGGATAAAATCAATTTTTTTTCTATTTTACAAACCCTGAGATCCCAAAGTTGTTATAATTATTCCACTACCAATAATAAATATATATATTTTTAGTTATTCTTTATCATCTTCACCAAGGAAGTATTATGGATCAAATCTTCATGTGATAATTCAACATTAAACTACTAAAAAAGTTTAATTTCTCAAAATATAGAATAATCCAAAGCACTTTTATTAAATAGGGAATTAGATAATGTAGAAGTTATCATCACGGTACCTCTAACAGTTGATGTATTGGCTCCAACATCATCTAGAGGTTACTATATGGTATATATTTTACCTACATATTCATTATAACCTTCAAGTACAACTACCATATCATAATCATAAATTATATATATTCTAATAAATTTTTTAAATCATCCATGTCAACTATATCATCCAGATGGCGGTCAAGATCCACAATTCCACAATATGAATGATTTTTCCTCAGATTCATAAGTTGACTTATGCCATTCCAAAACACCATTTTATGTGCCATTTTTCATGTACCATAATATATTACTATACTATATAAAATAATGAATCTTATTTTATTCAAAGATGAATTCGGTATTTGATGTGGCAGAAAATTCTACATTGATAAAACTATACATGATATATTCTTTGGCTAGGTGGAGAAGGCACACTAATACAATAGATTTTCTAGTGATATCTAAGACAACATTCCAACTCTCATCATCACATTAGATTGCATAAATAGTGATCACCTAAAACTCAACCATTTATGATACCACATACTATTGACACTCTTATAGATATTCCTTCAATGAGAACAATTTTATTTAGAAATTATAATAACTTTTAACGATTAAAGAGATTAGAACTATTGTATATAGTATCTTTAATCCCTATCTCAAAATTTATTAACATGGAATCTATATCTCCACACATGCATTATGAAAATTATGGATGATCCCAAAATTTGGTTATTTATTCAATTATTTAAATGGAAACTTATTAAAGGATAAAAACACTTGTCATCCATTAATGTTCAGGATATGTAGTAATGTTACTCAATGAGAGATATTATTGTTTTCAAAAGATAAGGACTTGGACTTTATTTCCTGTGAAAATAAATTCAACCAATGGTGAGAAACCCCTTCCAAAAAATAGTTTCATGTTGATTTTTTTTTTGGATTTTGAATTCTTTTGAAGATATGAGGGTGGTGATAAACACACTCTTGAGCCACTTTATGTGATACATAAAACTAAAAAATCAAAGTATAGTTAAAATTAAAATATTTCAAGATGTTAGAGGACATAGTACCCCTTAATGTAAATCCCAATCTAGCTGCCATAAGTATGTGAGAAATCCCCTCCCAGACATATCGGTCAAATTGAATCCAAACCATTGAACTTGCTCATTCATCACTTCCTTCTCATAAGGAGATAATTTTATTGGGCTCATTTTATTAAATAATTTTGAGATAAAATCAATATTCAAGTTTTAAAAGTGAAAGAACCAAGAATATGGTTTAACTATATATGTGTTGTCTAACTACAATCCCTACCTCTCTTGTATTCATTTACACATACCCATTTAAAAATACACGCCTTTTTTAAAATCAATTAAAACAATTTATTATTCTTTAGAAATCATTTAAAAATGTGTATTGATATAATCTATAAATTAAATAGAATAATATAGTTTTCATTTTTAGATAAATATTTCATCAATTAGATGAATTAGTTGTTATTCCAAAATATCTGAATAATTAATAATAAATATATAGATAAAATAATTATTTATTAGTAACATTTTAGTAAATGTGAATGTTCAACCAGTTCTAAAAGTTTTATGAAAAAATATTTGAAACAATACAAGATGAAAAGGTAGTATACACATTCCTAATTTAAAATTACTAGTATGAAACCTTATATAAGATAATTGAGTATTGACTAAAGAGAAATAAAAAATGAGATCATTTTCTACAAATATAATAAAAACTTCCACCATAATAACATTAGACCATAATATTTATTATATAGAAATAGATTTAGTATTATGCTATCTTTAATATACCATCATGTACCCTAACATGGTTCCCTTATTTTGGGATTTGGTACCATTTTATGACATCTTTGACCTGAATAACTAAATGGGAGATGATTTATATCATCTCAAACTTCTCATGGGTAACTCTCGGTCACAATAGGTTAGTGTAAACACTAGTGTCCAAGTATAAAATATATAGAAGTTTTTTACAACACTTTAGTTGTAATGTAGATAAAAAAGTTTATAAATAATATATAAATGACCTATCCATGTTTGAATATAATTTTTTTAATCAGTTATCATGAAAACAAGATATAATAATAAGATACATATTGATGATATAACATTTAACATTTATGAAACTCTATACTTAGCAGGTACAAAAACATCTAAAATATATACTGATTATGACCATCAGTATAGAAACTATATGTTCTTAGGTAGTTATCGGAAAAAATTGTATATATTTACAAAATACTGCACTCTCAAGTACACCCCCCTCCAACAAGACATTGGAGACTACCCAGGTGTAATTGAATGATCTAAGTGAAAAAACCCAAAAACATTCATCCATGCTCCACATGATGTGTCTGTGAACAACTCTGACAGACATTTAATTTGCTTTCCTAGTTCATGGAATAATGGGTCTAAACCTATTCTATATAGGGCTCATATAGTTAGCAAGTTTGAGAAATAAATAGTTGGTTGCAACCTTACCCTTTGTAACTTATCATAGACTAGAGTGAATGATATATGTAATATAAAGATGGAAGAAAGATAACATAATTTGAATAAAAAAATATAAAATTTTTGGATATCATATTTTTTAAAGAAATATTACTCCAATATAAGAGAGGATCCTTACCTATATAGCATCTTTGGGCCTCATCTCAGGATCTAGGACAATGTGTCTGTGTAATCCCTCTATGGGATGATGTTATCATAACAGCGTATATTCCCTACAAGAATATATATATATATATATATATATAAACACACCCTAATGGAAGGTAAAATAATCATGTGTACCATGATATAGTAATCTCGAATCCCCACCATTCCAGAATATGGGAATGGGTATCAAAATTCATGGTATTTTGATCCTATTGCATTAAATAACGATGGAAATATCATTTCTTATTACCTCAATGAAATGTACAACTTTGGTTAGAATAATTTTTTATAGTTCATATAACTCAATATAAATATATTCCATCATGAAAATAATTAAAAGATACTGAAAAAATTCTAATTAATACTATGAAATATTTTATAAGATAAAAAAATATTATTGAAGATGAATAATTTTACATAAGAAATTTATATCCCTATATTATTTTTAATAAAATAGTAGAAATCATTTAGAAGGCCAAGAATATAAACATGAAAAGTAGTATTCATAATTTAGTTAACATAGAATATAAAATATGTTATGAATAATAAAAATTAGACTTGTAAAATAATCATGTCCCTAAATTGTTTAGAAATATCCTTAATTAGGATTGATCCTAGGATTTTATTTGAGTTAACTATTCTCTATACTGTAACCTGGTTAACAATATATATGCATGAGATGCTGAAGGGTTTCAAATACCATTTTATATTTTTAATGTTTTTGGAATTCTTGTTAGAGTAATTACACCACAATATATCCTGGTTAACAACCCTATCAAATATTCTATAGGGATGTTGGGAGTTTTGATTTATAATTACAGTAAATAAAAATTAAAACCATGGTGTAACCTATTATTTTCATAGGCTAATACCTCAGAACGCATTTCTTGTAACATGAGCTCTGCAATCAGATATTTCATTATAATTTTCTTTTATGTAATTTATCCCATCATAAATAAAATTGAAAAATTAATTACAAATTTTATAACTAATTAAATTTCATTTTATTCCTTCAAATATTTTCATGGTTCATGAGGTGAGTGTTAAAAATGTTTAAATGATATTAGATGATCTGGTTCAATCATTCGATAGAAAAAATTTCATTATATGAGGTACTTGGACCCTTTAATATCTCTATAGTGACCCATAATTTTCATACATATATATAACATCTTATCAGATAATCATTAAATACATAACATTATTATTCATGCCATAAATATAATGTTTTATTGTATTTGGAGACTGGATACAAAAATATTTGATTTTTTCTATATTATTCAACACATCTAATAAATTTATTCTAAATATTTACCCTTATGAACATACCCTATTTAAAACCATTCTTTAAAACCTTATGAAATGAAACCTAAGAATGTGTGAGCTTAGATTCTCAAAATGGGTGAATAAATTAGTTATTAATGAGAAACTAGGTATAACAAGAGTATAAATGTATGAGAAAATGAGATTAATATTTTGAAACCATACCTTGTATATCATGATAATAAATATGAATCATGTCATAAATCCAAGAATTTTATAATAAATTATTCATAAATAAATCAATGTATATTGTCCTGGAAAACACAACATTTCTGTGAGAATTATGTTCTAGGATTACACATATGAATAGAAAACCATTTCTTTATTAAAGTATCACATCCAATATTTTCATATTGGATTGGGTTCACTCCCCATTCAATTTCATTTATATCCATGGTTTACTTCCAAGACAATCATAATGTGAAAAGTCATTTAGTAAGCTAGTTTTACAATCCATTCCAATTGTTACTATGCCATAATATATCGATCTTTCCCCAATGTATTGGAGGTATCTATAATTAAAGACCCACCCATCACAGAATGAAAATCATATATTTGTGTTTGAAATGATAATAAAACATTCCGAATAACATAACTAATTGATAAGAAACAAGATTCATAGATATATCAACATCTCATCATATAATAACCCATGTAAATTAATGGGGTTGCATAATTTCTTTATGATAAAAATCATAACCATAGAAAAAAGAGTTTCATAGTAACACACATAAATCATCATCACCACAATACATCCATTTAATGAAAGTGTATGGTATTATTAGTTCATAATTGGAGTAAGTCTTAAGTGACATTGAAGGAAGTTATCATAGATGATAAATTCCCATAAAAGATAACAAGAGAAATTTTTTAGGAAAATACAAATTTCACATTGAGTTCACTTAATTATAATCAAAATATTTATCAAATATTAATGAAAATATATTAATTGAAATAAAATTTGAAAAATATGAAACATAATATTCAATATAGAGAGTGGTCATTATAGTAGAAAATCTATTCATTCTATGTTTTTTAAAACAAAATAATTCTCTCATATTTTTTGATAAAATGTGAAAAGTAAGATGTTTAGAAAATCACATGACGATTGCTTCTAAAATATTCTGTAAAAAAACAAAAATGGATAAAAATTACCTTATTCAATCATTTCAAAATATTCAGGGAATTATGGAAAATATTTTTAGAATACATTAATATGGAAGAAAATTGATTTTTTACTAGAAATAAAAATATTTTTATATTTTCCTTAAATAAATTATTTTAGTATTTTCAATACTATAATAGAGAAAAATTAAACCAAATTGTGTATTATTATAAAATATCCATAGGTGAAGAAAATTCATGATATTATGGAGAGGTAGATTTTGAAATTGAATAATTTGAATCATAATATTAAAAAATAAAAATAAAATTGTGAATATAGAATCAATCCATTACCTCAAGTTAGTATTGATTCAAAAGTGTTGTAAAATTTTATATAATAAACTTAAATTTATTATATTTATATACCTTAGTCATGTACAAACTTATCGTATCATATATGATCCACACATACGAATGATCAATTTAACAAGTTTACAACGGATTTGAAGGTAAGAAGTTGTTCATGACATTACATTGATAGAATCATAAAAATGTTATAAATATCATGTATTAAAATTCCATCAATAATAATACCCATCAATGAATGATGGTGATCAAAAATGAATTGTATAGATTTATTGAAGATGTAGTCAACTTGTATGCATGAATGGTAATTTCACTTCCCATTTGATTGAATATTGGGTGAGTATAAGTGGTTCCATAATTAAATTAACATTTTATTATATTTTGTATACTAAATTTTACATTTTATAATGAATACCATATATTTTTTTGTGTAAGATGTTGAAATAAATTGAATAATGTCTGGTAAGATTATTACCTATTCTTTGGTATTCCTCCTTTTAATACTTTATTAAGGACCCACACAATGTTTTTTTAAGAATAAAATCACATATACTACATTTATAAGTAATTTAAGAATATAATTTTTTTTGTCAATATATATTGAAAAATGGTTCTGAGAAATAGTAGATAAGATTACCAATTTTATAAGTAATGATAGGGCCACTCTTGGAATTACATAAATTATTAAATTAATCTAATTCTTTAGGATTAAGTGTCTCTAAAACAATATATTTAGAATATATAGTGGCTTTTAGTTTAAATACTATCATATAATGAAACTAGGATACATTAAGGTTATATTTTCACCCATATATCATTATTTTAACAAATAGATACCCCTTTTTAGAATTACCACCATATCAAAGCTCATTATAATTTAATTTTTATGATTGTTACAATAAAAAAATTGTCCCGTAATGGATCATGGTTCATATTTTAAATTATATACCAATGACTTGGCAGGTAATATAATTATTGCGAATTTTATATCATTTTATAAAATATTAGATTTCATAAAATATTATTAATGTAATTTTTAAACTATTCATATTATTTAAATCAAAAAACAACATAATAATAAAGAAATTATAATATAAACCTTTCACAAAACTATAATATGTTATGTTTATCCATAAATTTATTGCTACGATATCTTAAATAAGTTTACTTTTACTATTTTTATAATCATTTAAATTGTTTTCCTAATATTTACATAAGAAATGTGTCAATGTTGTGTATAGATTTAAGGTTGTTATTTTATCACTAAAATCTAAAAATAAATTATTGTGATAAAATATTAATTAATATTAAAAATAAAAATTTATTATTTTTTTAAAGGTTGAGATGCAGAGGCCTTATATTAAAATACTAAAGGAATGTGAAAATGTCAGGTGTCACCTAAATAAACAATATAAGAACACAAAAATCATCAACAGATTTTTGTGCATGTGCACATACTGTAAGGAGTGATGCTTCCACACCTTCTATGAGGGTGTCGTCCCACTCTCCGGTTTTTAACCTCCACCCATGGGCCATCATCCTCATCAGAGTGTTAAAGAGAAATTCTGACCATCAGGGTATTAGCACCATCCACACTATCACTTTTATTTCCATCATCATTGCTGCCGGAGAAATCCAGTAGGTCAAAAGAGTTATAAATCCCCCACCCCTTTGTACCTTACTTTTCATTGTTTAATAAAATATTTTCCTTGATGTATGGAAAATGGATCTTTTCTTGATACTAATACATTATTTATAAATGCCTGTATATTTATTCACACTATAAGAATGCCTAGTGGATTTTTATTTCACCTTATAACAATGCATTTTACCCCGATAGTTTTTATTTGGCTGAAAAAGAGTCTCCAATTCATCCTACAGATGTTCAGTTTTATCTTAGTATCCTTGTGTGTTATCTCCATGTGTTGTAGAAGTCGGAGTAGCCAACATCATCACACTTAGGGTGCTTCAAGGTTACTTAGTCACATATTTCATTCCCCAAAATTGGGATATGAGAGGTGTAGTTGAGCGAAAATCCTTAACCTATGTTACTCTCTATTGAGAAGTTCAAGTAGAGGGCATAACCTCCCTATTGGTAGAAAAATACTATCCATTGTCTCGAGCATCATCATAATGTTCCTTAAAGTTAATGTAGAATTAAACCTCCATATTAGGTGATGGAGAGGAATCCAATTCTGGATTATTTACCCTTTCCATAGATCCAACCGAACATGTATAGTTTCTTAAACAATCTATAGGAGCAAACATACTGTGGGATTCTTCAATCCGTTGAGGCTTAACCTTATTTGATATTAAGATGTCTCTCTTTTATTTAACCTTTCTACTATTATAATTTACCATGATTTTCCCTATCCATGAATTAAAATCATCATCCATTTAAGTATAATTCTCTATGTATTCATGATTATCCATTGACCCCATTTCCTCTTCACCTGGTATACCCCTAGAAAGCATATCATTAAAACAAACCCCTTTCAAAACACCATTGTTGTTGTTTTAATTTTCTGCTAGCTACTCCTCATCTACAAGATCATACCAATTACATTGGGGATTACTAAACGATTGAATGGGAACAAGAACATCTTTATCTTCTTTTAGAAATAAGACCATCCCTGAGGGATGGATCTTATCACCCTAGCTTGATATAAGCCTCAACATGATTGAAAAAATTAACATGATCCGGACCAACTAGTGATTGATTTATTTTAGAACCATCCTCTTGTTAAATAATATATTGGAAAGGAAAAATTCCACTAATATAATAGGACAACATCACATGTTATGGAAATTTTAATATCACATCACCAAATTTTAATCCTATTGTCTTAGTTTTACCCTTAACGAGATAACAAATAGTTACCATGGTTATTATTAATAATAAAAAATAGAAAATAGAAATATTCAGAAAATTTTCCCTCACACATAAAAATATTAATTCCATTTTTCAAGATTTTAATTCTATAAGAATAAAAAATTCATTTTAATATAATTGCGCAAATGGTGATAAAAATGTTTTTTTAAAGTGGATATTAAAGCATAAAAAGGATTTATTTATATCGCATGAATATAAATGTCATTAAATGGTTGTTAAAACATTTTATTGACTTTATAATATATAAAATTCTTTAAAATACTAAACCAAAAGTGAATAATTTGATTTATTAAAATAAAAACACACAACACATATAAAATTAGTTTTAAAAAAATTCATATTTTTACAATCAAATGTTTTTTGTTTTATTTATAATAAATTAATGAATAATGAATTAATTTTATACATTTTAAACCATAAATATATCAACATATTAATATTATTATTCCGACCCACCAATAAAATAGATTGGTGATAATTAATAATTAAATAATAATATTTCGGTCATATAACATGGTTTATTTAAACTCTGTGTTACATATAAATCAATAAATCAAAGAAGTAAAATTTATTTATTTAAAACTATATCATAAAATTTCACCGTGTTTCATTTTACCGGAATTAAATGAATTTTATCTTTAAAATTATATCACTGTTGTATAAATAAATGATGATATATCTATTTTATGTTATCCCCAGGTTCCAAAGCATATTCTTCAAAATACAGAATCCTCTAGAGAAATTTAACTCAGGGATTGGTCTAGTTTTAAAAATTTATCTATATGATCAAATATTTCTACTATTTTTTCATATTAGGAATGATCATGTTATATAAATAAAACCACTTTGTTCTGTATATATGAAAGATCACGTATGTACTTCCTTAAAATATATTCAAGGAACATATCATGAATGTGATAGAATTTTGGTATTGGGACTCATAATTTTTATACATAGATATCACATCTCAATAAATAGACATTAATAAGATTATAAAATGATCCATGCAAGATATTCATAGCTGTTTTTCCGGTTGAAACATGGAAACATAAACAACTACATCATAAGTGAACTTCAACTTCTCCCATGAATTTATTTATAATAAGAGACCCTATTAGACATATCATATATTAAATCATTATTCATAACCTGAGTATGGAAACATAATGAATGGTAAGATATGATACATGGTACTTATAATAAAATGGAGATATCAATTTTCACATTAAAAAACCATGAGAATAAGGGTATGAGACCATGAAAATAATATTTCAAAACCATACCCTACATAACATATATAATAAAAAATAGTCATTTTATTAATCATGGAATACTATTAGACATGAATCATGAAGAAAAAAAAGTAAATAATACTTTATAATATAAAATTTACATAAGGTATAGATTCTTCAAAGACAAATAAGAATATAAAATCATATCCTTATTATTAAATCCTTATTTTTTTACTATCATAGTAGAATGGGATCTAACCCTAAACCATTATAGTAGTTAAGATTCAATCTAAAGACTGTCATGTTAGAAACATTCCCATACAAAATGAGGTTTACCCTCCATTCCATATTTGTTAATATCATTATATTTAAATATTTACCCCATTCATTGGATGTAGATAGGTCCAACCAATCACTTGAGTAAAAGCATTCACATGTTTTCCCTACATTCAAAAATGATTCATTATATCAAAACACATTAAAATAATTTGGTTTCATAAATATTTCATCATTTCATAACTACTTGAAATTAAATGGGTTTCATAAACATTTCAATATTTCATCATAGAATAACCTATTGCAAAGGAATGTGTTACATAAACACATTTTCATCTTAATCATAAACCCCCCAGAGAAATACTAAGGATGATATCACTAAATAATATCCCTAGTGAAGCTTATGTAACATCAATGTATGTCATCCAATTTCAAAAATGTTTTTGAAAGATCACATATAATATTTCTTGAGGAAAATTCCATTATTTTAAAATCACATTTTAAAAAAATAAAATTCATAAAATATTATAGAAATAATTTTATTTTTAAATCATCTTGTAAACTTATAATTTATGATTCAAATAAAATAACGTCCTTAATGGACGTAAATTATCTTCATGTTATATAAGTTAAATGAAAACATTCCATTAAAATTTTGGGAAAATTTCAAACATTACGTCATTTGTAAAATGAAATGAATCCTCCTTTTAATTGAATTGAGATATAATGATTATTTTAATTAAAATTGTCTTTTCATTTCTTGAGTACATAAATAGAGTAAAATTAATGGAAAATTGAAATAAAACATGTATTATCAATAAATAACCAGATTAAAAAAATAATAATGAGTTTCAGGATTGACAGATCAAAATATTTCATCGTCATATTTTCATTCATACATAGTTCTGCTTAATAAGGGGATTGTAACATAAAACCATTACCAATTTAGTAAATTTTGAATCATAATAACCATGAATGATTAAAATTAAAGGATACATTAAGTACTAAAAAATAATTATATTCATGGTAAAAAATATCCATATGGTAGTATATATACGACACAAAAGAAAGGAGAGGTTAATATGGAATATGCCTCTTAGAAATAAATGAGTGACCATAATTCTCTTATATATTGTCTCGAATTTCAATACACATGTTTGATACTCATGTATAAAAAATATAATTTCATTATAAATATTTTAGAAATCCATAATATTTTATACCAACCAATTTATTATTTACTTATAATAATTAATCTCATTTTTATTAATAATTCATGGTTAAAATCACATGTTGGGAAATACTTTCTTGGAGTTTCAAGTATATTTTGGTTTGGCAACATCGTTAATTTTATAATGGTCATGGTTCCATTTTCCCTAGAATCATAATCATGATAAAAATATCAAATATATTTATTATATATTTATTAAAATTGATAAATAAATGTTTTATGTAGAAAATTATTTACACAACTCATTGATAGGGTATGTCAAACGCACGCTTCAACATTGTTCCGAATTTCTTGACAGTTGGAAGAAAGTAAATGTAAATATTATTTAAAATTTTAATATTAATTATCATTACATATATATCATCTATATAAAAAAATAATTCCTTATTATAATCAATATAAAAATTATATGAATAATGATTCACATATTATCGTAGAGGAGTTAATCCACTTCCACGCAGGAGCATCATTTTCATTTTCTCAAGGATTAGAAGGTAAAAAGGCAGAAGTGATTTTATAATTTCAAAATTATAATAACATCATAAATATCATACAAAAGCATTAAATCCATAATTATCTCCTTTTTTGATATGTGGTGATGAAAAATGAATTAAATCAGTTTGTGGGGTGGTAGTCCAATATACACACAATCGACAGTTTCATTTTACATTTAATGGAAGAGGAGATGGATATAGTTTGTAATATTAACATAATAATACATAGATATATATTATATACTATTTTTATTGCATCATAATATTTTAAGAATAATATATGGTTGTGGAATAAGAAATTAAATAAAAATGCATATTTTATACTTTTACATCTTATTCAGAGAGCCTCTTGATGTTTATACATAAATACTTGTTAAGAGGGTTTTATAATAAGAATAAGGTATATAGGATGTGTATAGGTAAGTAAGTATTTGAATTTTAAAGGTACTATCTTTACCAAAAGGATTTGGAAGGTCCGGTAGTACATTAGAGGTGATGGCCTTTTATAAGTGTGGGAGAGGATGCAATTATTATATTAAAAGAAATGGTTATACCAATATTTTTAATATTTAAAAACATTAACAACTGGGAACTTATAGAATAATATATGTTTTATGTTAGAAATATTTCCATTTAATAAACATTTTACCAGTGTTTTGTTCATTTTAACCCTTGAGTTTCTCATTTAACCACCAATTAACCCATTTTTACATTATAAGTAGAAATTACTTTTTACTATTTTTAAAATTGATTACAAAAAATAATAATTTGAACTTATTATATAATATAAATTTTTATAGTTCCAAATATAGAATTTATTTTTTCATTTTGAGTTTATATAAATGTGAAAATTTAAATTAAATTCAATCATGTGGATGCAATGAAAATCTAGTTTACCAATGAGATAGTTTTCTTATGTATAGAATGTTTTAATATAATAATTCAAAATGAAATTGATTAAAATGAAATAAATTTAACTAAAAAATATATAATTAAAATAAATATATATTTAAAAGCATATTAAAAAAATATTTTTTACATTGGTTTAATAAAATGGTCATTCTTAATAAAAAAGTATTTTTACAATTCATTGAAAAATTAAACTTTGCAGAAAAATCTCCAAAAATTACTCAATGCTAATTTTCACGTAACATAAAAAAAATTGAATTTATTTGTAAAAATATCTAAATTTCGAAAACAAAAATATGATATTTTTTCACAAAGTTAAATAAAATGTTTTTTTGATGAATAATATATTTTCCAACACATAGAGACATTACTATAAAATTATGCACTCGTTAATCCTAATATTTTTTTTATAAAAAACAATTATACACGACTTTATAAAATTTTTATTCTTGTTCATAAAAACATATTTAATGGACAGTTCACAATTTTCAAGATTAAATAATAATTAAATATTATATTATGGTTTGTTGAAACAAGGTGTTGTGTGTATCTCATGATAATGAAAAAATTAAATTTGTTTTTAAAAATATATTTCATAAAATATTAGGTTCAAAAATTATAAGACCCTAAATATTAATTTTCAACTTAATATTTGATCACTCTCATAAAAAATTATGAGTATACTTCTTCCTCGTTATAACTATAGATTCCCACATATGTTCCTGAAGTTGTGGGTTTTGCTAGAAAACATTGAGCAGGTGAGGGGTATCTTTTCGTATAACATTCCATGTATGATCTAGAATATCCACTCATCATTCATCATAATAAATAACGTTCTTAATTTGTATGACCTATGAGTTTTTTACATGTTATGGATCAATTACGTACTTCCTTAGGATATATACATGGAACACATTTGGGGCTTGAGAGTGGTTGAGTGGAAATTCTAGTTGATAAGCTACCATCCAGATGTGATAAATAATTTCAAAGGGAAAAATATACCAAGGTCTTAGTTTCTCATTATTTCAAAATCTGAAAAATTTATTCCACATAGAAAAATATAAAAACACCTTATCACCAAAATCAAATTTTAGAGTACATCAATGATTATAAACCTAGTTTTTTTATTGAATTTGTGCTTCATGTATATCCTACTGATCATATCTAACATTATTTATTAGTTATTAATATACATTTGGACCCAATATCATTATTTCTCAAATATAATCCTATAAAATTTCATTCCTACACTTATTTCCATTTAGGGATTCATAATGAGATATCTTAATGCTCTATAGAAATATACTATTGTTTGAAAAATTAACTTGATGAAGGTGTCGATAACAAACATCATTGTAATACATATAGAAATGTCTCATCATATTATATAAGGTGTTAATTTTCCTATCATACTAAAAATATATCATATAATGATACATAGTGTAGAACCATATCTCAATATATAATTAATATTAAATAATTTTCTAAAACATCAATGTTATCCAAATTCATATTGAATAACTTGATAAAACGTAAATGTAAACCTATGATCCAGATCTGATATAATATAATGTGATACTCCATGAAACCACATCACTTCTTTAATTTATACCCTATAAATATGATCTATATAGAAATACCCCCTAATAGTAATGGATTATGGAATCATTATATGATGGTTTACTGTATCCCATATATCATTATTCCATTTAGATATTTTGTGGAGGATAATCACAAAATCAATGGTGATTTTTTCCCATTTCCATTCTGATATGGGTAATGGATGTAACATCCCATTATAATTTTGTCTTTCACCCTTAACATGATGACATACTAAGATCCGAGATACAAACACTTTGATATCTCTCCTCCTAACATCCTATAAGAATTACCCCATGAAATAGATATACATCTTTATACCTCCAAGGTCAAATGATAATAAGGAAATATGATATTCATCAAATAGATCATTCAAATTTTTAATGGGTTGAACAAATACATAGTTCATGAACCATATAATTTCTTCACAATTGAATTAAAACTCATGAGAATTACCCCCCTTCTTCTATATCTCAATTTATTCATTTTATTCCTCTTTAATATTCACTTGTATGTACAGTTGAACACTCATTTGAAAAATATAATACTTCTCCCCTTACTTTAGTATTTCCATATCCATCATTTATAAAACTAGAAACATTGGATCCTTTGTGAACCTCATCATAGATAATCTACCATAATCCTTTTAACTCAAAGTATTTTCCACCTTGTTTTATTTCCCAATATTGTAATATATCGAGGAGTCAAAATACGTTATCATCTATAACCAGCATCTCTAATTCTTGTTTAAATCTATCTATGACACTATATACTTTAATATTTTTTATGAGTATATATGTCACACTTTTACCTATTAAGATATTGGATCCATATATTTAATAAAAAAATTAATTTTTCTAACTCCAAATGAAGAGTTGTGAAATATAACGTATGATCCTTCAATTGTCATGAGGCATAAGCTATTACCATTTAATTCTATTTAAGAATGAATCCAAAACCCTTATTGGATGAATAACAAGATATTACAGAACCTGACCTACTATAGTGTATTGTATTTACATGATCACTATTTAATATTTTCTTCACCACCATGAAATTTTTATTTCATCCATAAGTCTAGAAGAATGTAGCACCCTTCTGAGTTAACCTGGTCAATGAATTATATATTCATGATAAATTATCTACCAATAATCAATAATATATACAAAATCCAAGAAAACTTTGGATCTTGGTCACAGTGTCTGTCCTTGTCCAATATTCAACAACTTCCTTCATTTATGGTTGCATCGATATACCCTCACATGAAATTATATGACACAAAAATTAAAAAAAAATTCCAAAATTCACACATTGTAAAATTTTAATATATTTTCTCCTTCTATATGGTCTTTATCACAATAATAAAATTATATTCATTATCTTCCATTCACATTTAATATATAATAAAATCATCTATAATGACTTCCACAAATAGATAATGGTAATCCCTAAATAAGATTTTCATTAAATTCATGAAGATAGTGGGGGAATTAGTAAGAACAAATGGAATCACTATAAACTCATAGTTTCTATACCATGAAAAAAAATATTTCTTGGGTATATCTTCCTTCTTGACCCACACTGGATTATATATAAAACCAAGTTCAATCTTGGAAATGTATTTAACTCCACAAAATTCAACAAAAAAGACATCTACATGGGGTATATGATACTTATTATTCATTGTGATATTATTCAGTTCATGGTATTCAATGTAATGTTAAAATGATCAATTATTAATCTTAACAAGAAAACAATTTCACCCCACATTGAGAAAACTAGCCAAATTAAACCCTTCCAAGATTCTCTATGTGTTGCTTCTTCAATTTATAGAACTCAAATGGGGACATTCTATAGCGAGCATATGAAATAGGTTTGCAACCAGGTATGAGTTCTACATTAAAATCAACATCATTATTAACTAGAAGGCATGAAAACACTTCCAAAAATATATCAACTATCCCCCCTAAAATAGGCATTTCTACTATGATGAGTTTTCTCCCCACCCATTTGACATAACAGTACCTTTTAAATTGGAATCAAGACCCATACAATGGATGTGATTTCTTTCAGATGTTCATATCTATCAACTCACTAATATATGATCATAGAGTGTTTCTATATACAAAAGGTTATGTTCCTACCAGGAAAACTAAAATGGTATTTATGTATAAATATCTAATACATTCCAAATATAACATTATGTTCAACTAGAGAAAATATTTAAAGATTTGTAGGAAGAATATTACAACATACATCAACTGGAGAGGATTCATATACTTGATATGTGGTTATTGTACCATTAATGGGTATGAATAATAATTCTATATATAATAATTTGGTATGTATCAGGATACCCATAGAAAATTGATCAAATATAAAATAGAGGCTGAATATTGAGTCAAATAAGACATTAGTTTTTTATATATGATGGTATTTGTACCTTTCACCACATCATTATCATACATATCATCAGAAATAGTGACCGCATGATATTCTCATTTGAATATTACTCTAAGAGGCTGTAGACATCAAACATTCTAATTAACCTTCATATTTAGGTATTAGTTATCATAATTCCTATACTCCTTGTATTTGAAACACATGATTTTGGTAGATGAATTATATGTCGGTTTCTATCTATTTTTATTTTTATCTAAATTATTCACATCTCTTTAGAATTTGATTGGTGAATGAAATTCCTATCAACCCATAAAATATTTAATAGCCCCCTTATGAAAATTTCCTCCATTTTTTCTTTTAATGAATTTTTCATTTAGGAAATATCTTCTTATTTTATCCTTGGATTTTAGAATTTTCTTTTAATTATATCATCCATTTCTTCTCAAAATCCTGAAATTAATGGGATACCCTAATAACCATTTCCACTTTGAGAGCACATCAATCAATTTCTTCAAATCCACTAATGTATATTATGAAAAACACCCTTAATATACTTGGTTTTAATCCTTTTATTAATTGAACAACCACAATTTTAAGTTGGATGGTCATGACAGAAACAAACCTTTCATGTTTATCGAAATTTCAAAATTGGCACCAGAAAATTCATTATCCTTCTTCATTATCTCAAGGAATCAATTATCCATTTACATACAATTAATATATGTTAATTACCTATTAAAAAAAATTCCATTAGAAACATTACAATCTATAGATCCAATTTCAAAATTTTTTCCCTTATTAATTATGATATTCCACCTTTAATCCAATTCACCATCCAAGTGATAGAAAACAAAAATGTCATTTTAATGTTCCAAACACATAAGATTCATGAAAACTATTTTGATAAATATTGATCCATTTATCAAGAATTTGAGGATCATATGAACAAATATAATAAAAATAATTTTGTCTTATAAAGGACTCTACAGAACATTGTTTCCAACATTGCACATTTGGTAGTTCAGCATGATTATTTTCCTAATAATGTTCTATGGGAATAGAAATGCGATTTTTCATTCCACATCCAATAACATTGCCTTCTTAAGGAGAAATTAATTTAATTTTTCATCATATTTATCATTAACATGGTTTTTCCAGGATGTAGACAATGAATAAAACCTAAAAGGATAGTGTTCAAAATGATAATAATTATGAGAAACCATATAATCATGAAAAAAAATTACTGGATATAAAAAATAAGGGCACATTATATTCAATTGAAATGACCTTAAGATTAAATTCAGTCAGTCATGGTCATCATCAATTCAAATCCTTAATGCTATTATATAATGAGTTTCTTAATTTCTATATCACATCCCATGAGAGTGTCAAACTAGGTGTGTATCAAGACCCATTATTGAGAACCAGGTAAAGAATTAGTTCATTGCAATACACATTATTGATATATTACACTTATGTAAAACTTATCCATCGACACAAACACTTATTGAATCTATAGAGTGATGCTTTTAATGTAATTCCACACTTTATTCATTATGATAACCTAAGAAGTTCTCATATACTTATATTAACCTAAGGGTTCTCACTAATGCTTATCATCATACATTACAAAACCTAAATAAAACACTCTCTATTAAAAACTATGAGACCCACGAATTTTATACATAGATATGACATCCTAATAGATGAATATTAATTACATAACAAAATGTTCTATTCCAAAATAGTATAGGTTTAGTGCCTTTTGAATCATTGAAATATAAATCACTATTTCATAAATGAACTACATATTCTCTAACTATGTTATATATAACTAGAACCATTCCAAGACTTATAAGTGAAAAAAGTCTCCATATCCTGGGGAGGGAAACATATTTAAGGTTTGTCTCATTTGCTCAGTATGTGTAAAAAAAGGTATATATCAATGATCATATAAGAATAAAATGATAATTAGGGTACTAAAACATGATACTTTATTTGAAAACCATACCCTACATAACATATATAATAAACATGATCCATGGAATTAATCCTGGATATTAGTAATACCTAAATCATAATAGAATCAATGTATATGGGCTATAATATCCTAACATTAGCCTATGATAAAGATATACAGTATACACATAAGTTGATAATTGTGTTTACTTAGTATTCAAGGATAACAGTCATGGCTATTATAGTGGAATTGTATCTCCTACAAAACCATCCTAATTTTCAATGTTCACTCCAAAAGATATCATAGTAAAAAAATTCCATTTCTAAACTAGGTTGACTCCCCATTCTAGTCTTATTTATATCAGGAGATATCAATCTTTACCCAATACATTGGGGGGGGGGGAATTTGTCCCATGGATCCAATAATTAAAAACATACATAATTATCCACAAGATCATGAAGTATTCAACATAATAGAACCAATGAAAAGAATTTGGTTTCATAAATATTTCATTATATAATGTCCAATGTAAATAAAATGGGATTCATAAACATTTCATTATTTGATCATAGCATAACCCATGGAAAACGAATAGTTTTCTAAAATATCATTTCATCATAATAATAACCCACACATATAATGAATATGGATGTTAGCATTAAATTATATCCCTAAAAAATCTTAATTAGCATCAAAAGATGTGATCATATATTGAAACTGATTTTGAGAAATAACATCAAACCTTTATTTGAAAATAACCCTTTCAAGACTAGAATCCATAAAATATTTGAGAAATATTTTTCGTTGAAAATAACTATGTAAACATAAAATTTAATCATAAAATAAAATAATTGTCATTATGGTGGTAAATTTCGTTAGTATAATACTTTTCAAAAGAGAACATTCCTTTCACAATTTTGTAAAAAAAATATAAAATTCCTTTGATCTAAAAACAATAATAATATTTATTTTAAGAAATTTTTAAAAATTAAATCATTGATAAACATTACATTAATCATTCTCATACTAATTTTGATTAAATTATTGAATTTATTTTTGAAAATATGATTACTGGGGAATAAGGGATTTTAACCGAAAAGAGAAATAAAGTAAGCATTCTGGAAAAACATTATTTTTGAATATTCAGTAGATAAAAAGATTAAATTGAAAGAATAAAAGTGTATAATCATGAAATAAATATAGGATAATAATATTCATGATTTTTTGGAGAGTCAGATCATAATATTTCATTGTTGGAATCTTATTCATAAATGTTCCTAATAAACTATGGAATTATAACATGAAACCTTTTCCACATTGGTAAATAATAGATCATAATAACCATTAAAGAATAAAATTAAATAAAATATTAAATATAATTAAAATAATCGGATTAATGATATAAAATTTATATAGGTAATTATATATAACACATAAAATAAATGAGCGGTGAAATTGGGATATGTCTACCAAAAATAAAAATAGGTCCTGAAATCTGATTCTTTAAGTTTTAATTTCATCACACATGTTTGAACCTCATATATAATTAATGAATATTTATTATACATACTTTAAAGAATAGTACTCATATATATCTTAACATATATTATTTACTTTCTTCCTTTTATAGCAATTTTATTAACAATTCCTTGTTAAAATCATGTTTCATGCAATAATTGATTCGTTTCCCTCTATTATTTTCATTGCTAACATTGGACCATTAAAATTGAGCATTATTATGAAATATACAAAATTTTGAACATTATAAATATATCATTAATATTCATTATATATTTATTTAGTTTAATCCACAAAATTTATAAATAGAAAATGAGTTACCCCATTCCTGTAGATGGTAGGTCGTACATATGCATGAATGGTGTTTCAATTTTCTCAATGAGGAGAATTAAAGAAAATTATCTACTAATTAACCTTCCATGAATAATAATTATTTAATATCTATATTTTATATTAATAAAATATATCCCTTTTACCATACTTGTTACAATAATATGAAAAATGTTTCACATTGCTTCATACAGGTGGTAGTACACACGTACATATAAGCGATGTTATTATTTTATAATAGATTTTAATTAAATAAGGTAGAAGAAATTTTTGTGATTCTATAATTATAATATTTTCTTAAATATATTATAAAAAAATTAAATACATCATTATCTATAACATTTAGAGGTGGTGATTGAAAAAAAATTATGTAGGTTCGTGAGGTTGTAGTTTGATATACACATGATTAATGGTTTCATCTTCCATTTGGTTGAAGAGAAGATGGATATAGGTTATTATATTTATATAATAACATATTATTGTATTTTAGATATAGTATATATTATATAATAATATTTTAATTTTATTTTATTAAGGTGTTATAAGAAAAAAACAAAAACACCATTTTAAGAATTTTAACTTTTCTTCTAAGAGCCTATTTATGTTTATACCTAAAGCCTTAATAGAAGGGTTTCATAATAAATATAATGACTATATATGTGATAAGAAAATAAAGGAATTTATTTGGTAAGTTCATGGATAGACAAAAAGTCTTTGAAATTGTAAAGTGTTGAGGGTGCGAGGTTTCCATTTAAAAGTGGGGTAGAAGAGACACTTGGAATTTTTTAAAAGATAAAGTAATATCCATGTTTTTCATATACGAAAAGGATTGAAAATAGTTCATTCATCATCCTTAAATTTTATAAGGTTGAAATATTAATATCCGGTAGAAATTGAAAAAGTTTTTTTCTCATTATGACAATTATTGTTTTTGTTTCTCTCATGGTAAAATTGTATCAATCATAACCGTAGTAAATAATTTTTACTATTTTTCAATTCATTAAGAAAAAAAATAAATTTTGAATTGTTATATAATATGAATTATTTTTATTTAGAATATATATATTTTTAATCAATTTCTTTTTAGTGGTTGAATTTAATTTAAAATTACTCTTTCCGTCAGGATAAGAAATGGATTTCCAAAGATAAAGATTTCATAAGTATATAATGTTTTAATATAATAATTCAATAAAAAACTGATTCAAATGAAATAAATTGTACTAATAAATATATAAGTTAAATTTCTCAATTTTAAAATAATCTTAAAATAATATATATCTATTAATTTATTTAAATGAAAAGGAAATTATTAATATAAATATGTATATTTTATAATACAATGTAATATCAATCACTGGAAAAAAATCTCAAAAAATGTGTAAAATATAATATTTTTCATGTCGATTAAAAAAACATATAAATATTCAATAATAACTTCACGAATATTAATAAAAATAATTATATTTGTATATCTTCAAGGGAAATAATATAATATTTTTAGAAAATTGATTTTTAATGCATATAAAGATTATACTAAAAATTAATTTATTACTTAAAAATATATTTTATTTCTTTAAAATTATTATAAATAATTTTCAAATTACGGATATTTCTATTTATACCACCATTTTTAATGTCTATTTCATTATTTTTATGTTTAAATAATTATGTAAATAGTATATTTTGGTTGGATAATAAGCGGTGTTGTGTGTATCACATGTTATCTAAAAAATTTTTTTTTTGAAAAATTAAATTTTATTAAGACATAGGGTGTCACATTTGGTTAATATGATGATTATGCACTACCATCCCAACTCAATCAAAAATATTGAAGGGGATAATATTCATGTGTCTTAGGTTTCCCTTTTATATGAATCTCATATCCTTCTTCCATGTAGAAATACATAAGTATACTTTTTGACCAGCTTAAAATTATATATTTCACCGTTGATTTTCGTCATAATTTTTTTGAATTTCATCTACCTTGTTGTAATACTGATTGGATTTGAAAAACATGTTTATTTCTTCCCCTCTATCAGGATGTAATAACATTCTTTCTATAACATTGTCTTCAAATGTTGTAGTTATATAATTATTCCCATAGAGTGCCTCGTAAGGGTCCACATGAATGATTGAGTAGATGTTATTATTAAAAGAAAATTTTATTAGAGGAAATAATTTGTCCCAAACACATTTTGAATGCATTGAACAAATATCCAATATATCCTCTATGGTTTTAATGGTTCTCTATAACTGAAAATCTGTCTGAGGATGATATTTATCATTAAAACACAACTCTAAATCCCGAGGTTGCTGATGACTTTTCCAGAACATCCATTCAAACATCGAATCCTAGTAAAATAAAATATAAAGTATTACTCTAGGAAAATATAAAACATACTTAATGTATAATCATATAACCTAATCCATTGATAAATTGTCTCAGATAAAAATTAAGAGTACTAAAATCATAAGGATATGTAATCTATCATAAATAGAATTATAGACTTATGATGTATTAGGGAGTCCAAATACAAAATCCAGGGGGTCTTTTTTCCATTTTCATCTTTTGTATAGTTTTTGGTTGTAATATACACATAAAATTATTCCTTTACACCTTAAGAAAAAATACATACTAAGCAACAAGATACATACTCTGCAATATAATTCCCCATATTCTTCAATAATAAATATTCTTTAATATCACAATATATCATCATAACATCAAGATGAATTGAGAATGGGGAACTATGAGTTTTATCCAACAACACCTTCTTCAAACCTGGTATTACTGGAATACGTACATGATTTCTTGAATCATATCATTCTAATAGAAACAAAGTTGAGATCATGAAAATTTATCACCTCGTTTTTTATCTCCATATATTCTTTTTGTTCCTTTTTAATCCTCACTCTCATAGTTATTTGAACATAAATCTTAGAAAGAAATTATTCCTACCATTTTTACAATCTTTCTAAATCCAACATTTTCAAATCTATAAATATTGTATCTTATTTTACCTAATAATAGATAAGTTAGCGTGATCCTCACGACCCTATTCATTATCTACCATGTTCTTTATTCCTGGGGGTAATGTTATGAGCATTCATAATCCTTAATACATTAATACCATTTTCAATTTCACGTATTTAACTCTATATATGTGAATATGTACTTTGTTATTTTAAGATCAGTATATATATTAAACCCTTCCATAAAGTTAATTCTTTCATTTTTTAATGGATAAATAACCATATATTACTCAATATCATGATTTGGGTAATATTTCACATGAACAATCAATTATAGTGAAGCATAAGCTATCAACATATAATTCAATTTAAGGATGAATCCCATTCGTTTCTTTAGTGGACCACAATACATCACAAAATATTCTCCACTGCTGGGTGGTGTAAGAATAGATTTATTGACTAACCTTCACATACACTATTTAAAATTTTCTTCACTCATATATCCAAAGAAACTTTTCTCTCTTTTTAGTAAACGTGGTGACTATCTTATAAAATGATGATAAATACTTCACAAAATGTCGATAATATTTAACAAAATAATGAAAAATAATGATCTTGTCCATAGTGTTTAGTCACAGACAATATTTAATAACTTCCAAAATTGATGAATCCCAAAATATACCATACTATGAGAATATATGACATGAAAATAAATTTTTCTAATCCCATCAATCACACATGGTACATTTTTTAAACGTATTTTCCTTCCAAATGGGAATTAAGTAAAATATTCTTCCATATTTAATGCTCTTCATTTTTCATAAAATATATAATAATATAATCAATATAGACTACCAAAAATTAATAAATTTAATCTACAACAAATATATTCATTAAATCTCTGGGAATTTCAGAGGATTTCGGATGACACAATTTCATTACTATAAATTCAAAGTGTCTACACATTAAATAGTTTGTTTTCTTCTATATAACCATGTTATTAACCCTGAAATCAAGATATCCAAAATGAATTTCAATATTTGAAAAGTACTGATCTCAATAGAGTTAATCCAACAAGTCATCAATAATGGTAAAACGATACATGTTCTTCTTTGTGATCTTATTTAATTTTTAATAATAAAGTCATTTTAACATTGCCACATCTATCTTATAAAAAAAATAATATGTGCAACACATAGTGATGTAGTTGTATGGATGAATAAATTATCAATATTTTCCTATATTTTCTTCTTTAATTCCTATATGTGAATTAGTAAAATTATATATTCATCCATCTAAATTTGTGTCTCACAAGTTATGTGTTATATTGAAAAAACAACATCACAATTCAGATAAAAGCCTTTAAAACCCTTCTATAAAGAGATCAATAAAACGTCATTCAATATTCATATCCTCAATGTTGAGTTTTTATCCTATCATTTTTTTATATACACTATATTTATAGAAATCAAGAACTATATAATGGATTTACATCCCATTAAAAGTTAATTTTTATTATCACACTAATAAAAGATCATAAGTTGATTCGTAATATCAAATATGACATCCCTTACTTTGAAATTGATGTGGTAATTATGTCAAGAAATCCAATATGTTCCCAAAATAACATTGAATAAATATTCTGGGTTAATAATAAGATCTGAAATAATTACATTTCCAAAAAATTCAATCAGATTAGACTCATAGACTTAAGAAGTGATAATACTACCATTAGGGATTTTCATAGATACTTCCATATATAATAATTAGGATAGTAATTAAAACCACTAGATAAATTTCATGTCACAATGGAATTCATATAACTATTCCCTAAAAAGATACATTAATATTTCAGTGTACCTATCACTGCCTAAACATCATACTTTAGTCCTGAACCCCAGACTAAAACATAAATGGTTTCCATGACCATGAAGCATAACTAATAGGGGTGATCGATCATATATTCATGAAATATAATTCATCAGATGTTGAAATTATGAATCCTTATTCTCAATATATTACATATTAGCTATAAATTTGGCCCGTAATTCTCATCATGTTGTTAGATCCATTATGATGGTTCTTATAGAAAATATTATTTAACCAAAGGATTTCCCATGGTAGATTCAAACCAGGTGCGTAGATTGGTACCAATATATGCACCCAACCATAATAATAAAATAATCTTGAGTTTTATGCTAATAATTTATTCTCTTACATTTGAGGATTATTTCATGTATATAGTTTTAGAAAATTCCTTCATTACTCATACATAAAAATCCATTAATTAGAAATAGGACACAGCCAATTATTATCAATTTTTATCATAATATAAAACATTTATTTTAATGAACTATTTTTTCATGGAAACACTTTATGAATTTCAACATAAACTCTTACTTTCCAAAACATATCTATATACCATGTAAAAAAACTAAAATTGGTATGAGCATAAAAATACTAGTAAAGAGTTTAAAACAAATGAAACACAATTATTACACTAAAAGACGTGATAAAACATGAATGTTTTTAACTTTATCTTAATTTTATTTTAGATAAATAAATAAATCATTTTCACATGAAAACACACAAAATATTGTCTCAAATAAAAACATTAAATCCCACTATAGAAATATCAAATACCTTTTAGAAACATAGATCATCACATTCATAACCTATGTCTGAAGTAACTAGGGGGAAGAAAAATATATAGGATAAATCCTTTGTTAACTACATCTTTATTTCATGTTAATAGATGTAAATGTAACCAATTAATTTGGTAATTATCATGGAACACCCATTGTATAGGCTATATCACGCTCATTTGGCACTATCTGGGTGAACCCATCGTACAAGCTGTGTTTGGATCACCCATTTCTCATATAATTCTCATGCTCTATATCATAATTAAAAAATAAAATCCATCACTTTTTCATTAAAAAATAATTTAGAAATTATGATTAACTCTTATATAAATCACATTCCGATATCAGAATACCTTTTCTTTTAAAAACCTATTTTTAATACCAAAAATAACCCATTCATTCCAAAAATAACTCAATACCAAAATACTATGAAAAATAAAAATATGGTTTTTCTTTATATAAAAAATTAAATATTATTAGTTGCTCCAATATTTAAATAATGGTATTGGGAGTGGGAAAAGTTTTTGTCTTTATATATGTTAAAATAGTACAATCCTTTTGTTAATTGTAAATAAATTCAAACATGTCGTTCAATGATTCCTTTTGGAAAATAAATTTGAAAAATAAATAAACATATTTCTATAAAACTTATATGTCCATATAATTTAATTCTTAAAATAATTTTAAAATTTTTTTTTTACATGGAATAAATATAGAGTTTAATGAAAACATTAAAAGGCCATTCATTTATTAAAAATAAAACAATGGAAACAATTAAATCATAAGGCCTAAGAAAGAATAAAAGTAAACAAAACAACAAATAAATTAATATGATTTAAATTCATGTTATAACATATAAATTGGCATGTATATACACATTAGAATATTATACATGATTAAAATTTATAATAAACATTTCTAATTACAATTTCTGTGTGTGACACATGAGATCAGATAACTGATGATTGAATCAATGGAAATAGAAAATGAGATCCTTTTCTATAAATGAAAACACAAGCATCCACCCTAATAAAATTGGTCAACAATATTTAAGATTTTCTAATAGATTTATTATTATTTTATCTTTGAGATACCCTCATGTACCCTATCATAGTTCCCTTAAAGTGGTATTCGATACCATTTTATTACATCATTGACCAATATAACTGAATGGAAGATGATTTATATCATCTCAACTTCTCATGGGTACCTCTGAATCACCATTGGTTAGTATAAACACCAATGGTCTAGTATAATACATGTGTAAATTGATTTCCAAAATTTTTGTTGAATGTAGATAAGAATGTTCTTACCAAATATATAAAAGACATATCCATGTTTTGATTGAATGTTTTCACCCCTTATCAATAAAGGAAGTTATAATAATAAGATAAATATAGATGACATGACATTTACCATCTTTGAAACTCTATACATAACTAGTAAAAATACATCTAAAATATATATATATATAGTATGCCAGTTAATATATAAAATATATTTTCTTAGGTAGTAATTTGAAAACATGGTTTATGTTTAAAAAATACTACACCCACAAGTACCACCCTGCCAACAAGACATTAGAGCATTCCCATGTGCTTTTGGATGTTTTGAGTAAAAAAACCAAAAATGTTCATCCATACTCCACACTATGTGTATGTGAATAACTTCCATATACAAATGATTTTCCTTCTTAGTTCATGGAATAAATAGTCTAAACCTATTCTATTTTGGTCTTATGTAGTTACTGAGTGTAAAAAATCAATATGTAGTTGCTACCCCACCCTTTGCAACTTATCATAAACTAGAGTGAATGATACAAGAAATACCAAGATAGAAGACTGATAATTAATTTGAATAAAAATTTGATAAATCAATTTCTTAATTATTATTTTTCATATCAATATAAATCCAATATAGGAGAATATCATTACCAGTATAACATCTTTGTGCCTCATCTCAGGACCTAGGATAATGTGTCTATGTAATCCCCCTCTAGGATGAAGTTATCATAACTATGTATAATACCTAAAATTATATATTTATATTCACACAACTATATTGGGAAAAATAATCATGTAAACCATTATAGGTTAATATTTATTTCAAAACATTCTGGAATAGGGGAATGGGTAATTTTTTTGGGGATTGTAAGCCCATCACAAAAAATAATGACGGAATTATTATTTCCCATTATCTCAATTAAATGTACATATATGGTTAGAATATCTACTTATGTATCATATATCTCAATATACATATATTTCATCATTAAAATAATTAAAACATACCAAAACAATAAAAATTAATACCATGATATAATATATATGATAAAAATGTTATTGGTGATGAATAGTTGTACATAAGAAAATTATATCCCAATATTAGTTTTATTGAAATAGAAGTAATCATTTAGAAGGATAAGAATATAAAAATTATAAGTATGTATCAAAATTTAGTGAACATAGAATATAAAATAAAATATGTATAATAAAAATCAGAATAGGATAACAATACTTTACATAACATGTTTAGAAATAACATTTATTTGGATTCGTCAAAGGATTTTATATTAGTTCACTAATCCCTATACTGTAACTTGGATAAAAATATATATGTATGATATGCTGAAGGGGTTCAAATAAAAATTTATATTGAGAATGTTTTTGGAATTCTAGTTAGAGGAATCACATAACCATACATCCTAATACACAACCATAACCTACATGCTACATGCATGTTGGCAGTTTTTATTTATAATTACAACAAATGAAAAGAAAAATCTGGTTGTAACCATTTATTTTCATATGTTAATAACTCAAAACTCATAGCTCGGAACATTAACCCTATGATCAAATATTTCATTAAAATATTCCTTTTAGGATGTTCTTCCATCATGAATTAAATTGAATAATTAATTGTTATTTTTTGTAAATAATTAAATTTAATTTTATTCCATCTAATATGAGAATAGTTCATGAGTTCAGTGTTAAAACATATTATATGAAATTAGGTGATTTGGTTCAGTTAGTCTAAATATAAAATATCTTTACATGTGGTAGTGGGGCCATAAATATCTCTATAGTGACCCATAATATTCATGAAAATATATTACATCTTATTGGATAAATATTCAATACCTAACATTATTATCCATACAATAACTATAATGGTTTAGTGTATTTGGATACTAGATACAAAAATATTCTATTTAGGTACATGATTCATCATCACTAATAAATTTCATCTTATTTTCTACTCATATTGAGATACCCTATTTAAAAAATTTCCTCAAAACCTTATGAAATGAAACAGAAGAACGCGTGAGTTTAGATTCATAGTAGGGATGAATAAATAAGATATTAATGAGAAATTAAGAATAACATGAGTATAAGTGTATGAGAAAATGAGTTTAAAATTTTGAAACCATACCATTCATATAATGACAATAAACATGAATCATTTCATAAATATTGGAATTTCATAACACGTTATTCACAAAGGAATCAATGTAGATTATCCATGATAACACAAAATATGTGTGAGACTTATGTTTTTGGATTTAAAAAATTCATAGAAAACAATTTTGTTGGTGAAGTATCACATTTATAATATTCATATAGGATTGGGTTCACTCCACATTAAGTTGTATCTTTATCCAAGGTTAAGTCTCAAGACTATCATAATGGAATAATTACCTTACTAAGCTAGTTTAAGTACCCACTTCAGTCATTATTATGTCATAATATATCCATATTTCCCCAATGTATTTGAGGTATATATATTTGCATACCCACCCATCACATAATGAAAATTATAAATATTTATTTGAAATAATAATGTAATAGTCTTCATAACATAACTATCGAAAATGAAATAAGATTTATATATATTTTGACATATCAACATATCATAACTCATGGTAATGAATGGGGTTCCATAAATTTTTACAAAAAAATGTTACCCATATAAAAAAGGGTTTTATAGTAACATCCTTAAATTATCATCACCAAAATCCATCCTTTGAATTAATGTGGATAGTATCATTGGTTCACAATTGAAATAATACATAAGTAACAGGGAAGAAAGTTATCATATAAGATAAATTTCCTTTAAAGATCACTATATCAACATATATGGAAAATACACACTTTATATTGAATTTACTTACTTAAAATATTAAAATTTATCAAATATTAATTAAAATATATTCTTTGGAATAATTTTTGAAAAATATGAAACATCATATTCAACGTAGAGAGTGGTCATGATAGTAGAAATTTTATTCATTCCATATTCATTAATTAAACAACCCTTTCATATTTTTGATAAAATCTGAAAAGCAAAAATTTTAGAAAATTACTTAAAGATTACTTCTAGCACATTTTCTAAAAATTAAATATTGGTTAAAAATGACCTTAGTAAATCATATGAAAATATTCAAGGAATTGTTGAAAATATTTTTAGAAAACCTAAAAATAGAAGAAAAATGTTTTTTGACTGAAAATAGAAAGTTTGTAGGATTTTCCATAAAATATTATTTTATTATATTGAACACTTAAATTGAGAAAAATTAAATGAGACCATTGTAATCTATTGATATAGCCATAGGTGCCAAGAATGCATGATATTCTGGTGATGTATATTTTGAAATTACATCATTGGAAGCAAAATTATAAAAAATCCCAATAAAATTGAGAATATAACATCAAACCGATACATCAAGTTCAACATGATTCAAAAGTGTTGTAAAAATTTGTATAATTAACATAATTTATTATATTTCTATACCAGAGTTTCATAAATACTTATCATATCATTTATGATCCACCCATATGCATGTTCAATTAAACCAGTTTCCATGGATTAGAAGGTATATAGATAGACATGATATTATAATAATAGAATAATAAAAATGTTATAGAAATTATTAACTAAAAATCAAACAATAATAATACCCATCCATGAATTATGGTGATAAAAAATAAATTCTATCACTATGTTGAGGTGGTAGTTCACACATATTCCTAATCGATACTTTCACTTCATATTTTATGAAATATTGGGTGGATATAGGTGGTTACATAATTGAAATAAAATTTTATTATATTTTTTATACTAAATTTAAAATTTTATAATGAATACCATAGATTTGGTGGTTGAAGAAGATGAAATAAATTGAATGACGTCAGGTAAGATGATTACCTCTTTTTTAGTAGGCATACCTTATATCCTTTGTTAAGGACCGACATAATGGTTTTTTAACAGTAATATCACATATACTACATGTTAGGTAATTTAATAATATATTTTATCGGTTTTGGTCAAGATATATAGAAAAATGATTGGGAGAAATAGAGGATAAGATTTCCAATTTTATAAGTGATGATAGGGGAACTATTGAATTACTTTATGTAATAAATTAATACAATTTTTTCAGGATTAAGTGGCTCAAAATTAATATATTTACAATATATAGTGGCTTTTATTTTAAATATACTAAAATAATAAAATTAGGATTGTTTAAGGTGATATTTTTACCCTTATCTCATTGTTATAACCATCTGCTACCCCATTTTAAAATTACCACAATATCAAATTGCATTATAATTTAATTGTTAAGAATGTTACCATAAAATGAAAATTTCCTCATAAATGGATCATTGTTGATAGTTTAAACAATATACCATTTACATGGATTATAAAAGAATTTTTATGAATTTTATATCATTTTATAAAATATTATATTCTGTAAAATATCACCAATGTTATTTTTCGAACAATTCATATTATTTAACTTAAAAACAACAAAACAATAAAGAAATTATAATATAAACCTTTCAGAAAAATATAATATGATATATTTATCAAATAAATTATAGTTACAGTCTCTAAAATTAATTTACTTTTAGAGTTTAATAATCAATTAAATGAATTTTCAACTATTAACACAAAAACTATGTCGATGTTGTGTATGAATATAAGGTAATTATTTTATCATTAAAATATAAATAAAATATTCTGATATAATATCAATTAATATTAAAAATATTCATTTATTATTTTATTAATGGTTGTGGCTCGCAGAACTCTTTATTAAAATACTAATGGAAAGTGAAAATGTCAAGAGGAAAATACCAAAACAATATAGGAACACAAAAGGTCTTCAAACAATTTTTGAGTGTTTTCACATATTGTGAGGAGCGATGTATCCACCCCTACCGAGTGGGTGTCGTCCCCTTCTAAAGTTTTGACCTACACCTATGGTCCATCATCCTCGATAGAGTGTTCAATAGAAATTCCATCCACCATGGTATTAGAACCATCCACACTATCACATTTCTTCCTATCATCATCATTCCAAGATGAACCATGCAAGTCAAAAGAGTTATAAAAATTCTCACCCCTATTTACCATAGATTTTTGAGTTTGATAAATGTTGTTTCTTGATGTCTATATAGTGGATCATATCTTGATATTAATTCTAGATTTATAATTTTTATCATATTTCTCCCCACTAGAAGATGGTCCAGTGGATTTAGATTGCATGCTATCACCATGAATTTACCCTAATAAATTTTATTTGGTAGAACATGAGTCTTCAATTCATCTTAGGGATTTCTAGATTTCTCTTCATAGCCTTGTGTTTAGTCTCCAGGTGTAATAGTTGTCAGGACTTCCAACATCAACCCAAAATGGGTGTTTCAAAGTGACTTAATCACAAATTTCATTCACCGAAATGAGGATAATAGATGGGTAGCCGAGGTATGATCCTTGAACTAGGATACTTCTTCATGATTAGCTGATATAGAAGGACTAATATTCCTATTCCTAAGCTAAAATATTCCATTTTAAAGAGAATCATCATAAGAATTTTGGGTGTTAATGTTGTGTTCAACCTCCATATGAGGTGATCGAGAAGAATCCAATTCTTGGTTTTTTTACCCTTTCTACATATCCTACCAAACCTGTAGAGTTTCCTGAACAATCGATAAGATCAGACATTCAGTGGGATTAGTCAATCCTATGAGGATTGGTCTTCTTTTATATTGGGACATATAAATTTTCTTTAACCTTTATACAATTATAATTCACCATAATTTTCTCTTTTCATGAATTATAATCTTCATCAATTTGAGAAGAATACTCTATGTATTTCTAACTGTCCACTAACACCACTTCTTCTTCACCTGGTATACCCATTGAAATCATCTATTTAAAAGAAACACCTTTCAAAACACAATTTTTATTATTTAAATTTTCTGCTAGCTGCTCTTCATTTTCAAGATCAGCCCAATTAATTTGGGGCTTACTAAACAATTCAATGGGACTAAGAATGTCTAGATCTTCTTGATAAATAAGACCATCCTTGAGGGATGGATATTTAGCCTCAAGCATACTATAAGTCTCAACATGATAAAAAAATTAAAATTATCGTGACCAACTGGTTATTAGTTTATTTCAGAATCAGCCTCTTTTTAAATAATATATGGGAAAGGAAAAATCCCACTAATATAATAGGATTAAAACATGTGTTCTGAAAATTTTAATATCTCATCACAAAATTCTAATCATATTTAGTTAGTTTTACCCTTATTGAGATGAAAAATATTTACCAAGGTTATTATTCGTAATGAAAAATATAAAAGGGTAATATTTACCAAATTTATCCCTCATTATTCAAAATATTAAATCCATTTTTCGAGATTAAATTTCTATAAGTAGAAAAAAAAACATTTTACTATAATTATGAAAAAGGTGATGAAAACTGTTTTTTATAAAAGTGGATTTTAATACATAAAATAGGATTTATTTATATACCTTGAATATAAAATACATTATATGAATGTAATAAAATATTTGGCCTATATAAAATATAAAATTTCTTAAAATCCTTAACCAAATGTGAATAATTTGATTTATTAAAATAAAAACACATGGTAAATATAAAAATATTTTTTAAAAAAATCATATTGTTACAATCAAATGAATTTTGTGTCTATTTATAATCAATTAATAAAGAATGATTTAATTTTTTACATTTTTGAATGATAAATATTTCAACATGTAGATAATATTATTCCTACACACTAATAAAATGTATGGGTGGTAATTAATAATTAAATTATAATATTTCAATCGTATAACATGGTTCATTTAAAATAGATGTTACATATAAATAAATCTATCAAGGAAGTAAATTTTATTAATTTAAAACTATAAATTAAAATTTCATCATGTAATATTCTACCAACCTTAAATGAATTTTACCTTCAAAATGTCATCACTCTAATATAAATAAATGATGATGTCTCTATATTATCATATCCCCGAGTTCCTAAGTATATTCATCAAAATACTGAATTCTATAGGGAAATTTATCTTGGGATGTAGTCTTGTTTTTAAAACAATTATCTCTATGATCAAATATTTATACTATTTCTTCATCATATGAATGATCGTGTTCTAGAAATATGACCTCTATGTTCAGTATATAAGAAATACCAGGTATATACTTCATTAAAAGAGATACATGAAACACATCATAAATGTGAGAGAGGTTTGGTATTAGGACTCACCATTTTTCTACATTGATATTACATAAAAATAAATTGAAATTAGTTACATTACATAATGATCCATGCAATATTTTCATAAGTTTTATTCTATTGGGAACATGGAAACATAAACAATTGGTTCATAAGTGATCTTCATCTTCTCACACTATGTTCTTAATATCTAAAAACCTTATTAAACTTATCATACATTAAATTATTATTCATAACCTGGAGATGGAAAAATAATGAATCGTGAGATAAGATTCATGGTAACGATAAAAAATTCCAACATCAATTTTCACCTAAGAATAACATGAGAGTAAGGGTATGAGGACATGAAAATATAATTTCAAAATCATACCCAATATAACATATGTCATAAAAAAATTCATTTTATTAATCATGGGAGATCATAAGACATGAATAATAAAGTAAAAATAGTAAATAATCTATGAGAACATAAAATTAACATAAGAAATATATTCTTAGAATACAAATATGCATATAAAATCATATCCTTATTATTATGTCCTTGTTGTTGAGACTGTAATTGTGGAAAGGGATCCCACCATAAACAGTTATATTAGGTAAGGTTCAATCCCAGGACTATCATTTTAGAAAAACTCCCATTCTAAATGAGATTCACCCCCATTCCATTTCTACTAATATCATTAGAAATAAATCATTACCCAATGTATTGGATACAGATATATCCCACCCATCACATAATGAAAATAATACATGCGTTTTCACCATGTTTATAAAAAATTCATTGTATAAAAACCAATGAAAATAAATTAGATTTATAAATATTTCATCCTTTTGATAACTATTATAAATTAAATGGGTTTCATAAACATTTCAGTATTTCATCATAGCAATACCCATTGAAAAAGGAATGTATTACATAAAGATCATTTCATCTTAATAATAAGCAACCTAGAGAAATAATAAGGAATCTATCCTTGAATAATATCCTCATTGGAGATTATACAACATCAATGTGTATTATCATATATGGAAAATGATTCTAAAAGACCTCGTATAACATTTCTTGATGAAAATATGATTATTTGAAAATCATGTTTTTAAATCATGAAATTCATGAAATATTATAGAAATAACTTTATTTTAAAATCACCATTTAAAAATATAATGAATGGTCCATATAAAATAATGGTCTTTATGTTAGTAAATTCTCTTCATGTCATACAGGTTAAAAGAAGATTTCCTTTCCAATATAGGAAAAATGTCAAAAAAGTTCCTTATTTTTAAAATAAAATGAATACTATTTTAAATAATTGTATGAAAACAAAATCATATTTTAAAATTAAATTTAGAAATATATATAAGAATATATAAAATATTATCGAATTTTTTATAAAACATGGATATAGAAGAAAAATGTGTTTTGATCAAAAAGAAAATAATGTTTGTTTTACTTAAATTTTTTTTGTATCATGTGTACATAAGGAGAAGGAAATTAAAGATATATTAAAGGAAAACTTTTATTATCAACAAATAACTGGATTATGATAAATTTAATTAGTTTATTAAGTGATATATGATAATATTTTATCATCTAATTGTCATTCAAAAATAGTCCTGCTAAATAATGTGATTATAAAAGAAACCTTTTCAACATTGGTATCTTTTGAATCATAAAAACGATAAATGAATAAAATGAATTGAAATTTTAAATATTAAAAAATAATTATATTCATGATATAACATATCTATGTGGTTGTATATATACCACAGAAAAAAGAGAGGTGAATATAGAATATTTCTCCTAGAAATAAAAGAGAGACCAGAAATCTCTTATCGTAAGTCTCGAATTTAAACACTCATGTTTGAACCTCATGTATAAAAACTATAGATTCATTATTAATATTTTTGAAATCTATAATCATGTATAAAATTCCATGTATTATTTACTTATATCATTTTTGCTCATTTTTTGTAACAATTCATTATTTAAATCACATTTCGGGTAATAGTTTCTTGGGTTTTCATGTATATTTTGGTTTGGTAACATGGTTCATATTAAATTGATCATGTATACATAATCTAAATAATTTGAAACATCATAAAAATATAAATTATATTTTTTATATATTTATTTTTATAAGTAAATAAATTTTTTATATAGAAAATGAATTACACCACGCATTGAGAGGGTAGGTCATACACATGCTTAAACATTGTCCCCAATTTCTTGAAAGATTGAATAAGGGAAATAAAAATGTCAATTACCCATTTAATGTAAATTATTAACACATTTATATCATTTATATTAACAATATACATCTTTATTACCATCAATATAAAAATTATATGAAAAACGCTTCACATTTCATCGAAGAGGGGGTAGTCCACTTGCACGTAGGAGCAGGGTTTTCGTTTTCCGATAAACTAGATTATAAGAAATTATAAGTGATTTTATAATTCAAAAATTATATTAACATCATAAAGATAATATAAAAACCTTTAATCCATAATTATCTTTATCTCTGAGATGTGGTGATGAAAAACTAATTACATTGGATCGTGAGGTGGTAGTCCAATGTACACACAATCGACAGTTTCATTTTAGATTTAATGGAAGAGAAGATAGAAATATTATATGATATAAACATAGTAACAAATTATTATCTATTATATACTATTTTTATTGTATCATAATTGTTTTAGAGGAATATGTGGAGGTGGAATAAGAAATAAAATAAAAATCAATGTTCAATAATTTTACCTCTTGTTCGGTGAGATTCTTGATGTTTATACATACGCACTTAGTAAGAGGGTTTTATAATAAAAATAAGTCATATAAGATGTGATTTGGTAAGTATGTATATGATTTTTAAAGCTAATATCTGAACAAAATGGAATTGTAAGGGTCAAAAATACATGAGAGGTTATGGCCTTTTATAAGTGCAGGAGAAGAAAAAAATATTAATTTTAAAAAGAAACAGTTATACCTAGGTCTTTCATATTTAAAATGTCAAAAAATGTGAAATTATTGAACCATATATGTTTTAAGTTATAAAATTTTCCATTTAATTTAATTTTTAAATGTTTTTAGTCATTTTAACCTTTATCATTTTTGTTTAACACCCTATACACCCGTCTTTACATAAACCATCCTAATTAATTTTTTTTGTATATACAATTCATTGAAAAAAAATAATAAAATGGACTTATTACATAATGTAAATATCTATAGTACCAAATATATAATTTATTTTTTAAAATTCAATTTAAATAACTATTATAATTTAATTTAAATTCAATCATGTTGAAGTAATGAAAATTTAGTTTACCAATGAGACTGTTTTCTTAAGTATAAAATGTTTTAATAGCAAAATACAATATGAAATTCATTAAAACAACTTAAATTGAATTAATAAATATATAATTAAAATAAATTTACATTTAAAACCATATTAAAAAATTATATTGTACATTGTTTCAGAAGAAAGGGGGGTTTTTATAAAAAAATAGTATTATTACTATTCATTGACAAATTAATCTTTGTAGAAAAATCTCAAAAAATAACTCAATGATAATTTTCACATGAATATTGAAAAAACAAAATTTATTTGTAAAAAAAATTAAAATTTGGAAAACAAAATATGATATTTTCTCACAATGTGAAAAAAAATGTTTTTTGATGGAAAATATATTTTCTAGCATAGACAAACTTTATTAAAAAAAATAAGCACTTTTTTATCATTAAATATTATTTATAAAAATCCTTTATACAAGACATTATAAATTTTTTTATTATTATTCCTACCAATAATTTAAATGGATAGTTCACAATTTTTAAGATTAAATAATAATATAAATATTATATTATGGTTTGTCAAAACATGTTTTTGTGTATATTGTAGGCTAATAAAGAAATTATATTTATTTTTAAAAATATATTTGATAAATGGTTAGGTTAAAACATTATAACGCCCTAAATATTATTTTTTACCTTAAAAATTTATTTTTTTGGCAAAACCCTTTGAGTATACTTCTTCATGATAACCTTAGATTCCCACATAGCTTTTTGATGTTTTTGGTTTCTATAGAAACAAAGCACAGATGAGGGGTCTCATTTCATATAACATTCCCTGTATGATCTAGAATATCCTATACTTATTCATCATAATAAATATCATGATAAATTTGTATGAACTATGAATTTTTACATTTTGTGGATCAATTACGTACTTCCTTATGATAAATACATGGAACACATTAGGAAATTGAGTGAGGTTTGATGGAAATTCAAATTGATAAGATATCATCAGAATGCGATCTATAATTTCAAAGGGACCAATATAACATGTATATGGTTTATAATTATTTCCAAATCACAAAAAATTATTCCGCATAGAAAATAATAAAAACACATCCTCATTAACTTCAAGTTCTAGAGCACATCCATGATTATTAGGCTAATTTATTTGTTGAATTTGTGCCACATGTATATTCTACTAAACACATCTAACATTCTATATTATTTATTCATCTATATTTGGCCCAAATATTATTATTTCATTAACTTAATCCTATAAGATTTAATTCCTACACTAATTTTCATTTAGGGATTCGTAATGAGCCATCTGAATGCTCGATTGAAATCACTTTTTGATAGAAAAATCAACTTGATGAAGGTGTTGATCACAAAAAACTTTAAAATAAATAACGAATTTCTAATCATATTATATATGGTGTTAAATTTTCTATCATATAAAACATCTATCTAATAATGATATGTAGTGTAACACCCCAAGCTTCCACGGTATGTTTCTCATTGAATAATACAATAGATTGTGTTTGAACAGAACTTTGTGTTCTAGAGCACCATGACAAATCAAACTAGCCATTATCAAAATGTAATACCATATTTTTTATATTTTATAAATTTTATTTTGCAAAATGGACTTCATTATCGTATTTGGAATATCAAAATTAGCTTAGGGTGAATTTCTGGTATTTTTATGAAAACTTTCAATTTTTGATGAATAATGAAAAACACTGTGTTGTTGTTTAAAACCGAACATTATTTAAATAGTTATTATTTTTATTTCAATTTATTTTAAAGTAAAAAATAGATACATAATACCTATATTAGTACAATTTAATTCAATAGAGTCGTTTTATAATAATATTAGATATATAAAATTTAATGTCACTTTTAACGTACTTTACCCACCTTCGAGGTACACATGAAAATTTTCGTAAAATATAATTTTACTACTTCTGTGAATTGAATTTAAAAAATCCTATAGTCATAGTTGTAATCAGTAAGGAAAATTTTGTTCAATACATTGAAAATAATTTTTTTTGAATAGCTACTTTTGAATCTTATTTACCACGGTTAAAAATAAACTGGGTAATTAAAAGTAAAAATGATATTATAATTACCCTAACAATGTCTTAATTCTATTGGATAAGTTTATTTAGACCAAACTAAACCTTATGAATAAAATATGATCCTTTTGGTCCACTTATATTATATTAGAACATTTATTATTATTTTATTTAAAGAAGAGTTAAAAGTGTTCAATTCAATGTTAAATAAATAATCCATTTTTGATATAGGGTTATACATAAGATAAATTTGACTATATATATTAATTAGAAAGAAAAAATTATTTCCTAAATAATGTTATTTTATTTATAATTTTTATAAATTAAGTAATTAATTTTTTTTTGGAAAAATGATGATGCCGTAATTACCTTATTATTGAATGATTAAAATAATTGATATTATAAACATTAATATAATTTTAAATTGAGAATTTCTATGTATTCCAAGAATTTTATAGGTTAATATGAAATTTTAGGGTTTCTTAAATAAAATTTATTCGAAGTGATAAAGTTTTTATGACTTTTACAAAAACCAAATACTAAATAATGTTAAAATTGACATAAATGAGTTTTTAAAAATAATACAATATTATTAAATGATATAATACTTCTAAATATCTATGGTTCCGTCAAAAGACTTATATAAGGTTTTATATGTCAATAATGAACCACTTGAGGTTATCTTGTCTTTTTATAGTATGTTTATTAATTATTTATTATAAAAATACAAGAATATATGGTAAAAAGCTAAACTATTATACTAAGAGTTAAATCTAAAAGATATGTTTAATATGGTGTCCTAAACTAGTATAAAACCTATTAATTGAGTTGGTATAGACCCATCCCCACCTTATCCTTTAATGAAATTCTTTTTGAGCCATTATAAACTGAATATGATTGTATAATAAAATAATATTTCATGAATTTCCTAAAGTGACACACACCTCTCTTATAAAAGTATACTTCCCCTTCCCTCAAAATAACACCTGCAAATCTGTTTGGATTAGCCAATTCATGCTCAAATATCCTCATAACTACCCTGAAATAATCCTAGAGGCCTAAATTTTATCAGAATCCATCTTAATGATCCCTTTTGATCAATTAAAATAAAGCACCCGAAGAAGAGGTAATAATTTCATCAACTCTTTCAAAATTCTATTCTTCTTCCACTTCCTCTTTCGTTGTTCTTTCCATAACAAAAAAATAAATCTAGTACCTTATACTTACTAAAATGTCATTATAAATATGGTACAATCATATTCATTATTCTATCCAACCTATTAATGACAAAGTCACCATATGTGCGTACGTACAGCTTACCGTCTCAACGTCGTGGTGTAGTTTGTTATTCAGCAATTCATTATTTGGATGGGTATAATAATGAGTATAATTGATGTAAATAATAAGTATAAAAAGTTAATTTTTCTTTATATATGATATACCATCCAATTAAATATTATTTCACTATCAATAGAATGATATAATTGCTCGTGCATACGTACGGATTACCATCTCCACGAATGCGATGAGATTCATTCCCTATCGTAAGCATTCATGAATAATTTTTATTTTGTGATTAAAAATAATTTTTAAGAACTTAATAATATTATGGATATGAATCAAATACATCTTATCTATAACAAGCATGACTTACTTAACAAAACAAATAAAGGAAAACAAATCAGTTAACACTTGAAATAATGATACTACGGAAACATTACTAAAAAAGAAATATTAGAAGATCATATATGATATCTTATTTATTTATGTGGTTCTTATATAATATAATAAAAATTATTTAATATTATAAATAAGGTTAACATACACTCTATTATTGAAAATTACAAGGAAAGGGTTAATTCTACAATTTCTTCATTATCTGAGGTTGTTTATACGCGAGTATCTACTAGGACATCTTTATCATCCACATCTGTGTTTCTTAAAAATGTTTTTCAAAACATTTTTAATATTTCATATAATATGTGTAAAACTCATTCATACCATTTTTTTAATTTTTATAAAATTTTTATAGTGGAATATTTTCTTTTGTTTTCCAAACAACGTCCTTTATGACATTTTTGAAAAAATTACAGAAAGAATGTTTTTTTACTTATACGACGATTGAAGCTATTTTCCACCTTTATAACACCATCGAAGCTTCCCATAAAATATTATAATAATATTTTCAACATATTTATTTTCTTTTATAATTGTGTGATTTTAAAATGATTTCAAAATAGAATGAGATATTTCTCTCAAATTGTTTTCATTTCACCTATGTCAACATCCTTTGGTGGATTTTACAATTGTTTGATGTTGATTTATTTTGATACAATCTACCATATTTTATTGAAGGTTTTGGGATATGTTTGACTGTGGAAGTGTTATTTTATCCAATTCATTTATTATGGTTAAATTATAAACATTTCATATTCTATTTTTCATATGAATGTTTATGTTATGTTTCAACCTTTTCAAATGGGAAGTACATTAGAATTAGTATGTGTTGGGTGGAGCCTGCAATAGCTCCTCAATGTATCAGTAGGTCTCATGAGACTAACTAGTTTTTTGACACAAGGCCTTGAAAAATTATTATTTTCAATCTTGGCATTATTCCTTGACTATGTGGTTATGTGGTCCAACATTATGCATTCGATCATTATGAATTTGGATATTGATATGACATGTGATTATTGGACCAGTAGAATATCCATGTAAATAACTAAATTGAATTATTTGATTAATCTTTTCAATATTATTCTGAATTTTATGTTTAAAAGACTTGTGTTTTTGTCATATACATTTCCTTAAATGTTTATGATTATTTATGAAAGTTTCCACTATATTGTTATCCTTACTGAGCTTCTGAGCTCACCCTTTTTAATGTTTTATTTTTTCCCACATGTGAAGAAGTATATTATAAATTACATGCAGATATATTATATGGGAGATGAATGTGTTCAAAGGAGACACAATTTTGTTGTTTTTTATTTCATAATGTAATGAATAACTTATGTTTGTATGTAGAAATTCCAAGGCAACTATACTGATAGGTCTTTTGGGATTTGATTCCTTGTGATCATGACAATGTTATGTTATAAGGCACCAAATCTGGTTAACTAGGGTCGAGACATTACAAATGGTGTAAGAGGATGTTTAGTATAAACCATTGAAACTATATTTAGAGAAACTCCAATTAGGGAACATTACACTAAGATAAAATTTTAGTATTAGTATAGAAAAACATATTTTAATTTTTATAATGTATTTATTTTTTGTATTTTCCAAGAAATAAATCCATATCTAGATATGAGAAGGTATAGATGGCTCTGGAATAGATGTACCTATGATTAAAAACTCTGAATAAGGAGTTTCAGACTTTACTTGGGGTATCCAAGTACATGACAACATGCCTTTCTACATTCCTGGTTAAGACACTCTTGGGGGGAATTCTTAGGATAATTCATATTTTGTTTACAAACAATTTTGATGGATTAATGAGCAAATAATTCCTCAATGTAAACATTTTTATTATTATTATGGATTATATGCATAAAATATTCAATTTATGTAAGGTATTTTACTAGTTTGGAACTAGGTTTTGTGATTCATAAACTAATCTATTGTATTCCATTGTTTAGAAATGCTACCTAGTGGGATGAATGGAATCTGTATCAACACACATAATCCATGTATGCATTTCCCTCCTAATCAATATAATTATAGTAGAGATGGTGATGCAACAGGTGCTGAATAACTTATTTCAATACTGGGAAAACTCACTCAGGTTATGAATAATAATCTTACCAGTATGGAGCACCCCGATTCACAATGCATAAGATCAATGTAATAATTATTCATGTGAAAACAACCACAAACATTCAACGGGACTATAAATTCATTTGTATTTGTGAAATGGATATGTTCCTTAGAGAAAATCTTTCATGCATTGGGGAGTAGTGAAACAGAAAAAGTTGTCTTGGCAGTTTATCTCCTCACGTGAGATGCAAATCAATGGTAGTCATTAATTCAAAAAACAAAGGATGATAAAGAAATATCAGAAATATAATAAAGGGATTTAAAATATTTTTTCATAGAAAAATACTTTCCTGGTGTCCATCGAGCAGACATAGGAAAGAAATTTATGAGTCTAAGGAAAAAGGAGGATGAGAATGTCGCAAAGTATAAGGCTAACTTTACAAGGATATAAATACATGTAGTATATTATATATGTATCCCACAGACTAATATTGATCGATTCGTTGATGGGTTAAAACCATTTCTCCTTCGATAATTAGTCTCACAATCCTTATCATCGTATGAAGATATTGTCTCATGTGTTATCCAGAAGGAAAAAGAATTATCTAAGTCTTACAATATTAAAGAAAGTCAAGAGAATAAGAGATCATATGAACACTCTATAAATATAAATAATGGGAATAATTACAAAGTTGAATTTCTATATTGCAGTAAATGTGTTTAGGAACACCGCGGTATATGCCTGAAGGGAATGAGAGTCTATTAAAAGTATAAAGAAAAAGGCCACATAGCTCGTGACTACAAAGGAAGGAAAAAGGTTTTCAATGATGAGTGCTACAACTATACATAAATGGGGAATTATGCAAATTAATGTCCTAAGCGCTCAGGAAACATACCTCAGAAAAGGCTAAGGGATCAAGGCCAAGCTTATGTGATCACTACTGTTTAGGTTGAACCTCCGAATGATGTGGTGGTAGGTAATTTAATAGTTCTTCATGTTTAACCAATGATTTATTGGATTCTGGATCATCATATTGTTTCATATCTTCCAAGTTTTCTAAGAAAATTAAATATTTCCAATTTAATTTAACCATGGAGTTGTCAGTCAAAAATCATAAGGGAAGTATCAATGCAACAATGTTTTGTGAATCAGTTCCCATTAATAAATAGAAACGTGATTTATCTACTGATCTTGTCACACCCTGACCGCGGACATCCGTAATTGTTTCTCCATTCTTGGTCCCGGTTTAAATTTTTTGAAGATTAATTGCGATTGGTGGTTTCACGCCGGTGCGCGGTCACCGCATCGTTAGCGGTGACCGTGCGTTCAGCCCGGATGACAGTGTGTTCACCTGGTGTTTTAAATATTATAATTTTTATGTTGGTATTTTATTATTAATACCTTTTTATTTGTGTTATTATTATTGTATATATGTTTATATATGTTTATATATATATATGTATAATAATATATGTATATATATAGATCTATATATGTATAAATATATATATATATATATGTGTAACATCTTTAAATTATTTTATAATTATTATTTTAAATATTTGATCAAAATAATTATTATTTGAATTAACTAATTTATTATTTATTATTATTATAAGTTTTATTATTATTATATAAGTTTTATTATTATTAATATTATAAGTTTATTATTATTATTATAATTATTATTATTATTATTTTTATTTTTATTTTTATTATATATATATATATATACCTACCCTAGCCTAACCCGGGACCCCCTCCCATAGCCGCCACTCTCCCCTCTCTCTCTCTCCCTCCCCCATTTTTTCTTTCCCTCCTGGTTCGGCCGACCCGCACCCAGCCGCCTCCTCCCTGCGTCGCCGGCTCCCCTCCAGCCGCCGTCGTCCGGTCCTCCGACGCTCCGCCTCACCGTGCCCGCGCCCGACCGCCGCCCCGGCTCCCCTTTCTGCACCGCCCCGGACCCCCGCTGCACCGCCTTGCCCCTGCCTCCTTCGCCAGCCCGTCCGCCGGCCTCCTCTCCCTTTGGCGGCGACACCACCCCCCGCTCCGGCCTCACCCTCCCTGCTCCTTCCCGGCCTCTCCCCCTGACCCGGCCTCCCTCCTTCAGCCGCACCCTCCACAACCCCCTGTCCGACGGACCGCCGTCCAGCGACCCCCTCTTGCGCGCTCCCCTCCGATCCCATCTCCGGCGCCTCTTGAACCCTCCAGCGATCCTTCCCTCGTCCGGCTCCCGTTCCGGCCTAGCTCCCCTTCGCCGGCCGCACCGCCTCACCCTGTTCCGGCCTCCTTCGGCGAACACCCCCAGCGTCCCTCTCCTTCAGCGCCGACCCCATCCCGGCGTCCCGACCCCTGCCTGCGGCTTGCCACACCGAGCCCGCATCCGACACTCCTCCTTCGCCGTGCTCCCCTCCAGCTGCCACCGCCCGACTCCCCTCCCGCTCCAGTGCCCTTCCACCGCGGCGACCTCCCCTCTCGTCCAGCCTGCGTGCGCCGCACCACCCTCCCTCCGCCTGAGGTGAGTTTTATTTTAGTTTATTTATTTATTTACTTTTTATTTTCAACATTATTATTATCATATCAATAATATTAATGTTATTATTATTATGCCATTATTTTTATTCTTAATAGAATTTTGTTATTATTACTATTAGATTGTTGTTATTATTATTATGTTAATAGTATTATTTTTATTATTATTACTATTATTATTATTATTATTATTATATTATTATTGTTACTATTATTATAATTATTATCATATTATTATAATTATTATTATTATAATTACTATCATATTAATATTAATATTATTAATATTATTATTATTATTACTACATTATTATTATTATTATTACTATTATTATTATATTATTATTATTACATTTTTATTATTATTATTATGATGTGGTATTATTATTACTACATTATTATTATTATTATATTATGTTATTCTTATTATTATTATTATATTATGTTATTATATTATTATTATTAATATTAATAATATATTATTAATATTAATATTAATATTATATTATATTAATATTGCTATTATGATTATGATAATATTATAATTATGTCATATTATTATTGTTATTATTATATCATTATCATTATTTTTATTAAGTTGTTATTATTATTCTCATTATGTTACTGTAATTATTATTATGACTATGTTTTAATTATATTATTACTGATATTAACATTTTATTATGGTTATTTCTATTATGTTATTAATATCGTTGAACCCGTTTAACGGTCTACTGTTTTAGGACATGTTTGACGGCGCAATACGGTGCGCCCTTCTTCGCAACGGGAGATTTGCACCGTGTCATTCTTCGTTCCGATTCGAGGTAGGTCTCCCTTTGCACTCGCCTTTAAATTTAGAATTTATTTATTCCTTGACTTTTTATTATGTTTCAGCAAATTCAAAAGTATTATTAAGTAGTTATCTATAGTTTGGTGATCTGCTGATGATAAAAGTTGTTTTAATTCTCGCGTTTCATTAAAAGCATTTTCTTGGATTTAATTGTGTGCTTCCATGGTAGTGTTGCTAGATGGTTCTTCCTGAGTAATTAAAGACATGTTGAATTGGGTTTTGAAATGTTTTTGGCGTGTGTAAATTAGTAGATTTATTGTTTATGGAAAATGGTGTTTTCTGAGAACCTTGATTAGAGAAAACGTCGTGTGACCCTTTGAAATTGTTTTTGGAAACTTCATGTGTGGTTCTTGGTTGATGAAAGATGTTTTCCTTTGTTGTGTGAACAAAAGTTTGGATTTCATTTGAGAAGTAGTATTCCTTAAAAAGGTGATTAAAGGCCCGTTTGGCTCTTGATAAAAGTGGGGTGCGTTTTGACATTAGAAAATAACTCTACTGGTGAAACAATTGTGTTCTAGGGTGATATGCTGATTTGGGTTTCTTAAACAAAGTTCTAAGTGTGTTTTTGGTTTTCAATGTAATGGCGTGTGTAATATCCCTTTAGAAATGCTGAAATATGAAATGGTCAAAATGTAAATGATATGACGGCCCGGTTGGCACTTTAATAAATGTGAAGTGATTATACACACACACATATATATATATATACGTACTTGTGAGGGCATTTCTACAGGGGGACTTCCCTTTGAGGGTTGTCGTGTAGCGATGTCCGTGTAAGGGGTTGGCAAGTGCGGTGAGATGAGTCACGCGTGCGAGGGTCTCCCACTTACACAGTGTTACAAAAACCACTATGGGTTCCTGGGCGTCTTGTAGATTATCGAGTGACGGTTTCTTGCTAACCCTGATTAGACGGGTTGGTACCCCCTGAAGTTGTGGACAGGCCTGGTGGGATGTGCCACTGGTTGGCTATTAGGGCGGCCAGTTAGTTATTGACTGTGGAGTACCATGCCGGCAGGTAGTTTGAACCCGAGTACGTCCAGGGGTTTTCTAGGGATGTTCAGGATCACCCATGGTTATTGCTGATAACTTCTGGTTTATTTCTTCTTGCACTTGGTTTTTCCTTGCTTGTTTACTTTTACTTGCACTTGTTATCCATGTTTGTTTACTTTCAGTCATCCTTCACAGCCTATACTGTTAGACTTTGGAAAAATGGGTTTTCAAATGAAAATGATTTATTCTCTTTGGGTAAGATTTTAAAATGTAACACTTTGCCTTTTAGAATGAGGTTAAAACTGATGAAAGGGAAGTAACTTTCAAAAAGAATAAGGGAAATGTGTCGTGTGTAATTTTTAAGTAAAGCATTAGGAAAACTTACTTTTATACATTATAGTTCAAACCTGGATTATGTAGATTCTTTATTTACTGGTAGTGCATTGGGATTTGTTGTGGGGCTCACCTACTGAGTACTTTGGTGCTCACGCCTATCTTTTACCTTTTCAGTTGCAGGTTCCTTGTGTTCAGATTTTCCTGGCTTGAGTCGCTCAGTGAGGGAGTGACGTTGGTTGTAGTTGGGTGGTGACCCGCGAGGTCACATGGAGGTATGTCGTGGTATAGTTGTTTATGTCTTTAGTGTTTGTCAGTTTGTTTAGTTTATGTTCTTTCTTTCGATCCTGTTTTTTTTAGTTTGGGCTGAAATCGTTCCCAACGATCAAATTTTTAATGCCCGGCACTTTTTGCCATCCCGGGGGGATCGGGAACGCCCCTCGGGACTTGCCGCGGACCAGCTCGGGTGACCGGTTTAGGGTCGACCCGGGCTGGTTCGTGACAAAATGGTATCAAAGGTAGGTTCTTGTTATTTTGGGTTGTCCGGTAGAAGGATATTAGGACTATCGGAACTCGAGGTATAGGTACGGGAAGAGCGTCGCGAACTCTTGCTCGCACTGATCCTCGAGTTACCAGGGGTAGTTCGGAAATTGTGTCCTTTTCTTTTCTGGTTTGTCTTGTATTGGGAGATGACAATGGAGGCAAGCCGACGTTACATCGTGATTTCACATGGAGTAGTGACCCATGTGGAGTCCGAGTACATGGTTTGAATTCCTCCTAGTGGTCGACGATGACTTGGGACATGGCCCACTACCATGTCACCAGGTTGAGCATGACTACTAGTCCCTCATTTCAGTGATTGATGCAAATTTGGATACTTCTGTTGTTTTGGTCGGTGTAACTACGTTGTTGGAAATGAAAAAGTTTTTGAAAAAAAAAGGTTTTTGAAAAATTGGAATGGTCTCTTTTAAAGGACTTTAAATATATGAAATGGGTTTTAAAAACTGAAACCTCTTGATTTGGGAACCTGTTGTTTTCTCGGAACTGGTTAAGAATGATTTGGGCTGAAACCTCAGTTCCTCTTTATGAACGTCTGCACATGTGTGAGAATGCATGGAAAGTGTGTGTTGATGCACGTATGAATGGAATGTGGATAAAGACATGTGCAACGGGTCATGGGAGTACCTGGGTGTGTTTGAAATTAAAGGCTTGACTTTGTTTTCTCAATTGGTTTAAAAAGGGGAAATGGTTTTGGAAAGTTCTTGGTTTGAAAGTGGATTGGTATTTGGAAAGTGATCTTGAAAAAGGGTGGTTTTGAAATCTAAATAAAAGGGGATTTTAAATAGGATATTTTAATTTGGGTTGTGTTTGTGTTTGTTTGACCCTTGTCCTGATTGTTTTGATGAAGGCACTTTTATTGACGTCGCTTTGGTTTGATGTTGGTTTTGGAAATTGTGTTTTATATATCTCTCAGGAAATGCCGCCCAGAAGGGTCTCTAAAGATTCAGATAAGTCATGCCTTGTTTTTGGTCCTCCTCAGACTTTGCCTATTCTCCATGGTAATCAGGGTCCGTTAGAAGCAGTGAAGTGGCTCGAGGAAGTGGAGCATGTTTTTAGAATGTTGGGAACTCCCGATAATGTTAAGGTTCGTGCAATTATGGAGTTGTTTGAGGGTCCAGCTCTGGACCAGTGGAAGAGGGTTACCCCATCATCAACGCAAGTTGAAATGACGTGGGATGTCTTTAAACTCGTTTTCATCCAATGGTTTGTACCTGAGGAAGGGAAGCTGGAGAAAAAGAGAGAGCTTGCGCATATTCAACAAGGCCAATGGACGGTGAAGGCATATGTTGACCATTTCAAGGAACTGATTTCCTTTTCTCCAGATGTAGCATCGCATGAGCTCATGAAGGTCTCTCTTTTCATCGGGGGTCTTCGTCCAGAGATCAAGGAGTGAGTCCTCCCTTCTAAAGACCATTGTTTCGAGAAGCTCGTAGAGGAAGCATTCTTGGATGAGTTGGTTTCCGGTGTGCGGGTGGTTAGTACTTCAGCATCCCCAGTTGTTCGTAAGAGTTCCTCCTCTGGTGTAGAAAATACGCCAGAGATGCCTGTTCCTAATGATTTATCCCCTTTGGTCCCAGCTTCCAGTTCATCAGATCGTTCGATGGTATGCTTTCAGTGTGGTCGTTTCGGGCATTTAAAGTCGTCTTGTCGCAACCCTCCGAAGACGTGTCATCGTTGTGGTTGTCTAGGTCATCTGGAGAAGTTTTGCAAGAAGCGTCGCTTGAAGAGGAAGCTGTGATGGGAGAATGTCAGTACCTGACTGTGAGGCAGAAGATGCTTCAGCCATCAGAGCCCCAGCCACAAGTCTCGTGGTGAAGCTCGCGCACAGTCAGGAGTTCCCAGGGGTGTGAAGCCTTGGTCCAGGTTTTGTGTCCTGTGTTAGCAGTGGAACAATCAAGATCTTTTAGTACTTGTTTTTCTGCTGTTAAGTCTTGACGTTATTGTACGTTCATTGTTTTACCATGGGGTTATCATGGACTTGTTCTATTATAATCCAAGTAGTCTGGATTATGTGGATGTGTTGTTTCTGAATCGTATGCATTTCTTAAAAGTGTGTTTGACTCTTCGGTGGGTTGACCATTGTTTAGCAATGCTCGTCAGATGTGGTTATGTTTCATGGATTTCAGTGGGCCATGTTTCCGACTCGATGTTTTGGTTTAGGGTTTTCGTGGGTTTCCCCTAGTATTGAAGGTTGTTGACTCTAGTCGAGGATTCAATGTCTGGACGGAGGTGTTGTAGTAATCGTGCTATAAGAGTTGTTTTGAATTGGTTGGGAGTTCCCGCGTCGACCCCCCTTTTTCCTAGGGTTGTCTATTTAGATGGTCAACTTTCCTGCACAAGTTGAGCTCTTGTGGTGGGGAGAACCCCTTCGTGTTCTCCCCTCAACCCCGGACCTCAGTTTTCTCTTGAATTGGTCGGGTGTGATCTGTGTAGAGTAAGGTCAACACCGAGAATCTCAGTTTACTTCAGTTCCTTTAGTTCTGTTTGGGCATAGACTTGGATTTTGGATGACTTGTGGCCTGGTGACTTTCTGGGGGCAGAAAGTGTCTGTGGTGGGGAGAATTGTCACACCCTAACCGCGGACGTCGGTAATTTTTTCTCCATTCTTGGTCCCGGTTTAAATTTTTCGAAGATTAATTGCGATTGGTGGTTTCACGCCGGTGCGCGGTCACTGCATCGTTAGCGGTGACCGTGCGTTCATCCCGGGTGACAGTGTGTTCACCTGGTGTTTTAAATATTATAATTTTTATGTTGGTATTTTATTATTAATACTTTTTTATTTGTGTTATTATTATTGTATATATGTTTATATATGTTTATATATATATATGTATAATAATGTATGTATATATATAGATCTATATATGTAAAAATATATATATATGTGGTAACATCTTTAAATTATTTTATAATTATTATTTTAAATATTTGATCAAAATAATTATTATTTTTATTAACTAATTTATTATTTATTATTATTATAAGTTTTATTATTAATATATAAGTTTTATTATTATTAATATTATAAGTTTATTATTATTATAATTATTATTATTATTATTATTATTATTTTTATTATATATATATATATAAACCTAACCTAGCCTAACCCGGGACCCCCTCCCGTAGCCGCCACTCTCCCCTCTCTCTCTCTCCCTCCCCCCTTTTTCCTTTCCCTCCTGGTTCGGCCGACCCGCACCCAGCCGCCTCCTCCCTGCGTCGCCGGCTCCCCTCCAGCCGTCGTCGTCCGGTCCTCCGGCGCTCCGCCTCACCGTGCCCGTGCCCGACCGCCGCCCCGGCTCCCCTCGCTACACCGCCCCGGACCCCCGCTGCACCGCCTTGCCCCTGCCTCCTTCGCCAGCCCGTCCGCCGGCCTCCTCTCCCTTTGGCGGCGACACCACCCCCCCGCTCCGGCCTCACCCTCCCTGCTCCTTCCCGGCCTCTCCCCCTGACCCGACCTCCCTCTTTCAGCAGCACCCTCCACAACCCCCTGTCCGACGGACCGCCGTCCGGCGACCCCCTCCTGCGCGCTCCCCTCCGACCCCATCTCCGGCGCCTCTTGAACCCTCCATCGGTCCTTCCCTCGTCCGGCTCCCGATCCGGCCCAGATCCCCTTCGCCGGCCGCACCGCCTCACCCTGTTCCGGCCTCCTTCGGCGAACACCCCCAGCGGCACTCTCTCTCAGCGCCGACCCCATCCCGGCGTCCCGACCCCTGCCCGCGGCTCGCCACACCGAGCCCGCATCCGACACCCCTCCTTCGCCGTACTCCCCTCCAGCCGCTGACGCCCGACTCCCCTCCCGCTCCAGTGCCCTTCCACCGCGGCGACCTCCCCTCTCGTCCAGCCTGCGTGCGCCGCACCACCCTCCGTCTGCCTGAGGTGAGTTTTATTTTAGTTTATTTATTTATTTACGTTTTATTTTCAACATTATTATTATCATATCAATAATATTAATGTTATTATTATTATGCCATTATTTTTATTCTTAATAGAATTTTGTTATTATTACTATTAGATTATTGTTATTATTATTATGTTAATAGTAGTATTATTATTATTATTATTACTATTATTATTATTATAATTATTATTATATTATTATTGTTACTATTATTATAATTATTATCATATTATTATATTTATTATTATTATAATTACTATCATATTAATATTAATATTATTAATATTATTATTATTATTACTACATTATTATTATTATTATTACTATTATTATTATATTATTATTATTACATTTTTATTATTATTATTATGATGTTGTATTTTTATTACTACATTATTATTATTATTATATTATGTTATTCTTATTATTATTATTATATTATGTTATTATATTATTATTATTAATATTATTATTATTATATTATATTATATTAATATTTCTATTATGATTATGATAATATTATAATTATGTCATATTATTATTGTTATTATTATATCATTATCATTATTTTTATTAAGTTGTTATTATTATTCTCATTATGTTACTGTAATTATTATTATGACTATGTTATTATTATATTATTACTGATATTAACATTTTATTATGGTTATTTCTATTATGTTATTAATATCGTTGAACTCATTTAACGGTCTACTGTTTTAGGACATGTTTGACGGCGCAATACGGTGCGCCCTTCTTCGCAACGGGAGATTTGCACCGTGTCATTCTTCGTTTTGATTCGAGGTAGGTCTCCCTTTTCACTCACCTTTAAATTTAGAATTTATTTATTCCTTGACTTTTTATTAAGTTTCAGCAAATTCAAAAGTATTATTAAGTAGTTATCTATAGTTTGGTGATCTGATGATGATAAAAGTTGTTTTAATTCTCGCGTTTCATTAAAAGCGTTTTCTTGGATTTAATTGTGTGCTTCCATGGTAGTGTTGCTAGATGGTTCTTCCTGAGTAATGAAAGACATGTTGAATTGGGTTTTGAAATGTTTTTGGCGTGTGTAAATTAGTAGATGTATTGTTTATGGAAAATGGTGTTTTCTGAGAACCTTGATTAGAGAAAACGTCATGTGACCCTTTGAAATTGTTTTTGGAAACTTCATGTGTGGTTCTTGGTTGATGAAAGATGTTTTCCTTTGTTGTGTGAACAAAAGTTTGGATTTCATTTGAGAAGTAGTATTCCTTAAAAAGGTGATTAAAGGCCCGTTTGGCTCTTGATAAAAGTGGGGTACGTTTTGACATTAGAAAATAACTCTACTTGTGAAACAATTGTGTTCCAGAGTGATATGCTGATTTGGGTTTCTTAAACAAAGTTCTAAGTGTGTTTTTGGTTTTCAATGTAATGGCGTGTGTAATATCCCTTTAGAAATGCTTTAATATGAAATGGTCAAAATTTAAATGATATAACGGCCCGGTTGGCACTTTAATAAATGTGAAGTGATTATACACACACACACATATATATATATATACGTACTTGTGAGGGCATTTCTACAGGGGGACTTCCCTTCGAGGGTTGTTGTGTAGCGATGTCCGTGTAAGGGGTTGGCAAGTGCGGTGAGATGAGTCACGCGTGCGAGGGTCTCCCACTTACACAGTGTTACAAAAACCACTATGGGTTCCTGGGCGTCTTGTAGATTATCGAGTGACGGTTGCTTGCTAACCCTGATTAGACGGGTTGGTACCCCCTGGAGTTGTGGACAGGCCAGGTGGGATGTGCCACTGGTTGGCTATTAGGGTGGCCAGTTGGTTATTGACTGTGGAGTACCATGCCGACAGGTAGTCTGAACCCGAGTACGTCCATGGGTTTTCTAGGGATGTTCAGGATCACCCATGGTTATTGCTGATAACTTCTGGTTTATTTCTGCTTGCACTTGGTTTTTCCTTGCTTATTTACTTTTACTTGCACTTGTTTTCCCTGCTTGTTTACTTTCATTCATCCTTCACAGCCTATACTGTTAGTCTTTGGAAAAATGGGTTTTCAAATGAAAATGCTTTATTCTCTTTGGGTAAGATTTGAAAATGTAACACTTTGCCTTTTAGAATGAGGTTAAAACTGATGAAAGGGAACTAACTTTCAATAAGAATAAGGGAAATGTGTCGTGTTTTATTTTTAAGTAAAGCATTAGGAAAACTTACTTTTATACATTATAGTTCAAACCTGGATTATGTAGATTCTTTATTTACTGGCAGTGCATTGGGATTTGTTGTGGGGCTCACCTACTGAGTACTTTTGTGCTCACGCCTATCTTTTACCTTTTCAGTTGCAGGTTCCTTGTGTTCAGATTTTCCTGGCTTGAGTCGCTCAGTGAGGGAGTGACGTTGGTTGTAGTTGGGTGGGGACCCGCGAGGTCACATGGAGGTATGTCGTGGTATAGTTGTTTATGTCTTTAGTGTTTGTCAGTTTGTTTAGATTATGTTCTTTCTTTCGATCCTGTTTTTTTTAGTTTGGGCTGAAATCGTTCCCAACGATCAAATTTTTAATGCCCGGCACTTGTTGCCATCTCGGGGGGATCGGGAACGCCCCTCGGGACTTGCCGCGGACCGGCTCGGGTGACCGGTTCAGGGTCGACCCGGGCTGGTTCGTGACAGATCTCATCATCATACCCATGATTGAATTTGATATAATCCTCTACTTGGATTGGAATTCAGAGTATGATGCGAAAATTTATTATAAGAAGAAGGAGGTTACAATTTATGATAATGATAAAGAATACCTTATCTTTAGAGTGGAAACATCACCATCTGATTCTTATATTAATCGACCCACAATATCCCTACTAAATTAAATTATTGTTAAGGAAGAGAGTGATGTAAATATTAGTGAGGAAAAGATTTTTCAAATAGATGACATACCTATTATGCAAGAATATGATGTTGTGATTCCAAAGGATTTAACTTGACACCCTCTACAACGATAAATTGAGTTTTAAATTGACTCAATTCTTGGTTCAATGCCCATATAAAAGACCCCTTATAAAATGTCCTTTGTGGAATTAAATAAAATAAACAAAAACTAGAGGAATTGAGTAATAAAGGATTTATTCGCCCATGTTTTTCACTATGAGGAGACCCTATTCTTTTTGTTAACAAAAAAAGATGGATCTATGAGGTTGTGCATTGACTACAGGGCGATCAATGCTATAACAATAAAGAACAAGTATCCTCTACTTCATGTTGATTATTTATTCAATCAACCTCATAGAGCTCAATATTTTTCAAATATTGACCATTGAACTAGATATCATCATTTGTGTGTGGGGAAGGAAGACATTCCAAGGACATCATTTTTTACCATGTATGAGCATTATGAGTTTACAGTAATACCTTCTTAACAAACTAATGATCCCTCTATCTTCATCGATCTAATCAATAGAGTATTCAAGGAATATATTGAAAACTTTGTAGTGGTATTTATTGATGATATCTTGGTTTAATCCAAAAGCTATGAATGCCATGAAAATCACTTGCACACTATTCTAAAACCACTTAGATAAAATGAATTATATAGTATGTTTATCAAGTATGAATTCTGGCATTATGAGACTTCTTTTCTGGGAAATATTGTCTCTAAGGATGGAATCTTCATTGATCCTTCTAATAAAAGAGCAACACAAGAATGGAGAGCACTGACGAGTATAACCAAGGTACACAGTTTTATTGGTTTAGTAGGTTATTATCAGTATTTAATTAAGAATGTTACCCGATTTCATAACCCATTATCCAAGCTCACACATAAAGGGGTTAAATTTGTTTGCACAAAACATTTTGAAGAATGTTTTGAATAACTAATGATAATATTAGTAAATTCTCTTATCTTCACACTATTATCATGGAATGATGGTTTTGATATTTATAGTGATGCTTCAAAGAAAGGACTTCTTTGTTCCCTTATGAAGAATGATAAAGTTATTTGTTATACAACACAACAGCTTAAAATTCAAGAACAGAACTATCCCACTCATGATCTTGAGCTAGCGGTTGAAATATTTTCTTTGATGATATGGGGAGACTCTATCTATGGTGAAAAATGAGAGATATATACTGATCACAACAGTTTGATGTATAATGTTTCACAGAAAGTACACGACCTGAGAAAAAGATGATGGCTTCAAATTCTCAAGGATTATGAGTGAATTATAAACTACCACACGGGGAAGGGAAATAAGGTGGAAGATTCTTATAGCATAAAGGATCCTAGAGTTTTAAACAAGTTGAGAGTTGAATGGTATCCTTTGATCATGGATCTAGTAAATGTGGATATATGAATAATATAGAAGGTGATACATCAAAACTTGTTCAAATGATTTCCAAACCATCTCTACTAGAAAGGATTACAAGTTCTTAGACTCATTATGAGGAGTTTAAAAAAATTAAAGCTATGAACGATGGGATATTAAACAACATTGTATATGGTGATGGGATTTTAAATTTTGGGAGGAGAATTTGTGTTCTTGACTACCAAATCTAAAAAGGGAATTTTTGGATGATGCTCATAGCTCTAATTTCTCTATACACCCTGGTATCATTAATATGTATAGAGATTTGAAGGAACATTTTTTTAGGACAACATGAAGAAGGGGATTGATGTTTATGTCTCAAGTTGTATGGTTATTCAACCAGTTAAGGCTGGAATACAACATCCTGGAGGAGTAATGCAACCTCTTACCATACCTGAGTGGAAATGGGATGATATTAAGATAGAATTTGTCATGGGGCTACCACATACTCGTAGAATGAATGATGTAATATGGGTCATTATTGATCATCTTACCGAGTCATAAGATTTTCATTCTATAAGATAAGATTTACCACTTGAACGTTTAGAAAGACTGTATATTAATGAAGTTTTAATATAGCATGTAGTACCCATATCGATTGTTTATGATCTTGATCCATGTTTTACATCAAGATTATAGAAAAGTGTTCAGAAGGCCCTATATACTGAACATCGTTTGAGCACTAACTTCCACCCTCATACTAATAGACAATCAGAATAGACTATTTAAACTTTATAAGACATGTTGAGATCTTTATCACTTGAATTTAAAGGTATGTGGGATCAATATTTACCTCTGCTAGAGTTTTCCTATTAAAATAGATTCCATTAAAGTATTCAAATGGTAACATATTAGTGTTAAATGGAAAGAGATACTGCACACGAACTTATTAGGATGATATTGGTGAAAGAAAACTCATATTCCCAGAACATATTGAGGAAAAATAGAAAAGGTGAATATTATCCAAACCCACATCCATGAAGCTCAATGTAGAAAAAAAGAAATATGCTGATAACTGATGGAAGGATTTTGAATTTCAAGTTGGATATCATGTTTTATTGAAGGTATCTCCATGGGAAGGTGTTGGACGATTCGATAAGAAGGGTAAATTATGTCCCAGGTACATCAGACCTTTCGAAATTCTTAAACAAATTGGAGTTGTAGCTTTTATTTGGAAATGCCTCCACGTCTCACTAAAGTTCATGATGTTTTCCATGTTTCACTGTTGATAAAATAAATGTCTGGCCCAATACATGTACTCACCTATTTTGAAATAGAACTAGAACCCAATCTATCTTATTTTGAAGAGCCTGTCATGATTCTTGATAATAGAGAACTAGTGTTGTGAAACCGGATGACTTGTCGGTAAAAGTTCTAAGGAGAAACCATAATATGGAAGAGGCAACGTGGGAACCTGAGAAACATTTGATGAAGAACCACTATAATCTTTTTACGTAGTGGTATTCAAGAAATTTTTAGGGTGAAATTATTTAAATAATGGAATAATGTAACACCCCATGCTTCCACGGTACATTTCTCATTGAATCATACAATAGCTTGTGTTGTATGAATCATTGAGTTCTAGCACATCACGACGAATTAAAATAGCCGTTATAGAAATTAATAACTTCTTTTTGAAATATTATAAATTTTATTTTTCAAAATGGACTTCATTTTTGGATTCATAATTTCAAAATTATCTTAGGGTGAATTTTTATAAATTTTCAGAAAACATTCAATTTTTGAGGAATATTGAAAAACATTGTTTTATTCTTTATAACCAATTTTTATTTAAATAATAACTATTGTTATTTAAATTTATTTTAAAATAAAAATAGATACATAATACCTATATTAGTCCAATGTAATTCATTGGAGTCATTCTATAATATATATATATATATATATATATATATATATATATAATTTTATTGAAATTTTAACATCTTTTAGACACCTTCTAGGCACACATGAACATTTTCATAAAACGTAATTTTACCGCTTATATGAATTAAATTTAAAAAATTCAAGAGATATTGTTTAAATAAGTAAGTAAAATTTGGTTGAATAAGATGATAATAATGTTTGGTGAATAGTAAATTTTTAATTTTATTTACCACGGTTAAATGTAAATTTGGTAATTAAGGGTAAAATTGATATTATAATTGCCCTAAAACATGTATTAATTATATTGGATAAGTGAACATAGATCCAAGTAAACATTCGGAATAAAATATTATCCTTTTGGTCCACTTGGATTAGATTAGGACAATTATTATTATTTTATTTATATAAGAGTTAAAAGTGTTAAATTCAATGTTTAATAAATAAACAATTTTTAATATAATATTATACATAAGTTAATTTAGACTATAAATATTCATTAGAAAGATAAAAATATTTCATAGATAATTTTATTTTATTTATAATTTTTATACATTATATAATTAAATTTATTTATGACACAATGATGATGTAGTAATTAAAATATTATTGAAAAATTAAAATAACTGATATTATAAATATTAATATAATATTAAATTTATACTTTTTATGTATTCCACGAAATTTATAGTTTAACATGACATGTTTGGGTTGATTATATTAATGTTTTTCGATGTGATAAAGTTGTTATGACTTTCACAAACACCAATAACAAAATAGTGTAAAAATTGTCATAATTGAGTTTTTAAAACACATACTATATTATTAAATGATATAACCCTCCTAAAAATATATTGTTTGGCCAACGGAATTAGATAAGGTTTAATATTTCGATAATGATCCTCTTGGGATTAAATTGTCTTTTTATAGTATGTTTATTAACAATTAACATAACAATACAATAATACATGGTAAAAAAATAAACTATTTAACTAAGAGTAAAATCTACATGATAAGTTTAATATGGTGACCTAAACATATCAAAAACCTATTTTATGAGAGTTTTTTTGACTTGACCCCTCATTTTCCTCGAAATATATCCTTTTTTAGTAATTATAAACAGAATTTGATTGTATAATAAAATAAGATTTCATGTTTTTCGAAAAGTGATCATCACCACTATTATAAAAGGGTACTTCCCCTTCTCTCAAAATAAAACCACCAAATCCATTTTCCTCAGCCAACCCCTACACAAATATCCTACCAACAACCCTCACATCAACTTATATGCCTTACATTGATCATAATTTATCCTAAGGAGCCCTTTTGATCAAATCAAAAGGAAGCACCCGATGAAGAGGTAATAATTTCATCACCTCTTTCAATGTTCTTTTCTTCTTCCACATCCTCTTTCTTTGTTGATTCTGTAATAAAATAATAACTAAAGTACTTTATACTTACTTTTATTTTATTATAAATATGGTATAACCACATTAATTATTCTATCCATCCTATAAATGACAAAGTCACCATACGTGCGTATGTACGGCTTACCGTCTTCAAGTTATGGTGTAGTTTCTTATTCAACACTTCATTATTTGGATGGGTATAATAATGAGTATAATTGATTTAAATAATAAATATGACATGTTAATGATTCTTTATATATGATATACCGTCCAATTACATATTATTTCACTATCAATAGAATTATATTGTCGCTTGTGAGTATGTTCGGATTACTATATCCATGAAGGCGATGCGATTCATTTGCCATCAAAATAATTCATGAATTATTTTAATTTTATTATCATAAATAATTTTTAAAGTCTTTATATCATTATGGATATGAATCAAACACATCCTATCCATAACGAACATGACTTACGTAATAAAACATATAAAGGAAAACAAATCAGTTACCACCCAAAACAATGATACTAGTGAAATATTATAAACAATGCAATATTAGAAGATCAGATATGATATCATATTTATGTATGTGGTTCATGTATAATTTAATAAAAATTATTTATCTATTATAAAGGATGTTAACTTACCCTTGATTATGAAAAATTACACTATAGGGGTAAATTCTACAATCTCTTTATTATCCGAGGTTGTTTATACATGACTTTATACCGGGACTTATTTATCATCCACATCCATGTTTCTTAAAAATATATTTCAAAACATTTTAACTATTTCCCAGAATATGGGTTCAAGTCATTTATATAGTTTTTTTTACTATTTATAAAATTTTTATAAATTACAATTTCCGCCATTTTCCAAACAAGGTCCTTTTATGACAATTTTGACATAATTAAGGAAAGAATGTTTTTTTAACATATACGGTGACTGTGGCTATTTTCTACTGTTATAACACCTTAGAAGATTCACATGAAAACTCATAAGAATATTTTTAAAATAAATTTTTTCTTTTATAATTGTGTGAATTTTAAATTATATCAAAATAGAAAGAGATATTTCTCTCAAATAGTTTTGATTTCATCTATGTCAACATCCTTTGATAGATTTTACACTTGTTTGAAGTTGATTTATTATTATGAAATATTCAATATTATATAGAAGGTTTTGTGACATGTCTGACTGTGGATGTGTTAATTTATACCATTCATGGTTTATGGTTAAGGTATTAACATTTCGTACAATAGTTTCAATATGAATGTTTATGTTATGTTTCAAAATTATCATATGATGAATGCATTTGACTTAGTATGTGATGGGTGTAGCTCGCTATAACTCCTCGATGCTTTGATAAGTCTCATGAGATAAACTAGTGTCTTGGAACAGGGCCTTGACAAAATCTTATTTGTAGTCTTGGCACAAGACCTTGAATATGTGGTTATGATGTCTGCCATTATGCATTCCATCACTATGAAATTGGTTATTGATATTACATGTGATCATTCGAATAGTAGAATATCCATGTGAATAATTAAATGGAATTATTTGATTTATCATTGCCATATTATACTGATGTTTATTTTTAAAAGAATTGTGTTTGAGTCTTTTACATTGACTTAAATATTTATGATTATTTATGACTGTTTTGGATATATTGGTATCCTTAGTAAGAACATAAGCTCACCCATTTCAATGTCTTAATTTTCCCAGGATAAGAAGAAATATGTTATGACTGACCTATAGGGATAGTCTAAGGGATATGAATATGTTCAAATGAGACACAATTTTTTTTTTCATTTCATAATGTAATATAAAACTTATGTTTGTATCATGTACTTCTATATCTACTAATCTGATCGGTCTTTCAGGATTTGATCCCTTATGATCATGCCAATGTCATATAATAATGCACCGACACTTGGTAACTAGGGTCGATGTGTTTCACATAGTATGGAATGTTAGCTCTATATCTAGGGTATATTGAATACTTTTATAAAACTTTGAATTATACCATAGATCCCGATCTCATATAATAATATGTGCTACACAATGAAATCTTATCACTTATAAAATTTATACACTATAAATATGATCTATATAGAAATATCCCCTAATAGAAATGAATTTTGAAAGCATTATACGATTGTTAAGAATATCACATATATCATTATTACATTTAGATATTTTGGGGAGTCTAGTAACAAAATCCATGTGATGTTTTCCCATTTACATTCTGTTATGGATAATGGATATAACATCCATTTAAAATTTTATCTCTCACTATTAACACGATTAAATACCATGTTGTGATATACAAACTCTATGAAATATATTCTCATGAAATCCTATGTGAAATACTTCATCAAATCTATATACATATTTATACATCCATGGTGAATGGAGAATGAAGAAATATTATCTTCCTCAGATATCTCTTTCAAATTTGGTATGTATTGATCAAATACATGATTCATGAACAATATAATTCCTTCACAATCAAATTAAAACACATGAAAATTACTCATCTTATTCTATAGCTCAATTTCTTAATTATATTCCTCTTTAATATTCACTTTTATAGACGGTTGAGCACTTATTTGTAAAATATAATACTTCTCCCCTTAATTTAGCATTTCTTTATCCATTGTCCGAAAATCAAGAAATACTGGATCATTTGTGAACCTCATCAAGGATAATCAACCATGATCCTTTTGACTCAATGAATTTTCCACCTTATTTTATTTACCATGATATTATATATCGATGAGTCAAAATACATAATCATCTCAAAACATCTTCTCTAATTCATGTTTAACTCTATCTATGAAACCATATACATTATTCATTTTTAATAATATATATATCACAGTTTTATCAAGGAAGATATTAAATCCATATATTTAATGAAAACATTACTATTTATAATGCCAAATGAAGAGTTGGAAAATATAACTTATGATCTTTAAATTGTCATGAGGCATAATCTATATCCATGTAATTCTACTTGAGAATGAATCGCAAACTCTTCTTAGATTCATCAATATATATAAAAAACCATTTGTATTGTAGTGTAATGTATGAACATGAACACTATCTAATATCTTCTTCATGTCCTTGAAATTTTTCTTTCATCCATAGTTCCAGATAACATAGCTCTCTTCCGAGTTAACCTGGTCAATGGATTATATATTCATGACAATTTATCCAAAAATAATCAATAATATACATATAAACCATGAATACTTTGGATCATGGTCAAAATGGCTGGTCGGGTCCAACAATCAACAACTTCCTTCATTTATGGATGCACCGATATACCCTCACATTAGATTATATAACACCACAATGAAAACTTTTGTAGCCAAAATTCACACTTTGTAAATTTATATTTTCTTCTTCCTTAAAGACTTTATCCCAATACTAAAATTATATTCATTCTATTCCATTCCCTTTGAATGCATAATAATATCATCTATAATGACTACTAAATATACATAAAGGTTATTTCAAAATACTATTTTCATTAAATCCATGATAGTATTGGGAGAATTAGTAAGAAAAAATGTAATCATTATACACTCATTATATCCATACCATGTACAAAATGTTTTCTTGGGTACATCCTTCTTATTTACCATCAATTGATTATATCTAAAACCATGGTCCGTCATGGAAATGTATTGAGTTCCCCACAATTCATCAAATAATTCATCAACATGGTGTAGAGGATAATTGTTCTTTTATTTGATATATTATTTAGTTCATCGTATTCAATGTAATGTTGAATCGATCCATAATTCTTCTTAGCAAAAAGAACAGGTGCACCCCAAGGTGAGAAAACTAGCCAAATGAATCCCTATCAAGATTCTCTTGCAGTTGATTCATAAATTTATAGAACTCAATCAGGGACATTCCATAGAGAGTCTATGAAATAGGTGTGAAACTAGATATGAGTTCTACATTAAAATGAACATCACCTTTTAGTGTATGTCTAGAAAACACTTCTAGAAACACATCAATAACTCCCCCCCCCTAAAATTGGAATTTCAACAATGATGAGTTTTTTCCCAGCCATTTGACATAATCACACGTTTTAAATTGGAATCAATACCCACACACTGGATGTGATTTCCATCATATTTTCTTATATATCAACTCACTATTAGACGATCATAGGATGGATTGATATAAAAAGTGTGACATACTTATAATGAAAAATAACATGGGATTTATTTATATAAAACCAATACATTCCAAATATAACAACAATTTCAACAAGATTAACAATTTAATGACTTTTAGGAAGGAAATTACACCATTCTTTAACAAGAGAGGAATCATATACTTGAGATGTGATTGTTGTACCTTTAATGGATTTCACTACTAATTCTATATCTAATAATTTGTTATGTCTCTTTATAGCCATAGAAAATTCATCAAATATAAAAGATTGGGTGAATCTAGAGTCAATTGAGACATTAGTTTTTCTATATTGGATGGTTAGTTTGCCTTTCACCACATAATTATCATACATATCATTAGAAATAGTGATCACATGGTATTTTCATTTGATTCTTACTCTAAGAGGCTCCTGACATTAGTCAATAGAATTAATTTTCATATTTTAGTATTAGTTAGAATAATTCTTACAATCCTTGTATTTGAAATACATGAGTTTTGTTGGTGAATTTTATATATATTTATCACTATTTTAGTTTTTAGCTAACTTCTTTACATAAATTTAGAATTTGATTGGTCAATGACATTCCAATACACACTTATAAGATTAACCAGTCCCCTTAAGATATTTATCCTCAATTTTCATTCCATTCATCTATCATAAAAAATGGATAATCTTATTCTCTAGGGGGTTTTTAGAATTTTTTTTAAATCCAATCATCCATTTATTATAAAAATCAAGAAATTGATGGGTAACACTTATTGTAATTTCCACTTTGAGATCAAATATATCAATATATTCATAACCACTAAAGAATATTATGGATAACACCCTTCAAAAAAAATTAAACCATTAATGAATTAAACAACTATACATTTATTTTGGATGATAATTTCAGAAGCATACCTTTCATGTCTTATCAGATATTCAAAATAGGTACCGACAGATTCATCATCCTTCCTTTTTAGCTCAACGAATCACTTATCCATTTTTTATACAAATAATATAGGTGAAATACTTGCTGAAAAATATTATATTAAACACTTTGCACTCTATATAGTCAATTTCATCAAGTTGTCTCACATTCTTGACGATATTCAACCATTGACCCACTTCACCTTCTATGTGATAGAAAACCAAAATTTTAATTTCATGTTCCAAACACTAATGATTAAATAAAATCATCCATATTGATTAATTTATCATTAATTAGAGGATCATATGAACAACTAAAATAAGAAGGTAATTTAATTATGAAGAAATATACAAAATGTGTTTCCTACATTCCACATTTGGATGTTCATCATGATTAATTTCATGAGAAAGTTGTATGGGAATAGAAATGATATTTTTCCTTCCATATTAAATTAAATTGAATAATTAAGAGGGAATTCATTTTATTTTCTATCATATTGATCATTGACATGGTTCCTTTAGGTTATATCCATTGAATAAAACCAAAAAAATAGTTTTTGAAACAGCAATCATTATGGGAAACCAAATAATCATGAAAAATAATTTATAGGATATAAAAAATAATGAAACCTTGTTTTAAAATGACAAAACCTTAGGTTTAACATTATTAATTCATGTTTATCATCAATTAAAATACTTCATGACAGTTTATATAGTGTTTGTGAATTTCCATATCATAACCCCAGAGAGTGTTGAACTAATTGAGCATCAAGACCCATTATTGTGAACCAGGAGAAGAATGAGTTCATATCAATGCACCATTTTTAGATTTATTACACTTATATAAAACTTCTCTAGAGCCACATATAATTATATTTTCTATACAGTGATTTTTTTCATCGAAAATCACTCTCTATCATTTATGATTACATAGGATGTTCACAGGTACTTAGGATTATCCTACGGGTTCTCACTAATGTTTCTCATCCTACTTTTCAAAGGTTAAATAATACAATATCTAATAGAAATTTGTGAGACCCATACATTTTATACATATATATTACATCCAAATAGATAAAAATTAATTACATAACATAATTATAAATTCCAAAAGAGTACAGGTCTAGAGCCTTTTGAAAGGTGGAAACATAAACGACTATTTAATAAGATAAATGCATATTCTCAACCTATTTTATATATTATAGAACCACTGTTAGACTTATAATTAATAAAAAAACATTCCCCATAACCTGGGGAAGGAAACATAATTAAGGATTAGCTGGTATAATCATTATGCGTAAAAAAGTTAGATATCAATGATCACATAAGCATAAGATGAGCATTACGATAAGAGAATATTATATTTATATTTTAAAACCTTTCCATACATAACATATAAAATAATCATGATCCATTGAATTAATAGTGGATGTTCATAATACATGAATCCTAAAGGAATCAAGTTATATAGGTTCTAATATCATGACACTAGCATAAGATAAATATACCTAATATTCAAATAAACAGATAATAGTGTTTACAGAGTATTCAAGGATAATAGTCATAACTATCGAAGTGAAAATTGTTATGTCACAAAAACATCATAATTGTCAAGATACACTCCCAATGAAATCATAGTAGACAAATTCCCATGCTAAGTTGGGTTCACTTCTCATTCCAGCACTATTTATCTCATGAGATATCAATCTTTACCAAATGAATTGGAGGGACATATTAGTCCCACCCATCGCATAATTAAAAACTTACATAATTATTCCACCGGATCATGAAGCATTAAGCATAATAGAACTCATGAAAAGAATTGGGATTCATAAATATTTAATCATAGAATAACATATGTAAAAGAAAATGGGATTTATAAACATTTTATTCTTTGATCAATACATAACCTATGTAAAAGGAATTGGTTTCAAAAATATTATTTCATCATAACCATAACCTATCCAAAGAAAGAATAATGATGGGAGAAATGAATTATATCCCTAAAAATTATTAATTAACATCAAAATATGCGATCGTATTTTGAAAATGATTTTGAGAAATCACACAAAACATATCATGAGGAAAATAACTATATTTGATAATCACCTTTTTAAACCTAAATTTAATGAAATATTTTTGAAATATTTTTCTTTTAAAATAAGTATATAAATATAATATTTAATATTAAAATATAAAAAATTCATGGTGGTGTTAAATTATGTTCATATAATACTTTTTAAAAGAAAACATACCATTCACATTTTTTGTAAAAAAGTAAAAAATTTCCTTGTTCTAAAAATAATAAAAAAAATCATTTTAAACCATTTTTTAAAAATTAAATCATGGCTAAAATTTAAATAAAATATTCATATACTAATTTTTATAAAAAAATTTATATAATTTTTTGAAATTATGTTTATGGTAGAATAAGGTTGTTTAACTGAAAAGAGAAATAAATATTGTTTTCTTGAAAAACATTCTTTTGGAATATTGAGTAAATAAAAAGTGTAAATTAAAAGAAAAAATTTTATTATCATGAAATAAATATAGGAAAAAAATATTCATTATTTTTTGAGAGGCATATCATATTATTTTATCATTGAAAACATATTCATAAATAATTTTGATAAAAGAGGGTTTAAAAAAAATATATTAAAAATAATTAAAATAATGGGATTAATGATATTAAATTTATATAGGTAAGTATATAAACAACCTAAAATAAATTAGTGGTGAAATTGGTATATGTCTCCCAAAAATAAAAGAGGGTCCAGAAATCCGTTACTTTAAGTCTTCAATTACGTAAAAAAAGTTGGAAGAACATATATAATAAATGTATATATATTATAAATATATTATAGAACCTTAGTTGCATTTATCATAACATATATTATCTACTTATAACATTTTATCACTGTTTATTAAAACTTCCTTGTTAAAATCATGTTTCATGATATAATTGATTCGTTTTTCCCATATTAATTTTTTTAAAAAAAATTGGACCTTTAACATTGATCATGATTACAAGATATCCCAAAAAAATTATATTTTATAAATAAAATTTATATTAGTTATATATTTATTTATTTTAATACATAAAACATATAGATTTAAAATGAGTTACACCATTCATGGAGACGGTAGGTAATACATATACATGAATAACGATTCCATTTTATCGATGAATGGAATAAAATAAAATTAACTAATAATTCACCTTTATAGAATAATAATTATCTAATATTTATAATTTATATTAATAAAATACATCCTTTTTACCATCTTTGTTAAAATAATATGAAAAATGTTTCATATTGCTTCATGTAGGTGGTAGTCCACACGTACACCGAAGCGATGCTATTATTTTCTAATATATTTTAATTAAAGAAGGTGGATATAATTTTTATGATTATAGATGTTTAATAATTTCATAAATATATTATATAAAAATTAAATCCATCCTTATATCCAACTGTGATAGGTAGTGATTGAAAACAAATTACATAGGTTTGTGAGGCTGTAGTTTGATATACACATGATGGATGGTTTCATTTTCCATTTCATGGAAGAGGATATGGATATTTGTTATTATATTAATTTAATAACATATTATTATATTTTAGATATAGTATATTTTATATTATAACATTTTAATATCATTTTAAGGATGTGTTAGTAGAAATAAAACAAAAACACTACTTTATGAATTTTACCTTTTCTTATAAGAGCCTCGTTATGTTAATACCTAAAGCCTTAATAGAAGGGTCTCTAATAAAAATAAGGACTATAAGATTTGGTAAGGATATAAAGGAAGTTTTTTGGGAAGTTTATAATTAAAGTCATTGAAATTGTAAATTGGAGTGGTAATGAGGTTTCTTTTTAGAAGTGGGGTAGAAGACACACGTAGAATTTTTTAAAAAATAAAGTTATACCCATAGTTTTAATATAAAAAAAGGATAAAAAATGGTTCATTCATCAACTATATATTTTATAAGATAGAAATATTTCTATCCAATAGGAATTCGAATAGTGTTTTGGTTATTATGAAACTTAGTTTATTTGTTTATCCCCTACTAAACATGTTTTAACAATAACCACAGTAAATTATTTTTACTATTTTACATTAAATTATGAAAAAAATTAAACTTTTTATATAATATTAATTATTTTCATTCAAAATAAATATTATTTTTTAAATAAAATTCTTTTTAGTGTTTGAATTTAATTTAAAATTAATCCACCAGACATGAAAAAAGAGGATTTCGATAGATAAACCTTTTATAAGTATATAATGTATTAATATAATAAATCAATATGAAATTGATTCTAATTAATAAAATTCTAAAAATAAATATATAAGTTAATTTTTTCAATTTTAAAAAGATATTAAAATTAAATTTATCTTTTAAATGCTTTAAATGAAATAGAATTCTTTAATTCAAATAATTTTTTTACTATTCAATGAAATATTAATATTTGGAAACTTTTATCATAAATTAACTCAAACATAATTTTATCATGTGGATTTCAGAAAAGGTGTAATTTTTCCACAGAAATCATAAAATTGAATAACAATAATTATATTATTTTCTCAAAATTTGAAATAAATGTAAATTTTTAAGAAAAAAACTATTTTGAAGGATATAACGATTTTACTAAAAATTAAGTTGTTTTTTAAAAATATATTTTATTTCTATAAAAATCATTATAAATACTTTTCAAATTATGCTTATTCTTATTTATACAACCAATTTTAATTGATATTTCATAATCATCATGTTTAAATAATTATATAAATGGTGTATTTTGGTTGGTTAAAACTCAGTGTTGTGTGTATCACATGTTATCCAAAAAATTAATTTTTCCAGACAAATTAAATTTTATTGAGAATCAGGGTGTTACATTTGGTGAATATGAATATTATTCACTACCATACCAACATAATAAAATATCAAGAGAGGGATAATATACACGTGTCTCATGTTTCCCTTTTATGTGAATCGCATAACCTTCTTCCATGGAGAAATTCATAGGTATAATTTTTTAGAAACTTCTAATTATATATTTCGCCGATGATTTTCATCATAATTGTTTATGACTTTGATCTACCTTGTTCTGCAATTTAATGTCTCCAACATTCCTTATTTTATTTCCTATTCTAGATGAGGACCAAATAAAACTATTTTAATGACTTTATCCTCAAAAGTTTGAGTTCAATAATGATTCCCAAGGAGGACCTCATAAGGGTCCACATGAATTATCGAGTAAATTTTATTATTGTAACAAATAAAATGTTTAGGGAAACGAATATATCCCAACATCCTCTGAAATCCATAGAAAAAATCATCAATATATCCTCTAAGATTATAATAGTTCTATTAGAATGACCATTTGTCTAAAGATGATATATATTATTAAAACACATTTTTAAATCCCAAGGTTACCATATATTTTTCTATAACATCAATTCAAATATTGAATCCGAGTGAAATAAAATATAACTTATTAATCCATGATTGTATAAAACATACGAAATTTATAATCTAAAAACATGATCCAGAGATAAATGATCTCATATAAAATTAACGTATACTGAAAGCATAATGAGATATACTATATCCTAAATAGCATAATGGTCGTTGAATGTTATATGGAGGCCAAATATCTAATCCATGGGGTATTTTTCCCATTTCCATTTTTTGTATGGTTAATGGATTTAATATACCCATAAAATTATTCCTCTACACCTTAACTAAATTACATACCAAGAACCAAGAAACATACTCTATAATATCTCACCCCATATTCTTCAATAATAAATACTCCTTCAAATCTCAAGACCTCATCGTACTTATGAGATGGATTGACAATGGTGAACAATGAGTTCCTTCCAACAATGCCATCTTCAAATAGAGTATTGATGGAACATGTACATGGTTTTTGAGATATATCATTCTATTAGAAACAAGGTTGAGGTCATGAAAATATATCACCTTCTTTTATAGCTCCATATATTCCTTATGTGTTTCTTGAATCCTCACTAACATAGATATTTGAACTCATATTAGAAATAAAATATTCCTCGCATTTTTTCATGGTTTGTATATCTAACCATTAAAATTCTTGAAATTTTGTATCTTTTTTATCCAAACAATAGATAAGCTGGAATGATCCATTAAAGTCATGTAATTGTCTACCTTTTTATCTTTCTTAGGGTGATAATGTTTTGAGTGTTCATAGTCCTTAATCCATTTAAACAATATTCTAACTCCCATATTCAACTCTTTCTAATTGAATATGTACTTTTATATTATATGATCGATATATAAGTCACTCCATTTTCCATAAAGGTAATTCCTTAAAATATTTAATTGATAAATAACCATATACTAATCAAAATCTTTATTTGAGTAATATTACTCATGAACAATCAATTATAGTGAGGTATAAGATATCACCTTATCATTTTCTATAAGGATGAATCCCAATCCTCTCTTCAGTGCATCACTATTGATCACAAAATCATCTCCACTTCTGGGTTCTATAAGCATAGTTGTATTTACTAAACTTCACATTAACAAATTTAAGTATTATTCACAGTCATCTTTACAACAAAACATTTTTCTCTTTTGAGTAAATTTTTTGATTATATTAAAAAATCATGATAAATTATTCACAAATTGTCAGAATATTTATCAAAATAATGAAAACTAAGGATCTCAGTCATAGTGGTTTGTCATGGAAAATATTTAATAACTTTCAACATTTATTGATCCAAAAATATACCATACCATGAGAGTATATTACACAAAAATAAAATTTTTTAATCACGATATTTACACATGGTAAATTATTTATACATATTCCATTTCCTTAGGGTATTAATTAAAATCCTCAGGTGGACTTCATGCTATTCATTTTTTATTAAATATAATGGAATTTCATCTATAAATACTACCACAATCTAATAAATTTAAATAATAAATAATATATTTATTAAATCCATGAACATTTTAGGGTTATTAGGAAGACAAAATTTCAGAACTATAAATTTATAGTGTCTATACATTCATTCAGATGTTTTCTTCATATATCATTCTTCATAACTATTAATTCATTATATATAACATGAATTTTAATCTTTAAAATGTACTGATCTCAATAGAGGTAATCCAATGAGTCAACAATATAGGGTACACAATACATGTTCTTAGTTGTGATTCTTATTTAATTCTTAATAATCAAAGAATATTCACATTAATCCATCTTTCTTATTAACAAAAATAATATGTTCACAACATAGTAATTCACATGGCCGAATGAATAAATTATCAATATTATCATAGATTTTGTTTTCTAATTCCTACACTTGAATTAGTGAAATTATATATTCAGGCTTCAAAATTTATGTCTCACTAGTTTTGTGTTCTATTGAAAAAAAACTTTGCAATTCTGAGAAATACATAAAAATTATTCTATAAGGATATCAATAAACATTTTTACAATAGTCATATATTCAATGTCGATTTTTTATCCAACCATTATTTATATATACCGTATATTTATTGGAATCAAGACCCATAAAATGGATTTAATTCCCCTTATAAGTTAATATTTATTATCACACTAATAAAAGATCATAAAATGATTTAGAACATGAAATATGACATCCCTTCCTTTTAAATTGATGTTTTCATTATGTTAAGAAATCTAATATGTTCCCAAAATAACATTTAAATAACATTCAGGGTTAATAACAAGATTTTAAATAATTACTTTTCCATAAAATTGAATCATAGTAAAAATGTAGACTTGAGATTCGATCATAGTACCATTAGGGATTATCACTTCTAATTCAATATCTAATCACTTCAGATAGAAATTAAAAATCCTATATAAACTTATGACATAATATAGTTTATGTGATTATGAACTAATAAGATAAATTAATATTTGTGTATACCTATCACTTCTTAAACATTATATTTTAGGAATAAACCCCTAACTAAATCATAAATGGTATCTAGACCGATTAAGTATCACTAATCAGGGTGATTGAACATATAATCCTGAAATATAATTTAAAGGATGTTGAAATTATGAAACCTTGTTCTAAATCTATGACAACTTAGATATAAACAGAGGCCTTAATTCTCATCATGTAGTTAGATAATTTATGATGATTTTTAAAGAAAATGTGATTTAACCCAAGGATATCCCCTGGAGTTTCAAACCAGGTGAATAATAAGTTAACAGTATAAGTACCTAACCACAAACATAACATAATCTTGTGTTTTAGGCTAATAAATTATTCCCTTAAACTTATAGACCATTTCATGAATATAGTTTTAGATAATTACTTCATAACTCATACATAAATATACATAAATTAAAAATACGACACTTCCAATTAGTATCAATTTTTATCATAATATAAATCATTTATTTTAAAGAATTATTTTCTTTCATGGAAACTTTTTATGAATTTAAACATGAATTCGTCCTTTCTATAACATATATTTATACCATGTAAAAATCAAAATGTGGTATGAGCATAAAAATATTACTGAGGGACATAAAAAAGAATGAAATACAATAATTCCACTGAGAAACATGAAAACCTGTGAACTTTTTTACCTTCATCTAAATATAATTTTAGATAAATAAAAAAATAATTTTCAGATGAAACCACGTAGACTATTTTCTCAAATGAAATCATTAAAACCCATTATAGAAATATCAAAACCCATTTTGAAACTTAAAGCATTACATTTATAACATATGTCAAATGTAATTGGATGGATGAGAAATTCATAGGATAAACCCTTTTGTAACTTCTTCCTTCTTTCATGTAATGATAAATAAAATTAACCCATTAATTAGAGAATTATTAAGAAACACCCATTTAATATGCTATATAAGGCTTATTTGGCTCTATCTGGGTGCACCCAACGTATAATCTACATCAGGAACGTTCATATCTCATATAACTCTCATGCTCTATATAGTGAATTAAAAAATTCTATTCTTTCACTTTTTTGTCATAAAAATTTTAAAAACACTTTTTAACTCATATATAAATCACTTTTTGATATTAATATATCATTTTTAAAAACCCCAATTTCAATACCAAAATACAATTTTCATTCCAAAAAAAATTCAATACAAAAATACCTTGAAAAATGGAAATATGGGTTTTTATTAAATAAAAAATTATATATTATAAGGGGATCCAATATTTAAATAATGGTAATCTGGTAATGTTATTCTCTCCGTATATGTTAAAATAGACCATTCCTTCTGTCATTTGTAAAGAAATTCAATCATGTCATTCAAGGATTTCTTTTTAAATAACAATTTGAAAAATAAATAAATATACTTATATAAAACTCCTATTTATGTATAATTTAATTCTTAAAATAATTTTAAAAAACATTCACATGGAATAAAAATAGATTTTAAATAAAAAACATTGGAGGAGGATTCGTTTAATAAAAGTAAAACTATGGAAACAATTGAATAGTTAAACCTAAGAATGAATAAAATTAAACAAAAAATTATATTACTAAAATTCATGATATAACTTGTAAATGGGGCTTTTATATACAAATTATAATAAACAATACGTTCATAATATCAAAATATGTCCCAATGAAAGGAGATTGAGACAAAGTCGCTTAACTCTGGTCTGATTCATCATATTTTTTCTATATCATCCAGAATTATAAATTGATGTTAATCATTTTCATTATTAATATAATTTTCCTTTTTTTCTCATTTAATTTCACTTATTACCATGTTTTAAAAAATTAATTAATCATTTATATTCACTTCAGATGTTTTCATGATATTCGGCTTATATGTCATAAATGATAATGGTATGTTAAATATTCTCAATGAGTTCATTATTTAAATATATCTAGAATAATAATCTTAAAATAATTAAAAAATTTATACATAAATAATATATATCAATATATTCATTAATTTTTGTTATGAAAAATTAATTATGTTATGATCTTAGAGATAATAATTCATACATATGAATTATTAACATTTCTATTTTTCAATGAATATTATTAAGAGAATGTATGTATTATCATATATATATATATATATTTAAAATAGTATCATAAATAAAAAATTATTTATCTAGATATATTGATATATATCATCCATGTTCTTTATTTATTAAATAAGATATCCACAACGTTTTGTGCTGGTGGTGGTACACACATATGCACGAATAAGATTATTATTTTTAGTTTCTGATAGAGAATGACATATTATATTTTTACAATGATAAATATTTCATGAATATCATAATTAATTCATTTATATCATTTATATTCATCAATCGTTTCATTATTATCTTCCTTGTAAAGAGTTAGTAAAAAATAAATCACATCGGTTTGTGAGGTGATAGTTCTTCCCACACACAAGTTACAATATTATATACACGAAATGAAAAGTAAAAAGTTATTTGAGATATTGTTTATTATTGATTACATAATGATATAAATATAATATTTAAACTTTAAATATATCATTATATAAATCCTTGAGATTTAATGATGGAAAATGAATGATGTCAATTTTCGTGAGGCAATTGTCTATCATTCACATGAATAATTATTTTTTAACCCAATTAATGAAACAAGAGACCAATTCTAGTTATTACAATAAAATAATAAATTATAGTGTATTATATATATTTTTTATATTATATAATCATAATTGAATAATATTTTATTATCGATGAAGAAGAAATAAAATAAATACACTCGATTAAGCACAATACCTCTTCTTCGTGAAACCTGCATAGGTAAGCACAAAAATCCCTATTAGGATATATTTTTTATAAAACTAAAGGGTTATAGTTTATGTGGATTGAATTTTGGATTTTATTTTAGTTTCTAATGTCCATGAAAAATGACTTTGAAGGTTTAAATATGAGAGGAGAGGTGTGGAATTTTATAATTGAGGTGAGTGACACAATTGTAACATTTGAAATGAAAATGCCACACCCACATTATTCACATGTAAAAAGGATCGAAAATAGATCATTATCAATCCAGATATATTATCAGTTCAAAATATTTAATTAAAATATATTTTATACATGTTAGTCATTTTAAACAATATCATTTGAGTTTAACCCCTTAGTAAATTCACTTTTACCTTCATTGGAGTAAGATATTTTAAATGTTTTCACTATTATTTATGGTAAACAATTTAGTTGAATTTTTTAGATAATATAAATTATTTTGATTAGAATATGAAGTAAATTTTAAAATATACAATTATTTGAAGTGGAATGTTTTAATTTAAATATTAAACTTATAGACATGATGTAAATATAGGTTTTCAAGGAGTATATTTTTAAATAAAATATATAATACTATATTAACTCTATGACTTATAATAATCATTATATGAATATAAATTAATATTTATAGACAAATAATATATAAATTTTATTTAACTAATTTTTGATTTTGTGTTTTTTTATTGATTAAAAAAGAGAAGCATTATTCCCTTTAAAGATATTTCTAAAAAACATTTTTAAATCAAATATACATTTTCTAATATTCAATATAATTTTGATTAAATATTTTTTAATTATATTAAGTATAACTGAAAAAGAATTTTTTTCCATAAATAATCTTCAAAACATAATGGTACATTTAAATTACTTAATTTATTTAAAATAAATGGAATTATAAGAGAAATCATTATTTTCACCTTTTACTAAAAAGTAAATATTTTGTGAAAAATCCCAAACATTTACCCTAAGAGAGATTTGATATTGTGATTTTAAAAATTATATATACTTTTAAAAATTATAATTCTATAATTTTTATAATTAAATTTTAAATAAAACATTATAATTAAATATTTAATTTAGAAAAATTTCTTTTTAAAACTATAATTATTTTGCATATATTGAATATAATTACATATTTCATATTAATAATCATGGAAATAATTTATTATATCATTACATTGTTTTTTACAGACACTCACCATGCACTATAATAATGGTAAATATAAAATCAACCAACTCTTTTCAAGGTTACTACCCCTATATGAATATATTCTAAAATCCAATCCACTTATACTATCCAGAGAAGGTTGTATTGCTAGGTAAACCATATAATATATGCCTTATAAAAAATTTAAGATGTTTTACTATATGAAAACTTATCCCTATGTTTTTTTACCAAATTTACCTAACCCAAATATCCAAGGATTAACTAAACCAATCTATGATACCAAATATAGTGACCAATACATTTCCTACATAGATACTACATATTATTATGAAAATATTTAATATATAATACTATTATCCCAAATATAACTATAAGTATTTAATGTCTTTGGTGACTGTAAATGAAATTATTTATGTATATTCTTCATCATATTTTACAAATTTTCCCACTTTTTACCCTTTTTGATATACCCTACTTAAAAAAATCCTTCATTACCTAGGGAAGGGAAACATTACAAATAGTGGAATCATATTCTTAGTACGGTTAAATAAGTGATATATCAATGATCATTAAATTATAATAAGATATGGGAACATGAGATTAACATTTGAAATTAAAACCCAGCATATCATATCTAATAAACTTGACTCATAGAATAAGTCTTGGTAGATCATAAGACAAGAGTCCTAAAATAATCAAAGAACACTAGACATGAGAGAATAATATTGGTATTCAATATAAGTTTATGTTATGAGAATAAGCATTAAAAAATTCTTAGTCAAAGTCCATTTACATGTCTATCATAGTGGATTGACTTAACTCAACATCCCATGGTATCTTAAGTAAGTGTTTACTCCAACGATTATCAAAGTTGAAATATTTATTTCTAGACTGAGTTCACTCCCAATAATAGTATTTATTATCTCATTATATATAAATCTTTACCTACTTCAATGGAAGCATATATATTTATGATACCAGCCACCAGATATTTAAAATATTTTTTCTTGTAATACCATTAAGCATTCATCGCATGATAACCCATGTAAAATAAATTTGTTTCATAAATATTTTAATATTTAATCATTACACAACCCTAGGAATAAAATATGTCACATAATGGTACCATCATTAGATAATTAGTCAATGGAAAATAAATGGATTTTATAGAATCATCCTTACATCATCATCATTATAATCCACCAAAATAATTAAATTGGATAGTATTATGGCATCATAACCCTAGTACAGAATATGTAACATAGAAAGATGTTATCATACATTTAAAATGCAATTAAAAGGAAACTAGAATTGTTTTTTATCAAAATTCTATTTCACTTTGAACTAAATTATTTAAAATATATAAACTACCTAAATATTAAATAAAAAATTATTTGAAAATGCACTAATTTTTCTAAAATGAATCATCAAAATTTGAAGTTTATGATGATGGGAAATAATTTTCATGTAGTTCATAATAAAATAACTAATCATTTTATATTTTTGGTTAAAAGTAAAAAATAACTCATTCAAAAAATTACAAGATCATTATTTTTAAACAATGATTAAAAAACCAATTATGATTAAAAATAAACTTATTGAATCATTTGATAATATAAAAAATATTCTTGATAACATTTTTATAAAACATGTATATATAAGGGAAATAATTTTTGAAAGAAATTATAAATAAAGAAGGGGTTTCCGTAAAAATATTCATCTTGTAACTTGAGTGATTGGAGAGAGAAAAATGAAAGAAAAATATTTATTTTATATAAATTACCACATAAGAATAAAATAAATGATATTATTGAGATCTATATCATGAAATATCACCATTAGAAACATAATCATAAACTATGTAGATAAATAGTTAAATTTTAACATAAAACTCTTACCTCAGGATTGATATACATTAAAAGTGATATACAAATCTATATAATAATTTTTATTTTATTTTATTTCTAGAAAATAAAAATTTACATACTTGTAATATCATATTGTATCAACCTATAACATTTCAACAACCATTTATTAAAATATTTTTTCATATCATCATTTTAGGGTGTTATGTGTTTCATTCTATATAAGAATTATGGTTCAGTTGTTGTTTTACTTTTACATTGATAAAGGTTCAATAATATACATAATGTTAATAATGACATAAATATTTGATATATTCCTTATATATATTCCACCATAAGGGATAGAACTAGATAAATTAATTACACCATTCATAGGGGTGGTAGGATGTACGTGCATGTGAAAACTATTTTCACCTTTTCACATATAGAATGAGATAAATATAATAAATAATTCACCTATAAAAAATAATTATTATATAATATATATAATATATGTATAAAATAAATATTTCTTCATTATCTTCCATGTAAAATAGAAATTGAAAACCAATCACATCACTTCATGGAGGTCGTAGTCCACATGTACGCACGGACGACATAATCATTTTATAATGAATTGGAATCTGATATATTAGAAATTTTATTACAATTATAAAATAATAAAATATATATATAATATTTTATATTAATTAGACTCATCATAATTTCAATCCATTAAAAATAGTGATGAAATAGTAATTTTATCTCTATGACTTCTGGAATCGTCCCTCACTGAATATGACTTCGGGGAGCAATAGTTTCACGAGTCAAGTAGTAATTCCACATAATAGAATGAAGGGACTCTCATTCTTGTAGTAGGCATCAGGATTATATTTATACCAAGAAACATGACACTGTTTTTGGATTATAAGAACTCTTTGTTTTCTTTTATTTATAGAATCAACAGTCACCTTCTTGAGCAGGTTCATCTGCAGATCCATTATGTTGAGGCTCCCTCACTCAAATTTCACATTCCCACAGGAAGGTCCCCTTCTACTAATCACGAGAATATCCTTGGTTTGTTGTTTTAGTAAAACCCTAAAATTGTGGGTTTCAATCTTAATATTAATGTGTCATGAAATAGTAATATGATGGGGTGGATTCTTGGTTCGTGCTTATGTGGGTTCAATTATTTTTTCAATCTCATCCTCTTACAGGATGGGTGACTCTTTGTATGCGGATTCAAATGCTATTCATTAAAGTCCTCAAGAGTGCAGTATAAGAAACATATATCTTGTGATTTTTTAAACATATTCCCATGATCTATTTAATTCAATGAATGGATACATCTACCCCCTTGGATTATCACTTATCACATTCCCAAATCCCGAAGCTTGACCTGGAGAAATGTTATTATTTCATAAACCTGTGAAGAGGGGAACAGAGCAGTAGACTTATTTACTTAAAGGTAGTATCATCACATCTCTCAAATTTATCTCTATAGCACAGGTTACATGCCTATCAAGGGTAAGAATATTATCATATATGATGATCCATGTTTACATTTTTTCAAGCCCCCTTAGTTTATTTCCAATTCTCTATACATTGTACTCTTTTTTTTCAATAAAAATGAAAATTTCAATTAGTCAATATCATTTTATAAAGGTTTTATATTGGTGGATACATAATAATAATCAAATTTTAGTTTATTTTGTAAAATAAGATATTTATTTATGAGAAACAACTATGAATTATATGAGGTATAAAAATAAATAAATTGAAATTCTTTGGGTATGATAATTGACTCTTCTTTGGAATACCACTTTTAGATCCTTTCTTAAGGACCCTTAGAAAAAAAATTGGAATATAAAAACCTTTAATTCATTAATTTAATGTTATATGATAATTATTTATGTTTTATTCAATATATAAGTCTCAATGTGTGTGAGGAAGAGGGGACAATGGGTTCCCTTTTATAAGTGAGAATAAGAGAACCCTTGGAATTACATAAATATTAAATTAAAATAAGTTAGTTTTTAGTCTCAAGTCTCTCAATGTTCAAATTTTTAGAATATAATGTAATTATTATTATAAATCATATAAAAATATTGATAGATTTAGGTACTTCTTTCACCATTTTATCTTTGTTTTAACCCCAGTTACCCCTTTTCACAATTACTACAATATAAAAAATTACTATTTATGGGGAAATAATGTCACCAAAGAAAGAAAAGTGACCTATACATATAACATAGTAGATATTTAAATCTATATCACAATATATTTTTAAAAATATTGGATGATTTTTAATTTAAAATCATTTATTAAAATATTATTTATCATAAAATATCATTAATGTAATTTTTGGAACTATTCATTCAATTTGACATTGAAAACAAAATTATAGAAATGTAATAACAATATAAAACCTCAACATACCTATTATATTTTATATATGTCTATAAAATTTGTGCAACACAATAACTCAATCAAATGAAATTTATTTTATAGAATTTAAAATCATTTACATGATATATCTTCTGCTTACATATGCACTACTTCGAAGTTGTGTAAGTGTTTAAAGAAATTATTTTCTCACTAAATTTTATAAAAATAAATATTTTAATAAAATTAGTTATTTTTTAAAATAAATATTAATAACCAAACATAACCACATTTAATAATTAGGTAAAAACTCTTAAAAATATAAATAATTATATATTCATATTTTTTAATTTTCCATACTAAAATAATATTAATGTCATTATTAAGGAAAATGGGACCAAAATGAAATATATTATAAAATCTATGGAAACATATGAAGTTAACAAATTTAATATGATATATACATTTTTACAGAAATTTTAAAGCCTTATAGAAATTGTTTTACTTTACATTACCTATTTTACCATTACAAGAAGATAAGTATTTAAAAATTTTATTATTAATAATGAAAAAAATAAGAGTCATATTAACTAAATTTTAACCTTTTATTCAAATTAAGGATTCCAATTTTCATAATAAAATATGGATAATTATTATAAATTAATTTTTAAATAAGTGTGCATAATATTATGAAAATAGTTTTTTGAATTTCACTTTTACGAATAAAACAATATTTATTATTATCTCTTCTCTTGAAGAAAAAAATATGTGTGATAAAAAACATGATTTAATTTTTAATATATAAACTTTATTAACCTAATGAAAAAAAATTATTTATTTAATTTAGTAAAATTAAAACACATAGTGTTTATAAAAATATTATTTTAGGAAAAAACCTATTTTACTTTCAAAATATTTTTATTTTCAATTATAATCAATTTATGAAAAGTGAATTCATTTTATGAATTTTTAATATATAAATTTTTCATAATTTTAATAGTCTTTTTCATAACTACCAATCCAATGGTGATTTTATAACTATAAAATAAAAAAAATTAATCATATAATGTGGTTTGTTTTCACTATGTCTTGTGTGTAAAGAAAGCCATCAAATAAATTAAAATAATTTATGAAGAACTATATCCTAAAATATAAAGGTATTAAAATCACCAATAATTAAATATATTTTTTATATATAATTATATATGTAGTCTCTCCATGTTTGGTTGATTGACCTTTAATTAAATAATTTGTTTTGTTAGGTCTTATGGATAAAACAATGTGTCAATGTCCACAATGAACCCTTGACACTAATTTATTGTAACACTATTAATAGCAAAGGGAATGATTTAAAATGTCTATTATGAGATTATTTAACAAAATTATGGGTATAAATTAAATGTGATGTGAATATAGTTTTTTTACACACATATGCTTCTCAGTTCCCTTGAACATGGATAACTAAAAAATTTCATCTCTTCACCTAGGTGTCAATATTTGACCTTGGGGAGCCTCATAGCCATTGTGATAGCTTACGATACAGTTGATAAAGTTTATTTATCAATTATAAAATGTGTGATTGGGTGGGTACATAATGGTTTGGATCATGGGATGAGTTTCGTGAGAGGAACAGCCTAGTTTAGTTTAGAATGAAGATGAGAATTTTGTTATCTCTCTAGTATTATATTGGTTGATCTTTTTCTATGAGGAAAATGAGGCCATTATGGGATAATTCTTATGGTGAGGGGTGTTATTACATATATTTGGAGGTCTTGGAAAAAGATATGCGTTTGAGATAGAGGACCCCATGTTAAGATTCCAAACTGTTGTTGGATCTAGGGGTCCTCATTAGTTTCCACAATATTATGATAACCAATTATAGTTATTCATGAGAGGATATTATACATATAATATGGTGTAATATGTATATTATATTATGGATAGACTATTGAGTCATAGATATAGATAGTTCCTTGGTGATGATAGACCATTTTAGGTGTTGGATGTGGCTTGGTGCTAGTGAGTGGGGAGTGTGATTTGTCAGGAGAACCCTAGTGGATACCAATGTGGTTGAGACAAGGGTGTAAATTGTTTCTTCATGATGTTATTGTGTATACAACATAGTATTGAGTGGTGGGATAAATTTTCATCTAGGAAACAGGTGTGTTCCTTAATATTTTAAGTCAATATCGATTGGTTACCACCCTAGTGACCAGTCGGTGATCTCATAGGAAACTTCTGATACAGAATGTAACTTTGTTTTGTGATGATCATATGGGGGGAGAGTATACCCCTAAATTTATGATTTTTATGCATCTTTTTAGAAAGGTTGATTCACACCATTGATCTTTTAGATGACATGTCATTCCTTTTTTTCCTAGTAGGGTGTGGGCATGGCCTTCAGTTCCCAAAAATGATACTTGTTTCCCAGTAAAGAGAGTCTTCCCCCTGTGTTTTTTATGATATGTATTTATCTTTTGATAGATATAGTCCACCTATGAGTTACTCGATGATCTACAAATTTTTCTCAGTTGGGTGACTCTACCATTTATTTACCATATGACATGTTTCTTATATCACTATGAGGTTTGGGAAAGCCCTTGTGTTTGCAAATGAAGACAGTTATTTCAAAGAAGGGTATGAGCATACCTATATGTTTCCCAAATGTTACACTTTTTCTCTCATATGGGTGTGTGTATACCAGATAGTTTTTGGATGATACCATTTGCTGGAGGGGAGTCTGTAAACTATCAAATTCCAAATGATGGTTTGGAGATCAGAGTCAATGTTACACTATTTTAAGTCTGTATGATCAATCCCAAGTGTCATATTAGAACACATATATTAGTGGTGGTTATTTTATATATGTTTCTACACTATGTATCATATTTTGTCATTTCACATGTCTATAAATAATATTTACTTTTTATTTGAGGGACCCCATTAGTGGTGCCCTGCTAATTTATACTTACATCCTGCTCGGGTGTTAATGGAACATGGGATACCGAGAAGGGATCATGCTTATAGGTTTATGAATAGCAGAGGATCATTGTTCCATGATTGAATGGGATGTCTTGGATGATGTATAGAGACTTTTATGTGATTAGGATATAGTAGAATAGTAAATCTTATTGATTAATATTTTTATATATTTTTTTATATGTTATTGTCCTGAGGGGTAATCCTTACTATTGTATGATTATATGATTTAGTATTTAATTTTTTTTCTCATGAGTCTTTTGTATTGTTTTTTAATACTCTTATTTGGTTATTTCCCATTATTTATACTGTGATATTTGGATATAGTATCCTCATTAAATCACCTTATATCCTCGAAACAATGTATTAGCCTATGTTGTATAGGGAGACATATCCTAAGTCATAAAACACCCATAATATAGACACATGTGATGTCCCAAGGCCTATAGGAAATTATATTCAAAATTTATGGATTTCAATCTTTTATTTTATGGGTATAATATTTCATTTTATGGAACAAAGTGTATACCTAATGTAAAGGAGATTCAATTTGTAAAGGACAATAACTCTATTGATTTGAACCATGTTGTAAAAAATGAGATAAATCTCAAATGAATATTCAAAATTGATTTGAATACATGGGTGAACATGTTTAAAATGATATCGTATTTCAGAAATACAAAAACACACATAAAAATATATCCAGAATAACTACAGTAAGGCAGAAATGTCAAAAACATACAAATAAGGAAAATAGTTTAAAAATACAATATTATGAATGTGGAAATAGAATAAAATTATAATGAGAAACCAATCACATGAAAAAATTTAAATATATATTTAATAATATAAAATTTCATAGAAGAGGTCTTATGGAATTCAATAATGGTAGATCCTAAAATATTGATGGTTCAAGAGTAGTTGAGGTTGAAACTTCTAAATTATAATCTATAAATATTATTTATTAGGTAGGATCTGATTTTTTTTTCTATATTACTAACAAAAGATAATAAAAATTTTTAAATTTTTAAAATAAATTAATATATCACCAAAATATTTAAAGGATGAATAATTATCCTACAGGGTTATGGAAAAATGTTTTATTTATTTAAAGTTATAAATTCCCATGATTATTTATTTTACAATGAAACACATTAGAATGGTTTTTGGTCCATAAAATTATCTCATCATTGCCAAATGATCTTGATAAAGATCAAAAAGTTATTATAATAATTGTTTTTAAAATCAATTGGATAATTTAACTTTATTATTAATCATTCCAAAAATTTGTGATAGTGGTGGGGGATATAAGAATATTAAAATCAGAATAAATATTCCTCTATGAAAAAACATTTATACATATGTATATATATTTATTGTTTTAATTGATGATTTATCCTATATGAACAAAGTGGTGTAAATGAATCATAAGTAAAAATTAGTTTAAAACATTCAATATATTCATTATTTATATTGAAAAAAATATTTTTTTTATCTATCATGAAATTAATGAATGAAATCCAAATATAATATAAATTTTAAGTGCTCAATTATTATTCTATAAATAATAATATCAATAGTGTATAAAATATATCATACACATCTTTATAAAATGAAGTTCAACAGTGAAAAAAACTAATGTATAATAGAAATAGTCTTAATTAAGATTGATATAAAGAAATATTTATAATTATTTTGGTAATAAATGGTTTAAATTAATACCCATATTCATAATAGATTCATGTTATGAAATAATTATAATAAAACTAATTTTTATCTATATTAAATGAATAAGGAAAATTATTAAAAAATTGTATTTTTTTATACCCATTCCTGATTAAAAATAAGATCTATAATCGAAATAAATTAAATGGAAATGTTGGTTTATGCTTCCTTAATGATAATTTTTCACATTAATAAATTTTCATATGTTTGACGAATGATATAAATGAATTTAATGACTTTTATTATGTTAAAATATTTGAATATAAACCAATGGTTGTTGTGTCAAATGTGTAAGAAACTAAAAACATATAAAGGATGGTGTTCTAGACTTTTGGGAACTACATGAAGAATTGTTTGTTTTTAAAAAAATTAGTGTCATTTATTTAGTCATTGACCATTATGATGAATCTTATATTAAGGGATTAATTAATATACATAATAATGTAAAAAATAATTTTTAAAATGAAAATTATTTTTAAAATTCTAAATTATGACATCATATATGAATTAAATTGAAATTCATTAAACAGGTATATATGATATCACATGTAAAATATCAGTGTATTGATAATGAATATTTTCATCTTTATGGATTGTTATATATCAAAATATTCATTTCCATTACAATTAAACGAAAATATATTTAGTAACATATGTATATTAATTATTCAATAAAAAAATTAAGCCAAAATGTGAATTTTACATCACAAAACCTAGGGAATTTTCATATAAAATGTTCCAAAAAATTATACATATGGAACAAAGATATTTATTTTATAAAACAATCAATAAGTTATTAATTTTTGAGATTTTAAAATTTAATCTAACAAATAAATATCAGGAGAATGATAATGGAAATTAATATTAATTTAATAAATAATAATATCGATACTCGTACGTACATTTTTTATGTTCATGCAAAAAATAAATTTTACAAGAAAATTATTTGTATTGTTAATATTGAAAAATGAATGACAAAATTTCAGATATAAATAATTGGAGAGAATATATTATTTATAAGAATTCAATATATAAAAAGATAAATTATATTTTCCTTATACAAAAAAATATTCTTGATTATTTTTGATGAATTTTTTATGGAAGGCTCCAAGGTGGTTCAACTTATATCACACAGGATGTCAATATAATAGAATGTTAGACTATACCAAATATTAGTCTAATAGAATTTAAAAGTATTATTTGGAGTTTAATATATAACAAAACATCATGGAATGAAACTCTTCGTGGAGTGGATCTTTCAAATAGATTTTAGTGTGATTCTGGACACAAAAATACATGTGATGACAAATTTATTTTGATCCATGTCAGTTTAATATAGATTATCACTTTAAAAAGGATGGTAAAATGATAATTGCTTTTTTTTCTATAATGGTATAGATTCTGGAGGTAATGTGGATGATTCAAAAATGGAAATATATATTATATTCATTTTTAGAAGGAACTTTTTCATCTATCACCAAAAAAACTAATTCACCCTCAATAAATTAAAATCTTAGTATATGGATAAAACTCAATCGTTTACATAGATTCTTTGAATTAATGAATAACTATAAGATATATAAGTAGATATGAACTACAATTCATTATTAGTTTTGAAAACCAAAATGAATCTTATTTATCAAGGAATCTGCGGAAACCCATCAATTTTAAAAACATTCATACCACATTTTATTTAATTAAATTAAACATTTATAATGTTATATTAAAGCTAGATTATGTTCCCACCATAGTGAACACTATATATATCTTACCCAATAATTTGAAGGACCCCGGGACACCCAGAGAGGAAAGGGGTGAATCAGGGTGACAACTTTTTATTTTAATGTGATGGATCTTGTTCCCATGTTGGTAGGATCTTCTTGAACCTGTCTTTTGAATATGATCCGAAAGCAAACATTCACATTCATAGAGAAGACACAACAATTTTTACTAGGTTCACTACTAAGGGCTACGTCAAAGGAGAATACGCCGACAAGTTGTCGGTCGTACCTAATTCCACTAATCTTCACTAGCAATGGATTACAATCATTCTAGAATAGTCACTCTGTCCCAGGCGCACTGCCTTTACAAAGGTTCAGGGATAGCTCACGGCTTCCCTTGGGTCACTCCCGTTGACTCCCCCTGACTCACTACCCTTAGTGAAGTCACAATCTATGTATAGACATGAAGGCCTCTTTCATCATTGCATAAGAATGCATCCTCTATCGTATGTAGATGCTCTATTGAAGTCCATCTCTTACCAGAAGACGAATCTCACTTTGTGCTGAGGGTACCAAGAAATATTCCAGCTTTCGTGTAGCTTCAAAATGATAGATGAACTTTAACAACCCTGGCATGCTTCTCCAAGCCCGGCGTGCAAGTTTCAATCCCAGTGCGAAAGTCACTTGTGCGGTACAAATTCGGCGCGCAGGTGACACCAAACTAGTTGCGCGACACTGCCTCCTTCAACACCAAACTTGCACGATGATGCGCCTTTAACTCCCCATCTGCCTTGGTCGCGCAGCCAAAAATCGGCGCGCAGCCTCTACTTGCGCGACCCAAGAACCACTTGCACGACACAATGACTCATGAAACGAGAGCTCAAAAAATCTCTAAGTCTTTAACTACATTCCAAATGATGAGGGGGGTCCTCTATTTATAGGCAAACTAGACCCCATGCGTGGTGGCATGCAAGTCTTCCCTCGGCGCACAGGTTCCGGCTTGCAGGTTCCGGCGCGCAGCTCATCCTCCCTAGCCTCTGTCGCGCTACTCACTTCCACGACCACACAAATACTTGCACGACCTTCTTTCCTTTTCCATATTTTGACGTTATGACATTGAAAAAGAATAGGCGTTCAAGTTTCCAGTCCTCCTAGCCATCGGCGCGCAAGCCTCTTCACAGTGCGCATGTCACTTTCACGACCAGCCCAAAACTTGGGCGGCCCTTATCCCTTTTCCATTTTACCATGTTCTGATCATGAAAAACATATGGTACACAGTCTGAACATCCACTAAGGATTGACAACAAACACAAATCATACTGAAAATCATGCATAGAAGACCATGTTTTCAACATAATTTATAAAAGGAAATATTTCAAGGATTATGTATAAAAATAAATAATATTCATTCTTCTCATAAGAATCAAGGAATGGTTACTAAGACACATTACCTTCATACAATATTTTATGGTTATTATCAAATGGGGAAATACATTGTATTACGTGATTTATATCTAGTGATATAATAATAATTACTTATATCAATACGTGTTTCCATAAAAATATTGATATAATGGATTATTAAAACTCAACATAAATTAATTTATATAGTAAAAATAATAAATGAAAAGCATAATAAATGAATGAGATAATATTATGATATTCTATTTTTTATTATTATTCTATTAAAATAAAATGTTTTTATAGAGATTAGAATTATTGGTTTGGTGACTATTTGTGGCAATACTTTGAATAAATTATTTTTTTGTGAATATTTACTATGTCTGTAGAGACCCGAAGCCTGACGTACATTGACATTACATTACTTTTGCGGAATACTTAGTACATAACAAAAACACACACTAAAGGATCGTAATAGTTTAGTGTCTTTGGAAACTCGGAACGTAATCTTCTAATCGTGGTGAAAGTTCTTCAATATCTCCCATAAAGGTCATCCCTTTTTTTTTCCTAAAACCTTTCTTTATATCCTGGGGAAAAGAAAACAGAAAAGGGTGAGCTCAAATGCTCAGCAAGGGCAATAAAGGAAATCATATCATATCTTTTTGAAAATCATAACCTGCAAAAGAGATAATAAAATCTTAATAAATCATAGAAGTGAAAATGAGATCCCCATAATCATAACATAAAACTTGAAACTTTGTGGCATGCACACATAATCATGGAAAATCATTTCTTGTTAGTCATGACTCATTGCCAAGACTATCTTAGTCGACAAAGTCCCTTTCTGAACCGAGTTCACTCCTCGTTTCAGTCCTGTTTCACTGAACCGAAATAACCTTCCGTTCCAGCCATGTCTATCTCATGAGATATAAATCTTTACCCAATGCATTGGAGGGAGATATAGGTCCCACCCATCTTATAATGAATCCTTTCTTATGTGTGCCACATAATCATAAAACATACATCATCACATAACACATGTAACAAAAATGGGATTCTTGAAACATCATGACATCATAAATAAATTCATATAAGATAAAGGAATTCATAAAAAAATAATTCCATCACAACATGATCAAGTCAATGTAATAATAGGGATAAAAACAGAACCCTTTATTATCTTAGATGGAAAATAATTTTGATAAAACACTTGAACTCCATTCTTGAGGAAAATATCCTTTCTTCGTCAAAAACATTTTTCCTTTCATAACATGTCATACAACTTTAAAATAAAAGAAGTTGATTAAAAATAAACTTGAAAACTTGTAACGGAAGCTTCTTGGAAATAATGTTTTAAAAATCCATTCATGCCGTATAAGTTAAAAAAAAACATTCTTCGTACTTTTGTCGGAAAAGTCAAAAAGTACCTCGTACGAAAAAGCGACAAAATATTCCTTTCATATTCTTTACTAAAAACTCACCGAAGGGTAAAAATGGATTTAAACAATTGTAGGTGGATGGAAATAATATTACATATTGATGAAACATGGATGTGGATGATAAAATACACCCCAGTAAATACTTACGAATAAACAATCTCGGATAAAAATGAGATTGTGATATTTCCCTTACCTTAGGTCCAATTTGCTTCATATGTGTCCGAACCTCCTGTATAATGATTTAAATAATGTCATTGACTTATTACAGAATCATATTAATTGTTATGGTTCACTTATGACATTATATTACCCGTTCTTTTGTAAATTCCATGTTAAAGAAGCGTTTTGGGTAAAATCGTTTCATTTATCGTAGGTGTTTTGACTTGTTGTTCTTGACATCATTATTACTTATATCATGATTTACTTACTTCCAGAATATAAAATATGATTTATATATCATATATATTCAGTATATATATATATATAATAGATAGATAAATAAAATGAAAAACACCGTTCATGGAGACGGTAGTCCGTACGTACGCATGAACGCTGTTTTTCTTTCCTTATTGTATTGAAATGGAAGTTACTAGATGACATACATATGTATATATATACATAAATCCAGTAGCTTTATAATGTCATATATTTCATTATTATAACTTATATATACATTATAATCATTCTTAAATGGTTAACATGGAGAATGAATCTCATCGCGTCGTGGAGACGGTAGTCCGTACGTACGCACGAGCGATGATATCATTTCTATAAATATTGAATTGAATTGGAGTGGATTATAAAATATATCAGAATCAATATGATGTTGTAATAACTATGTATAGTTATTCTTTACACCATTATACCCATCCATGTAAGGTGGTGGTGGAAAATAGATTACACCACGGCGTGGAGACGGTATTCCGTACGTACGCACGCGTGGTGATTTCTTTTTCCGTAGGATGGATAGATGGTGAAATAGGGTTGTTTCATACTTATAATAACATATCAGTATATTAGTGATACTGATGTTATTACTTCATAATGAAACAACCTAAGAAGAAGAAGTGGAAGAAGAAATAAAGATGAAAGAATTGGTAACGGTAATTACCTCTTCTTTGAAGCGCCTCTTTGAGACCTCCTCTTAGGGCACTAGAATTGGTCTTTGAGGAAGACCAGAACCTCTAGGATGTTGCTAGGGAAGTGGAGAAGAGATTTTGGCAGGGGTTGGCCGAGCTTGAGTGCTCAAATTGGTGTGAGGAGGAGGGGGAGGAGGTGTCCTTTTATAGGGGAGGAGAGGGGCACCTTAGGAATATCTCAAAATATTATTTTATATTAAAGTCAAAATCGGTTTATAATGGTTCCAAAGGGTCTTATTTCGAAGCTAAAGTGGGGATGGGTCGAAATTATATCAACCAATAGAATTTAGACAAGTTTAGGATATTATTTTAACCTTATCAATTAGATTTAACTCCAAGTTAAATAATTTAACTTTTACCGTGTCTTTTTGTTTTCTTTCACTATATGGTTAATACACTTACTATAAAATGCCAAACGAACCCCAAATTATTTATTATTAATATATATATCCTTAGCTAAGTCATTTGGACGAACCTTAGATTTTTAGGAATAAAATAACAATTAATAATATAATATTTGATTTAAAAACTATTTTGTGTCAATTTTGACACTATTTGATATATGATTTTTGTGAAAGTCATAACAGAATTAAATGTTCGAACCAAGTTGATTAAATCAACATTAATATATCATAGTAACCTATAAAATTAGTGTAATTCATAAAAATTTTCAAATTACATTTATTTTGGTGTTTATAACATCAATTATGTCAATATTTCATTAATAAGATAATTACTGCATCATCGTTGTGTCATAAATAAATTAAATTATATGATGTCTAAAAATTACAAATAAAATACCATCATGTAGGAAATAGTTTTAGCTTTCTAATGAATATTTACAATCGAATTTATCTTATGTATAACCCCATATTAAAAATGATTTACTTATTAAACTTTGATTTTAACTATTTTAACCCTTCTTTAAATAAATTAATAATAAATGTCCTAATCTAATCCAAGTGGGCCTAAATGGTCATATTTTATTCCTAAGTTTGTTTTTGGTCGAATTACACTTGCCCAATAGAATTAGGACATGTGTTAGGGTAATATTAATATCATATTTACCCTTAAATACCCTATTTACTATTAACCGTGGTAAAAAAAAGTAAAAAGTTACTATTCACCAAAAATTATTTTCATCTCATTGAACCACAATTTAGTCCTTGATATTAACCGTGTCTGTCGGATTTTCAAAATTCTATTCACAGAAGCGGTAAAATTAAGTTTTATGCAAAATTCAGTTTTTTAACCTACCACTTAGTAGTTTCACTATTCATCAAAAATTGATGTTTCTCAGAACAATGCCAAAATTTCATCCTAAGCTATATTTCATATTCCGAATTCAAAAATGAAATCTATTTTACCAAATTCATAACATAGAAGTTTTATTAATTAATTTTATAATTAAATCCCGCTGTTAAAATAAATAGCGTGTTTTTAAGAAACAATATCTATCAAAAGATTGACATTTGATTACGTCTGGTTTAAATGTGAAATTACATCCAATGACCAACATTGTATTAAATTGTAAAAATATATTCTAAATATACTTTAAAACCACTCAAATTAATAATTTATCACTATTAATTATTTCGATTAAAAAAGTTGTTTTTAATTATAAATTAGTAATTTTCACTATTCATCAGAATATGAAAGTTATCCGAAAAGTATCAAAATTTCACCTTAGGCTAAATTCGATACTCCGAATCCAAAAATGAAGTTCATTTTGAAAAATAAGATTTACAGAATTTTAAAAAGTGGTTATTACTATTCATAACGGCTAGTTTTAATAATATTTTAATAGCATATCGTTGTTTAGTGAAACTTGGTATTGCGTATTACACACGCTATCGAGGAAGGTCGCGATTGCGTGTAATACAAGGCAAGTCAAGGATGCGTGTTGTGCAAGCTCCTTTTGGTGTAGCGTACAACACAAGACATTAATAAAATTAAAAAGAATATTTTTTTATAAAATCTGGGGCTGTTACATTCTACCCCCCTTAAAATGAATTTCGCCCTCGAAATTCGTCGGGGTTATAAATGGTTTACTATTCGAAAGTTTCTTTAATAGAAACCCACATCGTAAAAAGGAATGTCAAAACCAATCTTTAAAAACAAAAGTATGAAACGTAACGGTTACCCAAATAAACTAATCATTGGGTTTCCACAGAGGTGAAAATATGGATATGGAAGAGAAATCTAACCATCATGTTCTGATGGAGAGTGGTAGAGAACATGGCTATGGAAAAGCCAGTAATCACAAATCCATAAATTTGTGACGATCTAAGGTACCATCTAATTCATCAGGTATAAGAGAACTAGGACAACATTTTTGGTTTTCAAGAACATTTCCCTAAAGTTAAAGAATTTGAATTAGAATAAATACTTACTTTATTTTGGTACAATCTCACTGTTGTTCGTGCCTTTAACAATTTCCACTTCATATCTTAAATAAATGAAGTTGAATTTGTTATTCGTGAAGTGTTAGCAGATCATGTGATAGAATGACGGGTCATTCCATCTGTCTCAAAAGGTTAGCAAAATTTATATACATAAGTCGATCTATAGTGGGATTAATCATATATGGTTCCTAAAATGGGCTTATACTTCATATATCATACTGCTTAATATAATAACACTAGTTTCTACTAAACAGGGACTTCCTGTAGGTTAGTGGTAGGCGATAAAGGCCAGTCGCACTTCGGTTGTGGGTTCGATTCCTATAGCCTTGTCCGAAGCGATGGGCTGTCGCCCGTCCTGCAGGTTGTCCTTTTTCTAAAACTACGTTACTATAACATCCCATCAATAATATCGAAAATCTTCTATCCTTAAACAATACTAACTTATGTCCAACATAATCCATTCCAATCTTTAGGCTTATCCATAATACTGCAGTCCATTCTCATAACATAGTGAAAACGATTACCAGAGATTTAACACCATCGTTGATCCCCATATATCATAAGATATGTTTTGTTGGTCACATTCCAAACATTCAAAGTCCTTAATCATGTATTCTTTTGAATACCCATTGAACCTTAGTGAAAACATGAATGCAGTTAAAAGTTAACACTTACCACATACCAAAATCCTCAAAATTCTATATACTCAAACCATGATATCACTTAGTCCTTATATCAATCATGAGCTCATGCATACAATCAAACATATCATTATCATCTTATCCCTTCATTAAGCGCATATCATCTACTTTCCAAAAATACTTTTACCATTCATCACATACTTTCAAAACTTAAGGAAAGACAACAATGTAACAATCCTTAGATGTCTATTTATCCCATAGTACCATGAGATTACTTATACAACATTACACTTAATAAACATGTAATCATTCCACTACATTCTTTAACCATTGACCGAGCTTCAACAATTCTTTCATCTCACATATCATTTGTAGTCTCCTCATCATCATCAACATAAATACTACCCATACGACCATACTGATTCTCTTCATTAGACTTTCCCTTAGGGCATTGGTTTGCATAATGCCCGTACATTCCACATTTAAAACATTTAACCATTGTTGATGTCGTAGCAATACCATTATCCTCATCCCTGGTGTTAACTGAACCTTTTCCTTTGCGATTACTGGCTTTGTGTCCTTCTTTTCCACTCCCAAAGCATCTTCCAGTTCCTTTGAAACATTCTCCTTGATGCCTCTTCCCACATGATTTACATAGGGGAAATTGAACTTTCTTTCCTCTATGATCATCATGAAACTCCATCTTTCTCTTATTAGCCGAGTCAGGAAACTTACCAAATTTTACTTTATTGATCATATTATGAGATTTCTGATTCGGCATAATGATGATGTTTGGACTTCCAAATCCCATTTCATTTGGTTGCTCATGAAGAATATCAGTCCATTGTCCATCATATCCTCCATTATCGTGAATCATCTTGATTCCAGCCATTTTCTAAAACCCAAAAAGAATAGTGTGAGAGTCAAAAATCATGCTAGAGAAACAACATAGTAAAGGGAAAGTATCCTCAATACCTAACTTCTTAGGTTTAATCTAATATCATTACCATAGTTCTAGGAATATATCCTATACGTATACTTATCCTTAGGGGCATCCCTAGACATACCTTAGAAATATCTCTAGGGATCTCACTAACGTTTTCGCATCCTAGTTTCCAAAGGTTGACTAAACCTTTCCTCTGATACCAACTGTAGAGACCCGAAGCCTGACGTACATTGACATTACATTACTTTTGCGGAATACTTAGTACATAACAAAAACACACACTAAAGGATCGTAATAGTTTAGTGTCTTTGGAAACTCGGAACGTAATCTTCAAATCGTGGTGAAAGTTCTTCAATATCTCCCATAAAGGTCATCCCTTTTTTTTCCTAAAACCTTTCTTTATATCCTGGGGAAAAGAAAACATAAAAGGGTGAGCTCAAATGCTCAGCAAGGGCAATAAAGGAAATCATATCATATCTTTTTGAAAATCATAACCTGCAAAAGAGATCATAAAATCTTAATAAATCATAGAAGTGAAAATGAGATCCCCATAATCATAACATAAAACTTGAAACTTTGTGGCATGCACACATAATCATGTAAAATCATTTCTTGTTAGTCATGACTCATTGCCAAGACTATCTTAGTGGACAAAGTCCCTTTCTGAACCGAGTTCACTCCTCGTTTCAGTCCTGTTTCACTGAACCGAAATAACCTTCCGTTCCAGCCATGTCTATCTCATGAGATATAAATCTTTACCCAATGCATTGGAGGGAGATATAGGTCCCACCCATCTTATAATGAATCCTTTCTTATGTGTGCCACATAATCATAAAACATACATCATCACATAACACATGTAACAAAAATGGGATTCTTGAAACATCATGACATCATAAATAAATTCATATAAGATAAAGGAATTCATAAAAAAATAATTCCATCACAACATGATCAAGTCAATGTAATAATAGGGATAAAAACAGAACCCTTTGTTATCTTAGATGGAAAATAATTTTGATAAAACACTTGAACTCCATTCTTGAGGAAAATATCCTTTCTTCGTCAAAAACATTTTTCCTTTCATAACATGTCATACAACTTTAAAATAAAAGAAGTTGATTAAAAATAAACTTGAAAACTTGTAAAGGAAGCTTCTTGGAAATAATGTTTTAAAAATCCATTCATGCCGTATAAGTTAAAAAAAACATTCTTCGTACTTTTTTCGGAAAAGTCAAAAAGTACCTCGTACGAAAAAGCGACAAAAGATTCCTTTCATATTCTTTACTAAAAACTCACCGAAGGGTAAAAATGGATTTAAACAATTGTAGGTGGATGGAAATAATATTACATATTGATGAAACATGGATGTGGATGATAAAATACACCCCAGTAAATACTTACGAATAAACAATCTCGGATAAAAATGAGATTGTGATATTTCCCTTACCTTAGGTCCAATTTGCTTCGTATGTGTCCGAACCTCCTGTATAATGATTTAAATAATGTCATTGACTTATTACAGAATCATATTAATTGTTATGGTTCACTTATGACATTATATTACCCGTTCTTTTGTAAATTCCATGTTAAAGAAGCGTTTTGGGTAAAATCGTTTCATTTATCGTAGGTGTTTTGACTTGTTGTTCTTGACATCATTATTACTTATATCATGATTTCCTTACTTCCAGAATATAAAATATGATTTATATATCATATATATTCAGTATATATATATATATAATAGATAGATAAATAAAATGAAAAACACCGTTCATGGAGACGGTAGTCTGTACGTACGCATGAACGCTGTTTTTCTTTCCTTATTGTCTTGAAATGGAAGTAAATAGATGACATACATATGTATATATATACATAAATCCAGTAGCTTTATAATGTCATATATTTCATTATTATTTCTTATATATACATTATAATCATTCTTAAATGGTTAACATGGAGAATGAATCTCATCGCGTCGTGGAGATGGTAGTCCGTACGTACGCACGAGCGATGATATCATTTCTATAAATGTTGAATTGAATTGGAGTGGATTATACAATATATCAGAATCAATATGATGTTGTAATAACTATGTATAGTTATTCTTTACACCATTATACCCATCCATGTAAGGTGGTGGTGGAAAATAGATTACACCACGGCGTGGAGACGGTATTCCGTACGTACGCACGCGTGGTGATTTATTTTTCCGTAGGATGGATAGATGGTGAAATAGGGTTGTTTCATACATATAATAACATATCAGTATATGAGTGATACTGATGTTATTACTTCATAATGAAACAACCTAAGAAGAAGAAGTGGAAGAAGAAATAAAGATGAAAGAATTGGTAACGGTAATTACCTCTTCTTTGAAGCACCTCTTTGAGACCTCCTCTTAGGGCACTAGAATTGGTCTTTGAGGAAGACCAGAACCTCTAGGATGTTTCTAGGGAAGTGGAGAAGAGATTTTGGCAGGGTTTTGCCGAGCTTGAGTGCTCAAATTGGTGTGAGGAGGAGGGGGAGGAGGTGTCCTTTTATAGGGGAGGAGAGGGGCACCTTAGGAATATCTCAAAATATTATTTTATATTAAAGTCAAAATCGGTTTATAATGGTTCCAAAGGGTCTTATTTCGAAGCTAAAGTGGGGATGGGTCGAAATCATATCAACCAATAGAATTTAGACAAGTTTAGGATATTATTTTAACCTTATCAATTAGATTTAACTCCAAGTTAAATAATTTAACTTTTACCGTGTCTTTTTGTTTTCCTTCACTATATGGTTAATAAACTTACTATAACATGCCAAACGAACCCCAAATTATTTATTATTAATATATATATCCTTAGCTAAGTCATTTAAACGAACCTTAGATTTTTAGAAATAAAATAACAATTAATAATATAATATTTGATTTAAAAACTATTTTGTGTCAATTTTGACACTATTTGATATATGATTTTTGTGAAAGTCATAACAGAATTAAATGTTCGAACCAAGTTGATTAAATCAACATTAATATATCATAGTAACCTATAAAATTGGTGGAATTCATAAAAATTTTCAAATTACATTTATTTTGATGTTTATAACATCAATTATGTCAATATTTCATTAATAAGATAATTACTACATCATCGTTGTGTCATAAATAAATTAAATTATATGATGTCTAAAAATTACAAATAAAATACCATCATGTAGGAAATCTTTTTAGCTTTCTAATTAATATTTACAATCGACTTTATCTTATGTATAACCCCATATTAAAAATGATTTACTTATTAAACTTTGATTTTAACTATTTTAACCCTTCTTTAAATAAATTAATAATAAATGTCCTAATCTAATCCAAGTGGGCCTAAATGGTCATATTTTATTCCTAAGTTTGTTTTTGGTCGAATTAAACTTGCCCAATAGAATTAGGACATGTGTTACGGTAATATTAATATCATATTTACCCTTAAATACCCTATTTACTATTAACCGTGGTAAAAAAAAGTAAAAAGTTACTATTCACCAATAATTATTTTCATCTCATTGAACCACATTTTAGTCCTTGATATTAACCGTGTCTGTCGGATTTTCAAAATTCTATTCACAGAAGCGGTAAAATTAAGTTTTATGCAAAATTCAGTTTTTTAACCTACCACTTAGTAGTTTCACTATTCATCAAAAATTGATGTTTCTCAGAACAATGCCAAAATTTCATCCTAAGCTATATTTCATATTCCGAATTCAAAAATGAAATCTATTTTACCAAATTCATAACATAGAAGTTTTATTAATTAATTTTATAATTAAATCCCGCTGTTAAAATAAATAGCGTGTTTTTAAGAAACAATATCTATCAAAAGATTGACATTTGATTACGTCTGGTTTAAATGTGAAATTACATCCAATGACCAACATTGTATTAAATTGTAAAAATATATTCTAAATATACTTTAAAACCACTCAAATTAATAATTTATCACTATTAATTATTTCGATTAAAAAAGTTGTTTTTAATTATAAATTAGTAATTTTCACTATTCATCAGAATATGAAAGTTATCCGAAAAGTATCAAAATTTCACCTTAGGCTAAATTCGATACTCCGAATCCAAAAATGAAGTTCATTTTGAAAAATAAGATTTACAGAATTTTAAAAAGTGGTTATTACTATTCATAACGGCTAGTTTTAATAATATTTTAATAGCATATCGTTGTTTAGTGAAACTCGGTATTGCGTATTACACACGCTATCGAGGAAGGTCGCGATTGCGTGTAATGCAAGGCAAGTCAAGGATGCGTGTTGTGCAAGCTCCTTTTGGTGTAGCGTACAACACAAGACATTAATAAAATTAAAAAGAATATTTTTTTATAAAATCTGGGGCTGTTACAATGTCTCTAATTTAAAGTGATTTTTAATATTTATGATTTTATAATCTAATAAATATGGGAATTTATGTTCTTATGAAGTGGTTGTGTAGGAATTTATACAGACTCTATATTTAATAAGAGTTTTAAAAACCTATGGATAGGTTTTATTGTATTTTTTAATAGATATTATATAAATAGTAATATTTAATTATGATATATTGGGAGAATTATATTATATAATATCAATGAACTGATTGGATGTATTGATACTATATAAAAGTTTATATTTTATATTATTAGTGGTTTTGTTAATTTATAAGTGTTTATTATGATATGGGGATACAGACATATTATATTGAATCCTGGGGTAGATTTTTATATTTCATATATATATGTAATTAAATTTTGGGATATTTTCATATTAATTACTAATAGCTAGTATAACTGTCATGATTTGATGGAATGAACTCTCTATTCTCTCCAAATACAAGAAGATGCAATGATGAAGTATTGTGTAACTACCAACATCTTTCTAAAAACATGGGTGATGAAAACATTTAATGATTCAATATAACATTTATGGAAAAAAATTATCATTTTTTCTATGTTAAAATATATCTTAAATTTATTTAGAATAAAAAATAATATATTTGGGGTATTTTTTTATTTTTGAAATAAGTAGAAAAAATTCAAAATTCAAGACACATGGTCTCCCTTGATTAGTATCTCAAGTGACCACATAATACAAATCAAGTGTCTATGACATTATATTTCACATAGTATGTAGTGTTGATATATGAGATAAATTGATAACATAGAAAAACATTACACCTATGAAAGAGATAAATATATCATAATGAAAACTCAGTGGTTGTTAAAGATAAATTTTATATCTGATGATGGAATCGTTTTTTGAAAAAATGTTTTTTTATGTCCTTGATGTTTCAGATTCCATTGAAATTTATTGAAAATAAGATAAAATAATTAACAACGTTTTGATTTTGAATAAATCTAGAGTGGTTTATACGATAATTTGAAAATATTTAGTGAATATTTAATCAATATATATCAATTTAAAATCATGTTCAATACATAGATATTAGATTAATATTTTCATGAAAATTTCTCATGAGAATTTTATAATGTTTATTTTTCTATGAGTATTGGATAATTAAATGAGGGGTTATTATAAAGATATATTGATTTAGATCGCTTATGTGTGAAATATGGAAATATATTTTTTCAAAGATAGTTATTCATCATTGAATTTTAAAATCATGATAAAGGAATACAACATCATGATTCATGTATATATTAATGATATAGTAGAATGACATTTTTTTATTAAATATTGATGGGAACTCCATGAATTTTAATTTTTGAATTAATAATAATTTATATAATAAAAATATTATGAAAAATATATAGGGGGATAATTAAATAAAAAAAATTGAATGAAGTTCTAGTGAGAAATAATAGATGCTGATATGTGTTCTCTAGGGGAAATATTATAACCCAAGAAGAAATAATCTCTGATTTTTTTAATTCACTAATAAGACGTGGTCACATAATTTCATGAATGTATATCCTTAGAACTTTAATATCAACATATTCAATAATTCTAGTATATCAGTGGATAAATTTGAATCTTCTGAAAAATTAATTGAAAAATTATCATGTAAGTGCATTAATGCTTGGTCACTTTTGTCTATCGAAAGTGTGACATGTAGTATAGGGATATGTTGTGAAAAAATAGTAGTTAAATTAATCTAGGATATTCATCATGGATGTTGGGGGTTATTCTCATAATATCATAGATCCATCAAAAAATAATGGTTATGGACGCTATTATTGGAAGTCCATATTAGATTTCACTTCTATTGCATCCCTCAATGGTTTAATGGATCTGAGATTCAGTGGAGGAATGTTTACATGGTGAAAGAAAAAATAAGGGAAGTATCTATTCTTGGTATCAACTAGATAGATTCCTATCCAACTGCCAAATGATATTTTAATACCCTAATTCCAATGTAACTCTACTCATACATTCCCTTTTGGACCATTCTACAATTTTTTTTGGCTTGGTAACCATAAGTGTGGAAAAACGATCATTCTTATATAGAATATGGATATCTGATCCTAGATTCCATCTGATGATATATTCCTCCAAGCCTATATCTAATATAGATAGTAAGTGGGTAATTCTTTGTAATAAATTGAGATATTTAAAGAAATTATTTCATTCTTGGATCAATAAGAGACCTCTTTCTCATCGTGATATATATAGATAAAATTAAATATATATCCATTGGAATCTAGTTTGGAATATTATTAAAACGTAGACATATTCAGTACAATCATCTGTTAAAATAAATTTATAATTTTTTCTCTTTAGGAAATAATAATTGGCTAAGGGTAAATCTAAAACTATGTAGCTAAGATAAGGCAGGAGTAATATTATGTATTTTAATTTTTTTGTTAATGAGATAATAAAAGTATGTAGTAATAACATTCATTTGTAGGATAGATCCTTCTACATAAACCATGGTATTATTGTTGGTATAGCTCAAATCTCATTTGAAGACTCACATTTTTGGTCATAATAGATGTATGCATGATTGATTTCTGAGGGGGAATACATCTATATTTTACATCATTATTCATGTGGTGATGGAACAAAATAATCATTTTCATCAAATCGATTTTGTAAGAGCAGGAAATATGAGAGGCTATTATATCTCTTAGTCTTGAGAGACCCCTACATCTTGGGGAATTCATGGATGCTTTATATGTCTATTTTTCAAATACTATAAAGAATTATCTCTTAGAATTGGTGAAATTACTTTTCTTTTTAGAGCCATATCCTAGGAAAATAGTTATTTCTTTCAGGTCCTTAGTCTGAAACTGATGGAACCTTCCCCCATAAGTCAGTATCATCAAATAACTATGTGAATGTTTCCATACAATGTTTTTGATAGTTTCATCAACAAGAAAATCTCTCCCAGTCATTATGTCTTGATTTATGAGAAGATTCATGAACTCATTGAGGGAATGTCTATTTAGTGTTCCATTATCCTTGATCAATAGAGGATTTATGAAATCAATAAGAATTATGAAGTGGATATTGAAAAATTCTATGATAGGATTGATTGGGGTTTTTTCTAAATGATTTCATTCTAGAGTATTATCTTCATAGATTTTTGATCTATTGTCATGTATTTTTTCTCATCGGGGATTACAATATATTTTTTGGCAACTAAATGTGGTTTCTTAAAACTCGTTCATGGGTTTTTATTTGAGGTTCTTATGTCTTGTAGAATATTTATCATGGCCCAAGATTCCTATAGTAGTTTCATAAATAAAAAATCATTAAAGGATTTCTCTTCAATTTATGTGCAGATCTCACTTCCAAGGTCTATCCCACATGATGTTTTTGATGATATAGTTTTATACCTTAATGAATGAACAAAATCATTTCTCATTATCAAAACTATTTTTAATTATTACTTCAAATATTGTTGTCCAAAAATTAATTATGACAAGAGAATGTATATATCTCAATGCTATATTTAGAGAGACAGGCACAAATTATCGAATCTAATATTTGTATGTATATGTGAACCCAATTTATTATTTATGTTCATATATTTTCCTATAATGATTTGGATATAGCCTCCAAAATTTGAAAGAAAAGAACCATATATTCTAATTCCAAATCATTGGTGATATAATTTATCCCATTAGGTTTTATTTGTCTTAAAGCATAAGAAATTACTTGACCATTCTGCATCAGAAGACAACCAAGTCCCTTCAATGAATCATCAAAATAGATGATAAATTCACCATTTCTGGAAGGTAGGTCCAAAACTAGAGAATTAATAAATCCCTTATTCAGTACATGAATACAAACATCACTTTATATTGTACAAATAAATTTAACCCCTTTTCATGTAAACTTTGTTAGCGGGCTGGATAACTGTGGAATGTTTTTAACAAACCATTGGTAATAACCTACTAATACAAAAATAAATATTCATTTCTATAACAATTATATTTTTTGGTCATTCATTAACCACTTTTTTGGAAGGATTAACTCTTATTCCATCATTATTTATAATATTCCCAAGAAAATAAATATGGTGAAACCAAAAAATAAAACTTTCTGAATTTTCCATATAGTTTATTTTCCTTTATGTTTTGGAAAAAACCATTAGATGTATTTTATGATCCTCAATAATATTATAAAATACCAGATTTTCAACAATATACATAACTAAAAACGTATCCCAATACTCATGAAATATTATATTTATAACATCAATGAATATTGCTTTTTCATTAGTTTACCCAAATGGAATAACATCAAATTCATAGTGCCCATATATAGTACAGAACACAGTCTTTAGTATTTTATATTCCTTTAATTTCAACTGATGTTACCCCGACCTCATGGCTACCTTCGAAAAATATTGTTCTCCATAAATTTGATCAAACAAGTCATTGATATGAGGCAAATGATACTTTTTTAATATTGATGTTATTCAAATATATATAATCAATGAAAATTTTCATGGAACCATCCTTCTTTTTAACAAAAAAGACAGTATAACCCCATCGTGAAGTCCATGGAAAAATAATACCTTTATCAAGAAACTCCTGCAATTGATTTTACAATTCAATAATTTCCATTTTAGCTATTCGATAAGGGTGTTTTGAAACTGTCTTAGCATCATGAACTAATTCAATTGTGAATGAAACTTCCCAATCATGAATAACACCAGGGAACTCATCAGGAAAAACATAAATATATATGTATTTTCCACTAGAATATCATTAATATAAACAATTCCCTTATTTTCAAAAATATAAGGAAGACAATTCTAAATTCCATCTTTCATGATTTTTAAAGATTCCTAATATGGTATCAATTTTATTGGTTTATTATTATATACAAACATAAACTCATTTTAAAAACAACATTTTAGCTAAAATATCTATCTTAGCATGGTAAACAGAAATCCATTCTATACCCAGAATTACATCACAATCTACTAAAAGAAAAACAAAACGGATTTAAGGTAATTTCTTTTCACATACCACAACAGAAATATTCTAAAAATTCCTCTTTGTTGTGATATTTTCCATAGAGTTTTACCAATATGTTCTAGTCTAATTTTTTGTTGTGATAATTAAAATTTACCATAATATTTCTAAAAAATAAATGAATTGTTAGACCCCATATCAAAGAAAACCTTATCAAAATATGATTAAACAAACAAGTTGTCTAATACCACTTCATTGGATGGTCCTATATCTGATGACGTGGTCACAAAGGATCTCACTAAACCTTTCTTCTTATAGTCTGGGTTCTTTGCATTATTCATATATCTCTTTCTGAAAAAATATCATAATGATCCATCTCACCACATTTAAAACAATTTATAGTTTTTTTATTAGGATTAGTCTTTGGATAGTTTTCATCATAATATCATTCCATATATCCAAACCTATAACATTGAAAACACTTTCATGTTTTGTTAAGGAATTACATAGGGTGCTTTTTCCACCCTTTCCACTAACAAGAAATTAGAATTTCTTACTATCATATTTCTTTGATTCATTATTACCCATTTCTTACCATCTATAACTCAACCTCTCTATGTTGTAAAAGTGAATGTGATCATAGGAAACACCATTTATACACTCTTAGGACATTAGACAAGTATCTCATATCTTTTAAACTCACTGGAAGCCAATTCCCTTTGATATCTTGGCTTCAATCCTGAGAAAAAATGGTTCATTTTTCTATTAATATCCATAATAAGATTTAGAGCATACCTTGCTAGTCGGGTTAAGTTTTATTTATACACAACCACTAAATCTTCCACTTTTTCTTTAATTCACGAAATTTATTCTCCATACTATGTCAACCCACATTAGGAAAAAAAATTCAAGGAAAATACGTTTAAATTCATCTCAATATAAGGATTAAATCTCATCTCTATCCCTAATATTCTTGACCATTGACCACCACTGATCAGATTCACCTTTAAAACAATAAATTGAAAGACTTACCATTTGATTATCTGAAAATACCATAGCATCGAATATATTTGCAATGGCCTAAATATGTCATTTAGCCTCTATGGGCTCAGAAGATCCTCTAAAACCATGACGGTGTTGCCTCAAAAAAATTTGAACTATTGTCATGTTTCATTATGGTAACTCTGGTTTTTCCCTTTCATGGATGCCACCAACCTTTATTTGCCATTTAAACAGGACCATTTCTTTCACAAACTTCTTGGTTTCAATTCCTACCATTCCCAATTATGGATTTAGTATTCTATAGGCCTCTCGGTTCCTTCTAACATCAGCTTTCCTATTTAATCTACAAAAAACCATTTCGAACAAATATATCTAAGTTGAAGAAATATGTTAATCATTAAATTCTATAACATTTAAAATTATCCATGGAGTAAAAATTATTTATGGTATTTTATTAATGTTATTCTAAACTCAAAAATTTATCTAAACCATCCTTAGATACCAACTATAAGGACCCCACCTTTTTATATTACATAATGTTGAGTTTTAGTCAAGAACTCACATCCTTTCACATTGAGGTTCTTTTCATGTTTATAGTTTTATGGTATTGTAATATAATACATACATGACATTCCACATTTATAGAGTGGATACTTCAAAAATAGTATCCATTTCTTCCAAAATATAAATCCTTTCAAATTAAACATGTTTTCCTTGAAAATTCTTCATAACATTTATCATGGACCCATTACTTTTCTTAAACATGCATATTACCAGTGAAAATCATTTAACAACATTTTATCAGCATTAAAATCATAGTAAGCAATATAAAAAGAAGGAAATAAAACATTAATCCATGAATACATGTAAAAGTATGAAATTATTTTCAAAAAGACAAACTTGTCTCCCATATATACTTATTTTGTGAAAGTTGAGATTTCTACAATATTTCTACAAAATATAAAGAACATATATAGAACCATATAGGTATATTGGGGCATTTCATACATTAAAATGTGACTCTCATGGCTACCATATGATTTGTAACCCTTACGGGTGCCTTATAATGTAACCCTCATGGATATTAATAATGTAATCATCATTGTTACACATGGAGTAGCCATATAGTCGACCTCCAAATCAAACATACTCAATGAATTGGCAGGATATATAGGTCCCACCCATCATCATAAAAAATTTCCAAAAACCATAATATAATCATAAAACATGCATAACTGCATAAAAACAATTATTTTGAATTTTGTAAAACGTAATTTTAAAAGAGGATTTTAAAAATTAGAGGTCCATAAAATTCTTATAATTAAAATTAAACTTAATATAGTGGACATAATATATATATAAACTACAAATAAACATAATATAAAAAAATTAATCACACAAATAATTTTAATATCACATAATTAATGAAGTAAAATTTTAACCCAAAAAATTGAAATTGGGTTATAAATTCCCTTACATCAGGTTCTTCTTACTTAAAATGGGTTTAAACATCATGTATAATGGTTAAATTAGTATTATTAATATCTTAAAGAATTTTATTCATGTTTATAACAAACTATATGATCTTTTCATTTCCACATTTTTACCCTTTAATTATTAGTATTTTGTTCCTTCCATTGATTTTGGTGCACTCTTTACATGATTTCCATGGATGGTTCGTATTTGATTTTGTTGGCATATTGAAATGAAATTACATAAGTGGAATGAAATGTTATTAATATGTTTCCAGAATATGAAGTTATTCCATAAATCATTTTGGTCATATGGTATGAGGATGAATCCTTATATAAAATATTTGTGATATTTTTTTAGATTTTTTTGGTGGGTCTTTAATAATAATGATCTAGTTTTATTATATAACATAATATTATGTATATAAGTTAGACATAGAAGATTAAAGATAATACATCATATAGTTTACAATATGTCTCAATAGTTAAAATGGTTTTATAACTAGTTCTGAGGGATGTAAAGTGAATTGATGGCATATCGTCGACGATGTCGGTAAATCGACACATTATAGATGGCATTTTCTTTTTTGGGATAAGAGGAAGAGAAGGGGAAAATGTTGATGAATTTTTCAATAAATATGATAAAAATACATCCTATGTAATAATAATTCATTTTTCATGCCTTTTGGATTTGGTTTGTATAAGATATTATAAAAAAAGAAAATAATTGAACGGAAAATGAAAGGGGATCTTTACATCTTGATCTCTTTTCCTTGAGATCCTCCTTAAGGACCTTGGTTTTGGCCTTTTTCGGAGACCAAAGGGTGTTGTATGTGGGGTATGGTCTTGGGAAGAGTATTTGAAAATATATAGCAAAGGATCAAGGATTCATTTGTGTGAGAGGAAGAGTGGGGTGAGGGTGGAATTTATAGTGGAGGAGAAGAGGGGTTTAAATTTTTTTAATCATTAGTTTAATATTTTTTTCTCAAGACTATGAATAATCATGATTCGTGTAACCCAAAATAGTAATTAGAGCATGTGGATTCCAACAAATGGTGATAACATCATCCAGGATTTTATGAATAGTGTATTTAACATATAATTTATATATATGATGTTTTACTGTATTTCACAATTCATCAAAAAATCAATTATTTTAGAAAAAAATCCCAAAAATTCAACCTATCAATTTTTCTGTGTGTAAAATTTAAAAAATAACTCAATTTATTGAAGAGTTTTTTCTAAATATGAAAAATTTAATTTTTAAATAATATAATAATTTATTCGAAAAATAACAATTTTAAAACTATAGCTGATTTTATATCACCTTGAAAAATTAATCAAGATCTCTTTATCTTATAAGCATAAGATGAAAAAAATATTAATATTTACTATTACTAGGTGTTATATTACAATTAATATTACTATTCATAAAGGTATGTTACTATTCACAAATAAAAACATGTTAGTTCAATAAGACTCCAAATAACTTACTGATCACAAGTACAGATGTCCATTTTTAAAAATTAAAATCATAAAAGAGAAAAAATTATGTTTAATGGATATTTTGTAAAATATGCTTAAAACTTCCATTATAAAGAGACTTGGTGATTCATACATTTCATTAAATTTATTTTCTAAAACCGTGGGGTTTTATAATATGAAGCTAATTAATCGATGTTTCGGAGGGATATGAAATCACTTGGTTTTTCCCTTGACAAAGTCATATTTATGATCCAATTACTAAAACATGATCCAAACTATCTACATTATAATTTCAAGATTATCAAGATCATGGCCCAGACCTTGTTTGATGAACCAACCAATGAAAGTTTCACAATAACACAATGTACTCATAAGGGGTATGATGGTGTAATATGTTTTTATGTCTCTAGACCCCTGTGATATGATTTTTATAATTTATTTTTAATAAAATAGTGTTTATATTTATATTTTTTTTTTCTTTAATTTATTTTTAATTATATAATGAGTATTACAATAATATTATTTTTTCATGAAGAAAATAAAAATTGTATCTTTAAGAAATAAATAGTTTCAAATAAGACACTATTTTTATAAAGGACAGTATTTTTGAAATAATAGATAATATAATAAAATATTATTATTCGATAATAATTATTTAAATATAAATGATAAAATAATTTAATGAAGCCAAATGTAATTTTTATAATGTTCAGAAAGTTGTTAATATCATAAAAACACATATTTTCAACCAATAAAAAGTGTTATTTAGTAGTGAAAATTATATTACTTAAAAAATTATTTTGATAAAATAAATATTATTTATGAAATTAGAACATTGAAATTATCCAATGATGAATTTTTTATATTTTCATGAGATGGTCGAATTATTTGGTTAAAATTAAATATATTATAAATATATGGTTTATATTATGACAACATAATGGTCCAAAAGTTATGTAATAATTTCCCTAAAATGAATCAAAAACCAAATATATAATTATAATTTAACATTACAGGTTTCATAATTTATATGATTATTTTTAGAAACCGTTAATGCATCATCCATATCAAATATTATTCTTAAGGGTTTCAATTCTTTATAAACATGACTCACGTCCATTTCACCACAGGTATTATTTTAAAGAGATTCATTCCTAGAAATATGAAATATCAAAAACTAATACACTTTGGTAGAAACTAATGAAAAAAACCATGGGTTGGATTTTGGGTTTGTTTACTGTATCATATGGATTAAAAAACCTATGCTTAGAAATTAATAATGAATTCTTCCATCTTTTGAAATAATTTTTAACCCATACTCCCACTCATATTTAATCCAAACCCATTGATAACAAAGTAACTTTCTCTATTCCCCTCTAATGATCTCCCAAGGTATCACCATTCTCTTAGGATTCTCTTACCAATATTAGAGAAGCTCCCTCTCATGTAAAAGGATCATATCCTATCCTTTTTTTAATTCGAGTAGTCTCTTTGTACTAATTTTGTATGATTTTCAACTATTCATATTGTAATGAGTTTTTACACATCCCATTTACTATACTTATTATTACAATTTTATCATAGTACACATTTCAGCCTCATTAAACCAATAAATTAACCACTATCATTCTCAATTATGCTTCCAAAATTATACTACGTTTTGAACTAAAAAATTTTATACGGTGAATACCCTCCAAATTTCAACTCAATGGTTTTAAAATATATGGGACAATAATTAAATGATTTAGGAATTTTAAAAATATAACCCAAACTCCTTAATTATGGTGTTAAATGTGTTAAATTAATTCTTTTACTTTATGATTTATGTGGAACCAAAATTCAGGTACAAGTTATGAACGTGATGGGGCCTGGAACTATATAAACCTCCATTGCAATGGGTAATGTTTTTATGTCCTGATATTCCATGTATTACTCATGGGATGTTATACTAAGAACACTTTTTAAATGTCTCTGTTGTTATCCTTGACTTATTCTTATAATGTCAGGTTTTATGTCATTTCTAGACTATTATGTCTCCTTGATATTATCATCTTATATAATGGTTTGATGTTTATGTTAAATATTCTCACCAATTTTATGTCACCTTGATATGCATCATGACTAACATTATTTTCATCATTCTATATTTTTATAAATTCCTTATTAAGATTTATATTTATCCCCAATCTAATGTATGTCCCTAGGTTATATTTTGTAGAACTAAAATATCAATGGATATTAAGATAAATTTAACAAGTTTGAAATAATATATTTTTATCCATGTTTAAATTTGACGTGTTATTTACCTAATTTTTCAAGACATTATGCCTTGAAAAGTTTATGGATTTTATTATTTTCTCATTTGTATAATAAATAATGAATTAATATGTATTAATGGTATTGGATATCATATTTGGTATCAAATTAACATCAAATTATTTTTGAAAGTTATGATTATAAATACATAATAAAATCCTTAGGAATAAAAGTATAAAGAGGAAAAAATCATGAAAATATGGTGATGTATATATTAAGTTGTTTCCAATCAACAAAATCCCTACATGGATACTACAATTGGATTTTGATCTAACAATGTTGTAGCAAGAGGTTTAAAATACAAAAGAATAGCATTTGGAATGACTCGATCGTCATGTGGTGTATGAAAAAAAATTACACACCTATTTTGACACTCTCGGTGAATATTATTTTTCCAACATAGAAGCTCTATATGAACCATTGTTAAGGGATTAAAAATTCCTAAAATATTTCAGGTTCTTAAATACATCATAGATAACACATAATTAAACTTATAAATTCATCAGATAAGAAATATATGTCATTTATGAGTTATGCCTTCAATGATTATAGTTTCCCTTTTATTAGTTTTAAAATTATCATATATAATTTAACATTTATTTTAGACAACATATGGGACTAAGAGGAACTGATTCAATAACCAATGCGATGAGAAATTTAATGGCTTCCCAAACAAGATGTGAAAACTGATATGAGTAGGAGTAAATATATTTTCCAAAATAATTTATCAATTAACTCATTTTCTAAATTGATAATTAAATGAAAGGTAAAATCCACATATCATTAATGAACATTAACAGTTTAATTTTTTCTTTTATGGACCTAAGGACTTTGAATTTCAGTTTACCTTATAGTCCCTTATTCGTTGAAAATTGGTTCAACTCCATTAAAAATATATTATCAATCATTTAATTCTTCTGATGAAGATAATTTTGTTTTGCATGTTTACCTTATAGAAAAAGAAGATGATTAATGGTGGAGATTGATCATAAATATGAATCTCAAGGAAGATATTGAAGCAATAGAGTGCAACGAATTCCAAAAAATAATATATGATAAATTTATTCCCCAAAAACCCCAACATAAAATGGAGAGTGATTTCCATGGGATAAATAAAAATGATGATGAATCTATTGTGGCGTATGAGGAAAACTTTTGATGCCCTTCATAATACGCCACTTAATTTGTTATATCACCCAAAATTAAAGTTGAACACTTATTTTAGAGACTAAAGGTGAGTCTATAAAAATATTTGGTTATTAAAGAGTTCGACATATATTACAAAATTATTTTATTTTCCCTCAAAGTTCAAATAGAGATAAAAAAATTCAAGGGTCTCATGGATCTGGAGATATGGAGAAGAGAATGGATTTGGAATTCTAGTAGAATGATAGAGAAATATAATCTGGGAAAGAAATTAAAAAATCTCAAATTTCAAAAACTGTAATAAGAATAATCTTAAAAATTACTTATAGGGGATAAAGAAATGATTTAGGTTTAGGTTTTAAGAGAACTAAGATAGTGAATTTCCACTAGAGAAACTGACCAATGAGAGTTAATGAAGGAATGATCCAACCAACCCTCATCTTATTATCAAGTGATTCAAATAAAAGAAACAGGGACACTATGTTAATCAATAAAATAATACAAGGGTTTTTAATGATAAATAATTCCAATAAATTTCATGTCCCTAAGAAAATGGATGGGATTATGTCATCAAAAAAAATGAGGTGGATCCTGAAAACAATGTGGTGAGATATTTTGGAGTTGGTGCCATAGAACCTGATTTTTTGAGACATGATAATATATTTTATTATTAATGAGTTTTTCTTATTATGTTATTACTGTTACATTAGATTATAGTTTTATGTGAAATTTTCCAAAGAATATATGTCACACTGAATGGTATTATTTTTCCCCACATTGATAAGAACCTAATGGTGTCATGCCATTATTCCTCAATATTTCTAAATGGATGGATGATATTTTCCTAAAGGACATAATTGATACAAGATATTTGGGGTTGGATTATTGTAACACATGAAGAAAAATTCTCATGGTTTTCATCAATGGTAATATCTTGGATAGAAAGTTATGAGACAGACTCATCAAATAGAAAATCCAGATTTCATTGTATCATTAAATGTTTTTATATATGTATATTTGTATTGATACATTTACATTAATATTATCATCCATGGATATCATGTCATTTATACATTTATGTACTGATGAAAATAATGGTTTCTTATGCTTCGGTGAGGTATGATATATTTGGTGTATCTTGAGTGATATTTCATTAATGGATAATGCATCAAAGTATTTATCCCTTGTATCTGATGAATTTAGTACATATCTCAAGCCCTTTGATGGAATATAACTACTTATATAAATCCATGTACATGGTATCTATTAGATGATTTCGTTTATAAAATGTTAATGGATGTTTAATCCATCATATAGGTTGATGGAACTAAAATAAAAAGTAATTTATTATAGATATCACATTATATGCATTTTATTTCCACGTAAGTTATTGTAGGATGTTGGATACCATTAAAAATGTAACACATTTTTCTCTAAAATAATTGGGGTGTTTCTAAATGCTAATATTTTACTATAGGCAGTTATTCTAAATGGAACTAAGAAATATAAATAGTGGTTCACAAACTTTATTTATCCACAATCTCTGTTAATTTCAAGAATTGAATTTAAAATTTAAAAAAATTTTTATTTATATGGTTTTAGTTGATTTTCATGATTTAATAAAAGTTTCTTTGAAATAATAAATGACTTAAATAATAGTAATAAATATTATCTGTCAATATTGATGAAGATAATATTTATAATATTTATCATCGAATAACACAATAACATTTATTAATTAAATCTTCACTATTTGAGTATCATTAAATGTTAACGATAGAAAAATACTGAAATATCTAGTCTGATTAAAAATGGTATAAATGATATTTATTTATTTTCTTAATATAAAGTAAATTTTAATACATTAATAATATATTTATTATTAATGTACTTGGGGTCAAAAATAAAATCTAATTTGGAAATGCTTTAGTGTGAAATTTTCCAACCCAAAACCTTCTATAATAAATATCTATTTATATACCGTTCCAAAATTATATTTTGTTGTCTGTACAATGAATAGATTTAGACTCTTTTAAAACCTAAATATACATTAGAAAATCCAATATTTAATCCCCCTCCTTTCACGACAATAAGATAACATCAAGAGTTATTTCTATCTCCTAGAAAGAATTCTAATCCACCAAGAACAACACAAGTGATTAGGATTTTTCATGCTAAAACCCACCGATTCTACCTCCTCCTTTAGAGATTTTGGTGACTATATGGATATAAGAACCCATCCTAAAAACATTACATAATAATTAATTTTAGACAATAACATACATTATTAAACATTGATGATATTTTAGTGTTTATATTTTTAAATAATTTTGATATCTTACAAAAAAACATACCACATTTATACAAAGAGAATACTACTAAAAACAGTGACCATTTTATCAAAATATAACACATTGAAACATAAAAAACAATTTCTTTTTCAAAACTCAATATCAAACATCATGACACCCTACATTATCTTACCCAAGCTTATATCTTGTGAAAAAACAATTTAAAAACATGGGTGATTATAAAACTCAGAAAGGCATATATAGAAATAAATTATGAGTCAAGTGATAAGATAAAAACCATTAGAACCCATAAACATAAAAAACACATATTCATAGAAACACTATGTAGTTTTCTTGGGACATATTTACCATATCACTCTTACATTCACCCTTACACATTCAATAACCTTTTGGTCAACTTCAATCTCCGGAGGATCCAATGCATTGGAGAGCTATAATGGGTCTCACTCGTCATATCTTGATCTATATTAGGATAAACCCAACATATATTGAGATATAATGGGATCAAACCAACATAAATAGTTTCTAATTAACACATCATGGTAATAAAGTATCTTGAAATTATGAGAAACCACTCATGCCATCTATATATAAACAAACCTTTTGATATTTATTAAGGAGAATTTTAGAATAATTTTATACAGAAAGACCCTTAAAAATATATTTGGATTTTAAATTAATATAATTGAATGGATATGTGTATAAACTATAAATAAACATAATTTAATGAATATTTTTCACGCCAAAAATATTAATACCACATAATGAATAAAGAAGACAGTTAACCCAAAGAATGGAAATTGGGTTAAGAATTCCCTCACCTCAAATTCTTCAGACTTAAAATTTGATTAAAACACTTATAAAACCATTAAAAGAGTGTAATTAATATCTTAATGAAACATATTCATGTTTATAACGCCTTATATGATCATTTTTAAACATCATTCGACACATTTATAAGTAATATTTTGTTATTTACATTGTGTTGGGTGCGTTCTTTACATGGTTTTCACGATCGGTTCATGATAGATATTCTTGTCAATTGGAAGTGAAACTCGAGAATTTGAATGGAATGGTATTTAAATATTTCCAAAATCATAAAATATTCCATTTATCATTTCTAATTATGAAATTATGATGATTTATAAGTTAAACATTATTGATATTTTTTGGGACATTTGAGAGATTCTTTGATCTTAATAAAATCATTTGGTTTTGTAAATTAATCACATTTGTACACATTGATTCCAGAATATTATATAAGATTTAATACATAAATTATAATATGTTTCAACCATAAATTTAGTTTCATGACCATCATTGAGGGAATTAAAGTAAATTGAAATCACATCATCCACGATGTTGTTAAATACACACATCACTAACGATGTTTTAATTTCATGAAAAAGTTTTATATAAGAAGAAGTATAATGGTGAATTTTACACAAACATGATGAAATCATTCATATTTAAGATACTTTATCATTATTATTTCATGTATATGTGTAGGGGAGGAAATAATTTTAATAGAAAAGAAAATGAAAATATAAGAAAGAAAAGAAAAAAGGATGTTTACCTCTTGATATATTCTCTTTAAGACCTTTCTTAAGACCATAGGATTTGGCCTTTTGGTGAGACCATCAGCTCTAGGATGTTGAAGAGATCGGTGGGAGGAGTATTGGGTAGAACGTAGTTAAGGATCAAAGATTGAGAGATGTGGTAGTTGAAGGTTCAGGGAACATCGGTAGCGTGTGGGTGGATATGCCCACCTGGATTTTTTCATTAACAATGATCAATCCATGATCAATAAAAAAATAAATTCCAGTCTCCACTGATTGAATCATAGAAATAGACAAAGAAAAGGAATTTCCCAGAATCACAAATTAGGATCATTATAGGCTGATTATAATTAGTTTAATCAATTGAAGATATGTACATTTTGGTGTTCTTTCTTCATTGATATTTCTGATCACATTCCACTCTGATACGTCATTGAGTCGCAGAAGCCAATGGTATACTTCCTCTAGCAGTGATCCGCATGTGCACCTCGTATCTCTCGATGTTGCCAAAGGAGTCTCCGGGTGCTAGCTTGGAGAATCCTTTGCTTGCGTTGTCCGTCATAGATCATCACGATCCGATTGAAGAGGATATCTATTAATCTTGGGAGTTTTTTGTGGAAGAGGTTCTTTCGGCCTTGAAAGAATTATCCAGAATTATTGTGCACAATGAGTCTCTTGTGTAGGAAATTAGTTGGGGTTGTGAGGATATTTATAATCAGGATTGAGGTTGTAGAGTTATGAAAATAAATAAATATGTTACACATTTTATTTATTCCATTGAATCTTATTGAAACCCCCATGTCCTACAATTAATTCTTTGACATGACCCCACGCTGATTGTAATAAACATCATTTAATAAAACAGTATTATATCCTCAAAATCCCAACTGGAAAACTACACGACGTGTAATGATTAATACAGGGCATGTACTTGTTTTCCATAAAACTACACGGTGTGTAATCATTAATACACGATGTGTACCTATTTTCTTATTTCCTTTCAAAATGAAAACTACATGACGTGTAATCATTAATACACGGCGTGTACTTGTATTCCATGAAAAACTACATGGAGTGTAATCATTAATACACGGTGTGTATATCTTATTTTTCATTTCCTTCTTCCTCCATCATTATAACTATTTAGGCTTCCTGGAATAATTATTAATCCACGTACGGGATTAATTTTTATTCTACTTGAGATGCTTGGATACACATAGTGTGTAACCCTCTAGGCCTCTTTCTCGTTGGAATTATATGAGCACACCTAAAGTCCAAGATTACTTTCTGGCAACGGGTCAAGGCACCCAAGAGAAAGAAGTTGATGCCACATTGATGTGTAACCTCATACGAATGCTTATTGTGTTATTTAATCCCTTTGCCTCAATATCTCATCAAGTAGGTTTCATGGCAATGTCATAAACCTATTTGCTTGATCTGTCATTCTTAGGCTTCCAGAAATAAACTCATCGTGTCACCATGGAAATGGAATTTGTTTGACTTTTCTATTTCAATCAAAGGGCATGAGATATCTACTTCCATAAATTTGGAAGGGAAAATCCTTCCTTGACTAATCCATTAATGAAATCTTATTTGTGACGCACCCAACGTACCCTACTTCCCGCCAACTATCTTCGTGGTAGTTCTTGTCATTAAATCTAAGTGCACAATTCATGACATGAGTTATAATAATATTCCAATCTAAGGACCATTATACATGATCGCAGATAGAAATATCTGATGACACATAAACATGCGGAATTACTACTGGCGGGTCTGTTCTCATAATCTCCCATCTTAGAGATTACCAAGTGCAAACACCATGAGAGATAATCTGGTATTCTTACGAGTACTCACACATGATAGTCTATATACTATGTGTACTATCATAGTATGCCATCCAACTATAGATCTTTATTTAAGAATATTGTTATAGCAGTTTAAGGTTCTCATCATAGAGGGGATCTTCTATGACCTTATCAATGAAAAAAATATTCCAGGACATTATTATATTATAGTAATCTAGATCAATGAACAATATATAATAAGTGAACATTCATGTAATCAAAGTAAAAAATAGTTGGTTCTCAGGACACCAACCCTAATAGACTCCCACTTGGACTAGAGCCAACTGGAAACGACTTTTAGTCCGCTAGACCTCACATTAGGATCATGTCTCTATTGAGTCATGGCTTTAGTCAAGGGGTCTTCCACGTTGTCTTCCGTGGAAATACAACTCACTGCAACTTCAAATATCTGAGAAAAAACCCTTAAGAGGTAATACTTATGATGTATGTGCCTTTTCCACTAATGTGACCTTGGATTCTTTGCATGTGCCACCACTGTAGTATTCTCACAATAGAGTGTGATTGGATCTTTACTGATAGGTACTATATCCAGCTCTTGGATAAAGCATCACATCCATACTGCTTCTTTAGCTACCTCAGAAGCTGCAATATACTCGTACTCCGCTGTAGAATCTACCACCACACTTTACTTTGCACTCTTCTAGCTCACTACACATCCATTAAAACTGAAGATGAACCCAGTCTGTGACTTCTTGTCATCTTGATCAGTATCGAAACTAGCATCTACATGTCCTCTGATTACTAGTTCCTTATCTCCTCTATAAACGAGGAACATATCCTTAGTACTCCTCAGATACTTAAGGATAGTCTTGACTGCCATCCAATGGTGGTCTCCTAGATCATCTTGATATCTTCCTACCACACTTAATACGTAAGCAACATCTAGCCTTGTAAATAGTATAACATACATGACTGACCAAATCGATGATGTGTGAGTGTTCCTTGCCATTTTATCTCTTTCCTCATGTGTCTAAGGACACATTTTATTGGAACGATGAATGCCATGTAACTTTGGAAACAATCCCCTCGTAGACTATTCCATACTGAATCTCTTCAGTATATTTTCAAGGTATGTACACTGACTGAGGCCAAGAATTCTCTTAGATCTATCATGATGGATATTGATCCCAGGAATATATGTTTCCTCGCCCAAGTCTTTCATAGAGAATCATTTATCCAACCATGCCTTAAGTGACTGTCAGACAGGTACTTCGTTTCCAATTAGTAATATGTCATCAACATATACTATTAAGAAAACAACTGCACTTCCACTAAACCTTTTGTAGACACAAGGATCACATTCGTTCTTAACAAATACAAATTCCATTACGGCTTCATCAAAACAAATTTTCCATGACATTGATGCTCTCTTAAATCCATAAATGGATTTCTGCAACTTGCATACCTTGTTGTCATCGTTTGGAGTCAGAAACCCTTCATGTTGTGTCATGTAGACATATTCTTGGAGGTTTTAGTTAAGGAATGCTGTTTTGAAATCAATTTTCCAAATTTCATAGTCATGGTAAGCGGCTATGGACAATAGGATTCTGATGGATTTTAGTATCGCAACCGGTGATAAGGATTCATCATAGTCAATTACTTGACGATGTCTAAAACCTTTTGCTACCAGTCATGCCTTATAGGTTCTGACTTTCCGCTCCATGTCCATTTTCTTCTTGAATACCCATTTATTACCAATAGGCTTCACATCAACTGGAGTATCTACCAAAATCTTGACTTCCTTTCGGTACATGGAATCCATTTCATAATTCATAGCTTCTTTCCACTTGGAAATGTCTGCGCCTTCAACTGTTTCTTTGTAGGTAATAGGATCATCATTTTCAACCAATAATGGGTCACCATCCTCGGTGAAAAAGAAAAACCATATCATTCTGGTTCTCTCACCTCTCTCGTGCTCCTACATAGTACTTATGTCTCTGGAACTGATTGTTCTTCCACGGGGAATTATGGAATCTATTCTTGTACCAACTCCTTTATATCTTGAGTCTCAACTTCATCTAGGTCTATCTCACTCCCATTATCTCCTTTGGAGATGTGCTCACTATTATGGAATATGGCGTTTCCTGACACTTTAACATTTTTTTCTGAGGGGTTGTATAGGTAATATCCCCTTGTTTTCTTGGGATATCCTATAAAGATACACTTTTTTTCTCGGGGTACACGTTTGATACCTGAAGACGCCTTAACAAATGCCTCTCCACCACACACATGTAAATTCGATAACATGGCTTTGTGTCCACTCTATAACTCATATGGAATACCATTTATCGATTTAGTTTGTACTGGGTTTAGTATGTGAGCTAATGTTTTTAATGCATATCCCCAAAAGGATAATTTAAATCTCGCATGACTCATCATTGATCTCACCATGTCAAACAGGGTGTGGTTCCTCCTTTCACTTACTCCATTCCACTGAGGTGTGTTAGGAGGAGTGATTTGAGATAGAATCCCAATCTCTTGTAAGAAATCAATGAAGTCTTGATTAAGATATTATCCTCCTCTGTCTGAGCAGGGTTTCTTAATATTCTTACCAAGCTGGTTCTCAAATTCATTCTTGAATTCTTCAAACTGATCCAAAGAATCTGTCATATACCTCATTATGTAAATATATTCATATCTACTAAAATCATTAGTAAAAGTTATGAAGTACGGGAACCCACCCCTTTCTTCAACTAGAAATGTTCCACACACATCTGTGTGAACTAATTCTAGAAGCTCTTTAGCCCTCTCACCTTTCCCACTAAATGGGGCTTTGGTCATTTTGCCTTGTATACACGCATGACATACACCATGTGGTTTTAGTTTGATAGAGTCTAAATACCCATATTGATGTAATTTTTTCAAAAGTTTCTCATTAACATGACCAAGCTGGTGATTCCAAAGTTGGGTGTGGTATGATTCATGTGAATTAACTTTTTCATCGATTGATATTACTTGGTTTGTGTAGTCTAACACAAAAAGGCTGTTATATAAATTTTCCGTACCAAAACAAATGCTATCTTTATAAAAGTAGCATCATCCACTTCCGAACATGATGATTAATCCATCAGTATCTAATCTGGATACTAAAATAATTTTTTTGGTTATAGAGGGTACATAATAACATCCTATAAAAACCAATACCATCCTAGTAGGAAACATGAGGTGGTAGTCTCCGACAGCTAGCAGCGAGTTTCGCTCCATTTTCTGCTCGTAGATCCACCTCACCTCGGTCAATCTTTCTGTATCTACTTGGTTTCTATATTTGGATACATATGTGACAACAAAAAGTAGTATCTAATACCCAATTGGTAGAAACAGATAGATTGCATTCGTTAACAAACGCACCTGAAGCTTCCCCTTGCTTCCTTGGTTGGGTGTTGTTTTTCTTCCTGTGGCCCTTCTTGACAAATATGAAAAAAAACAGCCTCCTGTTCTTTTACCTTCCCTTTGATCTTCTTTTTCATGGAAGGCCTTCAAGATGCTTTGGGCTTAAAGCTATTCGATTTCCCTTTCCTTTTATTCACCATAAGGAAAGAAGGCTTTTTACGCTTGATGTCATTCTCCACTTGGAGATTAAGGATATAAAGATTAGATAGATACTTCTCATTGTTGTTCATGATGAAGTTCACAACAATGTTTGAGAAGCTCTAGGGGGTGATGCAAGAATGAGATCGGTACCTGGTTCTTCCGAGAGTTAAAACCCTAGTACCTCCAAGCGCTCAATGTAGCCAATGAGCATGACTACATGAGGCCCGGCTAGGGCACCCTCTCTAACCTTGCTCTGAAATAAGGCCTTGGATATCTCAACCCTTTCCTATCTTGCTCTCTCCCGGTATAGTCCATGGAGGTTCTCAAGCATGCTATATAGGCATCCATGTCCTCTTGAGACTTCATGAGCTCACATGACTTTAATTATGGCATAAAACATTGAACGTCGATTGCGTCGCTCAAATGTTGATCATAGACTAGTAAATCTTCATCACTCACCCCTAGGGTAGGAGAGTCAGGAAGTGAGGACTCTAGAACCTAAAAATTTCGTTCATGGAGTAGGATAACACGAAGGTGCCTAAACCATTTTTGAAAGTTATTGCCGGTGAGGATGTTTTCTTTGTCCACAATTGATCGAAAAGAAAATGTGGTTGATGAGTTTGTCATATAGATTCTACAAATTAAAAGACCATATTTATCAGTACTTTCATGATTACGTTTTATGAGAAATAATAATTTTTCTTAAGTCTCCCACCATTTTATCAAGTCCAAATGGCCCTCACCATTGAACATGGAATGTCCAGTTTCTTCGACATTCTAGTGGGAAGGATTCATATTCCCTTTTTGATAACCCCAACAAGGGTTGGTGAAGTTATTTGAAGGTATTTAGGTAGGCAGGACTTTTCCAACTGTGAGCTTACAGTTCCATGATCTGTTGAGTGGACTCCCCAATCCTAAAATCCTGACATAGATTTCCTCAACCCTTTCCTCTAATATTACACCAAATCAAGCAAGGTCTACTCCTCTTGATGTAATATGGTTAAGTCAACCTGAAACCTTTCATAAGGGATTTCTTTATAAAATTAAGTGTCCAAACTAGGCTTGGTCAAACACATAGTTTTATTGAGTCTTACCCTTAATCAGGTAACGGACGCCTTGGTCTGACTTAATATGGTATTAAGGGATTTTAATCCTTTATGCGTAGTTTTACATTATCACATGATTTTTAATATTATGTGATGCTTGCATAAGTTATTAACCATGTTCTGATAATGTTTACGCATAGTCCGGTTTTTATTTTATTCCACATTTGCATGCTTGTTTATTTCTGTAATTATGTGATCATGAAAACACATACATAATGAAGAAATCATGCAATCAGACAGAAATTAAATAAGATGGTATGATCATGATATTCTATTGGTTATCTTATCTAGAGGTTTGATAAGCTAACCCTAACCTAGGGAAAACACCTTAAGCCCGTGGTTCGTGTTATCTAGCTCCCACCTGTCCACATTTGTATCTTCTTGGATTGGTTCTGCCTCAGCTCCGGGTTTTGAACCATCTCCTCTAGCTTGGGAGATCCTCCATTACATGGGGTTTACATAAAGGAAACCATGGGCACACATGCCCTACATTTTATTGGAAGAAGGCTCGCAGGCTAATGAATTTAAATTGAACAAATTTAAATGACACCATACACACATGAAAAGGGTCATTGGTCTAGCTCATGATCATCCGTAGCATGAAATGACATTTACGCATATTTAAAATTAGAATTCTTCTAATCATTCTATTATTTATGATAAGTCACATTTGAATTCAATTAATTATTATCTTATAATTAATCAATTCTTTATCTTAAATTCCTTTCTGAATTTCCTTGAGATTCTTCTCATCCATATTCCTTATACAGGTCTTTGTACATCTAGAGGAAACATGGTGAAATTCCATTTTTGGAAAGCAAACGGTGTCCAGTTTATATTTACACGGCGTGTATTTATTTTCACCCTTTATCCAAAGTACACACTGGGGCTTTGGCATGTTTTATCTACATTGGAAATTTTGGAGTACACCACATGTAGATTAATCTACCATGGCTTGTACTTCCTTGTTACATGGTTACCAGCCTGGTAATCCCATGTACGCGGAACACGGCATTACCATGTACACAGTTTCACCTATACCAGATCAGATTACACGGAATGTAGATTCAACATACACATCATGTATTCATGTTCCAACACACCGTTCATTTCTAGTCAATACGAGGTAATAAATACTTAGGTATAATCAATTCACATGACATGGTTTAGCAGACTAGTACCAGTTTGTTGAACCTAAGTACAGGGCATGTAGTTTTCACTACATGTTGTGTATCCTTGTGTGGTACGGACAGAAAGAGAGGATCCTCTAGATGAGATTCTCGTTTTTAATTTAATTATATTTAAAATTAAAATTTCATTTCTGTGATGTGAATCGCGGAACGAAGGAGGAAGAACAGATCTCATTCATTCAGTTTTATAGAATGATTTATCTTGAATTGAATCTAATATAAATGTGCAAATCATTAATGAAAATTAAATAACTATAATCAATGTTGTAACCTCCCTCTTATACCATTTTATGGTTCCGAGCTTAGAGTAACCACGTGGGTGGATTTACCCACTTGGATTTTTCACATTAACAATTATCAATCCGATATCAATATGACGATAAACGCCAATCTCCATGGATTGAATCACAGAAATAGAAAATGGAACGGAATGTCCCGGAACCCCAAAGTAAGATCATTACATGTTGATTATAATTAATTTAATCAATTGAAAAGAAGTTCCTTTTGGTTTTCTTTCTTCATTTGTATTTCTGATCACATTCCGATGTGATACGTCGTTGCGTCGTAGAATCCAAGGGTAGACTTCCTCTAGTAGTGATCCACAAGTGCACCTCATATCTCTAGATGTCACCAAAGGAGTCTCCGGGTTCTAGAGTGGAGAAACCATTTCATTCTTTATCCACATTAGATCATCTTGATCTAATGGAAGAGGATCTCTCCCAGTATTGAGAGCTTTTTTGGAGGAAGAGGTTCTTTCGTCCTTGAAAGAATTATCCAGAATTATTGTGCACAATGATTCTCTTGTGTAGGAAAAGATTTGGGGTTGTGAGGATATTTTTAATTGGGTTTGAGGTTGTAGAATTATGAAAATAAATAAACGTGTTACACGTTTTCTTTATTTCATTGACTCTTATTGAAACCATGTCGAATAATTAATTCCTTGACATGCGCCCACATTGATTATAATAAATATCATTTAATAAAACAATATTATATCCTCAAAATCCTGACTGGAAAACTACACGACGTGTACTTGATTTACATAAAACTACATGACGTGTAATCATTAATACATGACGTGTACTTGTTTTTCAATTTCCATTCAAAATTAAAGCTACACAGCGTGTAATCATTAATACACGGTGTGTACTTGTTTTCCATGAAAAATATCACAGCGTGTAATCATTAATACATAGCATGTATATTTTTTTCATTTCCTTCTTCCTCCATCATTAATACGATTTAGGCTTCCTTGAATAATTATTAAACCATGTACAAGAATAATCTTTATTCTACTTGAGATACTTGGATACACATAGTGTGTGACCCTCTAGGCCTCTTTCTCGTTGTCATTATATGGGCCTCCCTAAAGTTCAAGATTACTATCTAGCAAAGGGTCAATGCACCTAAGAGAAAGAAGTTGAAGCTGCATTGACATGTCACCTCATACAAACGCTTACTATGTAATTTAATCCATTTGCCTCAATATATCATCAAGTAGGTTTCATGGCAGTGTCATAAACCTATATGCTTGATCTGTCATTCTTTGACTTCAAAAAATAAACTCGCTGTGTCACCATGGCCATGGAATCTATTTGATAGTTCTATTTCAATCAAAGGGCTTGATATATCTACTTCCATAAATAGGGAAGGTACAAATCCTTCCTCGACTTATCCATTAACGACATGTTATTCGTGACACTCCCAACGTACCCTACGTCCTACCAACTATCTTCATGATGGTTTTCGTCAGCAAATCTATGTGCGCGAGTCAGGACATGAGATAATGATAATCTTCTAATTTAAGGACCATTACACATGCTCCTAGATAGCAATATCTGATGACACTAAAACATAAGGAATTACTACTGGTGGGTCTATTCTCATAATCTCCCATCTTAGAGATTACCAAGTACGAACTCCATGAGAGAGAGTCTCGTCTTATTACGAGTACTCACACATGACGGTTTGTATACTATGAGTCATATCATAGTATATCATCCAACCGTAGAACTGTATTTAAGAATATTGTTATAAAATTTTAAGGTTCTCATCATAGCGTGGATTTTCCATGACCTTATCAATGAAAAAAATATTCCAAGACATTATAATATTATAATCATGGAGAAAAATGAACAATATATAATAAGTGAACATTCATGTAATCAAAGTACGAAATAGTTGGTTCCTAGGACACCAACCTAAACAGTAGGAAGATGATAATGATGGTGGTATTTATAGGGTATAAGAGGAGGTATTTTACATTATTAAAATCACTTTTATAATATTTTTTCTCAAGACTAAGAATGGTCATAATTTTAGTGACTCCAAATAGTAATAGTGGAATGTAAGTTTGAACGAAGTGGTATTACGTTAATTATTATGTCCTAAATATTGTATTTCACTGATAATTTCAATATACAATATTTTACTGTATTTCACTATTCATAAAAAATTCACGAATTTCAAAAAAATCCCAAAAACTCACCCTATCAAATTTTCAATGTGTAGAATTAAAAAATGAACTAAATTTTTCAAAAATAAGTTTCTAAATATTGTTAATTAAATTTGTTAAAGAAACTCGTAATTAATTCAAAAATTAAAAACATTAATTCTATAACTACTTTTATATCACATTGAAAAATTAACGAAGAAGTCATTAAATTTATTATATAAATAAATAAAAAATTAACACAATTTAATATTCAATAGGGTCCTATTACTAATTATTTTACTATTCATTATGTTATGTTACTATTTACCAAAAAACTAGTTTGTTCAATCATACTCCAAATAACTTACTAAACACAATTTTATATGACTGTTTTTTGAAATTCTAAACATAAAAATAAGAAAATTATTAATAATGGATAATAATGAATATATACATAAAACAATGTTTCATGCATTTCATTTAGTTTTAAATCCTTAGGGTGTCACATTATCCCCACCTTCTACAAATTGTGTCCTCAAAATTTTATTTTCACATTAAACAAGTGAGGGTACCTTTCCCTCGGAGAAGTATCAGATTCCCAGGTTGCTTCTTCAACCATGTTGTTTATCCACAAAACCATTACATAGTAGATTGCCTTATTCTGCAATACTTGTTCCCTTCGATCAAGAATCTAAACTGGTCTCTCTTTGTAAGAATGATTCTCTTCCAGCTGGACAGCTTCTGGGCTCAAGACATGTGATTAATCCTTCACATACGTTCTTAACATTGAAAAATGAAAAGCATTACGTACTAGAGATAAACTCAGTGGAAAATCTATTCGGTATGAAACATGTCCATCTATCTACAGAATTTCAAAAGAACCGATGAATCACGAATACATCTTTCCTTTCTTACCAAAACACATCATAGTTTTCAAATAAGAAAAGTTAGGGAATACATGGTCACCTACCTTAAAAAATACTTCTTTCCTTTTGTTATATGAATAACTTTTATGCTTGCTCTGAGCTTTCCTCATGTACTACTAGATCATATTCACTTTATCAAACACTTACTCTACTAATTATGGTCCAATTGACTTCTTTTCCCAGACTTCATCTAAAAAATATAGAGTTAGACATCGCTTCCCATAAAATGCCTCAAAGGGTGCTATATTTATACTAGATTGAAATATATTATTATTTGAAAACTCAAATAATGAAAGATGTTGAACCCAACATCCGTGGTAGCCCATTGAACAAGATCAAAGAATGTCCTTCAAGGACTGAATCATTTGTTCTGACTACCCATCTGATAGGGGATGAAAATCTATACTGAAATTTAATTCTGTTCCCAACGACATCCAAATACCCTTCCAAAAGATAGAAGTGAACCAAGGATCCTGACTAGATATAATTGAAAGAGTAAATCCATGTAACCTGACAATATCATTGAGGTATAGTCAAAGTAGTTGATCCAATGACATTATATCTCAAATAGAAAGGAAATTTGTAGATTTTTCCAGCCGATCAACAATAACCCAAATCACATTTTTACCTCAAGAAGTCTTAGGTAGTCCCACCATGATGTATATGGATATATAATCCAATTTCCTCAATGAAACTGGAAAAGGCTAAAGCATCCTCTTTGGTAACTGCCACTAGTCTTTAACATGTTTACATGTCAATAATGTCACAGTAAATTCTACAATATCTCTTTTTATTCCATCCCACTAGTAACACTCATAAGGGTCATTGTACATCTTAGTACTCCCAGAATGAAATGAAAATGGGGAACTATGATCTTCAGACAATAAATATATCTTTATATGGGAATTACAACACACACATAACCTTTTTCGAAATCATAAAACACAACCTTTATCATGGTTAAATTCTAGAAACTTACCCATTTTTTACCAATTATACCTTTTTTGTAGCTCACACTATTCCTTTTGTGCTTTCTTATTTCAGTATAATAATTATTACTACACTAATACTTGAAACAAAGTAGATGTATTCCATGCATTGAAAACTTCTAATCAAAAATTAATCAATTCATTAATCAATGGATCATGTTCCAAACATATCATGGTTAATGTTTCATGATGTTTTTGACTCATGATATCCACCAACATGTTATATTTTTCTTTGATGGTAGATAATCATGAAATAATAATAATTTATTAGTTCAATCTATCTTCTCTGCCTCATGTTTAATTCCTTCTGATTGAATATATAATTTAGACTTTTAAAGTCAGTATATATTTGAGATTTGGATTCGATTATATGGTGCCTCCAAATTATCGAAGAAAAAACCATAGATTTCAATTCAAAATCATGTGTGGGATAATTTTTCTCATGAGGTTTTAGTTTTCTTGAATCATAAGCAATAAACTGATCATTATTCATCAGAACACAAACAAGTATTTTCGATGAAGTATCAATTTAGATGACAAAATCAATATTTCGGGAAGCCAAGGCCAAAAACAGAGCATTCACCAATATGTTATTTAGTTCCTAAAAATATCACATTCTTATATCCAGACATATTTAAATGATTTTCATGTTAAATTAGTTATCGGTCTAGATAATTGTGAATTTTTTTTACAAACCATCATTAATGACCTACTAATCCAAGAAAACTACGAGTCTTTGTAGCATTTGTAGGTCTTGTCCATTCATCAAACACTTTTTCTGGAAGTATCAACTATTATTCCATCATTATTTATAATGTTCCCATCAAAATAAATTTGTTGCAACCAAATATCACACTTGATAAATTTTACACACAGTTTCTTTTCATTTATGGTTTTCAAAACAATAAATATGTGTTTTTCATGCTCTTATTTACAACTAGAATATACAAGAATTCCATGAATAAACACAACCACAAACATATCCAATAACACATGAAATATTCTATTAATAAGATCTATAATTGCAAAATGGGTATTAGTTAACCCATAAGGAATAACTAAAAATTCATAATGACCATATCTAGTATGGAACATAGTCTTTTGGATGTCTTCACAATTTACATTCAACTGTTGGTACCCTGACCTCAGGTGAACCTTCAAATAATATTGTGCTCCTAATAGATAATCAAAAAGATCATTAATATTAGGCAATGGATAATTGTTTTAATTGTAATTTTATTCAAAGTTCTATAATCAGTGAAAATTCACATTTAACCATCTTTTTTCTTGTCAAACTAGAATAGAGAACCCCGTGGTGATGTTCTAGTTTGGATAAAGCCTTTATCTAATAATAATTTCAACAACATTACTAACCACAGAAGATTCATTTGGGTATTTCAATAAAGAGTTATAGAAATTGGATTATCATCCGGAACTATTTTAATAGGAAACTAAACATCCAGATTAGGAATAACACCATGAAAATCATTACGAAAATCATTCAGTTATTCCTTTATCACTGGTACATCATTAATCTAGATAGTTCCATTATCTTCAAAATTTTGAGCAAGGTAAATTTAATTTCAATATTTTATCAGTTTCTTAGATTCTTGATATGTTATCAAAGGTAAGGGTTCATTCATGTACATAAAATAAAAATCTTTCCAAAAAAACAACTTATTTTTCTCTAAAATCAATCATAGCATGATAAAAATGAAGACAATACATACCTAAGATTACATAAAACTCTACTAAAGGAAACACAATATGGTTTTCAGGTAAACTCTTTCCATAGAGATGGATATGAAGATTCTTATAATTTATTTTTTCTAAAATATTTCATCAAGGTGTTTTTACTATGAGATCTTGTTTCATTTTCTGAGGTTGAATTCCCAATTTTTCTGAAAATTTCTAAAAAATGAAGGAATGTGTAAAAACTGAAACAAACAAAACATTTGTAAAATCTGTAAAACAAATTACCTAATACAACCTCATTTGATGGCCCAATATCTGCTGAAGTGGTTGAAAAGGATTTTATCAAACCCTTTTACTTCCATTCTTTCTAATCCTCTTCTTGAGAAACTAGCTTCAGACGAACATTAGAAAAATAACCCAATTATTTATAGTTAAATCATCTCACCATAGACTTATCATTAATTTTCGGATCATTTTCCAGGAACTCATGATAAATTTGTCCAAAAATTCCACATTCGTATAATTTACTATAATTTATAATACATTCACCTGGATTCATTTTACCACACTTTTCAAAAGAAGGGAAATTCATTTTCTTACATCCAGACTTCTTTAATGGGTTCTTCCCCATTTCCTGCCAACCTGAACGCTTCTTATTCTTGTCATCAAAAGGCATAAATGTGTCCAAAAACACCATATTAACTTTTTTAGCACAACTAACAAGCTTCTCATATCTTTTAAACTCCCGTGAATCCAAATCTCTTAGCTAAAATTGTTTCAAACAAGAGTATACTTATCAATTTTACTTTTAAAATTCAAAGTAATATTTAGTACATTCCAAGATAGTTTTTTAAAATTTGGCTTCATATGATTCAACATAATCATAATCATTCTACATCAGTTCCAAGAATTTTTTCTCCATTCTAAGTGAAATAGTTTTGGGAAATTAATTTTCCAGAAAAAGACTCTTAAAATCACCCCATTATATACTGTCAAGATTATCTCTTTCTCTCATATTATTAACCAGATACCACCATTTATAGAATTCACCTTCAAAATGATAAATTACTAGTATTTACTTATGATGTTCCGAACATCCCATGATGTAAAATATCATTTCAGGAGCATTGATCTGTCCTTCGGCAATCACTAGATATGTGATTCCACTAAATGATGGAGGATGTTGCCTCCTAAAATTCTATACAAAAGACATGTTTCTTCATGGTATATCTTGTTACTCTATAGAATGGGTACCACCCCCATTTATTTCTTGAGTCAACTGGGGCATTTTTTTTACAAACTTCTTGGTTCCAATTCCCACCATCTCGGGCTTCATATTCAGACAAACATCAGCCTCTCGGTGCCTCCTTACTTCAGCGTCCCAGTTTCTTCTGCGGAAAACCATTCTGTACAAACATAACAAAGATGAATCAACATGGTAATACTTAAATACTATAACATTTCAAATTACCATAGAGTATAAATTATTTATTTTATTCTTATAATATCATCCCAATACCTAAAGATAAATAAACCATCCATTGATAACAACTATAAGGACCCAACCATAAAATGTTACATATCACAAATATCAGACAAGAACATACATTATTAAACATTGATGATCTTTTTTAGGTATATAGTTATAAAAAACTAGGATATTTTATATACAAAACGTACCACATTAATAAAAAGAGGATACTACTAAAAACATTATCTATTTTCTCCAAGTATAAAATATAAAAACATAAAACTCAATTTCATTTACAACACATTATATCAAACATCATGACTCCCTTATTTTTCTTTCCCATATTTATACCTTATTAAAATCATTTTAAAAACCTTGGATGAGTATAAAACTCAGCAAGGGATATAAATAAATTAATTTGTTAGTCAAATGATAACATAAAACAATTACAATCTATAATCATATAAACTTATATGCAAATAATATAACATCCCATGTAAGTAATGAATAATTTATTTTCATATCTATGTCTATTTATGAATTATATAGTGTTTTAAATACTTAAAATGATAATAAATCCAATCTTAAGCATAGAATTCTCTAATATTTTTAAAATATTGTTTTACCGCCTTTTGATAGAAACCCATTTTTAAATCTACATTTTGAAATTTTTATAAGCACTATTTGTCTAAATAAACTTATTCATTATAATTGGGATATTGAAATTTATTTTGTATAAATTTTTGGTATTTTTCTGATAATTTTCATTTTTTAATGAATTGTGAAAAATACTGCATTTTACTTCAAAACTGTTTTTTCATATAATTTAATTATATGGTTATATTATCTTTATAATTGTATTTAAAGTTTAATTAGAATATATTTCTACCATTAAATGTAATGGTGGTCATTAGAATTGATTTTACTTTGGAATTGGGCATAAACAGGTTCCAAACTTTTCATAGATATTATTTCAAGAAACCTGCTATTTGTTTTGACAACAAGAATTATTTTTAAATTAATTATTCAAATTTATGTGTTTGGAATTTGGTAAAATTTATTCCATATTTGGAATCAGAAGGTCCAAATTATTTAATTAATACTCTTTTGTTTTTGGACATTATGAATAGTAACGATGGTAATTATCTTTAATAATCATGATTAATTAGTAATCGGGTAGTTAAGTGTAATAAAATAATATCATAATAATAACAAATGGCCCCAAAATGTGTCCTAATTATACTGGTTGTGTCATTATTGACCATGGGATGCCTTTTTCCAAACATTGGGACCCCATGGAGTCACTTTTGTGTGATAATGACTTTATATCTTTTTATTTTTATAGAAAGTTAAATATAACAAAGTTTGTCGCACCCAATTCAATAAATTTTAAATTTTTCTAAACAAATGATCTCTTAGAATATAAATATTAATTGGAAATCTAAAAATATTTCATACATCATGATATTTTTTTATAAATTTTAGACATTAAATTAATTAATTTTTTTATGACACCATGATGATGCAGCGATTACCTCATTAATGAATGATTTAAATAAAAGGAAAAGATAATGTAAAATCTAAGACATACACTTGTCAAAGACCTATTGGACGAGTATATTTATAACCCTTATCATCTTATCCTCAAAATATATCAATGTGGGACCTTTAAAATCCGAAACTCATTTCAATATAAAGTAACATTTCTTGACTTTCCTACAGTTCCCCTCCTCCCTCTTATAAAAGGCCCCACCTCTACCTCCTTACCCACACCTCTAAAGCCATTGGCTCGGCCAATCTCTGATCATTTTATCTCTCCACATCCCGCTCTTCATCCTAGAATCCTTACTTTAGGCGTAATTCTCTTCAAGAAACCCTTTTGGTTCAAACCAAGAAGAGTTAAAGGTAAAGACTTCTCTAATGTTCTTTTGTTTTATTTTGATTCTCCAACCCCCTAAACTCTTTTTATTATTTTATTTTGTAAAAAAATCAGTATATTAAATATACTAGGATTTTTTTTATAAAAATTATTCGTGCTACACTTACACACACCTACATCTAAGGGTTAAAGAGCATACTATTTCTGTGGATGGCGAATTTCTGCCTCACGAAACAATGATTGTTCAATATTATTCTAACACCTTCAAAGGTGTCCATTAAGATGTCACTATATTTATATATTATATATAATATGTTTATTTTTTCCTTAAGCTTCTATATTTTTCATTTATGTCATACCTTTATGGTTTCCATTATGGGTAAACTTGATATCTTCATTTTAGGAAGTGCGGACTATCGTCCCCTCAAAGTGATTTGATTTGTTAATGCCATATGTGGGAAATATTAAGGATGGAGTTAATGATATTATATATGATTTCATATTAAAATTATAATATATCTTTATATCATTATGATTTCTTTCCATTAAATACGAAATATAAATGAAAGTAGCTTTCTTGCGTTTGTACGACTTACTGTCTCCAGGAATGGTGCATTTCATTTCTTACCTCTAAATGTTATGTAATATTATAAATGAATGCATATACTGTATATATATGATATATATGATATCTACATCATGAATATAATTTTGGATATTATTTATATTTTACCACATGAACAACTTGTAATTATAAGGAGTTTATTTTTGACTCAAGTACCAATGATCGACAAAATGACCGTTATAAACTTAAATAATTACATAGTGTTCATAACATGGTAATAATTGATGTAAAAGGAATAATGAACTTGAAAAATGTTCTTAAGTAAGTAAAAATTAAGTCATGTTTATTATTCAAGAGGTTAAAGAATGATCGAGTAACGTCGGACACAAGGTGTGGGAATTCGTCTCAATCTCCTTTCATTGAGGCATATTTTATTTTATACACAAATTTCTTTTATACGGTGTATAAACCCCTTTGACTTTTACTTTTATTCAAATGGAATCTTTTTATATGAACCGTTTTACTAAACGATAAAAGGTAATGTTTTCGTTGTACGTATGCGGCGACAATGACTTCTCTGCCACCGTGACCATTATTTGAGTTTCAGCTTCCTCTACAATCTATATCTTTTTTAAAACAAAAATAAATACCATGTTTTAATTTTATTTTATTTTGGTATTGACAATGGTTTTGATAATGTTTTTATTATATCAATGTGTTATTGATATATTTTGATTGAAATGTGGAAATGTAATGTTTCCATTTTGCATGTTTTATGTGTTAGGATTGTGTTATGGATCATGGGAATTGTTTATGAAGACGGGTGGTTCCGTGAAAAACTAAGAGCGAGTGAGACAGTGATAGCTCTCCAATTAATTGGGTAACGTGAAGGAGTTAAAATATAAGGTTTCTCCGAAGAGATTTATGGAATATACTGTGATGGGTATTCCAAACGTAACCATGAGGGTTACTCCCTACGTAAGAATGTTATAAATTCCTCAAGTTACCTTTATGTCTTATAATTTCTATGATTTGTTCATGATTTTATGAGGTATGTTAAAGTGAATATATTTTATTAGTTAAGTATGATTTCATTAATTCTTATGTATACATGGACTAATGTTTTCATTCCGTACATTTATATCCCTTACTGAGCTTTATATGCTCATCCCATGTTTTTGAAATATTTTTCACAGGTCAAGGGAAAGGTAAATGATGTGATGGTAGGTTCAAGGAACTATCAAGAAAGAATCCATGTTTTATTTTAAATATTTTTCTGTTGATGGGAAAAATGAATACTATCTTTTATGTAACCACTTTATTTAAATGTAGAATGTAATGAATTATTTTTTAGCTAATTCTCTAAAACTATATACCTGAAAAGATCCTCAATGTGTATTCTTGTAATAACTCAAGATTAAGTAATGTTTAAGGAATGGGGCCTTATAGTTGGTATCAGAGGTCGGTTTAGATAACTTTTGAGTTTAGAAATATATTAAATGATTATCCAAAAAAATTAATGGCCAAACTGTAATGATATAGCATTTGAAGATTACCATGTTTCTTCATCTAAGACATGTTTGTTTAGAATGGTTTTCCACAGAGGAAATAGGGAAGCAGTGCTAGGAAGGTATACAGAAGGAAATGTCCTTCCAAATCAGCATCCTAAGATGGTCGGAATTAGAACTGAACAATTTGATGCAGTAATGGCACAGTTGACTCAAGAAAGAAATGGTGGGGGTATCCATGCACGAGATCAGCCAGATCAACCACAGAGGAACATGTCAGTGGTGGAACATTTCATAAGGCAACATCCCCCATCATTTAGAGGATCAAATGAACCTGTTCTAGCTAAAGGGTGGATTAACGCAATAGAGATTATTTTTGATGTCATGGGGTGTTCAGACAATCAAAAGGTTAGTCTTGTTATTTACCGTTTGGAGGGTGAAGCAGATCAGGGGTGGTAGATGGTTAAAAATATTAGGGATGCTGATGAGATTGATGCTCTCGACTGGGATAAATTAAAATGTATTTTTCTTGAGAAATATTTTCCTTAGGATCATCGAATTGGGATTGAAAAAAAAAATCGTGGAATTGAGGCAAGAGCAAGACTCAGTGGCTGCTTATGAAGAAAGGTTCACTCGATTGGTAAGGTATACTCCAAATTTTATTCGAGACCTTACTCGTAAAATCTATCATTTTTACTCAGGATTAATGCCAAAATATCGAAGGGCTTTGGATTCTTGCGAGATCAAGAGTGATTAAAATATTGTTTGATGTGCTAAGAAGGTGGAAATTGAGTTTTCCGAAGATCAAGTGTTCTATAACAAGCAAAAGAAGAAGAGACCGAGGTGGCAAGAGAAAGGGAATAATTATTCAAAAACGTCTGATGGTAAGATAACTAAGTTTCCAATTTGTGATAAATGTCGTACAAGGCATGCTGGGGAATGTCTTATGAATTTTTTAAAGTGCTACCGGTGTGGTAAGATGGGCCTTAAGGCTTGTGACTACACTAAAAAAGATCTGGGTGATGGTAAAACCAAATTTGATTAACAGTTAGTGAAATGTTTCATGTTCAATGAGATGGGTTATTATACAAACGAGTGTTCGAAAAAGAGCTCAAATGATGGGAAGTAGTCAGACTACAAGCAAAAAAGGAGTGGTTAAATCCTTTTCAACTACTTTAGCAGATGTTGGGACAACAAATGAAGTGATATCAGGTACTTTATTTGTTTTCACAGATTATGCTAATGTGTTGTTTGGTTCAGGGTCTACACATTCTTTCATCTCTAAAAACGTTTCTAGTAAATTGGTTAATCCATCTCAGTAAATGACTCCTGAACTTGTGCTAAAAACACCCAGGGGAAATGTTGAGGCAACAAGAATTTATAAGAATCTTCCTATCCATATCCATGGAAAGAACCTACTTAAAAATATTATTGTTTTACCTCTAGTAGAGTTTGATGTTATCCTGGGTATGGATTGGCTCTCTACTTACCATGCTAAGATTGATTTTAGAGCTAAAGAAGTTTCTTTTCTAAAAGACTTTCAGTTTGTGTTCAAGAATGAACCCTTACTGTCGATAACATATCAAGATGCTGAGAAACTTATAAAATATGGAAATGAATGTTACCTTGCAGATATTGTTGAAAACAAAGGAACCGTTCAGATTAATAATGTTCCCGTGGTAAATGAGTATCTTGATGTGTTTCCGGATGAGTTTCCTAGAATAATACCAGAACGGGAAGTTTAATTTACTGTTTACTTAATTCCTGATGCTAATCCAATTCAAAACCCCCTTATCAAATGGCTCAAATTTAACTTTTAGTGTTGAAGGAGTAATTTAAAAATTTGTTGGAGAAAGGTTTCATTCGACCTAGAACATCACCATGGGGTGCTCCTGTCTTATTTGATAAAAATAAAGATGGTTCTATGAGACTTTTCATTGATTATAGAGCCCTGAATAACATCACTGTAAAGAACAAATATCCTTTGCCTCATATCGATGATTTTTTTGATCAGCTCCAGGGAGCTCAGTATTTTACAAATATTGGCCTGAGATCGGGGTACCATCAGTTGAAGGTAAAGGAAGCAGATATTCCGAATACCACTTTTCAAAAAATATATGGACATTATGAATTTGTATAAATGCCTTTTGGGCTAACCAATGCACCTGCTGTATTCATGGACCTTATGAATAGAATTTTCCATGAGTTCTTGGATATGTTTGTTGTTGTTTTGATTGATGATATTATGGGTTTCTATAAAAGTATAGAGGAGAATGAAAGACATTTAAGGGTTATTTTGAAAACCATAAAAGAAAAAAATTTGTATGGGAAATTTAGCAACTGTGAGTTTTGGATGCAACAAATTTTTTACTTGGTCACATTGTTTCTAAATATGGAATAACTATTGATCCTGCAAAAACAAAGGTTGTTCAAGAACAGCCAAGACCCACAAATGTAACAGATATTCTTAGCATTCTTGGTTTGGCAGGCTATTAGCGAAGGTTTGTTAGAAATTTTTCACTGTTATCTAGTCCAATGAATAAGCTAACTCGGAAGGGTTTTAAGTTTATCTGGACAAAAGAATGTGATGATAGTTTTCAGGAATTGAAAAGAAGATTAGTGAATGCTCTAGTTTTGGCACTACCTTCTAGGAATGTTGAGTTTGTTATCTACAGTGATTCTTCATTGAAAGGGCTTGGTTTTTTCCTAATCCAGAATGATTAGGTAATTGCTTATACTTCACGTCAGTTGAAAACTCATGAGGTAAATTACCCTACACATGATTTGGAATTAGCTGATGTTGTTTTCGCTTTAAAAATTTGGAGGCATCATTTGTATGGAGTAAAGTGTGAAATATATACCGATCAAAAAAGTTTAAAGTCTATATTCACCCAGAAATAATTGAACATGAGACAGAGGAGATGGTTAGAATTAATCAAGGATTATGATTGTACAATTCATTACCATCCGAGAAAAGCAAATAAAGTGGATGATACTTTGAGTCGAAAAAGTAATCCTTTATTAACAATATTGTGTTTGGAACGTGATCCTTTGGTTAAGGATTTGATAAACTTTGGCATAGAAGTTGTTGGTGTAGGATGTCCTTCTGTTTTGTTTCAGGTAGTAGTGAAATCTCATCTATCAAACAGAATTAAGCAAGCACAGAAGCAAGACAGTGAGTTGCAGAAAAAGGTAGAGCTGGTTCAGAAAGATAAGTTTCCTTAATTCAACATTGATAATGATTGTGTTTTGAGATTTGGGAAGAGATTGTGTGTGCCTTGTGAATCACAGTTGAGGATAGAGTTGTTATGTGAAGATCATAGTTCTCTGTTTTCAGTTCATCCAGGAAATACTAAGATGTATAGAGATCGTTGTGAGTAGTACTTGTGGGATGGAATGAAAAGAGATATTGTTGATTTTACTGTGAAGTGTTTGAATTTTCAAAAAGTTAAAGCAGAGCTGTAGTTACCAAAGGGGATACTTCAGCCTCTACTAGTACCATAGTGGAAATTGGAGAATATATCCATGGACATCGTTGTGGGATTTATGAAGACACGTCGAGGTAATAATACAATCTGGGTTATTGTTGATCGCTTGACTAAATCTGGTCATTTACTTTCTATAGGAGATACTTTTTCCCTAGATCAACTTTCTTGTCTGTATCTTAAAGAGATAGTCAGGTTACATAGAGTTCCCTTCTCCATTGTATCTGATCGTGATCTCAGGTTTACTTCTAATTTTGTAAAGGCATTCAGAAGTCGTTGTGTACTGAATTAAATTTTAGTACAACTTTTCATTCTCAATCATATGGGTAGTCAGAATGAACAATTAAGACTTTGGAGGATATGCTACGTGATTGTTCGATGGATTATCAGAGAAGTTGGGACCAATATCTTTTGTTGGTTGAGTTTTCTTATAATAACAGTTTTCATTCCAGTATACAGATGTCACCATTTGAGGCATTATATGGGAAGCGGTGTCGAACTCTAGCTTTTTGGGATGAAGTTGGTGAAAGGAAGTTTATGGGACCAGAATTGGTAGAAGAGTTGGCAGAAAAAGTTCAGCTGATATAGAGACACATTAGAATAGCTCAGAGCAGGCAAAAGAGTTATGCAGACAATAGGAGGAAGGATCTGTCTTTTGAGGTAGGTGATCATGTTTTTCTAAAAGTATCTCCATGGAAAAGTGTGATGTGATTTGGTAAGAAAAAAAAAGCTGAGACCAAGGATCATTGGACCATATGAAATTCTGGAGAGATTTGGATCAGTTGTATACCGAGTGGCTTTACCTTCAAGTTTATCTCAGATACACAATGTTTTTCATGTTTCAATGTTAAGGAAGTACATTCCAAATCCATCTCATGTTTTGAGTCCAGAGGTAGTTCAGCTGGAAGAGAACCTATCTTATGAGGAACAACCAGTCTAGATTCTTGATCACAGGGAGCAATTATTGTGGAATAATGTGATTCATCAAGTAAATGTTTTGTGAAAAAACCACATGATTGAAGAGGCAACATGGGAATATGAAAATGCAATGAGGGATACATACCCCCACTTATTTGATAAGAAAATAAATTACGGGGATGCAATTTTCTAAATGGGGGAAGGATGTAACATCCCAAGTATTTAATGAATAACTTATTTTCATATCTATGTCTATTTATGAATTATATAGTGTTTTAAAGACTTAAAATGAGAATAAATCCAATCTTAAGCATAGAATTCTCTAATATTTTTAAAACATTGTTTTACCACCTTTTGATAGGGAACCATTTTTAAATATATCTTTTGACAATTTTAAAAGCTCTATTTGTCAAAATAAACTTATTTATTATAATTGGGACATTGAAATTTACTTTGGATAAATTTTTTGTATTTTTCTAACAATGTTCATTTTTTAATTAATAGTGAAAAATACGGCATTTTACTTCAAAACTACTTTTTTATCTAATTTAATTATATGAATATATTATCATTATAATTGGATTTAAAGTGTAATTAAAATACAGTTTTACCATTTAATCCAATGGTTTTCATTATAATTTATTTCACATTGGAATTGGGCATAAACAAGTGCCAAACTTTTCATAGATATTGTTTCAAAAAACCCCGCTATTTGTTTTGACAAAGGGAATTATTTTTAAATTAATTATTGAAATTTCTGTGTATGTAATTTGGTAAAATGGATTCCATATTTCTAGTCAGAAGTTCCAAATTATGTAATTAAGACTCTTGTTTTTGGACATTATGAATAGTAACGATGATAATTACCTTTATTATCTTGATTAATTAGTAATCAGGTAGTTAAGTGTAACAAAATAATATCATAATAATTACAAGTGACCCAAACATGTGTCCTAATGCTATTAGTTGTGTCATGGATGACAATGGAATGCCTTGTGCCAATATTTGAGACCCCATGGAATCACTTTTGTGTGATAGTGACATTTTATCTTTTTATTTTTAAATAAAATTATATATAACAAAGTATGTAACACCCAAGTAAATAAATATTAATTTTGTCCACATAAATGATATCTTAGACTATAAATAGTCATTTGAAATATAAAAATATTTCATACATCATGATATTTTATTTATAATTTTTAGACCTTAAATAAATTAATTTTTTTATGACACCATGATGATGCAACGATTACCTCATTAATGAACGATTTAAATAAAATGAAAAGATAATATAAAATCTAAGACTTACACTTGTAAAAGACCTATTGGATGAGTGTATTTCAGACCCTTGTCATCTTATCCTTTAAATATATCAATGTGGGACCTTTAACATCCGAAACTCATTTCAATATAAAGTAACATTTCTTGACATTCCAAGAGTGCCCCTCCTCCCTCTTATAAAAGGCCACCACCTCTACCTCCTTACCCACACCTCTAAAGACATTTTATCAGCCAAGATCATCTCATTTTATGTCTCCACATCCCTCTCTTCATCCTAGAAGCCTTACCATAGGCAGAAAGCTGTTCAATAAACCTTTTTGGTTCAAACCAAGAGGAGTTACCCGATTTAAAGGTAAAGACTTCTCTCATGTTCTTTTGTTTTATTTTGCTTCTCCAACCCCCTGAACTCTTTTTATTCATTTATTTTGTAACAAAAACAGTATCTTAAATATACTAGGATGTTTTTATAAGATTTATTCTAGCTACAATTACACACACCTACATCTAATTGTTAATGAGCATACTGTTTCCGTGGATGGTGAATTTCGGCCTCACAAAACGATGATTGATCAATATTCTTCTAACACCTTAAAAGGTGGAAATTAAGATGTAAATATATTTATATATAACATCTAATATGTTTATGTTTTCCTTAAGATTATTTATTTTTCATTTATGTCATACCTTTATGGTTTCAATTATGGGTAAACGTGATATCTTCATTTTAAGATGTGCGGACTACAGCCCCCTCAAAGTGATTTGATTCGTTAATGCCATATGTGGGACGTATGAAGGATGGAGTTAATGATATTATATATGATGTCATACTATAAATATAATATACCTTTATATCATTATGATTTCATTCCATTAAATACAAAATATAAATGAAAGTAGCGTTTATGCGTACGTACGGCTTACCATCTCCATGAACGGTGCATTTCATTTCTTACCTCTAAATGTTATGTAATATTATAAATGAATGAATATACTAGATATATATGATATATATGATATCTACATCATGAATATAATTATTTATATACTGGATATTTTACCAGAAGAACAACTTGTAATTATAAGAAGTTTATTTTGGACTCATGTACCAATGATCAACAAAACGACCGTTATTAACTCAAATAATTACATAGTGTTCATAACATGGTAATAAGTGATGTAAAAGGAATTATGAACTTGAAAAATGTTCTTAATAAATTAATAATTATCGCATTTTTATTATTCAAGAGGTTAAAGAATGATCAAGTCAAGTCCGACACGAGGTATGGGACTTCATTTCAATCTCCATTCATTGAGGCATATTTTATTTTATACACGACTTTATTTTATACAGTGTATAAACCCATTTGAATTTTACTTTTATTCAGAAGTAATCTTTTCATAAGAATCGTTTTACTAAAATAAAAAAGGGAATGTTTTTGTCGTACGTATGTGGCGACAATGACTTATCCGCCGCAGTGACCATTATTTGAGTTTCGGCTTCCTCTACAAGCCATTTATTTTTTTAAAATAAATATAAATACCATGTTTTACTTTTATTTTATTTTGGTATTGAAAATGTTTTTGATAATATTTTTATTATATCAAGGTGTTATTGATGTCTTGTGATTGAAATGTGGAAATGTTATGTTTCCTTTATCCATGTTTTATGTGTTTTGATTATGTTATGGTTCTTGGGCATTGTTTATGAAGACAGGTGGTTCCATGATAAACATTGGGCTGGTGAGCCCGTGATAGCTCTCCAATTCATTGGGTAACGCGAAGGAGTTAAATGCTAAGGTTTCTCTGAAGATATTTAGGGAATATACAATGATGTGTATTCCAAACATAACCATGAGGGTTATTCCCTATGTAAGAATTTTATGAATGCCTCAAGTTACCTTTATGTCTTATGATTTCTATGATTTATTCATTATATGATGAGGTATGTTAAAGTGCTTATGTTTTATGAGTAAAGTATTATTTCATTAATTCTTATGTATACATGGACTAAAGTTTTCATTCGGTCCTTTTATATCCCTTACTGAGCTTTTTATGCTCATCCCAAGTTTTTAAAATTCTTTTCATAGGTCAAGGGAAAGGTACATGATGTGATGGTAGTGTCAAGGAAGTGTCAAGAAAGAATCCATGTTTAATTTTTAATTTGTTTCCGTTGATGGGAAAAATTAATACTATCTTTTATGTAACCACTTTGTTTAAATGTGGAATGTAATGCATGATTTATGATCTAATTATCTAAAACTATAAACCTGAAAAGATCCTCAATGTGTATTGTTGTAATAAATCAAGATTAAGTAATTTTTAAGGTATGAGGACTTATATATAAACACCATGCAATTTCATTGTGAAATATTTACCATATCACTCTTACATTCACCCTTACAAATGGAATAACCTTTTGGTGAACTTCTATCTCCAGAATACCCAATCCATTGGGGAGATATAATGGGGCTAACCTATAATATATTGAGCTATAATGGGCTCAAAAAATATAAATAATTTCCAGGTAACTCATCATGGTAATAAAGTATCTCTAAATCATGATAAACCACTCATTCCATAGATATATATATAACATTCTTTGAAATTTATTAAGAATGATTTTAAAAGTATTTTAAATGGAATGCTTTTCAAAAATATAATTATAGTTTGAATTAATATAATGGAATGGATCTGTGTATACACTATAAATACACATAATTCAATAAAAAATCATCACACCAACAATCATAATACCACATAATTTATAAATAATAAGGTTAACCCAAGGAATTGAAATTGAGTTATGAATTTCCTCACATCAGGTTCTTCTTACTTCAAATGTGTTTAAAACACCTCTATAATGGTTAAAAGAGCATTGTTAATATCTTAATGATACATATTACTGTTTATAACACCATGTATGTTCATCTTACAACATCATTTAACACAATTATTTGTAATATATAGTTATTTACATTGTGACTGGTGCGTTCTTTACATGGTTTCCATGATCGGTTCATGAAAGATATTCTGGTTGATTTGAAATAAAAATACAGAATCGAAAAGGAATGGTATTTAAATATTTCTATAACCATAAAATTTATCATTAATCATTTTGAATTATGAAAATAGTAAGACTCATAAGTTAAAAAATTATTGATATTTGTTTAAATCATTTTAGAGATTTTTTTATAGTAATGATCTCGTTTTGTTTTATAAATTAATCACATGAGTACAAAATGATTCCAGGACCTTATATAAGATATAATAAATAATTTATAATCTGGTTCAACCAGAAAAATGGATTCATGACTAACCTTTAAAAAAGTATAATATATTGATATCACATCATCCACGATGTCGGTAAATCGACACATTATGGACGATGTTTTAATTTCTCGAATAAGTGGGGGAGAAGAAAAAGTATAATGGTGAATATTCCATAAACCTAATGAGATATATAATATTTAAGAAACTAGATCATTAATTTCTCTCGAATATGGGTAGGTGGTAAAGGAAGATGAATATAAAATAATATGAAATAGAAAAGAAATAAAACAAAAGGGGATATTTACCTCTTGGTCTCTTCTCTATGGGATACTTATTAAGGAATTTTGGTTTGAACTTTTGTTGATACTATAATCTCTAGGACATGGGGAGGATCCTTGGGAGGTGTATTGGGAAGAACAGATGTATTTCCCAAGGCTTGAGAGGTTCCAGAGGAAGATGATAATGGGGGTGGTATTTATAGTGGATCAGAAGAGGTATTTTACATTATCAAAATCATTAATATTTTATTTTTGCTCAATAATTTGAACAATCTTAATTCATGTTACCCAAAATAGTAATAATATAATGTGAGTTCTAACCATGTGGTATTTTATTACTTATGATGTCATAAATAGTTTATTTAACTGATAATTTTAATATATGGTAGTTTACTTTATTTCAGTATTCATAAAATTTCATGAATTTCAGAAAAATCCCCAAAATATCACCCTAACAAATTTTTGATGTGTATAATTAACAAATTTACTCCATTTTTTAAAATAATTTTCTAGATATAATTAATTTAATTTTTAAAAATATCATACATAATCACAAAAATAACAATTTTAATTTAATAAATGCTTTTATATCACATTGAAAAATTAATAAATCTGTAATTATCTTAAATCCATAATAAAATAAAATAATAATACAATTTACTTTTCATTTGGGTCATCTTTCTATTCATATTATTATTTATAATGGTATGTTATTATTCACCAAAAAAACATGTTGGTTCAATTAGACATCAAATGACTTACTTAACACAATTGTAGATGACCGTTTATCAAAAATCAAAGCATAGATGCAGAAAATTTATGTTTAAATTCTAGTTATAATTATTTACTTAAAACAAACGTTCATGTATTTAATTTATTTTTAATCCCTTGAGGCGTTATAGTGGATCACCACTCTTGGGATTTTATAATTGGATCCTTCAGCAAAACTATGGAGTGATGAAATATATTCCATCAGATTATCTATAAAAGTCAATTTAATAGTTGAGGTAATTCTATAGATTCTCATAAATTAATTATTAAATTACTTGATAATATCTTTATCATCTGGTTGTGATGTCTTAATCAAGTCATGTAATAACCTATTTTTATTATTCATGACAATTTCATCATGTGAAGCAATAATTACATGTGATTTAAAACTACTATATAAGTTTTTTATACCATTAATTGATGAGTCCCCTGTGCCTAGAACAATCTATTGGTATTAGAAAGTCCACATGTCTAATTTTTAAATCATTTCTTGACAGCATATGTTTAATTTTTCTTTTATTAAATCAATTTTTTAATATTCTCCATTGTCATCTCTTACCTTTATTATTCTCAGATATATAACTAGTAAAGGGTTAAAAAATAAAAATATAGTAACATCCAAAAAATTGATATTACATAGCTTTTTCCAAGAAAAAAACTACTGTACAAAGTTTTTAATCCAATTATACATGTCATGTGTTATGTTTTCTGGTCAGAATAACTTTCTATTAGGTCAGATCAAACAAAATCATATTTAAGATCCAAATTGATCGAAGCAACAAATATATTTAGATATATTGGCACACCATAGAACCATATATTGAAGTGAAGTCCAATACCACATTGCCCCCGACGCCTCGAACCACACCTCCTCCCTTCATCACACCCATTGACCATGACCCATCTGTGTTAAACTTGTAGCCTGTGAAAGGAGGATGCCAACCCACCCATTTACCCTGTAATCTGACCGGGAGAGGGTGAGCCAAGGTTGCACTGCCCCGCAGGAAATTAAAACTAGGAGCCTCCTGCCATCCTTTTGAGAGGGCAACCATGTCAGTCAATTGAAAATGAGTCCTTAAAATTATGGACCTTACCGTAGGAGTTGTGCCTTCAAACCTTGCCTGATTACAATCTTTCCACAAGCACCAGCACCCAGAACTGAGTAATGCGGCTCGAGAAAACCATTCTGACTCGGATCCTAGTGCGCCGTGGAACCACACCTCCCAGAATGGAGAGTCATTATGCTCTCGAATGATGGGATCCAAGATGCCTCCAAGGAAAAACCAAATTGCGTGAGCCCATTCACCTTCGAAGAACAAATGATCGGAGCTCTCCTCTTGCCTGTTGTTGTAGCAATGGCACCCATAGGTGAGGCTAATCTCAAGTTTCATGATGTTCTCATTTGTAGCGAGAACTCGGTTCCTGATGTGCCAAATGAGGAAATTGAATTTCGTGGTCATCTTGTGGCAGAGAACATCTCATTCCAGCGATCATGGTGGTCTTGCGAGGAGAGGAGTCTGCGAAAATCACTAGTGGAAAAAACACCAGAGGACAAAGGAGTAAACATGCAGTGGTCTGGTTCCAACGTGATCTCAATCAACACAAGTAGTTCTTGCTAGTCCTCATTCAAAACTGAATTGGTGAGTCTAGGATGAAGCAGCGCCTCCTTCACCGTGATCAGAGGAGCCGGACAACATTGGAAGGAAAAGATGGAACCTCTCCAGATCATGTGACAGAAAAGAAGATCACCAGAGCCGACGATCCACCTAGAGCTTTGTTGCAGGATCTGGACCAGAGGGTAGAGTTTTGACCAGAGGGGAAAAGCATACCCGCAGCCATCTGCCGCGATGTTCCCACCGATATGGGACATAGTCTTCCCCCAGAGTGAGCGCTCCTCCAGTATTTCCCACGCCAGCTTGGCGTGCATGCCATGGAGAGTACTATGAAGACTCTTGATGTTGATCCCTCCTTCATGAATGGGTCTCACAAGCCTACCCCATGAGGCCCAGTTCCTTTTTCCTTCATATTTCGCTAGATAGATTGTCACACATCAGGAAGAACTACATGTCATGTAACCACTATACACAATGTGTATCCCACATTATCTCGTGGCTGAGTCCACATGGTTTCAAAAGTTTTTCTTGTATCGCATAGATGACATGGTGAATGCCATTTTGGGTAAAGGGAACTCATGTATTATGTGTTTTGGATTACATGACATTTACCTCAATCATTTCCATAATAGGGAACACACCTATATTCAAGATGTGTTCTGTGGACATGGGTAGAATACTTGTACTTATTGGGTAAAATACTACACACAGTATAGTCTACTCATTGTAGTGTTACAAAATTTTAAATGAAATAAGAAATAAATATTTAATTAAACTTATTAATTATGTGATCCTTCTGTCATTCATTCCAGAGTAGAAACCATATCATTGGATTAATAACTATATACTAAATTAATTTATCTATAAATTTTTTTTGATGAACATGCTAAGAGTCCTCCATGTAGATTATTATACTACAGTTACATTAAATGATGTGAATATTGAATAAAATTATATATGATATTATGTTAAGGATAATTGGATGGAATTAAGATAAATTTAATTAATTATAAAAATTAATGGTTCAAAATATTAATTAAAAAATGAATTGATGTAATTAATTACAATATTGAAAATGTATTCTCAATGAATGATGTGTGTATGATAATCATATTAAACCTACCCTATTTATATGATTGGTTTTATTTAATTTATTTTGATTAAATTAAAATAATATCTTGTGATTCATATCCTCTCATTATTTTGTAAGGCCATCTGTGCCTATGGTTTCATTTATGTATTCCCCCTTTACTCAATCCATATGATCCCCTAAACTACGTTTGAGTAAACGATTATGTATGGAGGGAGATCCCATGTAAGAGGAGATTATCTAAGTCTCATATCCAAGTAAAAAGACAAATCAAGGTAATAAATATGAGAAAAAGTTTTATTCACAAATACAAACCATGTTGTGGTTTAACGTGTGTTTTACTCTAGGATCAAGGGTAATATTATCATTCTATAGATAAAATAACAATCATATAATATCATGATCATTCCACATATATTTTATTCTAGTTAGTTTCATTTTTTATTATTTATATTTTTGAATGCCACATTATCACCTAGTATGTAAATTTACAATAACCAAGATGAAATAAATTATAACTAGATTATGTGTAAATGTTTTATCAGACATGGATAATAAATTAAGTAAAATACACATAATAATAACATGGAATGTGATAGGATGAAATAGAATTTATGCATAAGGATCAAAATATGTCACCTAAAATATTAAGGTATTATATCCTTCCACTACGTTAGTTAGAAATTACCTCATAATTCAAAGTTCTTTATCAACCCAAGTTAGGGTGAATTCAATTATTATGGAACATTTAGATTGATTTTTCGGGATGACATAACAATATATTAATAATGGTTTAACTACCAAAGCATGAATTAGTGTAACCAAAAGGAATGTGATGAAGAAATACATTAATCGGATTTTAGTATTGAGAGTCCACTCAAAGGATCATAGAAATATGAATTAATGTAGTTGTAAATCTACTCTTACCTAAAACACTTCAAATATATCTTCATACCCAAGTCTGGGTTATGTGATGGGGAATATAGCTCTTCTATAATAGATTGTCGAAGTTAAAAGATATTTTTAAACTGATGGTGATGTCTATGAGTTTTTATAAAATAGTGTGATATTAATTCAATTAAATTTATATTTTTGTATTATAATTTCTTAAGTCAAAATAAGTCCTATTTATTTTCTCATAATTTGTAAAAATAGAAAATAAATTGACATCGAAAATATTAATATTTTTTATATTTGAAAACGATACTCATCTCCCCAGCATGAATTTCTAGGAATGGTAAAGGCGACATCACATTACACTATGATAAGAACAGAAATTACATGTGCTGGAAACACCACATCATGAGTTCATTTACAAATAGGATAATAAGGAAGAGGCATATATCTATGTTATGTATGGGGATGATGCTATAAATATCCAATTATGTATTCCATACTAAGTGTCCAATGAAATTTTTATGAAATACAAATATGTAGATGGGTATAGAATCATTTATCACCATAATGATGTCTGTAAAAAGAAGGTTGGATCTTAGAGATTTGAGATCTCGCATGAATTGTTCACATGAAATCCTAGGGTGTCTGTGTCACTAGGAGAACATGTGGTCAATATTATTGTCTATATTTAGTGCCCAAACATCTTATGTATTATGATCATTGAAGTGTTGTGCACCGATCTCATTTTTTCTTCACTACCTATCACCTTATCATGTTTTTATGAATTATAAATGAGAAATAGTGAGATGATCCTCTATGAACATCTTGCAATAATTTTTCCTTTTTAACAAAGACATGGTCCATGGAAGAACTATTCTCCATTTGTTGAATAAGAAGAGGAAGAACAAGGGAAATGTGCTGAATAATTATTCCAATTCAACAAATCATGAGCCCCATCCTTCCAAGAATAATAATATCCATATGAAGGGATTTAAAATAATTTAGTATGATTTCTATATGGAATGTAGGGATACTAGAGGAGTAATTACATACATCCAAAGAATAACTAGTATGCATCAGGTGCTTTCATTATTGACCTTAAACATTACAAATCCATAAGTTAGGTAATATGTAATTCCTTTAGTGATGAAATTAATATCAAAATATTGGAACCAATAAGATTTTTGAATATAACCAAAGATAAGGTGGATCTTTGGGCTAACAATGGAGAGAGGTTGGATGATCTAACCATTAAATAATTCCATCTCACATTTATAATATGATAGATTTTTATTTTTAAGACATATTATTATCTTCCTAATGTTACTAGAAACATTATTCAGATTTATTACATAGATATAGATGGATTTATATTAATCTTTGTAAATAATGGTGTCTATGTTTATAAATATAGAATATACTATGGAATGGAATAGTTGAATAATAGTCTTTATGTATTAAATTTTGAAAACAAAATATTATAAATAGATAATTAAAATGCATGTGAGATCCATGTAACACCCAATTATTTCATCAACATCATGGTCATGTAAATGAGAGGTTTTTGAAAAATCTTCATTGTAATGGTTTCTAGGAAACTTTTGAGCATATGTCACATGAAATATGGAACTCTTGTTTACAAGGTAGGATGACCAAACCACTATTATGTGGTCAAGGTTCAAGGTCTATAGAGATACTATATTTGGAACACATTGATCTATCTAGACCATTTCATATAGAGGCTAGATGTGGATTCTCATACATTACTACTATTTTTGATGACATGGTCAAGGATAAATATATAAATTTTATTGTAAGTTTTAATCATTTGATTAGTTCAAAGACTTCATGAATGAGGTTGACAATCAACTTGGAATGAACATAAAGAAACATTGATTAGATCGAGGATGTTAATATCTTTACCAAGACATTATTGACTTTCTAGAGGAGTAAGGGTTTTGTTGAAGTTGGAACCCTGTTATATTGGACATATAATCTCGATGATGAGTCCCATAAGCCTTCCATTATCCTTTTGGGGATATGCATTATTTATGGAATTATACTAACTAAACTGAGTACCAAATTATGTTTAAAACCGTTTTCCCGTCAAGGCATGGAGTGGGATGAAACTAATTTTTTCAGATGCTTGTGCATTGGGTAGTGAAAAATTAGTTAAGTCTTACTCAGGAAACAAAAAAGAAACATATGTAATAATGTGTATCTTCTTAGGGTATCCACTACAAAAAAAACTTGTATTTAGAAATGTTTTTATATATTTTTTTAAAATATGTGGCTAATTTAATGATCTTTTTTAGCAACATTTTAAAACATAGACAATTCATCAATGTTTTGTGAAAAAACCACTCTCAAAATTTATACTTTAATATGAACCATTTCCCCACATCAACGTAAATATATATATAGAGAGAGAGACATATATATGAATATATATCAATATATATATTTATATATATACACACACACAGAGAGACACACGTATATATTTGTATATAAAAACATATTTATTTTAAATTTAGTCAGTTTTTTTTTTGAAAATGTGACTATTTTAGTTACATTTTTACAGGTTTTTTAAAATTTGGCTAATTATATATATACATTTTTATGTGTCTATATGTTTTTGTGTGTGTGTAAATAAATTTATAATTAAAATTATTTATATGTCTGCATAAACATATATATTTATACACACACACAGACACATATAAACACACACAGACATATATGTTAACATATATATATATAAACATATAAATTTAACCCATATATAAAAACTTGTATATAAATAAAATATATATATATATAATCTAATAAGATATATATATATAATATAAAAATATATATACTAATATAAACATATGATATATATAAAAAATAATAATATATATAAAATATAAACACAAATATTATAATATAAAATATAAAAATATATATATACAATATAAAATTTTATATATAATATAAAATAAAAACATATATATATATATAATAATAATGTAAACACATAAATATATATAAACATAACATATAAAGAACTACATATAATATAATATATAAAAATATATAAAATATTAATATATAGATACTAATATTTTTATACTAATAAGTAAAATTATATATATATATAATATTCATTCATTAATCACTGAAATCTATTTACACATATATATGTATATAGTATAATACAATTATATATCCAAGTTTGTCATAAATGAGTATGTTTATCCTTTTGGCATGACGTTGAAGATGATGGTTTCAAAATCTAGTTGAGAACAATTGTATACAGTATATATATTATGTATATGTTGTATACAATATATATTATATCTATATGTTGTATACAATATATATTGTGTGTATATGTGATAGACAATATATATTGTCTATTGTCTATATTGTTTATATTTTACATTATAAACATTATATATCAAAAACAAATATATATATATATATATATTATTTAATATCATATATGATAACAATAATATATCATATAGTTTTTTATAGATTTATATATACACATCATATATATTTTTTTATATGTTTATAGTAGTATATATATACACAATATATGTTTATATATATACAATAAATACTGTGTATATTAACAATAATAATATACATATACGTCTAGTTATTATATATTAGTAATTCATTTTTATTTATTATTCTCAACAATATGTATTGTATATATTAATAACATATTAAATATATATATATTGTATATTTAAGCATTATAATATATCAATAATAAATATATTATATATTTTATAATAATATATTTTCTTTTTATTATTATTAATATATGTTGTATGTATTAATAAATATAAAAATATTATATATATATATAATCTATTATATATATACAATAATATATTTTATATACATTAATATACAATATATATATATATATTATATTTTATATGTTCTAAACAAAATTGAATATATTTTCTATTTTGTATTATATATATATACTATATTGTGTATGTTAAAAATAATATTCTATATATAGTATGTTGTGTATGTTAAAAATGATATTCTATATATTGCATATATTTTATTGTTTATTGTATACTATAAATATTGTATGTATGTATTGTATACAATATATATTGTACGTATCTATTGTACATATATTGTATATTGTCTATGTTTTATATTCTACACTTTATATATAAACAACAATATATATATATTAAAATTTTATATTTTAACAATATTATTATATATAAATATTATTAAATATATACACAGTATATAGACATTTATAATACTATATATATATATAATATGTTTATATATATGTGTGTGTGTATGTTTATAGTATTATATAAATATATAATATGTTAATAAATGAATAATATTTATGTTTATATATACGTGTATTTATAAGATATTAATAATTATTTTTTATTTATTATTATTAATAATATATATTATATATATTGATAAAATATATTATATATCTATGAGTTATAATATATTAATAATATATGTGCTGTATAAAATATATTAATTATATATTTTATATATTTTATTTATTATTATTAACAACATACATTGTAAGTATAAATAAATATAATAATAATATTTTATATATACACAATAATATACAATGTATATATTATATTATGTATATCTAAAAAATTATATTGTATGTTTTATATTTTAAATTGTATATTGTTTACAATATATATTGTATATATATATTTTAGATATATAATATATTTTTATCTTATATATATAGAATATTAACAACTGTACAAACATATATACATATATATATATGTATGTATGTATATATATATTAATAATATAAATAATTTATATTGAATATATTAACGAAAACATACTATATGAATGCCTATAATATTATATATATATATATATTATGTTTATATATATAAAATTTTATATATTGTATATATATGATTATAACAAATTATATATGTTTATAATATCATATATATATATAGTATATATGATTAAAATTTTATATATATTTACATTATATTCTTATATATATAAATATATTTGAGAAGTTCTACATAGAAAGGAGAGTGGACTGGGAAACATTTGTTAATGAAAGATTGGTTATGAATAGGTGTGTATGCTAAGGGAGTACGAGGTCGAGTGTGAGCAGTGAGACATGCAGTCTGGGAGACAGTCACCGGTCGAATGTTTCAGAGCAGGAGGGGGGAAGAGGTAGTGCCCCACTGGGTTAGAGGTTCTGCGTGAGGGATGGAGAAAGGGGATGCACTGTATATGCAGTGAGACAACTGTTTAAATGTTTTTTCTCAAAACACTGTTGAATTGTCTATGTTTTTAAATGTTTCTAAAAAACAATTGTTCCATCAATGTTCTATTGAAGTAAGAGAACCAAAGAGAAAATCTTTTCTAGTAACCAATGATGATGACTCCATATCTATTAACAATGAAGATCATCAATAGTCCAAGAAGGTGGTAGAGAGCTTATAGACTCTAGGGTGGAAAGAATCCAGGAATTCTGAGATGGATTTCATGTATCCCAATTATATCTGTGTATTTTTCAATCTCTTATTGATGTAAATCATATTATGTGTAAATGGGAATTCAAGAGAATTATGTACTTGAAAGGTAATGAAAATACCTATAAAGAACAAATATTATATATTTGATTTTAGGCAGTCTTATGGCATTAACTATGAAGAAACCTTTTTCCAAGTTCCATGTTAAAATCCTTTATAATTTCTCATTCCAAAGTAGCTTACCCTGACTATGAGATTTGGTAAATGAATGTAAAAATTTCATTCCTTAATGGGAACCTTCAATAGGATGTTTATATGATATAATGAGAAGGGTTTTGACTAAATTAAATTCCATAAACGTATGCAAGTTAGAAGGTTCATCTATGTATTAAAGTAAGTATATAGGTCAATGATCATTCGATTCAATGAAGCCAGAAATGAATTTGGTTACTTTTAGAATAAATGTGATCCATGTGTTAACAATTGGTTTAGTGAGAGTATGACTGTTTTCATAGTAGTATATTTTTATTACCTATTAGTAATTATTAATTCTATAATAGCATTACAAAATGTTAGCTTATGTTTGAGAAAGTTATTCTCTATAAAGGACTTTGGTGAAACAACCTAAATTCTAGAGATCTATATTATATGTGGTAGATCCAATAGAATTCTCAGACTAAGTCATTGTAAATACATTAACTAGATACAAAAGAGGTTTAGTATGGAATAATCCATGAGGGGATTGGTTCTAATATCACACGATATACATCATTCCACGAAAATGTGTCCCCAAACACATGTGGAAAGAGAGATAATGAGTAAGATACAAAATTATTATATGATAGTATCATTCAATTCATTCATGTAATGTGTGATTCATGATGTTTCTCATGTTTTTTATCATTTTATGAAAATATATAAGTGATCCAGGGGAACCATATTAGACTATTGTTAAGGCTATCCTTAAGTATCTGACATAAACTAAGGCTATTTTCATGTTGTATGGAGGATATGAAGAGATTTTCATAAGTGGTTATACAAATTCAAGTTTATAGATTGATCAAACTTATAGAATTTTTTGTATAAATATATATTTTCTCTTAAAATATGATTTTGGCGCTTGAAGAGTTAAAAATGCCAGTTTTCACTGATTCTATAATAATGTATGAGTATATTGCGGATTATAATTTATCTGAGGAACAAGTACAGAGTCATAATGATTTCTAATAATATGATATATTTCCCAGTAGTAAGGACCCTATTACATTTTATAATGATAAAATCACAGTGCTCACTCTCTCCAAGGAGCTATGGTCATTGTAATGGACAATGAACATACATCAAAATTTTCAACTCTTGAGGTATTATTTTCAAAGAGGTGATATTGTGGTATGAACATTATCTATAGATGAAAACATAGAAGACACCTTTAGCAACGATTTATATTAGTAGAGAAATGAATATCATGTGAGATCTAGTGCACTTAATGATCTTTTTTGTTGGATCTAGTGCAAGTGAGAGCCTGTTGGAGTTGGTTCCCTAAAACCAATGTGTTTAGTACATGATTACATGTTTTTTATTGATGATGTTTTTTATCGCATTATTATTATTCCTATTTAGGAAATTATTTTCTTGTAATTTGTAAAAAATATATGTCACATTGAAATGTCAATGAAATTACTTGCTACGACGAGAACCTAGAAGTTCCAGGACATTATTCTAGAATATTTCTATATCACTAGGGGATATTGTTTGATAGGACATAGAAGATATAGAATATGAGAGGTACGATCCTCATAAGACTTTGAGACACCTTTTCCTGTTGTTCACCCATGGTAATCTCTAAGATATAAAGTTATGAGAATAGAAAAATCAAAATGTAAATCCACATTTCCATAGCTCATTAGATGTTCCTATATACAGATGTGTATGACGGTCTTAGATTTTAATATTATCATAAATATATATCATTACTCTTATGCATTGATGTACTAATTAGAACTATGATGAAAAATTCTCACAGGGAGGTAGGATTTGTTGGATATATGAGGAGAAATATTTCATTAATTAATAATGCGAGATAACATTTATCCCCTATGTCCTATGATTGAATTTATATCTCAATACCTCATATGGAAGATAAATTAATAGGAGGTTTCATGTTATTGTGACATTAAATTATTAATATATGAAATCATTGGTTTGTGAGATAATAAATGTGGACATTAGAAATTTATTCCTAATTCCATTGACATAGAGGCCAAGTGGGTAACACACTTAGTTTATCTTCAATCCCAATTAAATTCATGCGATTAATTTAACAAGTTATAGTATATAATGCATATTTAGGTTTTGTTGATCCCAATAATTTGATCAAAAGTTTTTCTTTTTAATAAGTGAGATAAATAATAATAATAAAAATTAGTTTCAATGCCTGATGAACATAATATATTTTATATACCATTGAGGGACATTTATTTGTTAAATAGTAATTATTCGAGGTTTGATAAATATTGACTAGGGAAACGAGATAGAGCTTAATGATCATACTATAAATAGAATAAATGATATTAATTTGCATTCTTAATGCGTTTCACATGTTAGAAGACAAATAATTTAATTTTTTTAGAAATGGGGTCCTGTTAGAATATTAAAGCTGGAAAGGGTTTAATGTGAAATTTTCCCACGCTAAACATTTCATAATAAAATCAATTTAAATCACTTTCCATAATCATTTTTTACTATGCATATGGAATAGTGTGAGACACTTTCAGTCCCTAGGGAGTGAAAAATAGATCTACATTTCTCGTTCATCTCCACAATATAATGGGAGGACATCAATAAAATTTTCATTCACATATAGAATTATTTTACTATCCTCCACGAACAATGAAAGCAATCAAGATCAGTCTTACTATCACCCAGTGATTTTACGGCATCAAAAAGAGATTACAGTGAAAAAATGGATAACAATAATAGGGGATGATATATTTTTATAATGTATCGTAATGATCGTATGATTAAATCAATTACATCATATCATCAATGAAAGAAAAATTACATGTTGAGGTAATTCAATGTCTACTCACAAATTAATAAAACAAATACATGTTAAAAACCTTCACATATAGTTATAGATTTTTCATCGGGTTAGGAATTTATTTTTTTCATTTGACATGACATTTATATCTGGTGATGTAATGATTACACTTGATTTAAGAAAAAAATTTATTTGGTCATAACAGCCAAAGAAATATCTACTTCACTCGGAATCTACAATGGGTATGAAGGTTATTCATTCATGAATAGTGAACATACTATTTTATTCTATGTATATGAATTCATTCATATAATGAATGTCTGGTACAAATATTAAAACACGATCTTAAAGCATTTATTTGGAACTATATGTGAAAATGAAAAATGGAAAATTATTTTATCCTAAGTTTGTAACATCTCCTCTACCTATATTTTTAGGATGAACTTCCTAGTCAACCCAGTGATAATCAAATTATTGTAATTAAATGAAATTAGTTATAGGGATGTGATTTACTTATATATTTATAGAAAAAATTGTTGAGAGGAAGAAATATCGCTACATATCACAAATCACCCTCAGATTATTTACAAGTGAAAAGAGGAGGATGAATCACCTTTGGTATCATCATCTCAAGTATGAATATTGTTATCATTTGAGAAATATTATCTGGCTCAAATTATTGACACTAAAAAAGTATAATAGTTTATGAAATTCACATTAAAAAATAAAATGTTGAATTATTTCCCGATTAATTACTTGGGCATTCCCTAATTCATGAGGTTGAGTTATCAATCAAACATATACCTAGAAATTTACTAATATCTTAGACTCTATATAGAATATCCATATTTTAATGTGAAGTGCTAAATAAGAATCTAATTTATAATCTTGATAAAGTGTTTTTTCACACAATTAGATCCACATGGGGTGCATTGATCCTCTTTTTTGAGAAAAAGTCCTGGTCATTGTGCCTATGTATTGATTATCATGAGTTTAATAATATCATGATAAAGACCAAGTATCTGACTCCATGTACCGATGAGTTATTTAATTATATTCATGGTGTATATTACTTTTCTAAGTTGGATATTTAGTTATTATATTATCAATATATAGTAAAGAAGAATAATATCCCAAATAAATTTTATCAGACAATATACTGGCACTCTTAGTTCATAATGATTCCCTTTGGAATAACTAATGCTCTAGTCATCTTCAAATACTTTATTAATAGGTAATTTGTGGATTACATTGAAAAACATTTGGTTGTCTTTGTTGTTCAAATTCTTATATACTATAAAATAAAATAGGAACATGAAGATCATTTGAAAACTATACTGAAGAACATTAGAAAGGAAATTTTTTATTTTAAGTACCTTAAATGTGAGTTTTGGATTGAGTATGTAACATTCCTGGGGAATGTTATCACTAATAAATGGATATATCTAGATCCTTGAATAACAATATATAATTGAATGATTCACAAAACCAACATCAGTGAATGAGATCCATAGTTTCATTGTACTTGCTTAGTATTCTCTTCAATTTTTGATAAACAACTTAATATTTTGAGACCCACTGATAAAAATAACTCAAAATGGAGGGTGATGGTTTAGACTAATTAATATTATCATAACATAAAGAGTAAAATCAAATGCTAATTACAAAACCTATTCTGAAATTACAAAGAACTGGGGAAATATTTGTGAGCTAAAACTATTTATTCAAAAATGTAATCGATTGTGTACTAAATAAATTTGAAAATGTGATAGCCTATGCATCCCTCTAATTATATATCCATGAGCAGAACTAGGAAATCCATGATCTATAATTGGATAAAATGGATGTTTCATTGAAATATAGTGGAATTATATCTATAGTCGGAAGTATGAAATATATATGGATAATAAAATAATCATGTATATATTCACACAAAATTAATTAAATATTCACAAAATAATGAGGTAATGCGTAATCATGTATTATGATTGTTTAAAATATTTTCATCCTGGGAAAGTGAACAATGTCTAAAATGATCTGAGTAGAAATGATCCATGTAGACCTATCTATGATGAGGAATTAAATTGATATAATATTTATGGAAATGTATATGAGGGACATGGAAATAATAAAATAATCTTCATCCATCCTTCAACAAATAAATACCCAACCATCCAATCTTGAGAGGAAAATGGGGTTCCAAAATGATGATATGAATCTAAATTAAAATATATTTCTATATTTTTTAAAGATATATTTATAAGTATTATAACTTGGGTATGTGTTCCATCAAAACATGAACTAAATAGTGAATTTCTAGATGATTCACATAGGACATCCTCTTCTATTCATATAGGAATCATTGTGATGTATATATATTTAAAGAGAAACTTATAGTGGGATATAATGGAGAATAATATATTATAATTTTTGTATCAATGCTTGGTATGTCAAAAATACAAGGATCAAGAATATAATATTAATCTTATGACGCATCAATTTCAAACACCACAATGGATATGGGAATATATAACCATCAATATCATCATATGACTCCCCTAGACATATAAAAAAAATAACACTATCTTTGTGATAGTTGATCACCTGCAAAGTCATCACATTTAATTTCTGTCAAGGAATGTTTATCCCATGACCAAGTCATTAAGATATTTATAAGGTATGTGGTAAGACAATGTTGAGTTACACTCTCCATTTTAACTGATCGAGATATAAGTTTTTTCATGAGGTTTTATAGAAGTATTAAGAAACTGTTGGATATAGTATTGAGTTTCTGCACGACATATCACCCCCTTATGGATTTTTAGTTTGAGATAACCATTCAAACTCTAGAGTATATGATGAAATCATGTTTAATTAATTTCCTAGGATTTTTGTATAACTGCAATCCCCTTTTGGAGTTTTCATATAACAATAGTTTCCATTATATAATTAAAATGGCACCTTATGAGGCTCTGTATGGGAAGAGGTTTTAGACACCAACATTATAGGATGATGTCAGATATGTGGATCTCTTGGGACCTTATATTATCAATGTGGTGATAGATAATGATCAAACCATTCAACTTCATATGAAATCCAATAACATTGATAGAAACTTTATTCTTATAATCATCAATGAGACTTATAGGTAGATTTTATGGATAATTTATTCCATTATATATCATTATAAAATAATTTCAGGAGGTTTAAGTTGTGGGAAATATTTCCCTAAGTTACGTGGACCCATTTGATATCCATTATCACATCAGTGTAGTGGCCTATCAACAAGCACTCACACAAATCATATCCCTTGTAAATGATGTGTTCCCTATATCCCTCTTTAGTATTTACATACCATACCCCTTGAATGTACTGTATCTATAGGATGTTACCTTTTATAATAATATTTAATATAATGAATAGTAGGTTAAAATTATTGATCATAGATACAAAGTTCTCTGAAACCAAAAAACTCACTTGGTCCAAGTGTTTTGGTAGGACCATATGTTTGAGGAAGAATCTTTAGAACAGAAAGAGGTGATTAAAAATTTAACCTCATCTATTTTTGTGTATGAAATGAAAATTATAGGGACTAATTTCTAAATGTGGAATAATGTAATAACCCAATGTTGTATCACTAAAATTACCTTTTTAATTATATAAATCCCTTATTAAGTAATGATGTAATGGAAAACATATAAACATCTTTGGTTATTTTGGACCATTAATGTTATATCATGTTGTATTTAAAAACCCCATTGTTCATCATAATCACTGATAGTATAGTCTTTTTATATGGGGATTAATGATCAATATATATTAATCATTCTCATGAAATCCAATTAGCATGAATGAAGTAGATGGCCTCGATTAGTAATTATGTGCCCAATGAATCTCATTTACAAAAGCTTATGAGCGAGACAGTATCACTGGGATATTCCCTTAGTCAATCCCATGTTGATCTCTAAAAACTAAAACATGGGAAATTATATTTATAGGAGAAGTTCACACCTCTCAAGATCATATCCCAAAGAATGTTCTTCAAACCACCCCAAAAAAGTTTCATCATTGCACACATTACCCTTAGTGTGTTCATATATGTAATAAGGGGATATCTATCTAGAACATCATAATATTAATTTATATTTTTTATATTTATTGAAATAATTATTATATTTACCTATTTTTGTCATTAATTTATCAAATATTTTATAAATAGTTGGATAAAAATTAGATTTTGAAAAAAAAGAAATAAAAAGGTTGTATTTTTGAGGAATATATAGTTTCAAATAAGAAATGATTTTGATAAATTTCAGAATTCTTGAAATAAATACTTTCATATAAAATAAAATAAAATATAATAATTATATAAATATAAATCACAAGAGAACTTAATGAATTGCAATGTAATTTTTATAATGGTCTAAAAGTGGTTAATAATATAAAAACTGGATTTTTTTTAATTAATGATTTTTATTTAAAATAAAAAATTATAATATTTAAAATATTATTTTAATAATATATATATTATTTTTTAATCAATTCTATTGAAAATATAGATCTGTTAAGTTTCATATTTTTTGGATACATTCCAATTTTGGGGTAAAATTTAAATATGATATAAATATATATTCTCTATTATGAAATCATAATTAAAAAAAGTGATATAATAAATTCTAATAAAAAAACATGAAAAAATTATTTTAAATTTTAAATATTTTTTTTATACAAATTTTATAAATTTTCTAAACCCATAATAAATCCTCCAAAATTTATTTTATATTTTAAATTTTTTAAAATTAATTCTTTATAAACATGACTCACTGCCACATTACCAATGTTATTATTTTAAGTAATTACATTCCTAATAATATAATATATTGAATAGATCTCCTTATTGGATGATAACATGGAAAAAATTGTGGGAGGTTTTGGGGTTTTAATTATTTTTATCATAAAGAGTGAAAACCCAGTGCTTAGAAATTAGTATCAAATTCTCCCATCTTTTTCTATAAATATCCACAATCCTCCCACTATACTTCACTAAAATTTAATTGAAAATTAATTGACACTAAAACTCCCTCTATAAATCCCTCTCAAGTTATTCCCAATATCCTAAGAATCCCCTCTTTTGTTTTTAGAAGCAACATGTAACGGTAAGGGATCCACTCCTCTCACTTTTTATTTCGAGTACTCTCTTTGTACTATAACATTTGATTTCCAATTTTTATTTTTTAATCTGGTTTATATACATAAATTTTTAAGGCCCTTATTATACCTATGTAGTGATATAAATACGTTCACTATCATTTACCACTTCTATTAACAATTATGTACACTTATTATGCTCGGGAAATTATCCTGTGATTTTCGAGGAAAAACATTAGTATTGTGAAAACCCATCCAAATTTCCACTCAGGATTATTCTCCAAGATAGACATATCCTTCATTGAATTGAAATGTAAAATACTGTTACCCGTAATACATAATCATGGGATTAAAAATGATTAATTTCATTCTTATATTGTATGATCTATGTAGCACACAAATGGATGTACATCAGATGAACATGACTAGTGGGACCAAAATTATATATCCCTTCAATGAATTTGGGAATGTGTTTATGTAATTATAATACCTTTATGGTTCACAGGAGGTTGTACAAATAATTCTATGGTGGTTTTCCATATCATATGCTTATGATTTCAATTTTATGTTTTCTACACATTACTATGTGGCCTTGATTTCATCATTATAAATCACATATTGATGTTCAAGTTTATATTCTCACCCCTTTTATTCCACCTTTATATTTTTATTGAATGACTTTAATTTCAACATGTTATTCTTTTAATATACTATTACAAGCTATATATGTCTACTTTTATCTTAATTACATCCCCAAGTTATCTCATGTAGTATTAAATGATCAATATATTTTTAGGTAATTTAATGTAGTTTTAAATAATGAAATAGTATATTTTTTTCAATTTAATATGATATATACCAAATTTCCCATATACTATAGGACTCATGATCTCCTAGTTTTTTATTATTTGTGTATTTATATAATAAATTAATAATTAATATGTATTAATGATATGCGTTTTCCTACAAAAATATGGTTTTATTATTTTATAATGTATTTTATTTTAATGTTGACCTTGATATACCTCATCAATGATTTTATGAACCTATTATTTGTGAATAGAACATTTAATGGGTAGAAATATTATGATCATTAATCTTATAACTATTATTTTTTTTAATTCCATGCTGTTTTTAATTTCTCCCTGAATATATTTTAAAGGATTTTCTATCGGGTAAAGGGCTTATGTTTAGTTTTGGTTTCTAAATTGAAATAACATGATTTAAAAGATAGGTTTTTATTGATAAAAATTTTTCCTTTTATTTTTGGATTCATTAATTTAGTAAAAGACCAACATCCCATTTGAAATTATTATTCTACTTATTTGTAAAATAATAATACTTAGGTAATTTTGAAATTAATGGTTTTTACATGTTGAAAAGGATGTTGACCCATGTTTCCAAATGAATTAAATCCTTTTAAATTGTAAATTTAACTTTTTAATTCCAAATGGGTCTTTTCATAGCAATTATTTTTCTAAATGATTGTTTATAATTATAATGATGATATATGAAATGAAGTGAGTATGAATACCCTTTTGAATATCTATTTAAGTTAAGGGATTTAATTTGAAATTGATGATTCTTTATGGGTTGGATGGAAATTTTTATGACCTTATCATTTCATAATACACATTTCTGACATATTGTATTTTTGTGATTCCCATGTATGGGTGCTTAAAAAGGTTTTATTGAACTTAAGGTTGTTTTGGTGAAGTTATATTAGAACTATGAGTAAGATAAAATGTTTAGGGTTTGATCTCATATATATATTTAGGATGATACATTATGAGATCCTTGTAAAATGATTATCACACTCATGTATTTTGACCAGACATGGTAACATTGGTAGTTATATGAGATGAAATAGATTTATGATTCACTTGTGAACTAAAAAAACTAAATAATGGAACCATATGGAACATTATTGGTTCATGATACAGACATGTGGATTGAAAAGTGTGTTTCTGTGATCTTGTTTTTCTTGTGACCAATGATATTTGATGAATTCCTGGTGATCAGAAATGATTTTAGTGTTTTTATATACTATGGTAGACTCATTATAATATCTATGGTGATCCCATGAAATCAATATACTTCATTCTCAATACAAGATTTCATTTATTGTATCTACATGGAACTAGGGTTTCCTGGCATGATAGATTATTGTTCTTGATTGGCCTCTTCATTGAGAAAATTCTCCTTTATTGTATCAAGTTGAATCTGGTACAACTTGTTGATATCTACTGTGTGTTATTACCTATTTTGGATTTATCTGAAATTAGATTTTGAAATGTTTTTCATTTCCTTTTATGAATGTATATGGTTTTTAAATAATGAAATGAAATCTTTTAACCTATTTATTCATAAATGATTTTGAAATGTTTCAAGTACTTTTTTATGACCCAATCATATTGTAATATTTTCTTGATGGATTTTGATTTTTTTTCTAAAAATATAAAGCCTTGTTGTCTTATTATTGGACACTTTATTAGCATTTTTATTTTCCTTCTGAAGTATGTTCCTATAATATTTGGTGGAATCATGCTTATCTCAGTGACCCATTCCATTAATTTATCATCTTTTGTTTGTATAATTTATATTTATATAGTAGTTTCTAATAATCTGTTAAAATTATTTTGTGGTTTCATACTTGTTTGTCCAAGGTCACGTTTTTTGGGACATGGTGGGGGGTCATGGACCATCAGTCGATGGGTTTTATTAATTATGTTATACTTTAAGTTTCTGTATCATATATATGTACCATATATCATTTTATTGAATTATTTATAAGATGATGTTTCTGTATTGTAACTGTAATTATTTTTATATTTAATTTTAGGATAAATCAATCTCAATGAGTATTTCAAGATGGCTTGGAACATGTCACAATCTAGTGGGGATCATTAAAGTGTATTTGGTCTATGGGGGATGGTTTGGTTATCAGTCTAGATGTTACTCGGGGCTGTTTCATTACAATATACGAACTTATGAGTTGTATCTACCTATAGAATAATTATAGAACTGAACAAATTTCACTATGCTCTATATTTAAATAGAAATTTGATTTTTATATCTATTTTTGATGAGGAGGTATTTTCAGTCATGATTTTGAACAAGAGTTGTTTTATACACATGAATGAATTTTTTTATGAAATTATTAATATGTTTATCTGTTTATATATTCTAGATATGGATAATATGGTAATAAATATTAATGATATTAATTTCAAGGTATCTAATTCTAATTCACATGCCTTTATAATTACCCATTTATAATTATAAATGATAAACAGACCCAATGACTCTTTATATATTCATTGTTCAAATTCATTGAAATTAGAATAATTTGTTTAAAGTGAATTTATTTTATTTAAAATGTTAACTAAATCACTATTTTTATAGAAAATATGAGGGTTCTAGTGGAGTATTAGACATAATAGTTTGTAATGTTTGTTTAAAATAGTGAAAATAATATAGTGGTAAGTGGTGTTTAGTAAAATTTACTAAAGGCATTAATAATTATTGTTATTCCTTTCTTTTAAGATACAATATTAAAACCACTAAAAAATTTTAACGGTTTAAAAAAATGTTAAAAATAAATTTGTAAAATATATTATGGTCATAAAATTATATCATGGTTAAAAATATAAAATATGAGAATATAATGATCTTATAATATATTATGGAATTAATGAATAACTCATTCCTAAAATCATATTTTTAAAAGAAGTAATATTACCTTTTTATACTGTATTGGATTGATAGTGAGTTAGTGTGAACTTATTATATAATTTTATGCAATTTTCTTGCTAAACCCCAGCATTTAATCTGTATTGTGTTATATGTAATATAGGCATAAGAAATTTATATGGTATAATGAATGAAAGTTGTTTGATTATGTAATTTTAAGAATATTTTATTGTTAATCGTATATTAAAAAATTATTTTTAATAATATAACCATAAATAAAATAACGTTCTTTTATTTTTCATCCTAAAGAAACAATGGGATATTATATCTATAATTTTATATAAAAGAATTTATTGTCATTGAATATTTTTAACTCTCTGAGAAGGAGACATGGTATCAAAGTATTTTTTTAGGAAACATATACATAAAGAATACCAAAACAAACTTGTGGGAATAATTTTAATGATGGAAAATCATTTAGTTTCATAAATGGTAATGGGAATAGAACAAACTCATGTTACATAAGAGCATCAAATTTCTAGTATTATTGTCACGAACTAGCTTGGATTCCCTAGTAAATTGGTAACCATACTAATCCTTAAATTTCCCAAAGGGAATTCCCGGTCCTCTTAGGTTGTAGATAACAACCTAGATTCACTCAAAATGAAAGTGGGAATGAATTTTTTATAAACAAAATATAAGAGGGAGAAACAATTTAGTATAATTATGAGAAAAACTCTAGAGGTAGAATTGTACCTAATGTCAAACATGTATAAACAAACAAAAGTATATCTCAATGTACTAGAAAATAGGATATATAGCTGTATTTCCGATGGTCACAACTCTATAATCCCATGGATCAACAGCTACTACCACCTCCAAGTGGAAACATACAATTTCTTTAACCTCGATGAAGGGAATTTACACACACCCAAAGAAACTTGTATGGTGTGAGATAATATCCTAGAATGTTCTCACCAATGAGTCTATAATAAGAAACCAACATTTAATTAACCAAATAATTCGTTCAATTTCAAATAAACAGTCACATAATTTCAAAAATAATATTTAAATAAAATCAGTATTTATATTTCTTTTTATGGAAATACATTAATAAAATTCCCAAATAGAAATTTATGTAATATTTTTTGAATAAATTAACAAGGAAATTTTAAAATAGTTTACAAAAAACAATGTAATATATTTCAATTGTAAACAATGAGAAAAATGGTTGCATTCAAAAAGGTATTATAGTTCTTGTCTATGGGACAACCTCACAATCCATATTTATCCTAGAAATATGTGTAGACAAGTCTCTATAACACTGGTCAAAGAGGAACTATCACTATCCCATAAAGGATATGTCCTATTACATTTATATATTATTGGTGTTGTAAATCATTAATAGAGTGTTGTATGGAATAACTAGCTAACTACATAGGATTTCATATACTCTAATAAAATTAATGATGTGAAATTTATTTTAAAACATTTTAAAATAAAATTAAACCCAATATTAAATTTCAATAATCCAATTTCAATTTCAAACCAAAATGGGGGTTTTAATCAAATCCTGCCTTTTCAAAGATTAGACAACTAGGTTTTTATCAAAACCTTTTTAGTCAATTTTCCTCAAATACCATTATGAAATCTATTTCATAAAACCAATTCAAAATTTTAAATTAAACAATATAAACATCAAAATGTCTCCATCAATTTCACAAAAACCTTATATCATTAGAATTGTAGGGTTTTCCCAATTTTGCTACAAATCAAATCAAAATTCCTAATTCACAAGAAAATGGTTTCTTGTAAACCAATTAAAGTAAATTTAAATTGAAATCAAGAAATTGAATTTAAGATAAATAATTTAATTTAAATCAAGAAATTTGGGGTTAATAAAAATGGGCCATGATACCAGAACTAACTACCTTAGGATCACATGATCATGGAACAAAAATACCTAATCCAGAATCATAAATTGAGGAAATTCACAAGCATTGAATTGAGAATCAAACCATGATACATGATTAGAAATGGTGGGGTTCAAATTATCTAACAACATTGAAATTTAACAAGTCCAAGGTAAGAAAGAAGAGAGAGTGGGAGGAAGAGAACCAGGAGAGGAAACTAAATATGAAGAGATTGAATGTCATCATACAAGATTAAATCCACATATGAAGGGATATAGAGGGGATAAAAGTGTATCTTTTGAAACTCTAAGGAAGAATAAATCAAATTAGATTCGTATTGGCCTATTTGGCACTTAAAAGGGTGATTTAGGTTTTAAGAAAGAAAAATGGATTAAGGAAATCTCATACGCTTGGTTTCTTGGGAAATGTCATAATCTTAGAAAAAACATAATCCCAAACTATGAACCCAATTTAATGGGGTTTCATGGTTACTCTAGGATTGTTGTAAGGTTTGTAAAACCATGCACCAACTATGTAAACACTCATTACCCAAGTTTACACGTTTTTCATGAGTGGGTGTATGCTTTAGCAAAATTGTTTTCCAACCATGAAAACCCCAAAATACCTTCAACATTTTTTAAATATCACTTGAAATACCTCTAAATGATGCCCAACAAATACATAATGAAAATATGGATTTATGAATATCTAAAATTAGAAACAAGATGCAACAATGTCTACACCATAGAAACATTATGTCACCATAAAGCCCATTAAGAATATTTCATGTTAAAATGATAATGCCAATTATCTCTCATCTGTTCCTCTCCCTACCAAGTCTCATAAAAATTAGAACCATGATTCTATATCACTTGAAAGAATGTATCATACTCCCCTGATGTACCTTGGTTTTACAATTAACAATCCTCATTAGATTCTCAATCGTAGACAAATTAGGCTCAACCTCAACATCACTCCACCTTAGAACATGACATGGATTAGGAAGATAATTTTATAGTTGAGATCCATGCAAAATGTTATGTGTCTATGTTAAATGTTGTGTATATTATAAATTGTAAGCCATTTTCCCCACCTATTAAAAATCCTCAAGTGGTCTTATATAATGAAGGGAATGTTTCACTTACCTCCTCGTCCATCAATGTCCCAACCAATGTAAAATAGACAAGAACACTCGATCATGTACTAAAAATTCCAACAGTCTACAATGATGGTCATTAGTAGAGTTATACCATCTCTATGCCATAAACATTATCTGATGAATAAAATGAATCATTTTAATAATCTCATAAACAAGGCTTCATTAAAAAAAGTAAATTACCCCAATCTCCAATCAACACAATAGAGATATAGATGTTTGGTCATAAAAGGCCATAAAAATCCATTCAAATAAAAAACTAGTAAATATTGTTATAATAAAACTTAGAAAAACTAGATATTTATCCTAGTCACCTTAAAAGTCAAAAACACATGTGTGAATCATATTCTCAAGCATTTTCAATGCACTTTTCATATTTCCCTCCAACTGTGTATTGAATTCTATACTCAAATTGACCTGAGATTTTAGTGCCTCTTAAAGTCCTCTCTAAAAAGAAAAGTGAACAAATGATCCCTATTAGAGACCATAGAAAACGGAACTCCATGAAAATGAACATTCTATCTCAGATTGAGATTTTCTAACTCTTAATACTTAGTTGTATTAAGAATGGGTATAAAATTAGCTAACTTTTGTACCATGTCAATCACAACCCATATCATATTCTTATTTATTTAGGTATATGGAAACCCAACCAAAATTCTCATTGATTAGTCATATCAATTTCAATTCGGCACTAAATGTGGCTGGAGAAAACGTGAAGGTATCTTGTGCTCGATAATGGTCAAAATCTACATATAATAATGGGAGATAAAATTAGAAATGTACGACCTCATACTTTTCCACTAGAATCATCACCTTATGTTAGAGAAAATATTCATGGTTCATGGGTCCACTATCCACTAAGAATTGTGAAAATACCCTATAATATATTTCCTTAATACTAATTAAATGAAAGAAATTATGATCGAATAAAATTCCCTTGATAGATGAAAACCATTCAGGTGTTGTATCCCTACAATAAATAGGTTCTATAATGATTCAAAACTCATAATCAATGATCTATTACAAAAGAATCATTTTCAGAATAGTGAATGTCAAATGAACGCTAGCCAAGGAAACTTCTTCCCCTGATTCCTGGAAACCAATATGTAAATGTGTAAAAAGATCTATCAAACTCCACTCTTCTAATGATTCAATCACTACATGGTTCAGAAGTATCCTTCAGAAGTCAACTATGAAAAACTTCCCTTTCCCCGGGGTATAGGTGATGTCAAAGTCAAAATATTTCTGGTATTTCACCCAATTAATCTATCAAAAATTAAAATATTGTTTAGAGTAGATATAAATCAATATATTAGGGTACTAATAAATTTTAACCCTTTCTCCAAAATGGTAGTTTCACCCACTCTTATGCGTGTGTATCACAGCTTTATGTTCAAGGTCACAAGTCATGTAATTATTTTTGTGTGGCTTAATCTAATGAGGGCCATAAGCCAAAACATGATCACCTTTCATAAGATCACAAACCAAACCCAAACCCAATGCATCATAGAAGACCACATAGTCATTCCTAGCCTCTAGAAGATTAAACAATAGAGTAGCTACCAAAATATATTTTTGGTCACAAAAAGAACTCTTACATCTCTCATCCCAAGAATACTTCACTCCTTTTTGAGTTATAACATTCATCAAAGAAGCCAATTTTGAGAAGTCCTTTACAAACTGGAAACAATACATAGATAGACCCAAGAATATCGGAATATCAGAAACATTACATGGTTATTCCCATGTCATAATAGATTTCACATTTTCAATATCAACTGAAATATTATGTTTCGAAACCACATGCCAAAATAACATAAATTTCCAATTTTAGAAATCTAATTTCGAAAGCATGGAATAAAGCCACTAGTTTCTCAAAAATTCAAGAACTAATAAAAGATGACATACACAATCCTCTTAATAGTTCAGTTAAACAAGGTTATCAACAAAAAATACCACAATAAAATTATCAAAGTACTTAGGGAAAATCCTTTTCATCAATGTAATAAAGATTGCATGAGCATTGATCATACCCAATAGAATGACTAGGTACTCATAATGGTCATCCCTTATCCAAATGGTGATTTTATGAAAGTAAAATTATATTACTATTAACTGATGAAAATCATATCGGAGATCAATCTTTGAAAACCCCTTTCTCCCTTTCAATTGTTCAAACAGATCAAAAATTAACGGAAACCAATATTTTATCTTCACAATAAATCGATTGAGTTTTTTGATAATCAACAAAATTTGGAAGTGAACCACCACCATTCTTAAAAAAATAGAATTGAATCCATTCAAGGTGAAACACAAGATATTCTATAGCCTATCACTAATATTAAATCCAACCAATACTTCAAATATTCCATCTCATCTAGAGACAAGTGGTAAGAAGGAATAAAAACTAGATGATTAACTGGTACTAAATCGATAGATAGCATTACCTACCTTTTTGATGTAAAACCATAGAATTTATTAGAAAGAAAATTAGGCACATTGATTGAAACTAGAATGAGATCATTTCTCATGGATTCCCACTCCAAATTAAAATAAAACACATATATGATTTTTCCCATATCTGGATAAGAAGGTTCGTATCTACTAGACCTCATTCCCCATTCTCCATGAAAGATTCGGCAAACCCCATTAGGTTTAGTAACGGATTACCATAGAAAATAATGACTAATCCGTGATTTATTGGAAATGATCCAATCCATCTGGAATATGACATCTAGAGGTTACATTTCAATAACTAGAAAAATCCAAGCAAGCTCAATGACTGGTAAAGATAAAAACCATGTAGGACTATAGAGAGAATGTTCTCTCTTCATTTTAAGGGGTATAATAATATACATCACATAAGATAGAAGCTTTGAAGAAGGATTTATTATGTTGACTATATTGTTTTAAAAACACTATATCCATTTCTGATTCTTATAGATACTCTTCACTTTTACGAAGAAGCTTCATTCTGGCAGCATGTTGTTGGAACCCATTTGTCTATAAAGATTCAGATCTGGGCAATCTTTTCACATGCACTAATGATCCCATGCCACTACGTGGAGTATAAAATTCATGACAGAACATTTAAAAGTTACCTAAATGTCCCCATGTACAATAGATCATGGGTGACTCAGTGAAAATCCTCTAAGAATGCTTCATCATTCCACACTGGTATAAAATTAGAGGCCCTCTTCCAGGAACTAAAAAAGGATTAGAATAACCCTCCTATCAAGAACCACCATGACAAACATCTCAATTTTTCTATCCATTAGATGAATTCATAGAACCAGTACTAGTACGAAATGAAACTCCCATTAACTCTGAAATTCCATCCAGGTCCATTTCGACCATCAACGCTCTATCTATCACATTAGAATAAGAAGCAATATTCAGTAAGATATCCTATGAATGATTATATGATCGATGTACCATATCAAACTATTGATTCTTAATCATATACTTTGACACTATCTCATGTAAAAAATGAATAATCTCTATAAGATTTTCATATTTTGTTAGGGACCTATTAGCCTTCTCGATTTTGGAAAACTCTATTACACTGGAAAACCCCATTGACTGTAAAAGGATCTTATTAGTAAAAATAGCTTTAATATCCTTCCACATCAAGCCCTCATGTTGATTTGATGTCACCATCATGTCCCACTATCTCATACAAAGTACCTCCAACATAAAGGTGATACACATCACCTTTATTTTAAATGGTGTCTTCAAGAACTCAAAAAACTCTCAATAATGCTCAACCATTCCCGAGCATATTTAGGATCATTTAATAACTAGAACACTATTGGATTTTAGTGAAAGAAATCCTGAGTATAATTTCAAAAAACATCTCCTTGAAGTTCCACATCTAGAGAATAAATGAGAACTAATGTAGGTGTCATACCAGTGACTGTCGTATACCCAAAATCCCCAAAACCCTATTAAGGTTCATAAGAGGATTTTCTCACTAAGGTTCATGAATAGATTCCTCCTAAACCAATTTTTACATCATCTCATAGGAATTATTCTACACAATATCATAAGATGACATTAAAGATATCATATTAACACTCAAGGAGAGAAATTAGTGAAATTAATCCCTACTAATATATAAATATTATTTTAACTTCAATCTTTTCGAATAAAAATCAAGAAAAATACTTTACATAATCCCCATAAATTTATTCCAAAACCACCCTTGGTGAGATAAGGATCATTGTGGTGACATATGGCTAGGCACTTAATCTTAACTATCTCCTAAGTCTGAACATGATGACATAACTACATATTGATATCAAAAAAAGAAAAAGGTGCTCAACATAGAGCTATGATACGACATTTTAATGAACCATCTCAAATACATTGGTAACCTAATAATTGATCCAGTCTTAACATATATCAAACTTATTTCTCGATCCCCATGTGTTGGTAAAAAGAATCTAGATTCATAAAAAATGACGGTGGGAATGAACTTTCCACAAACAAATTGGAAGCAGGAGAAAGAAGCCATTATGAACTTGAGAAAAACTATACCGGGAGAACTATACCTAAATTAAAATAGGTATAAACATCCCAAATTATATCTCAATGTACCAGAATACATGATCAATAACCTATGCCCTCATGGACCCAAATCTCTAAACCCAGGGATCAAAAACAATAACCACATCCATGTGGCGCCTTAACATTTATCAAACCTTGAAGAAGGAAATCTAAAAACCCATAAAGGAATAGGCATGGTGTGAGATAAAACACCATTAGGGTCTCACAAAGTATTCCACAATAATATGAAAACATTTAATTAACCAAAAAAATATTTAAATATTCAATAAACAAGAATGGAATTAGTTATTTTTTAAAACAAATAATTATTTACATTTTTTTAAAAGAAATCATTCGTTACATTTTACATAATGAAAATAAATTAAACAAATGTCTTAATAAATATTTATATAAAAAATTTGTATAAATTTAAAATTAAAGGGTAGAGTAGTTTACCAAAAAAAAATTCATATATTTAAATTATAGACAATGAGCAGTATAGTGATATTCTTAAAGGTATGATAATTACAGGATATGGTAATCTCACACAATTAATAGTTTTTATGGAAATATGTGTACTTATATCCCTATAGCATTGGTCAAAGAGGACCCGTCACTAACCCATTGGTGATGTGACCTGCTATATATATGTATTCATACTATTGTAAATTTTCAATAGTGTTTTGTCTTTAATAACTATCGGTCTAAATAGGCTTGCATGTGTCTAATAAAATCAATGATGGAAAATTTTTTACAATACTATTTAAAAATCAATTCCACCCATTCTTCCATTTCAATATTATGAATTCCATTTTAAAACTCAAAACGAGGTTTTTAATCAAATCATTCCTTTTCTAATGTAAAACCACTACTTTTCTATCAAAAATAATTTAATCAATTTACTCTCAAATACCATTTTGAAATAAATTTCATGAAATCAATTTTACAATTTTTATTCAACTATTCAAATTTCACAATTTCTCCATAAATTCTAAAAATGCACCCCAATTCATCGGAATTGGGGGTTTTTCTAAATTTTGTTCCAAATCAATTCCAAATACTCATTACATTGTAATTGGGATTTTTATAAACCAATTGAAATTAATTTATAATGAAATCAATAATATTAATTAAAATAAACAATTAAATTTAAATCAATAAATTCGGGTTAATAAAAATTGTACGTCATAATAAAACCACCTACCTCAAAATCATGGGATCTCGAGACACAAATTCATAATCGGGAAACTCCAATGAAGAATGTCAGTAACATTGATCCAAGAATAAATCCAATATCCAAGATCCATAAGAGTATGGATTAGTTCCTCCAATAACAAGGATATCTAGGAAACACTATGGCAGAAATAGGTGATATGAGGATGAAGGGAATGAGAAGATAAAACTTATTAGAAAGATATCGGATTTCATTCACCTATCTTCGACCTGGTTATGGAGGGGTATAAAGGGGACAAAATAACCTCTTTAGAGCCTTCAAGGAATACTAAATAATATTAAATTCTTATTGGCCAATCGGTAAATTAAACTGGGAGTTTTAGTGTTTTGTAATTAAAAATCGGATTAAGGAAATATCATACACAATGTTTCTTGGGTAGGATCACTTGGTTAGACAAATAGTTCACCCTAACTGTGTAACCATTTTATTGGGGTTTTTTTTGTTTTTAAAACATAACACCAACCATATATGCCCTCATTTCCTAGGTTTTTATAGTTTTCACATGTAGGGTGCATGGTTTGGGAAATCCATATGCCAAAAATTCATAACACAAAATCCCTTCAAAATTATCTAAATTTCACATCATACACCCCTAAAAATATCCAAACAAATAATAATTAAAATACTTGTTTAGGAATACCTAAAAATTTTAATATGATGATAATGTAATTATTTATTATTTTGATAGATATGGATGTAAAATGAATTTGTATTTTCATTCATAGAGGATAAACCTTTTACATATCAATATTATTTTTTGTGTTCTGATTCCAAGAAATATTTATATGAATTAAGATATGTGATGAACTCTATGTACACTAACCATGATTGTATTGTGTTAAATTAATGTAAAGGGATGATACCAACAATGTGATATGGGACTTTCCAAAAGGAAACTAGCCTAGATAATAGAGTGAAATATTTTGAATATCTTTTTGTCGAAAAGTTTTATAATGGAATTAAAGGTATTAACTATTAGCATAGCATTTCATGGTTAGAGAAAATGAAGTCTATTTATATATTTCATGATATATAATCTCATTATAATTAGTAGATATAAAAAATTGATATCAAACCCTTTATCATAATTTCAATTTTTCAATGGTTTATATATAATATTTCAAGAAGGTTTTTATGCCCTATATAATGTTACTAAGGTATAACGGATTCAATAATTATTTTCTGGATTGAAGAATTATTTTTACAGTTTAAAAATTTATATGATGATTTAATAAAATATATTTAATTCATCATGAATATTGACTATTCTTATGTAAAAAAGAATACTAAAATATGTTCTTTATTGTCTAGGATGATGTTTATGGATGGAATAATAATCATAATAAATGATATCCCATAATTACATTACATAACGGTATGATTTTGGAAGTAATTTCATATGATTAATAGGGGTAAATCATCATATTTATTAGGATTTAAGATCTAGATATTTATATTTAAAAAGATACATGGTTAAAGTCTCAACACATATATTAACAAATCTATAAAGTGGATTATCGTGGGAATATCTATGATGTGGTTTTAATTTTATGTAACATGGTTTACGTACAAAGAATCGATGAACTATTTAATAATTATAAAGTAGAGACATGGTTCTTATTCCTTATGAAAAGATAAAAGGATCTATTATATATATCATTTTTTTGTTATCCTACTACCTCTTATCCCTGGAGAAAAAATAGAAGGTACCAATACAATATTAGTAAGATTCACAATATTATTTTGAATAATATCCTTATATTCATAAAAATAATTGAGGATTTTATATAGGTCATTAGAGGTGATAAATATCTTATTTTAAATAGGTACAATAATTTTCTCCTCTAAACTAATAAGAATGTCTTGTTGTCTTAATCTATTTTTTTGTTTTATCTTATGATTTATAAATTTTTCAGATTATTTATAGTGAATCATACATTTTAAACTCAACAACAATAAGATAGTCTATTAGTTCATTTTATACAATGAAATTAAAATATTTAAATATATATTTTGATCACTGAACATTGTATGGTTCCAAAAATGTAGGAAAATTTAATGATTTAATGTAAAAATAATAGACCTATTACTCAGATAAAGAAACATAGATATAACTAAAAGACCAATAGAATATTTTAAAAATAATATATAATTCACAAAATCATTTATTTGGGTGATTTATATATCTATTGGTTCCACAGAATATAATGTTGATGGTCTATTGGAAAAGATATTACCAACATAGAAGTATGATTGTCATGTTAAATATATGGGTTTTAGAATAAAAAAGTAGATATGTTTTCTATTTTAAATATATATCTATCTCAGATTTATAAAAAATTAAATCATTGTGTATTATTAATTATGTAGTATCAATATTTCAAATGAATTTTAGAATGATAAAACTCTTAGAGTATGACTTTGTGATGTCCTGAATCGATGATCATTATGGATTTTTTTGTGATGATATTTTAAGGTTACTATTATTGGAGTCTCATTAATGATATATAGTAGACTCACGAGATAATAAGTATAAACACATTATATTAAATGAACTATCAAAGTATATTACATGTACATTCAGTGAATCATTCATTTAAGTAGGGATGTTTTCATCATATGAATCCCCATCACATGAGGATACAAATATTTTAATCATGTGAACCATTATAATTAATAATTTCATTATAAAACCATTTATGATTATCTAATAAAAGGGTAATTGGGTATATTTTTAATCATATAATTAAGTTATATTAACCAATATATAATTTTTATCAAATTTTAAACATATTTAATTCGATTCATCGATTAGTTTATTTTTTTTATAATTTCATAGACACGATTAGTTGTGTAACACATGATGCGATCAACTACTTGGATGGGGTATATGTGATTTATTCATTCAATATTTTTATTCTATTTCATAGAATAATGAAGTTTTTTATTGGGCTACTATAGATTTACATATTATATACCTATTGAATTACTTTAATTTTAGGAAAAATGGATTATAGATGCACATATAAGATTTAAAAGGATGTACATTTTTAGGGGAATATTGATATGGAGAAAAGGTTTTATTTGATAAAGATCTTGGCAGACCCCTTTTTAACTATACAAGAAATTACTTTTCCTTAAATCCCATTATTTCTATTCAATTATGTATTAGTAAATTGAATTTTTTTTAAACAATAAAATTATTATAGATTCACCAAATAGGCTATTTAATAAGGATTATTTATTGTATTTGTGTCTATCCCAAATTTCATTGATTTAATACTATAAAACTATACAATAGAGTTTATCTAGATTCATAAATAGAAGATATATTTTATATAATTTCTAAGGGGATTTAGTACATGTGTAATATTTTGTAATAAATAAACTATTGTATGAAACATGACATAGTGAATGACATCATGTTATGGTTTGTTTATATCATCAATTTTTATGTCAGATCATAGTGTTCATGATGAATGTTTTAAGATATAATTTGTACAACAATATTGCGCTAATTACCCATTTACATTTCTCATGAGACACATCATTCGATGATGTATAAATGGATTTCTGATTCTTTCATGAGTTCAAAAATTATATAAGATAATAAATATTCAAGATGATCTTTATAATGTTATATGAAGAGTTAGTTGTTTCAATGTTTATGAATAGGATGTAATTAAACAAACTCCTCTATTTAATTAAGCATATGTATTTAATAGATTTCATAGTCTTCGATATTAAGGTCATGATATTATTTTCCTATAAGAAAAACTCTTCTATTTTCATCACATAAATTTTATATGAGGTGGACGCATCAGGACACCTTTAATAGGGAAATGGATTTACTAATGAATTTTGTGATTCTATTTATATTTTTATTTTACATTGATGTTAGGTTACCTTTTATGGTTTTACTAAGATATAAATGAATATAATTATTGTATAGGATTCAATATTTATAATAATATTTAGTTTCATTATATGTTTCATTCCATTTTATATTTTTCTATTATGAAACATATTTTGGTTGGTTTTTTTAACATTTAACATTGAATTTTGGAATAAATAATTCTATAAAGGCCATTATTCTTATCATGAGTTTAATATAATAATGGTATAGTAAATATATATAGAGACATTCATGATAATTAGAAAGGTGAATAGAGAAAAATGTTAGAAAATTTTCAATCAATTTAATAGAATTTATTATTAGAGAGATATGGAAGATATGCCTTTTTCAAAATATGATATATGAAGGAAACACTCTATTATATTATCAAAAATGTGGGAATTATATTTAAAATGATGATGTTATAGATGATTATTATGTTTGGTCAATAATTTTTTTTTGTTTTTTAAGTTACTAAATTTAAAAAAATTATTCTCTTTTTAAAATTGGATAAGTAATTTTCTTATGGATCCCATAATTTTTAATTATTAGAATTTGGTATCATTGAAATTTCAATTTTTTACATTATTTTAATATTTCATTCCATGATTCTTTTTTTAATATTGACAATATATAATATATAAGATAAATATATATGTGATATGGAACAAAAATATTGTATTATTTTTCGTATAATTTTTTAGTAAAAATTTTCTAAACTATTGAATGTTTATAAATTAGAAAATCATTTGTTATTGCCTTTAACATTAATATACCTCGAAATGAACTATATTAATTAATGAGATTTATTTTAATTCCTAATTGCATTAAGATGTTTTTTGTAATTATCATGAAAATAGTGGAGGAATATAGATAATCATGGATTTTGATTTTGATTTTTATTGTTTACATACATTATATTAATTATATTTTGGTAGTAATTTGGAGCCTTGATAGAACACACTTGAGATATTTTTCTTATTATTTTCTTAGAAATTTTTTTTATTAATACCATAATGGATGAATTTAGGTATAATATTTATTAAAATTATACATTTAAGATCAATTATGGGATATAAGTTATAATATATATATACCTTTAATTAATGAATCGTGATTTAGGATAACATCATTAAGTGTTTAATATAAAGATTCTATAATATCATCTCAATCTAATTTTTTATATGAAATTTTTATAGTAATTTGATATTATAAAATATGATATATTGGAGTTTTTAAAAAAAAATTGGGACTTGTTTTTATTTGTATAATAAAAATGATTCAAAACTAACAATGTTGTTGAAATTGAAAAAAGTATAAATTAATGATATTAACCTGGAATTGACTTTTGGAAGAAATTTCTTCCTTCTTTATCTGTTGATCATAATAATAATTATAAAAGATAATTAATTTTTATGATTAAATGTTATATTTTTTTGAATATTAAAAATTATTTTACATAAATAATAATTTAATTATTTCATTAATAATAATCATTATTGTAATTTATTATGGAAAAAAAGTTTAGTTTAAATTTTGATACATTAATCTCACTTAAATTATTTTAAGTAATTCAAAAAAAATTGTGTCCTCTTCTAAATTTTATAGTTAAAAATTAAACTCAAATAAATCCCTTATTCAAATGATTAAAAAAATAAATCATGTCATATAAGATTATATTTTAAAGGTACTTAATTATATGGATGCACTAACATTGCATTATTTTTATACAATTGAAAATATATTTCTCATGTGAGTATTTAATTATTAGTCAATGTAGTAATTTTTCTATTTTATTAGAAATATTTTTTTCACTTATTTTGTTGGACTATCATTAAGATTATTAAATTATATTTTCTTAAGTAAAAAAATTAAGTTTTTCTAGTGTTTATAAATTCAATTTTTATTAAATTTTATATTTATTTTTTTATTGATTTTATACCTGGATTATACTTAATGATGATTTTTAAGCATTGTAACAAAGTATTATTTTAGTTTATATAGGTTTTTTAGAATTTGGATGAAATTAGTTGCATTCAATTTTTTTAATATATATAGGTCTTGAGAAGTTTTAATAAAATTACTCATAGAAGTGGTTCTTTCAAAGGGTAATTTTTCATGGAATTTTTTTTATGTTCGATAAAACTGTAAGACCACATCATAGTTGAAGAATAATTTTTTTTGTTTTTTCCAGGGTAAATATTCATAAAACTATGCGATTGTTTCCAATATATGGAAATTATTTAACTTTAAATCCATGTTTTTTTTCTAAAAAAATGATATATCCACAATCATAAATTAATGCTAAAAAATTATCATTTGTTATTATATGAATTGTTGAATCCCATGACTCAATGATTGAAATAGTTGAAATTTTAGCGAGATATGTCCTTGAATTTTCCTTTTAAAAATTGAATTAGAAGAAAAATCAATGTGATGGAATGTTAGTTATAAAGATCATGTATTGGTGTAGTACCTTTTTCAATTCTAATATACTAATGGAATCATTTTATATACCTGGTAGCATGATTTTAAATTATTTTGATGAAAATTTATATAAAATTTTGAAAATGTATTGGTTTTCTTAATTTTATTATTTATATTATAGTAACTTTTTTAGTTTTCTTAGAGTTATTATTTGTATAAATAAAGGTATATGTTAATTTCATATCGTTGAATACATTACATCTTTTTGTACTAAATATAAGAAAATTTTATAAATTTGGATCATAAACTAGATAAATAATTTAATTATATAGTACATCGTGAATTTTTTTAGTGTTTATGGATAATGTTTGAAGACTAAGTTTTTTAAATTTTTTATAAATTAAATAGAATGCTAAATTTTAATTATGAAGAAACATCATGGTATATAATCAAAAATGTAAATTACTATTAACATGTAATTTCTAGTGGATATTAGTGTATACTTTGTTTCTTGTTTTCATTATTTAATGGTAGTTTATATTATTGATATAGGATCATAATATATATTTATCAAGATTAATTTGTTATGGGTATTACATGATCCACATTTCATGTTTTGAATTTTTGTATGTGGTTTATATTAGATTTTGTATAATTTCTGAGAAAATTTTCAAATTTTGGAATCATTAAAGGGATTAATTATAAGATTAATAGTTCCCCAACCATGCAGTATACCCATGAAAATCATTCATTTGAAAATGGGAATCCAAAGGGGTGAACCGGGTATATGATGAACAAAATCATACATTCAAACATTATACTTTGGGAAGAACAATTTAATAAAAAATGCTCCATTATCTATATGATTTTTCTAATATAGTGTAATACCATATATTCACATCATATTCCCCAAAAATTTACATTTAGGCAATTTATTTAATAAATTACCATATTTCCTTTTATTCCCCATAAATCATGTGAGATAGGTGATGTTGAGGAAAATAATAGTGACTCTGTCCTATAATTAGATCATATCACATAGATCATTATTTTTTTTGGTGTGGATTCAATTTTATGTTACACAGGGATCTTAACTGTTTATATTCATTATTATTCCATTATTAGTGATGCCCTCCCATGATAGGGTTTGATGATTTTTTGTATCACTTTAACAATAATCATCAATATGAACATGGCACTAAGGACAAATAACATATAACATTATTTTTACTCCCCAATCAAAATAAACGCATTACTATTAGTATCAGTTTCTTATTATTTCAACATGGTGGGTGAAAAGAAGTCAAAATAAAACCTTCGTCCCAATCATAAATTTAACTATCTAGAAGATATATAATTTAAATGTATTTTATTAAAAATAGTAAATCAATTTAAAATTAAAACATAAGAATGTTATGAATCTAAAAAATACAATAGATCCAATCAAAAATTCAATCAACACGAATAAAAAGAATAAATCAAGTTCTTGAAACAAATATCAATACTTCTTTAATGTATGTTATTAAATATTTTACAATCAATCCAATTCCTGATAACTATTTAAATTTAAATGATAGAGTTAGTATGGTTGAAACCTTCCCTATTATTATACATGTTTCAAAAACATTGAAAATCCTTGATCAACCTGATTGGAAGATACATGTTTCTCACCCATAATCATTCTTAACATAATTTCAAAAGCATTCAACTTTATCCTTGAGCTCACCTATGAATATCCTTGTCGTTATATTTTTCATTCATAAATATTTTCAAGCATAATATTCAGAATATATAGATTTAGTTACCTTCAATATCATTGGTATAAGAGGATCATTGGAAACAATTACAGTAATAGAACATAGATGTTTTATATCTATTTCCACACACATAAAAATATATAGTAACATGGCAACAAATAATACACATAAATAATCTCAACAACATTGAGATAGTGTGTGGATCAGTGAGGAACTATTTTCAATGTTTATATTGCATATATTTGTATACGATTCCTTGCTTTATGGTCTCTATTTATAGATTTCAGAGTAAATACCTTATTTTATATCTTTGGAATGGTTCTAATAAACATGTACGTGGCACTAATTTCCATTGAAATGACTTTATGTGACATCCAAAAGCACTGGAATCTTTTTGGCTCAAATTATATTAACTGAAAATTAATTAATTAGAATATATAAACACATATATATAATAAACAAACAAAACATAATGTGAGTACCTATAAAATAATGAGTGTGTTGTGATCATCAAAACAATAGATCAAAAATATTATATTTTAATAACAAGAATCAACACTCATACTCTTTTTTATAATGATAAAACATGAATTAATATATTTAAAAACATAAAAATAAAGAAAATCAAAATTAAAAAAGTGGATACTCATTGTAACACCCAACAATCTTAGAGTCTCTTGAGATATTCTATGAAATTATGGAACACATCTTTGAGTATTCGCCTTATAAATGAATCAATATATTTGCCTATTGAATCCTCCCATGAGATGCACTTATACACATTAAAGACTCAACCAAAATTATTTCAATTTAAGTAGCCTTTATCCGATCAACCTATGATGTCTCAACTTGTAGGAATATCATAAAAATAAACATAAAAAATGAGAAAGCCATAAGAATTAATTACAAATTATAATAAGATAATACATAAGAGAAATATTGGGAATATGTAAAACTAACCTCAGAGTATGAAAATTTAAACCGAAAATCCATAATGAATATATAAGAACAACTTATGAATATATAAAAATATAACTTTTTATATTTTTATAATATGGTAATGGTATATAAAAAATTTATCAGAGTCTATTAAAATATATAAGTAAAAGTAAACTGAATAATTTATGTAGTAGTAAATGAGAGGGGATATTTATTAGCCAAATGATAAAATGAAATAGGTCAAATCTAGTGGTCTATGAAGAAATTTTAGATTTATGACATTTATTTATTTAAATTTAAAAAATACTTACCAAAGATAATATCATAGAAATATATTACCAAAATATCATTTTCTATAATTTACCTCCTTAATGATAATAAAAAATTAATGAAAAATCCATTAATATTTGATTGTTCTGTATATCGTGTATCTTCCTATATAAAACGTATTGAACAGAACTTTTTGTATAGTGTCCATATGACCTTATGGACATTAAAAATCCTTTTCACAAGAAAAAAATAAATTTAATCCCAAAATTTATCTACTGATATGTATGTACTATCATCTTTTAATGAGGATGGTTCTAGATGATGTAATAAAAGTTATATCTTATCTTCAATGATGACTCTCCAAAAAAATATAAAATATTTTTAAAATAATAACAAAAACCAAGAAACCCATTTCTAAAATAGAAATTTTAAATGTCAAACTAAAATTACAAATAAAAAACTAATGAATAGTACTTCCATATATAGTGGTAAGAAACTCATATATGAATGTAAATGTTAGATGTACTAATTTTATCTAGTTATTGATAATATGAATTGATATAATTTATAACTTATGTATTCTATTTCCATATCTACTTGTATTTTACAACATTATGAAATATGATATTTGGAACCCATGTTTATCAGACCATTTTGTACTGAACAGCGATGATATCCATTGTAATAAATACTCTATTATTTTTTAAATATTGAAATTTCTTCAAAGAAAATAAAATTTCTTAATTTTTACATTCTTGATTTTTAATAAAACATGATGCAATCATCACAATAATGTCACTAATTTTAAAATTTGACCTTTTGGATTATGAACCTCACATATATTTAGATACAGTTTTAAGACATATCCTCTTTAGCTTCAACTATTTTAAAATATTCTAAAAATCCATTAATCGATAAGAATAAATGTCAAGTATTTTCTAAAAGATATCAATGTTAAAATTTAATGTAACTAAAATCATTCCAATTAAATTTGAAAAAAAGAGTAGTCTTGACTACCAACTCATAGTTATTTTTAGGAATATCAATTCTTGTCTTCATAGCCTATTCATTAACTTACTATTGTTTTTTAAAGGGTCTACGGTATGAATATTTATAATATGATATATAATTCCTCATTAACTCATCCAAAATTAACACATTATACTTATAATCTAATTCCTAAGGATCATTATCATCTAACTTGAAAGTATGTTTAGAAATGTTATCATCGACTTTAGAAATATCTAGTACTGTTTGAGAGTATACATTATTTAAGCCCTTATATCTCTTCTCCAAGCTGGTCACTTTTTCATCCATCTCATCAAGTGATAAAGTATTTTCACTTTCAACTAAAGAAAAAATAATATAAAATTTATAAAGATAAACTTTCAATTGTATCAATAGTTTTTACATAAATGAATAACTATTCACTTCGAGGAGACATTGAAGAGAAAATTTTCATCATTTAACTATCAGTTCTTTCTGAACAAATTTTTAAAAATATGACTCTTTACATGTACTCCAAGTGTTATAAGATTCCCTTACAACTATATTTCCATTTTTCATAGATATTATTCTATATTATATATAATTATTCTCAAACTTATGACAATGTGGTCCTATTTTTCTTTTATTTTTTCCCAAATAAAATAAATCATTTAATATATTATCCCTTCTTGGTTATTTTCATATTATTTCATCTATTCACTGTGAAAATAATTTTTCAAGTTATTATTTTAGATATTTTTATGAATCCAAAGTTTAAAAACCTTCCCTTCACTGTGTTTTTCAAAACTATTTTCATGTTCTTATGCTGAATTTATCTTTGTAGTAATATTACACATCAATTTACATACTCTAGATATTATAGATCCAGATGTTATAAGAAAAAAACTCCATTATATTGTTTCTCCTTCTCATCATCTATGTTTAATCGAATATAATATTGTATTTTCCTTTAAATCATGTCATTAAAGATCATATTAGTAAGATGTTTTATATCATACCAATCTGGTATTTTAGATTCAAATTTTCTTGATATCATGTCAACTAATTTCTTGACCAAATCTTAATTTGTTATCTATCATTCCCAAAGATTCTACAAGACACTAAACATATTCATAACATGTTGAGTCATTTTCACCATGGACTAAATATATAGATAATCCAAATATTGATACACTATATAAATAATATATTATCTATTATCAAAAACATTTGAAGTTATGAAATGTTTAATCTATAGTTTTATCCATATTCTATAAGACATTTCCTATAAAGTACTCTCACCATATATGTTTCACATCATATAAAATAGTAAGGTATTGTGAATCATATAATTACCCAAATACTCTAACTTCTCCTCACAACAAAACAAAAACAATTATTTACTAATAATATTATATTTTCTTATCATCATTTAATAGTGATTCACTCTAGTATTAATCACAAAAACAATAATCCAATCTCTCTAGTATTTGGATTCCACCACATTAATAACTTCGTAGATGACTGTAATTTAGATTTTCTTATATTTTGACTAGAAAATCAAGAGTTATAGAAAAAATATATTGAATAAATCAATAAAATCGTGTGATGGAAATTTTTGTTAAATGGATTTGGTGAATGTTTTTTCCAATATAATTGATTCAAGAGGTGGTGAAATCAATTGAAAATCTATCATGTAATCCACTCAATATAGTAAACTGTCTAGAAGTTACATACTTTGAATAAACCGTGTGTAAAAAAAGTAAATACATTAGTAAATTATAGATAAAGATGTTATGAATAAAATTAACATATAAAATAAAAAATGAAATCAAAATAATAATGATGAAAAAAATTCGTGGTGTTTGGAATAATAATATTTATACTCCTATAATATATATTTTTAAGGATATTACCATTATTAATATTCTAGAAAACTCATCACTTTTAATAAAAAAATGGATAGAGGATCTATACCCACATCTAGGGTATACAGATTCTATACACCTATATCTTCCTTAATCAATATAATCCAGATATATAAGTATTTCAATTTGTAACATCATTTATATAACATTGATAGAACATATCCATATCCTTAATGTCATATTTAGTAAAATTGGTCGATTTAATATCCTTCTATATAGATTTTTGAACACGATATTTATAATATTTGGATACATATCCCTAAAATATCATCAATCATAAAGGATCATATGTAATTATTATGACAATATAACATATATATTTTATATTTAATTCCCCACACAATGAATCTCTATGTAACACTGAAGAAATTCTTATGAAATCTGTCAATAGCATGGAGATAGAGCATAGCTCATGGAAACAATATTTATTATTGTCTATATTATTTTTATGAATGTTCAATTATTTGATTTTTAATATCAATTTATAGAAATATATTTAATGAGGGTCTCTAAAATTTTCAATGTTGTTATAAAATTTATGGATGCAGCACTATATTCCATTGAAATTATTATGTGTGACATAAAATGGCTCAAAATATTTGATGACCCAATTTCAGTTCATGAGAACATAATAGATTAGATGTTATGTCTCTAAAGAAAATATAAGTATCAAAATATTGATTTCGTTTAAAATAAGTATCATATTGTGATTAATAATGAATATAGATATAGAATTCTTTATATTAGGAAGATGAATAAAAATATATCACTAAGGATTTAAATATATCACATGGTGGTCGATTTTCTAACTGATGGTTGTTTCTAAAATATATCAATAATAAAAAATTAAAAAATAATACACATTCAACTAATATAAACTTCATCATCAAATAAAACACCATATAACCACAATAATTTAAGTGAATTTCATATAACCAGACATGGTATAAACCAAGGCCAATATATAAGCATCATAAATAAATATTATTATGAAATCAAAAATAAAGTACATGAAATATATTTACTACATAAATTTTATTCCACCTAAAAAAATATCTGGACCATCAACAACCACCATCACATATCTTAAAAGTACCCTTTCCCTTTACTAAATAATAAAGAGTTAAATATATTCATATGTGATTTTATTACACATAGGGTGTGAGAAAAAACTTTGTACATATCCACATTGACCCCTATAACATACTAGATTTTAACATAGTCTTATTCTAATAATTTAATACATTATAATTAATGTAATATTTTTTAAGTAATAAAAAATAACAGATATGAAAATTATTCATGTTTTTATAAATCCATAGAAAAACAATGATTTCAAATTTAGTCTTATCTCATTTTTCATTTAATAACATGGTTGAAACATGGAAAATTTAAATACATGTCTTATAATATATTAAATCCAAGAACATTTCATATCACATCATTTCTTAAAATATTTTTTTAAATCATAATATATGAAAAATAAAGAAATTTTTTATACCACAACATTACAGAAGGCTTGAAAAAACAAATGAATCAATTAATATCATATCATAAGTCAAATTTTATCTTGTAGTTTAGTCAAATACATTGTATTTTTAAATCAAAAATTGATATATAAAAATATCGCAAAATTACACATAAAATTAAAAAAATATAAGTTTATCAAATAACTGAACGTTTTATAATATCAAAATAGACCTAGGATATATTTAAGAATATAACATTACATTTATACAGTTATTACTTACACTGGGAAACATGTCCTATAAAAAAGTCTGTATAAATTCTACTTTGTTCATTCTAAAATCAATCATATACTGAAAAAATATATATTTAAAAATATCACATAATTTCAAATACATCAAAACACAGTACAAACACATGGAATTATTAATTATATGTCACTTTAGATACAATTTTTATATTTCAAAAAAATTATTCTTTATCTACTCGTGTACAAAAAAATCCCGAAATTGCATAAACTTCCTTCAAAAAATTAATTGGCATAATTTTTAAGAACACAAGAACAACCAAACCTTAGTAAATTTCCATTAACATATTAATTTAAAACATAGTAATTACTTATTTATCATTTATGCTCATAAATAATTGTTATTCAACTAACCATTTCCCTTGGGATATTAAACCAATAAAATATACTCAAAAGAACAATACATTTCACATAAATTATTATATAAATTCCTCTTAAATTTATTTTAAGATATGCATAAAAATTACTAATCTAATATGTATTAAATAAAAAATTAATACCACAAAAATGTCATTATGGATTATTTTATAGATGATAAAAATAATTAAATATTATATTAATCAGTGATAATGACATCTCTTTTTTAATTTTATTTAAATCTAAAATCTTAAATATTTTCTCTTTAGTTAAATCACTCAAAATATATTTTACACTTTTTAAGTACTCATATGTTCCATAATTACTAATTTAAAAAGTTATACATTTCAGTATATTAAACTTGGTTGATCTAAAACTAATTTCACAAAAATAATGGACATGGTACACATAAAATCATTCATTTAAATAAAATAATAATATTAAGATCAAATACACAGTGATTAATCAGTGATATAAATAATTAAAACATTTTAAATGCTTAATAAATCATTATAATTTAATTTTAACATAAACATGATGATAAAAAATTAATTTATAAAAACAAAAAAACAACATCACTTTTGAAAAACCCCATATGGATATTTATGATCTTGCATTGATAGTATAAATGAATTTTATGAATAACTAATTCATCAAAAATATATAATATTATGATAGTATATTACATAAGAGGATGAAGGAAAATATAATGGTTCTTTTCATTATACATATTGTTATATAATAGGGAAACATAAATTAGAATAATAATTCATAACATATATTCTCTAAAATAACCCACCATATCCCACTGTTCAGTGAAACATTTTCCATAAATTAACCAATAATCAAGGATTCACCACTATTGTACATGTTTTTTTCAAAGTATTAAAATATCTTTTTATGTTTTATTGGTCTACTAAGAAGCCCGAATAGGTTTTTGGTTGCTTCATTTATAAGACACCAAGTTTAAATCAAGATTAAACTTCAAAAACCTAATTTAATTTTTTTATAAAATAAAATTAAAATTTCCATGAAATTAAATTTATTAAAAACACACATATTATATTTAACACAAACCCATGATATCCAATGTTATTCAAAAATCACTATCCTAAGGATTATCATCATTGACAAAAGTCATTTAGTGTCTCTGATGAACAAATCCAACCACTTAGAACACATTTATAATTCACATCCCATGTTTCCTCTCTAATAAAAAACTTCTATCAAAGAATATGAAAAATTAGTATTGTTTTAACCTGTATTTTTTATTACTCTATTATTTAATATACATTTTATTTAGAATAATGAATATATTTTTCTCCAACTCTATATTGTCATTGTATACCATTTACAATGGATGAACCTCATACCACTTTGATTTTTATACCTAAAATAAATAATGAATCTCATTGTATATTTAGTTTAATGGAAAATAGTGAGTATCTTTTGGAATCTCTTAAAGGATTTAAAATAGAGACACAAAACAACATTCCAATTACCCCACATTTGTACATATCTATATAATTATGATAATGTTTCAAATAAAAACAATGAACTCTTTTTATATCCATTATTGAAATGATTAAATATTAGAGATATTCAATTTTATTAAATTAATGATCATTTAGTTTTCAATTATTTTAATCTATGTTTTTCCCATGAATTTTTAATGGTTAATTGGGTATAATTGAATATCTAATGATGATGTAAATTTTTAAAATAAATTTTTTGATCAAATTAATGAACTCTTTTCATGATATTGATGTGGCTGAAATTGATAGAACATTTTTATGTGAGTTTTTAAATGGTTTTTCTCAAAAACCACTATCTCCTGGTTGTATAAAATTTTTAATTTTGTTGACATTGTAATGATTGGTCAATATGAAATATAGGAATTTATGGAGTGATAAGAGTTTTTTAAAATTGATATAGCTATTGAATGATATACTTTATGAACACAATGGTCTTCTTGAGTCAAATTATAATGTAAAAAAATATTATTCCATATGGGGTTCTTGTATAATAAGAATCATTGCAATAAAAATGAGTGTGTGTATATATTTAATGGTACGTGAATTTATTTTAGAGTGTCTTAAATATGGTACATCATAGTGTGAGTTAAAATAAATCAGATGATGATCCATTTATTGTGGTAAGTACAAAGACTCCTACTAAGGAAAATTATTATATTCTTATAATTATTTATCTAAAACATTCATTTTCAATATAAAATGATGAATAATGTTTATTTTTCCTTTCACATGAGATGATATCTTTTGTCAAATTATGGTGTCCAGCTGATTTTCTATAATGGAATAAAATTTATCAATAATTTCCAAAATTTGGAAATAAAGGTATATTTCTTGAATAGGTATATGAACAGTTGTAATGAATCTATATCAATGTTTTAATGGCAGATGTTGTCCATATGGTACTTTTTTATATATTTAAAACTTATACTAAGAATTTTGTATAATAAATAAACATAACATGTTGTGTTTAATGATTTTTGGACCAAAATATCCTGGAAATGATATATATGATAGCTTGTCACCATCGATTGACAGTTTTAAAGGTTTATGAGATGAATTATTAGTATATATGATTCTTATATAAATTTATATTATCAATTTCATGCAATGATTGTGTTTACTATAAAAAACATCCCAATATATTGAAATTTTTCATGACACACTGTCAAGGGCCCTAAAGAATATCCTATTTGATAAATAAGGAATTTTGTTTCAACAATAACATAGGATGGAAATAGTTTAAATGGGTCATCACAGGTCTTCCCTACATATCACTCATATTTAATATTAAAGAAAGGCATTAAATTGGTCATAAGAATTTGATATGTCATTGTATCCTTTGTTAACTAATTAATTTTATAAGAGAGTTAAAAAAATTGATGTCATATTTATAGTGGCACAAATATCATGAGTTGACAATGATATATAAAATAAAAAAAATATTTTTTTATATTTCATAGTAGATATATCACAAGAACAAAAAAACATTGAGGTGAAAGATTTTGAAAAGTATATAGATGAAGATTTTATTAGAATATTGTAATAAATTAAATTTAATATGATGGATAGCTTTAATGCAATACTTTATTTACTTTCATTGTAAATATATTTATAGTTATCTCCTGCCCCTATTGTAAAATGAATATACTGGCCTATGGTTTTTTGTAGATTATACATGGGGGAGAAAATTGATTTTTTATTTCCTCTAAGGTATCAAATTTCCTTAGAGAAATTATTCAAATGTAAAAACAATTCATGTCACAACATATTTGACGTTAACTTGAATTAAGTTTTATGATTCACATGTTACGATGTGTGGTCTCCTATTATTTTCATTATTTTTAATACCGTCCATCCATGTTGGAGTGGACCACAAAAAGGTGTACTATTTTTTGAATTACATTTTCAAAAAAATTAATATTCTGAATTCTTTAAATTATTTAGTGAATAATGAAATTTTTAAGTGTTTTCAACTTGAAAAGTAATTTCTACCATTTTATTTATATATAATGGTGCATTTAATTGTTCATTTGGTGAGAAAAATAAATCCCTAGTGTCCCACATAAATGTTTTTTATGTATCCTATATGAAAACAGTATTTATCTCAGGTGTGGATCCTTTTAAATTTAGTCTAATTCATTATTTTATAGCTAATATGGACTCAAAATGTTTTCAAAAAGGTTTTGGGGGTATTTGAGACTTATTCATGTCTCAGAACCATGACATGTTAAAAATATACTGGTTGCATGGTTAATAGAAACTATAGAAGCCATAATATATGGTTACTGATAACCGTGTGAGGAAGGACGGTGGGGTGAATTACAGAACATGGTTTTCACTAACCATTCACTATGGTCTAAATGTCCATTAAAAAACTATATAAAATTTAGAAGATGATTTTTTCATGATTGGTGCATGGTTTCTCAAACCATGCATCCTAACCCCAAAAAGTGATTCTCCTAAAATTATATGGAACATAGTTGGCACATAGTTTCCCTAACCATTAGTATAACTCTGTGGGTTCTCCTTTGGTACAGCAATGGGAGCATGGCTGGTGCACGTTTTGGCCAACCATGTGGCCAAACCATGCGACCCATGTGTTAGGGTGGAATTAATGAAATTCCCATAAATGAAATGTTTCAATTCACCCTTCAAATTGTTTTCCTTTTCCAAGGATGTAATCCTCCTCCTTTATCCTATAAGAGGCTCTCAAGCCCCATTTTATATCTTCTTACCATATTTTTACATTCAGAGTCCGGTCAAAGAATAATGGTTCTCCTTATATCTACACTGGTAAGTACTCGATTCCTTTTTAGTAGGTCATCATTATTATTCACCTCAAAGAATTTATTTAGATGCGAGCTCATTTGCCCAATTTTCATGTTGTTTATCCATTCTTCATATTTCTTTTGATAAAGTCCAAATTAATGGTTGATAAGAAATATGACAGTTCTATGGGCCTATGTTAGATAGTCTATAACTCAAATCTTATTTTTTTTTATTTTATAAAATTTTCTATAGTTTTGCACATGCTAATTTCCTCAGACGTGTCCTATTAAATTCAATTTCTATAATTATAGCCATTAAAAATGTGATTTATTACACTTTTAGTATATGTTATCCACCATTGAAGGATACAACCTCTACATCAATCACCCCATATAGTGTTTTTTCTTAATTATTCATGTAGTGGTCATTTTTCATTTCCTTATCCAATATTCATGTGTGATATGACATGAACCTTTTAATGTTTATCCCATCCAGAATAAAATGGCTCACTAATTGTATTGGTTGACCTTGTCGTTCCCACATGACCCTTCTAAGGTATGTGTCATAATTAATTAATTAATTTATTAATTTCTAAATGGTTAATTGGAAGGTGTATTGTGTATATGAATTTTTTGGATTAAATGTAATTGAAGAACTAGGTTTCACATATTCAACACACCATTCAATACTTATGTATGGCAGTGGAGTGATCATAATAAACTTATTATGTCTTATGTGGATTAATAAATAGTTGCATGCCCTATTTTCGTTGTCATACCAAATAAAAGAAAATTCTTAATAATTCCACTTTTAAAATGGAATTATTATAACATGTACTTAATTAATAAACGAATCAATCATAATGTTACAATTGTATATGGATATTGAAATATTTATAGGAGTGGCCAGACTTGAGCCAGCCTTGGATTCATGAGGGAATTCCTTGAACACCGTAGGATGCCATTCTGATTCAACGATAATGGTTTCGATGGTTGATACCAAAAATTAAACCCAATATTTTTCTATTAGTGGATTCTTATTATGAAACCATAAGATCAATCCAGTATTATTAATGAAAAAATTCGATATAGTCTTTTGATATTGTGTCACATCTACAGACATGTGATGCCTTGGATACACCCTTGTGCCTTATCATTAATTATCTCATTAAACCATAGTTGAATTCCATAGAATCTTTTTGAATTAAATTATTATGGAATGACTTGGTAAATTCCCTTGGATTAAACTCTTACCCCTATATCTTGGATACAGGATATTTCTATGTTGGATTGAACCTTGAGCCCAAGGATGTCATGGTTCTAACCTTGGATCCTCTTCATTATTATCATCATCATGGATACCTTTTTATATATTGACTACTTTACTATTACTAACATGACTTGATGTCAATGCCACTTATACCTCACATGACATACTATATAAAATTAAACACAGTTAATTAATGAACTAGTTACATGTTTAGTCACCAGATGAGGTTGAAGTTGTTACATGGGTATTTACATTACTGCACTAATTTATTTTTATATATTCATTCATGCACATTGTTTCTATATTTATTACACAAACTAGATGTTATAAATGTTATTGATGGTGGCCTTATGACATTTATCTCAACACCTATCTAGGCTACTATTGGTAACAAGGAAGATTACATGTATGTAGGTGTTGGCCAAGGGAAGTTTCCCTCAATGGAAACAAGATATTTCTTTCATACATAGGATAGAGCTTGGTAGAAGTTAACTGAGCTATAACCTGGGATGTTGGGATGATTTTTGGATGATCATTTATTCTATTTATATCATGTTATTCATGCTGCCCTATATCCATGATTTCCACTTTTATAGATACATTATATATATCCTCATCAACATTTGTATATTATTATCCATTTCTTGAGTAGTTATTGTACAATATAATTATATTATTACTTCTATTTATTTTTGTTTAATTTATATTTACCATTTATATAATTTATACACTATAATACACTCTGGTAGTGAGGGAAAAGTCTCCCCCCAGACACACCCTAGGTCCTCACTTCTTGTCGGTATCCTCTGGTATTCATGGAGATGCTCTTGGGGCCATGTGGCGAACCGGGAACGGGGTACCTTCAGTGGTATAGGGTTTAGGATATCAAAATGTGGTATTAGAGATGTGAATTTCTTACTTAATATTTTCAGATAACATATAGGTTATTAAGAATGAATTATAACTTTTTTAAGAGAAGTTATTTGGTGTACCTAACATATGTTAGGGTTAAATGTCGATCTGCCTAAAATAATGATTGTTGTTTTGTATTGTTCTTATTATAGTTGATATAATTTCACAATTTTGTGACACACAATCTATGAGAACATTATTATTATTATTATTATTGAGTATTTATTTTTCAATTTTCTCAATGAGATAAGGGAAAGTATAATTATCATAGGAATCATCATAGGCACCCACAATTCACATTATATAAATATTCGATTCCATATAGGTGCATTTTACTGCATCCATTTTCTTGAGATGTTTGTGGTTGTTGACTGAGAATTATATATGTATATATATATATTCTTATTCTTTTTTTGGATATGATTGATCGATTCATGTTTCAATTAATAAGTTTTATGGGCCCTCATGGGTTTGAATGTTCAGTTTAGAAATTCAATCTATTTTATATAACCAGTTACATTCTAAGACTTAATGTATTCAAGGTTGAAATGAAATAAAATGAGTGTCCATTTTAGTGATAAGGTGTATTGACTATAATTAACTAGAACTGAAAAATAATTTTAATTAATCTTTGACATAATATTATAATAAAATGAAATTTAGAATTTAAATCATGACTTATATTATAAATGGTATTCCAATATATGATGAGGTAAGGTATTCTTGACACTTTATCTATGGGATCCCCTATAATTTATACATGAGAATTTAGTAATACCTGGCCTTTTAATCAGGAATTTGGGGACGTATACCTTGGGTAGTGAGGCATTTCATTATGTTCTTCTTCTACTACAGCTTCTATCTTATTCTAATTTCGTTATGAGGAATGTGCTTGGAATATTTAGAGTTATGTTGCCATGATATCCTCATGTCATGCACCAAGAGGGTGGAGACGACTATCTCTAGATGTGTAGGATCCTAAGATACCATTCATATTCTAGGAGTTCCACTTGAGTCACATATTATTCTACCCAATATGATTACTTATTCGTAGATTTTTGATTGTTTAAAATATATGATTTAGCCAGTAAAATGTGATCCATTACCAACATTTAAGATGAAAAATCTTACATAAAATTTCGAACAGCTGTATTGACCCACATTAATAGGGGATGGAAGTCCATTGGAAACTGAGTCTTTGAAGAAGGCCAATATTTTTACCATTGAGCATCTAGAGATGCTCCATAGAGGAGGGTAAATCTTATTGCGTTTATGCTTCATGATTTGGGAAAATTCTAGTGAGATGCAATTACCTAACCTGGTCAAGAACATGGCACGGTCTGGGATTATTTTTATTATACTTTCTATGACCAATTATTTCCTCAGACACTAAGAGCATACGTAGATAAAGAGTTAATGCATCTAGAACATAGTTCTATCTCAGTTATGGAGTATTAGGGAGGTTTACTTAGTTACAGTTCATTGCCCCAATTTTTTTCACTAGTGGGATTTCATGACTTAAATGATTCTAGGATGGTATCCAATATTCTATCCATAATCAGGTTAATGTATTTCTCTTACCTAATTATTCTAAGATGATTAATCATGATCTTATCACCGAGAACAACTTAATATAATTCCATAGTCCTGGGAACATAGGATCTATGCCTCAACAAGCTAGTAGTTCTTCTAGTAGCAGGACACATTCCCCCGAGGATTCACATCAGAGTAGTGGTGGTAAGGGAAAATTCCCTGGAAATTATATTGTATGCCATTAATGTGGATTGTATGGGAATATGAAGCCTTAGTGTGATACAGACCTTATAGAATGACATGATTTTAGATATTTGGAATGTCCCCATAGATTCTATTAGAAAAATCCATTTACATCTATTGGAAGAGGATCCACAAGAGCTAAACCGTCAGGGGAAGGTTATTTGACACCGTGACTCGTAGGAAGTTAGATAAACACCATCAGAACTAGAAGAGGAGGAGGTTTTAGTCATTGTATCCAAACTTCAGATCATCATTTCCATAAAATTAGTCATTCTCAGGGTATTCTAGATATAGCATATGGCTAGGGATCAACCTAATATCATTATTTATAGTTGATACCCAATGATAAGAGTGCAACATCATCTATAGTACTAAGTATTATTATAGTGGCCTCTACTATAGTATCTTCTTTATTTGATACACTTTAATCACACTCCTTCAACTATTTATATATCATGGAAACTATAAGGTAGGAAATATTTTGTTACTATAGTGTCAAGACCCAATATACATTATTTGGAGTACTTTTAGGTGTCATAAAACATTTTAGGGGTTGTCCCCTTGGGGTAAGAAATTACACATTCTGTCGGGACCTTCTTTTTCTTGATATGACTACCTATGATGTCGGTCTCTGGATGGGTTGGTTTTTACTATATCATGACATAGTAGACTGATATCTCCATAGGGTATAATTTACATCCCTAGAGGGAAAACGTTTTCTACACAAGGGTGAGTGGAGTATCCTGGCAAGTAGAGCTGGACCACCCAGGATTCTAGTCAAATCATGGAGGATTATGGTTTATAATATGATAAATTCCCTTTATTAGTATACTATTTTAGGGATGTCTTTCTAGATGATTTTTATGTATTACCTCCTAAGAGAGAGTTGGAGTTTATGATTTAGCTCATTCCATGAGAAGCTATAGCTTACATTCCTCTATATAGGATGGAACCTACTGAACTCCAACACCTCAAGTAGGAATTTAAGGACATAGATGCCAATGGTTGTATAAATCACAGTACTTTCACTTCTCCAATTGTGTGTCCCAAACCTAAAACCCCTATTTTTTGGTCAAATTACTAAAATTACCTTAAATTAAATGCCCCCCCCCCCTCTTGTTTTAGTTTTCCAGTGAAGGAATCCCCCTCCTTTCTCATGTAATAGGATATCATTCTCTAATTTTAATCTTTTTATCTTGTTCTTCCATCCTAATTCTGATCGAAATGTCATTTATCTCGTTTGATCTACACTGGTAAGTACATTATTCCTTTTTAGTCGTTTATTTTTCTTTTTTCCCTTGAAGACACCATTTAGATGTAAGATCATATTCTCTATTTTTAGGTCACTATTTTTCTAATTTATTCTAATCGAGGTCACATTAAAGGTTGATACTATATGAGGAGAGTCGTATGAGATTATGTTAGGTGGTATATAACTTATTGTCATTAAAATCATATTATAAGAACCTTGTAATATACATTATCCATCATTGGTGGTTATGACCTCAACATCAACCACACCATGTAGGTTGTTTTCTTTAATTTTTCCATTACTGGTTCTCTGTGGTAGTATGTGCCACCATTTGGGTGTGAATTGTCTTGATCCTATTATTAGTAAGCACATTAAAAAATAAAATGGATAATGATTTGTAATGGTTATCTTTTTAGTATCCAGTCGACCCTTCTAAGGTAAGTAATCTAGTTAACTAATGAACATTTAAATGGTTACGTGGAAAGTGTATTGTTTATATGAATTGTCATAGTAAATAATAATTGAATAACATGGTTTTACTTCCATACAAAACCTTTACATGCTTTGTATGGTAGAAGAGATAAACTAGGAAATTAATTATGTCTTATATAAATTAATAAATGGATCCATGTCCTATTATCCCAATCACACTAAAGAAAAGAAACAACTGGAACCTTTGAATTATTAAATGGCTTGATTATTAGATGGAAATTATTAAAAAATAAATCAATCATAAGGTTCCTATATAATATATAACTTTACATATTTATAGGAATTGTGAAACTCGAGATAGCCTTGTATTCCTGAGGGAATTCTTTGAGTGCTCGTGGACACCATTCTGAATTTGGGATTCATGTTTTCATGGTTGATAACAACCATGAAGCTTATCCTTGTCTACTTGTGGATTCCTAGAAGTACACAATAGGATGCCTCCATTATTTTTATAGGATGACATAGATATACTCCTTCGATCCAGTGTGACATCTATCGACATGCGGTGCCTTATATTCGCCCTTGGTCCCAGTCATTGATTATCTTGTTTAACCACGGATGAGTTACTTGAACTCAGTTATAATTTCATTATTGTGTAATTCCATGGGATATTCTATTGGATTGCACTCTTAACCCTATATCCAATCTACAAGTTATTATTGTGTTGGATCAACCAACTAGGTTAGAGATCCCATTATTTTAACCTTGGCTCCTCTTCATTATTATCCTCATCATGGATGGCTTATTATTTCATGGATCCTTCATTATTAGTATCACTAGATGATGTTAGTGCTATTTATACCTCACATTAAATACTATATAAATAGAAACATATTTAATTAATAAATTGGTTTCATCTTCAGACACCATCTAAGACTCAAGAATGTACTTCTGTATTTATATTAATGTATGTCATTACTTTTATATATGAATTACTAAACTCTATTTCAGTTTATATTACATGGAATAGAAGTTATAGTTTTTAGTTTTGGTGACCTAGGGATATTTATCTCACTCCCTATCTAGTCCCCCATTGGTGTCTAGGAAGATTACATGTTTGAAGGTGCTAACAAAGGGAAGAATCCCTCCTTAGACACATGGAATTGCTTTCTTTCTTAGAATGGAGCTTCATAGAAGATATCTAAGATTAATCATAGGATGCTAGGATTTTTTCCCTTATTTTGTATTCTTTCTTATAGCATGTTATGAATACCACCTTGTCTCCATGTTTTCCAATTTTATAGAGACAAGAAAATATCATCATCAGTATTTTTATATTATTATCAGTTCCATGAGTTTCTATGATATTGTTTTCTAATGTTATGCCATTAATTTATTTTTGTTTATTATGTTATTTTCCTATTATATTATTTATCCACTATTCTAAACTATGTTAATGAGTTCATGGTATCACTTGAGACACACCCTAGGTCCTTGCTGCTAGTTAGAATCCTCTAGCATTATGGGAAATTGTTTTTGGGCCATGTGGCCAACTAGGCTCGGGGAACCATTGTGTGTGTCCCAGTTTCAGGATTTCACATATTCATTTAAAATTCATATAAATATATTGATGGTGTGTGGTATGATACAATATGGACTAGAAGCCAAGATTTTTAAAAACTATATATTAGGGGAGGTTTCATAGTTTTTTATAAAATAATTTTTTGTTGTTGATGATTTTCGTTTTCCAACATCTCTCCATGAACGAGTCATTTTTTGGGAATGGGGTGTGGGGATATATAATTAAATAATTTACAGTTGAAATCATAATTCAAGCACAATTATACATTATGAATAATATATTTTATGTTACACCATATATAAAAATAAATCTTACTATGTTAAAACAATTTTATCAAAAGAAGAAACATATGTGGGTATTATTGAATGTGCATAAAAACATTTTATCCATGGTTCAAATACATTATTCATTGTAGAGTTGATTAATTAGAAACATTGATATGGTTTTGGGGTTACCCAAGTTTAAATGTATATCATGGTTCAGGTATGAAATAAATGGCTATTTATTTTCTTTTGAATATCAACACAACAAAAAAATGAATTTTTGAATAATATTGCAATGGTTTTTTATAAATAAAAAAATCATGTGTATAATGAAAACCCAATATATATGTCATGTAAAAATTATAGTCATTAAAGAAATATGAGTAAATTATTACATTAAATTTTGAGTTTATTTGTTCAACTGAAAATGGTTTTCCATCCATAATAATGTTAAACATAATTAATTCAATATGAAACTAGTAAATATAAATTGATTAGAATATTGAGATAACCATGTATCATGGTAACAAATTGGAAAAAAATTTCTATGTTCTTGATCCATTATAAGTTATGTGGACTATTTATTTTCATTGAAAAAAAAATTTATGGAAAAACATGATGATAATGAAATACGTTATGAGACATGACTTCCATCGAATGATGAGCCATGGAATTTGATGGCTATAATGTAGACAGGGTTTGTTCTATATTGAAATATCAATATGAATGAATATTCGAAATCAATTCATTCATAATATTCAATTATTAAATTTAATATATATTAATTTATTCTTTCACTTTTAATTTTGTTTTAAATGATATATATACTATTCATAATTTTATTTTGTACATAGGTCACATGTTTAAAAAAAATTGTAAATGATTTTTTGTTTTTGTTTAGTTTTGTTTTTATCATTTTCTAATTGTAAATTTTTCTATGAATCTATTGGGCTGGTATAAATTTTTATATAATATTCTTTCTTCTATATATATAATTTAATTTTTCAATACTATTTTTAAATTTTTTTAGAATTGATTATAACTACTCTAATGGATTTGATAATAAGTTTTTTATTTTTATTATATTGAATATATCATTTTCCAAGTGTAATTAAAACTTATATGAAATAGTTAAACTTGTATGAGATTTTTAATATGTTTTGTTGTATTTTTTTATTCAATTCAAATATCATAATAATTATGAGAATTTTTTTTGACATTTTAGTTGACTAATTTAAGTAATATGAAAGAAATGTGTTTATATTAGATTAGTTTTTATTGGAACATTATTAAATTCAAATTTTATCTTATATATAATGGTAAGATTTATATAATATTTTAATAATTCATTGTTAGATTTATTTATAGGATTATTTAATAACAAAGATCGGATTAACCTTGATATTCTATGTTATACCCCATTCATAATTCTTCTGATTATCCTCCTAATCCTTCTTCATAAGATACTTTTACTTCTAGTGAGGCAAAGAAATAATTCAAGGTTGATAAATGTAGCATATGTTTTATTAGATTTTACCTTACATTCATTCCACAAGATATTTATTTAATTTTATGAAAATGGAAAGATTTGTAATCAAAATATGAAATAGAATAGTGGGTTTGTAGTGAATAATGAATGTGAAAATGTAATCATTTTGATTTGTAATTAGCGAACAATTGAAAATACAACAATAGTTCATCTATGGGAAGAAATTTTAGTGAACTCATTTATTATTATTTTATGTATTATAATTTTTTTTCTATTATATGGAATTTTTTCCTTCTAATCAGTTGGAATAAAATATAATTGAAACTAAGCAATTCAAAAAGAATTTTTTAGATTTTTTCTTGGACATAGAAATATTCTAAATCAAACCTAACGATAGAATTAATTATTAATTAAAAAATGAAAATACATCTTATATATATATATATATATATATATATGTTACTATATAAATATACATAGATGGATTTTAACAATATTTGATGGTAAGAATGGTTTTTTGTAAAGAAAATGTGAACTTTTTCCCATAATCCCTAAAAATGATAATATTTTTTATTTTTCCCATTAATTGACAAGAACAGTGGAGTTCTCATTAAGATATACAATCCAAAAACATATACTCTATTTCCTTATCTTGTGGAGGGTATCTATTTATGGAAGATAAAGTAATTGATGAAAATTTAAAAAAATAAAGTCTTATCTTCAATATCAGAAGAGATTAACCATCATTCCCCATAGCTACACATTAAAAATGTAAGAGGGTCTGAATTAAAAAAAAAGGGAAGATATTTTATATAATATTTAAGGAATATAAATAGGGATATTAAATTTATTTATTAAACTTATTTAAGTTATTTTTAAACTCTTCATGTGTATTAATTCTGTAATAATTTTTTCAAATATTATAAAAGTGATTACCTTGTGGAGTAGAGAACACGTGGTTCTTTTATACCTGAGTATATGATTGATATTTTAGTATCTACACTAGGAAAGATTATATACTCGATTCGTTATTGATGATATAAGTTTGGTGTATTAATTAAATAATCATTTTTATGTTTTGGAAATATTATAAGGGATGATGTCTGTAAAGGAAAAATAAATTATTTATAAGCTAATGTTCCAGAGATGGGTGACATGATGGAAAGAATGATCAGACCATTAGTATTATAAAATTTAACTAACATAATAAATATGGTTTCAGGGTTTATATCCCATTCATTTAACTTAGGGATCATATCCAACCTATCCAAATCCTTCTATATATCATAATATTACACCTCCTCCTCCACGACTTCTCATCTATTATGACGTATATATTGATGATCCCTAGAGTTATACTATAGAATATGTAAAAATATATTATATTAGAGATACCATAAATCATTAGTATATGGAGATGGATTATCATAGGGTAATGGTGAAATATATTATAGATGTATTATCTAGAGTAATGTTCCATAAAAATCAGTATTCAATAGTTTGAAAATGTTTCATAAATTTTTTAATTTTTCAATCTAGACGTTTCTAGCATATTATAACTGAGGTGTGCATATATTATAACCATTATTTTTCATATTCATTTCAATTTTTTTTAATATATAAAACTATATATGTGTATATATGTATATATTTGAAAAGAATAAAGGTAATAAATGTTGTATGGAAAGAAAAAACATGTTTAAGACCCTTTATCTTTGGATAATATATTTTCTGAAGGTCTTTATAAATTATCAATATATGTATATATATTGTATAATTTCTATGAGTTTCTTATGGATTTTAACTTCTATGGGCCCAATCTTATTATGAGGATTTTTAAGAGATATATCACGGTGCTAGTAACATCATACATTTTGGGCCTCATTTTCAAACAAGGATTTTACGTGTATTTTTGTTTTCATATTCTATCCGGGTATATAAATTTGTTTATCTAAAATGATATATATATATTTTTAAGAAGGTAGCATTATACACAGTTTTTTTATTTTGATGTGACATCAAGGTATGAATTATCATAATCACAATTTATTTCTCAAATAAATAATGTAATAAATAACTATGAAAGAATAATATATATTTATAAAAGATTCAAAAATGATGTAATTCAGTTTTGGATGTTTTCTCATCATCAATGGTATGAAATATATATTTCACAAAGTGTTGTTTATATTGATTTTAAAACCACTCTAATTTAATATTTTTATATTAGTATATGTTGAATCTTGTATATTATTTGTATATAATAAAATACATCTAATTGGAGATTATTTAAATATAGTTTTGTTAAATAAGAGTTTAAATATATATTGGAGACTTAATTTTTATTATTTAAATAATTAGATATTATAATGAATTTTAATTTTACTTCATAAATATAATTTTAAAATAGGTAATGTTATAAATATAGTGATTCCATAAGAATGAGTAAATAAAAAATAAAATATTTGTAAAAATGGTTAAATTTTTTATAATTTCTAGAATTTAACAAATACGTAAACTTTTATTTTCAATTGAAATATTTTTTCTAGCAAAATTTTCATCTTTAGTAGGGGATAAAATACTATGGATGCTATATCTGTACTTTTTATATATCTTATTATTATATTGAATATAAATAATGAATAAATTAATTTTTATTTACACATTTTTATAAATATTTCCCTTATATCACAAAAGGATATGATAATATAAAAGAAATTGGTAGTTTTATTTTAAAATTATAATTTATTTTATGTTTATTTCAATTTTTAAAATATATTTTTAATGTTTAAATTTAAATTGAAAAGTTTTTGTAACATTATCACAGTTATGATGTAAATTTGTTTTATGTAATTTTTTTTGTTTTTATATTTTATCATGTATTTCTACTTGTTTTTTTAAATTTTAAATTGGTTAAACTCTATTTTTATATATGTTTTAAAAATAAAATTTTTTCTTTTGGTTTTTTTGTAACTAATATAGAAATATTTTTTTACATTGTTAATAAAATAAATGACAACAAACATGTTTATTAGATTATTTATTTTAAATACACAACATAAAAAACAACATTTTATGTCATTTTTTAATATAGATGAATTTATAATTTTTAACATTTTTTACAATAGTTTATATAATAACCAAAATAAAATATAGTTTTTTAAATCAGTTAAAATAAATAACAGAAAAAATATATTTACAATGTATCTTATAAAGACGTATCTAATTAACTGACCAAAACAATATTAAAAAACATGGAAAACCATTTTCTGCACTAGTGCTTGGTTACCAAACTATTAATATCTTATCCAAATGGAGACTTAAAGAAAAGCATATGATCCTCAAAATAGAAATTTTTAAATTTTTATCTCATAATATAATATTAATTAGGTTTATAGTGATCCATAGCTAATATACTCTTAACCAACTAGAACTAGTAAATTGTCCCTAATAAAATACTAGCATAATCAACGAGAAATCACTAACCTCTATGTGATACAAAAATATGCTACACAGTTTCCTATAGAATTCTTTAAGAAATTATATATGATAAGAACTATAATAATTTTTATTATTTTGGAACTCAATTAATACCAGATAAAATTGCACACCTCTATCTAGAAAAAGAATACATGAATGTAAAATATCATTAAGAATTTTGATGATAAAATCAGATGAGCCATCAGTATGTGGATGATTCATGATACCGAGCTTCACCAGAGTTCCTTGATTTTTTTGGAATAGGTTGTGAGTCAACCCCCTTTATTAAAAAAAATAAGAAATGATCTTTTAAATAATGGGTAAGAGGGAACACATAACAGTCAACAATAAAAAATTCCACAAAACCCAAACCCAATGGGAGAAGGAACAGAACATCTCTCTTCTACTCTTTTATTATGAAATATGTAAATATTTTGTAATTTTTAGAAAAAAATTATTAGATAAAAGATAGGACCTAAATTTATATATTTAATAATGATCATTCCATCACATAACCTCGATAACACATCTCAGTCATAAAAGTCTAATGTAAATGTCATGGTTTTAATGTATTTTAATTTGACATTGTTTCCCCCAATTGATGGTTATAATAAACATACCAAGATCAAATACTATATTGGAATGACCATCAACCATATGTAAGGGAATAATAAAATATTATGAATGAAATAGGAAAGTGGAAAACAACATAAATATATAGTTTGTATAACTTGTACTTGCCTCATAAAATGTCCACCCAATCTAAGACATCAAAAAGATGCACCATGTAAGTGGTACTATAACAAAAACAATAGAGAAATATTATGACATTCTAAATAAGAACTACATATAAAAAATGTGAAATAAGATATTGAAATATTATAATATGAATAAAAGGAAAATCCCCTATTAAATTATCATGTATTCCCCCCTAAAATGTTTGAATGGTTTCATCCATAATCTAGAATCGATGTATAGTTAACCCCTATCCTCAAGAACTTTTTCTAACTAGGTTACATACAAAAAAATCTAATCATGTTGTGAAAGGTGCCTATATATAGGTTTAGTATGATATGCCCAGTGGGTAGTCACCTCCAACCCTTAACCATCTGTCATCAGTTTAAGTCTTTTTATAGATTGAATAAATATAGAAGAATAAGAAAATAATAATGAAAATGAATTTATAGTTCTATTTAATTTCCCTACACAAGGAAGGTCAAAACCATTAATTCCTAGATCTAAGACACTATAAAATAATAGGCGGTTTATAATACCCATAGAATTTTAGTGATAGATAATAGTTCATACGAGAGTTATAATAGCTGTGTTGGGAATCCCATTTGGGGATAGAGGAATGGGTATAAGAAGGTCAATATGTTATAATCCCCTCACTTACAATCAACATTTTTATAAACATATATATCTTCCTTGTGTATGATCCAAGCCTTTTATATAGATTTATTGAGACTGATTACATGTAATACTTTACCCTTATTTTAGTTTATCTTGGTTCAGTTTTACTTTAGGGTGTTTCGGGGTGAAATTAGAGAATTTTGGAAGGAATAGTGATAGTGCATGATTAGTGAACAGTTTCCCCAAACCATGCACATAGTCCAGAAACCTATGTGAACCCAAATAGAGGTGTTTCACATGGTGTTTAAATATTTATTAAAATTTTCACCATCCTATAAGTAACCTTTCACCCCCTATGATGAGGTGAACGGTTAAAAAAACCTTGCACCTCATCCAAGGAAACTGTGTGTACGGATTAAATTATTCCGAAAAATAGTTTCAAAATTCGTGTTCCCCTATATATCACATGAATTCACCCATCTTAGTCATAAGATGATTTTATATGACTTTGGATCCTTCATAAGGGATTATAAGGGATTTTAAACTATGTTCTTGAAGAAAATATGGTCAAATTGAAGAATGTGAAACTCACTAATAAGAGATTCTCATCCTGATAGGTTTCCTCCATCTCTATCATATTTCCCTCATATTTTAAAGGTTCAGTTTTCTCATTTTTTGAATTTTTAGATCTATGTTTTCATGTATCTAATATGTCTGATCATGGATAAATTTCTTTGATCTATATCTCAATCATCATTATGTAATTGAATGTGTTACATCAATTTTTTGATTTTCATTGGTGAGTGTACATCAATGATCTTGAGGTAGGTGGTATAAATTTTGATACCCAATATATTGGTTTAATTATGTGCATGTAATTTATAGATTTCAATTTTCAAGATTGGAAAATTACAACCAAAATCTAATTCATTAAGTTTAATTTACATGTGATACTGATTTGGGTTGAATTGGGGAAATTGATATTTGATGATTTGTGGTTTTGAAAATGATGGGATACTTGGGATTTGTAATTGGTCAGTTGGTTTGATTGTGTAAATGATTGATTAAATGAATATTTATTTGGTTTATTAGTGGTGATAAAAGTGCGTTTGGATTAACCTTGAATGGTTAATTAATTAAATTTTTATATATAGATAAATGGTTTAAAAGAGAATTATTAATATTAGTTCCATGTGAATTAATGTGATTGGACTTTATTTATTTGATAATTTATATGGTATACAATGATGATTAACCATGGTAGATGTGATATTTGTGAAATATGTTGTTGATTGAGAAATGGGGTGTGGGACATAGACTGATGCTCCAAATACCCACAGGGTGCTATCCAAGATGTTGTAGCCCCAAATGCATACATGTGGTTATAACTTTATAGGATAGGGGTTGATGCTTCAAATATCTATTTGGTGTGGGACACATAATGATGCTCAAAATACCCATGGGTATATATACATGATGATATATGCCCATGATTTGGGATTGAACTTCGGTTCCAAATCTTCGTTATTTGAAATTGTATTAAATGAATAATGAAAGACCATGTGATAATGAATTGTGATTATATATATGATATGTGATATCCCTTGCTGATAGTTTATACTCTAAAATATACCAAAATATGTATTGATGGGTTGGTTGTCTTCTTGAACCAGGGAAATTTTGTCGTTGATAAAAAATATTGAAGTTTTATAACTGTTTACTTTATGAATTATTATTTATTCATTATAAAACATGATACACTATTATTTACTAGATAATGTTATATACACCATTGGTGGTGTCCTATTAAGTTATTCTCAAACCCTACTTAGGATACCTAATTGGTACCCGAACAGACTTCTTGTTTTTTGGACAAGATATGGGAAAGGTCCTTATGCAAGGAGGCAGAGTTGGGATGGAGCACAGATGAGGGAACTAGACATGGTGTCAGTGCCCACAAGGGAGTTTTGTTTTATCTTTATTTTGGTTTTTAATATAACTATTGACATTTATTTAGAATGAATTATTTATTTTTCCATTATGGAAATTCTATTCATATTTTGTCCTTTGTGTGTTATGGTATTTATCTAGTTATTGATTATATCATTTGGTTATTCATCATTTTTTCTTATATTGTATCACCTTGATAAAGAGGGTATAGTCACCCCATGGGGTATATTTGAACCATGATGCTTTTTATTATCCTCTATCATATGGGGAGGAACACATGAAGTCATGTAACCCACTATCTCGGGGCATTGGTGTGTGGAACCTGAGTCAGGGTGTCAAAAAGTGGAATCAAATGAATTTTCATTTCCTTTATTTTTGTATAATATTTGGGTAAGGTATAAATGAGAATAGTATTAGTCACAATTTGTTAAATGTCTCATGCATTGCAGTATCTAACCCATTTATGGGGTAACACAATGTACCTAGGGTGGAATTGTTTTTTTTTTGTATTTGTTGTTACAGTTATATATTATTATACCTTGAGTGATGCACATGTTGTGTGATGTGATTATAGTTTTTTAGATTTTTTATTATTTGACTCATAACTGGTATGAAAATATATTTGGGTAATAATGAATCATTATCGGATCTCTAGATTGATTGTGACATGGATCATTTAGGAAGTCATGGGAAAAATAAGTTTTTGGGTATGTTAGAATTATAATTCTTTCCATTTTTATGTTATTTAACTGAAAACGGGTCCTAATATGAAAATTAAAATTTTTAAATACTGAAAAATGTGTAAAAATTGAAATTGATAAATGAGTGTATAATGGGATCTTGAATATGAGAATGTATTTAATCATTGTTAACTGTGAGATAAATGTTGGATGATTAAGAGTAGTGATAGTTCCATGGTTTTAACCATGTGGTAAGGTTTAGGGAGTGACATTAGATTGCTTTATGTGAATCCTTGTAAATGTGATAACAATGTTGTGTTAAGTGTCCTAATATGTGCATTTTGGAATTATAGGGATATGCCTCCATGAATACACTTATAAAGCTGATTATAGGTGGTTATGGCTGGATATGATCTACAAGAAGTAGAACCTGAGGCACCAATAGTGTCGGGTGGGTAAGTCGAATAGAAATTTGGTGAGAAATTTTCTTTTTTGTGTAGTTTATGGAATGATACATAGGTTGGGATGGGAAGATTATGTTTGAATTATAAGGGCCCTGTCTTAAAAATTTACATAATATTGAATTAAATGAATTATTTACATTGAGGATCTTTTTACATTTAGAGTTTAGAGAATTAGGATATAACTATTACATCTCAAAAGATTAAAAGGTAGCCACATCTACACAACTTCCATTTTTTCATAAAATATAAACTCTTGAAAAAAGAATCATGTCTAGTTCCATGTTTTAGACAGCATGATTCTTCCTTGATCCCATCCTTGACCCTATTCATGTTTATGTCCTGTGAAAACATTTCAAAACTTGGGATGAGCATAAAAGGCTCAGTAAGGGTTATAAAACAATGAATGAAAACATTTTTTCATAAACACATACAAAACATGAACTCTTTTACTTACCTCATAATAACATAAGATTTGTGAACAACACATAGAAATCATAAATCATAAAGGTAACTTGTGGAATCCCTATCATACCTACATTGTTGCTATCACAGCTACATGGGGAGTTACTTAGTAATACTCATCATAGTGTATTCCCTAAATCTATTAGGATAAACATTCACTTTAACCTCTGTCGCATTTTCCAATGCATTGGAGAGCTATATTGGGCTCACCCTCCCTAGATTTATCACGGAACCACCCGTATACATAAATAAAGCACAAGAACCATAACATGATCTTAACACATAACATAATCATAAAGGAAAAATAAAACTTTCACATTGCAATAAAAAAATAACATTTCAAGATATTGAAATAGTAAATCCATTCTCAAAATCATTTTTAATAAAAAAATACATAAAAAGATTATATTTTATTTATTTTTCTTTTGAAAACATTATGGATTGTTAAAGAAAACCATATATCAAATAATAATTGCAGCGAAGGAAAAGGTTATTGTCACTGCTTACATAAAAAGAAACATTCTTTTTTTTCGTTTATTAAAATTCATCGTATAAAAAGATTCCCTTTTAATGAAATGAAAATTCAAAGGTGTTTATACAGCGTATAAAAGAAAATCGTGTATTAAAACATAATATTCCTCAATGAAAGGAGATTGAGACAAAGTCCCTTACAAAGATAATTTTGTAAATAAAATAGATCTATCATTTGTATTCACTATAAATACACATATAGAAAGTATAAATACAATATATGACATAATCATAGCATGGCATAATTTCAAAGTAGGAGATTAACTCAAAAAATAGAAATTTGGTGAAGAAGTTTTCTTACCTCATGTCCAACTTGACATGTTCATTCTTTAATATCCTGAATAATAAACTAAAGTTAATTTATAATTTATTGAGAAATTTTTTCAAGTTTATTATTCCTTTTATATCACTTATTACCATGTTATAAACAAAATATAATCATTTAAGTTAATAATGTTTGTTTTGTCGATATTTGGTACTTGAGTCAAAAACGAACACCTTATATTACAAGTTGTCCATGTGGTCAATAGTCCATTATATCCAAAATGATATTCATTATTTGGATATCATATATATCATATATATCCCATATATACATGTATTTATAATATTACATAACATATGGAGGTAAGAAATGAAATGCATCATTCATGGAGACGATATGTCGTACGTACGCATGAATGCTACTTTCATTTCTATTTCTTAATTTAATGGAATTTAAAAATAATTAAACATAGTTATATTATAATTACAGTATAATATCATATATAATATTATTAACTCTATCCTTTATACATCCCACATAAGGCATTAACGAGTCACATCACTCTGAAGGGGCGGTAGTCCGCACTTCCTCAAATGAGATTATCGTATTTACCCACTATGGAAACCATAATGGATTGATATAATTGGGAAGTTCAGAAGTATAAGGAAATCATAAAAATAATATATATCATATATAAATATAGTTCTATCATAATGGCCACCATGAGAGTCGGTAAGATGTAATTGAACAATCAACATTTCGTGAGGCATTAGTTTGTCATTCACAGAAACATTATGTTCTTCATCCATTAGATGAAGGTGTCTGTAAGTGTAGTTCAAATACCTCTCATAAAAATATCCTAGTATATATTTAGGATACTGGTGTTATTACAAAATAAAGGAATAAAAAGATTTTAGGAGTTGGAGAAATAAGATAAAAGAAAATAAATTAAGGGAAACTGTTACCTTTAATTTGGGTAACATCCTTTGGTTTGAACCAAAAGTACTTCATTAGTGCCTTCTGCCTAAGGCAAGGCTTATATAGAGAGGATAGGGATTTAGGAAGATTAATTGGGCAGAGGGTGGACATGCCATATGGCTTGTGAGGTGTGAGGAATTGGATAGAAATGGTCTCCTTTTATAAGGGACAGGAGGGGCTCTTTTTGAAAGTGTTAAAATATTATTTTTTTTGTATAATGATATTCGGTATCTAATGGTCCAAAAATCATTAAAGATGAATATATGGTGAATTATGGTCTAAATAAAATCATCCAATCAAAATTTGACAGGTTTTGGATAATATTTTAATCATTATATTCTTATTTATTTAAATCATTTATTATTGAGGTAAATACTGCATCATTATTGTGTCATAAATAATTTAATTCATTCAATGTCTAAAAATTTTAAACAAATACTATCATTTAGGAACTATTTTTATATTTTCAATTAATATTTATCATCAAAAATAGGACTTATATAACACCATATATAAATTAATTACTAAAAGATTTTTCTTCATGTCAATTCTGTTTTTAAAATAAATTAATTAATCTAAATTGTCATGATCACTCCCTAGTGGCTCAATGGGGTCCCAAAATCGACCCAAAGATGCACATGGTTGGATATGACTCATCCAATAAGGTTTGGACTAGTGTTATGATAATTTGGATTTATTATAATATTCTTTTAACCTTGAATTACCTTATTTACCTTTAATCGCGGTAAATAAAAGTCAAAAGTTACTATTCAACAAAAAATATATGCATCTTAATGAACCAAAATTTACTTCTGGATAACAACCATTTATGTTGTATTTTTGAAATTCAATTCATAGAATCGGTAAAATTTAATTTAAATCAAAAAGTCAGTTTTTAACTACTACTAAGTGGTTTCACTATTCATCAAAAATTGAAGTTTTTCAGAAAAATACCAAAAATTCATCCTAAGTATTATTTGATATTACAAATTTAAAATTGATGACTATTTTTCCAAATTCAAAACATATAAGGGGCATTAATTAATTTAAAAATTAATTCTCATTGTTAAAACAAATAGCGTGTTTTTAAGAAACACTAACTATCAAAAGATTGAAACGTGTTTATGTTCAATTTCAATGTGAAATTAATTCCAATGACCAACATTGGATTAAATGGTAAGAATATATTTTAATTTAACTTTATAAAAAACTAAAAATATAATATAACTGTATAAATAAATTACATTAAAAGGCACTTTTGAATTAAAATGTAATATTTTTCACGAATCATTAAAAAACGAACTTTATCAGAAAAATTTCAAAAAACTACCCAAAGAAGAATTTGATATCCCCATTCTAAAGAAGTATTTTATTTGTTCAATTAAAATGTATTAATGTGACCAAAACTATATTTAAAGAGGCTTCTCTATTAAAAGGCGATAAATCAGCCTTTTAATGTAAATTATGCTTAAAATTAGATTCATTCACATTTAAGCCTCTAACTTATTATTGGATAATGTAAATACATTTAACAAACATGTATTATCATATTGTAGTTAGTTTCATTCATTACCACAAATAAAATGTCTAGTAATTAACTACCATTTAAAATAATAATATTATATTATTAGTGTGTAACGTAATATTCCAAAGAAACCCGTTGTTGTGTATCGGGTACGCTATCGAACATAGAAACCCTTTAAAGTAAAATTAATATTTAATTCACAAATATTAAAAATATGAAATTTTTATTATTCTTCATTTACCTCGGATTTTACATCCTTCCCCCCTTTTTGGAATTGCATCCTCACAATTTTTATTCACTTATCAAAATTAGTGGGGGTATTTATCCCTCATATCATTTTCTGATTCCCACGTTGCCTCTTCAACCATATGGTTTTTCCACAAAACCATTACCTGGTGAATTATCTTATTCCCCAACACATTCTCTCAACGGTCAAGAATCTGGACTGGTTGTTCTTCATAATAGAGATTCTCTTTCAACTGAACTATCTATGGGCTCAAAACATGATATGGATCTGGTATATACTTTCTCAACATCGAAACATGAAAAAAAATTGTGTAACAGGGATAAACTTGCAGGTAAAGACACTCTGTATGAAACTAATCCAACATTACACAAAATTTTATAAGGTCCAATGAACCTCGGACTCAACTTTCCCTTATTACCAAAATGCATCCAACTTTTCCATGGAGAAACTTTGAGAAATACATGATCACCTACCTCAAAAGAAAGATCCTTCCTTCGGTTATCAGCATAACTTTTTTGTCTGCTCTGAGCTGTTCTCATGTGCTTCTGAATCAACTGAACTTTCTCTGCCATCTCTTCTACAAATTCTAGTCCCATTGGCTTCCTCTCGCCTACTTCATCCCAAAAGGCTGGAGTTTGACAATGCTTTACATATAATGTCTCAAATGGAGCCATCTGTATACTAGAATTAAAAATGTTATTATATGAAAATTAAACCAAAGAAAGATGTTGGTCGAAACTTCCCTGATAATCCATCGAGAAAGCACGTAGCATTTCCTCCATATTCTGAATTGTTCATTTTGACTGCCCTTCTGATTGCGGATGAAAAGCTGTACTAAAATTTAATTCAGTACCCAATGACTTCTAAAGGATTTCCAAAAGTTATAAGTGATCCTAGGATCACGATCAGATACAATGGAGAGAGGAACTCCATGTAACTTGACTATCTCTTTAACATACAACCGAGCAAGTTGATCTAGAGACATAGTATCTCGAATAGGAAGTGAATGGGCAGATTTAGTCAATCGATCATCTATTACCCAGATTTCTTTATTACCTCAAGATGTATTCGGTAATCCCACAACAAAGTCCATGGATATCTTTTCCATTTTCCACTCTGGCACTGATAAAGTCTAAAGCATTCCTTTCGGTAACTTCCACCCTGATTTTACGTGCTGACAAGTCAAACACTTCACAGTAAAATCAGTAATATCTCTTTTCATTCTATCCCACCAGTAATACACATGTAGATCTCTGTACATCCTAGTACTGCCAGGATGAACTGAAAACAGAGAACTATGAGCTTCACATAACAACTCATTCTTCAACTGTGAATCACAAGGTACACATAATCTCTTCCCAAACCTCAATACACAATCATTATCAAGATTAAAATCAGGAAACTTACCCTTCTAAACCAACTCTACCTTTTTCTATAACTCACTATCTTATTTCTGTGCTTGCATTATTCTGTCTAATAGATATAATCTCACTGACACCTGATTCAAAACAGAAGAATTTCCTACAACAACAACTTCTATTCCAAAGTTCATCAAATCAAAAACAAAAGGATATCGTTTCAAACGTAACATGGTTAATGAAGAAATACTTTTTTAACCCAAAGCATCGACCACATTATTTTCTTTTCCAGGATGGTAGTGGATCGTGAAATCATAATCCATGATTAATTCCAACCATCTCCTCTATCTCATGTTAAATTCTTTCTAAGTGAATATATACTTCAAACTTTTTTGGATAGTATATATTTCACGTTTTACTCCTTACAAATGATGCCTCCTAATTTTTAAATAAAAACAATAGCAGCTAATTCCAAATGATGTGTTGGGTAATTTTACTCGTGAGGTCTCAACTGACGTGACACATAAACAATTACCTGATCATTCTGCATTAGGACACAACCCAGTCCATTCAATGAAGATTCACTATAGATAAGAAACTCACCATTTCTGGATGGTAGTTCCAAAACTAGATCATTCACCAATCTTCTTTTCAATTCTTGAAAAAAAATCATCACATTATTTTGTCGAAATTAACTTAACACCTTTTCGAGTTAACATAGTCATTAGACTATATATCCGTGATATTTTTTTAACAAACCTCTGTTAATAACCTACCAAACATAGAGAACTATGAATCTCGGTTATTTTTGTGGGTCTTGGATATTCTTCAACAACTTTCATTTTATCAGGATCAACAGTTATTCCATTTTTTGAAACAATGTGACCAAGGAAAGATATTCGTTGTAACTAAAACTCACACTTGCTGAATTTCCCAAATAGTTTCCTTTCATTTAAGTTTTTATAGACAACCCTTAAATGACTTTCATGTTCCTCCTTACTTTTTGAATAAACCAAAAATATCATCAATGAACACAACCACAAACATATCCATGAACTCACGGAAAATTCTATTCATAAGATCCATGAATACAACAGCTGCATTGGTTAAACCAAAAGGCATAACTATAAATTCATAATGGCCATATATATTATGAATCTCGGTCTTTGGAATGTCATCTTCCTTTAAATTCAACTGATGGTACCCCGGCCTCAAATAAATCTTTGAAAAATACCGAGCTATCTGGAGCTGATCAGAAAAATCATCGATATGAGGCAAAGGATACTTATTCTTAACAGTGATGTTATTGAAGGCTCTATAATCAATGAAAAGTCTCATTGAACCATCTTTCTTTTTAACAATCAAGACAAGAGCACCCCATGGTGATGTGCTAGGTTGAATGAAACCTTTATCTAATAACTCCTGCAATTTCTTCTTTAACTCTAAAAGTTCAATTTGAGCCATTCGATAAGGGTGTTTTTAAATTGGATTAGCATCAGGAACTAAGTAAACAGTAAATTCAACTTCCCAATTAGGTATTATACCAAGAAACTAAACAATAAAAAACATCAAGGTACTCATTTAACAATGGCACATCATTAATCTGACCAGTCCTTGTGTTTTCAACAATATGTGCAAGGTAACATTCATTTCCATCTTCTACCAGTTTTTCAACTTCCTGATATGTTATCAAAAGCATGGGTTCATTCTTGTACACAAACTGAAATTATTATTGAAATGAAACCTCTTTAGCTCTGCAGTAAATCTTATCATGATAAACAGACAACCAATCCATGCCCAAAATAACATCAAACTCTACTAGAGGTAAAACAATAAGGTTTGCAGGTAGATTCTTTACGCACACAAGGACATGAAAGTTATTATGTTTTCTTTTTGTCTCAACATTTCCTCCAGGTGGTTTTACCATAAGTTAAGTATTCATATCATGAGATGGAATTCCCAATTTACTAGAAAACTTCTTAGAAATGAAAGAGTGTGTAGAACCTGAATCATACAACACATTGGTTTAATCTGAAAAAACAAACAGTGTAACTGATACAACTTCATTTGATGGCCCAACATCTTTTTAAGTAGTTGCAAAAGATTTCACCACCCCTTTCGACTTGTAGTCTGGATAATTTCCTTCGGTTGAGTTCTTTGTTGGACACTCATTTGCATAATGACCCATTTAATTGCACTTAAAACATTTTATTGACTGTAAATCAGATTTTGTCTTACCATTACCCTGATCTTTTTTAGTGTAATTATGAGTCGTATGTCCCATTTTACCACATCGGTATTACTTACTAGAATTCAAAATACATTCCCCATCATACTTTTTACCAAAATTTTCAAAAACATTAAACTTAGGTTTCTTACCATCAGACTTTTTTGAAGAGTTCTTCCCTTTCGCCTGCCACATCAACCTCTTATTCTATTGTTTGGCAAAGAATACCAGATCATCAGAAATTTCCTTTTCCACCTTCTCTGTCACGACCCGACCTCGGGGCCCGTGCCGTGACTACCCCAAGCCCGCCTTCCATAGGCCAGGGGCTGGCGACTAGCACCAAGGCATAAATCCCAACAAAAAGGGAAGGCATTGCCTTTGAAAAGTAAACAAGCATCACAGAGTAAGCAAGCGGAAAAGTAAACACTAAGTAAAAACTGTACAAGCTGTGCTAAAAGAAAAAGGGGCCGGAAATACAAGCCCAACTGTAAAGTACAACTGAAAGGAAAAACAGCAACTAAAAAGGGAAAACTGCAGCGTCGAGCCGTCCTCCAGAAGTCCCACCTGAAGGGTGGGTACAGATAGCCTCCACTGCTCCTCGGGTCCACCTAACCGCTCCGAGTACGTCCCGCCCAGTGGTCCTCCTCCAGGTACTGTCCTGCTCCGCACGCCTCCCCCACGATCAGCGCTGTCCGTCGTCTGCAACCAACACCACGAAGTGCGGGCATAGCCCGTGCAGGGGTGAGTATAAGCTACTCAATAGGGACCCCGAGACCCCCGAAGGTCTCCCGAAATCCACAAAGGATAGATCACGAAGAAGAGGTACAATCACGAAGTAACATCTGACACGGCTTAGGTATATGCCCATACATATACCTAAGTCGTCAATTCCCCGATCGGATCCAACGTCCGAGCCCAAGCACAACCCAGTCCACACAGGAAAGCAAAACGCATACCCACGCAGGATAGAACAACACAATCCACAAGGAGAGTAACCAGTAAATCCACACAGGATAGCTTAACACAATCCACAAAGGAGAGTAACACAAGATTCAGCTCACACAGGTATACTTCTTCAGATGACGATGAAGATGATCAATGAACCATCTAAGTCGTCGGACCCACGAAGGATCGATAGGTACTAACCTTGCAGTGACCCACACAGGATCGGGCCCACGCAGGACCTGTAGGAGTTGGCTCACACAGAACCGCTGAGAGATGACCCACACAGGATCGGGCCCACACAGGACCGGGCCCACGCAGGACCTGTAGGCGCTGGCTCACACAGAACCGCTGAGCGCTGACCCACGCAGGATCGGACCCACACAGGATCGGGCCCACACAGGACCGGGCCCACGCAGGACCTGAAGCACTGATCCACGTAGGATCGCTGAGTGCAGTAGTCGTCGCAGTCCGCTGAGAATCTCTGCACGGTCGTCGTCGGAGTCCACGAAGGATCTCTGCACAGTCGTCACCGCAGTCCACTGAGGATCTCTGCACGGTCGTCGTCGGAGTCCACGGAGGATCTCTGCACAGTCGTCGCCGCAGTCCACTGGGGATCTCTGCACGGTCGTCGCTGTCGAAGTAGCAGTCGCAGCCAGCCTAGGGTTCCTGCACACAGCAAGCTCGTTCGGGAGGGTCCGCTCCACGAGCCGAGAGGCTGTTACATCAACTGACACGAAGTCCGAAGTTGATGTATCCAAAAGTTCCGTATCGTCAACAGGAACTCAACGTCGCAGACGGCGCGTCAATCGGACGCCCGGTCTGAGAGATATTGGCATTTTCGTCCCAGGGGCCCGGTTGGTTTTTAAGGCAAAACCAACCTGACCGCACTTCGCCTACGTCCAAACCTCGGGCGGAGTATGCCAAAAGATCCGTCTCACTTAGAGGAATTCAACAGAGCTGACGGCTCGTCAATCGGACGTCCGTAGCTCAAGATACGAGCGTTTCCGCTCCGAGGGCCCGGTTGGTCTCGTGTACGAACCAACCCGGCCGAACTCAAAGTATTCCGAAACCTTGAGTGCGATATACTGAAACGAACGTCTCGATCCAAGGATCGTGTTGCCGCTGACGACGAGTCGTTTGGAGGCACGAAGCTCAAGTTACGGGCGTTTGAACGAAAAAGTCCGAAGAAGGGGGGTTACGGGCCCGGGCTGACCCGGCCCGACCCCCCCTGGGCGGCCCAAACCGGGTCGACCCGAACCGGGTCCGACCCGGTTGGCCCGGCCCGGCCCGGCCAAGGCCGGTCCGCATCGGCCGGCTCGGCTCGGCCGGCTCGGCTCGGCCGGCTCTGCTCGGCCGGCTCGGCTAGGCCGAGCGACGCGGGTGGAAGCCGCGGGCGCTGGCCCGCGGCCTGAGGGAGAACCGCGGCCCGCGTGCGAGCCGCGCTGGCGAACCGCGGACGCGGCTGAGCCGCGTCCCGCCTGGACGAACCGGACCCGTGCGGCGCGGGTCCGTTGGCCGCCGCCGCAGCGGCTTCAGCCGCGGCGGACTCGTCCGGCGGCGCGCCGGGGCGCCGCCGCCTCCGGCCGCCAGCGCCGCCGCGCCGGTGACCCGCGCCGCCGGCAGCTTCCGCGGGCCGCCGGCGTCGCTCCGGTGGCCCGTTTGCTTTCCCGTCTCCGCCGTTGCTCCTCCCTGGATCTGTTCTTTACTGCGGAATCGACAAACCTCCGCTGCGGCACATTCCGTCGTCGTCCGCCAAATCCGCACAAAATGAAGAACGGCGGAGGGTCGTCGGGCCGTGTTTGTTTGGCCCGCGCCCTCCGCGTTAGAGATAAACAACCGGGAGAAATTGTTCAACACATGAACCAACAATTTTAATTAAAATAAAATTGTTCATATGAAACCGGATTTTTAATTTTCAAAGAATGTTCACGGGAAAATTAAAAAGGGGTAATTTTCCAAAATAAATCCCTACCTTGATGATCGTCGAGCGCGGGCGTTCTTCGCGGAAGAGATCGTCGCGGAAGAGATCGATCGTCGCGTCGTCGCGGGGAGGCGTCGCGTCGTCGCGGAAACCGGCGTTGAGTCGGCGAACTCAACGAACCAAGAACAACATATTTAATTTATAACTAATTAAATCTGTGTTTAAACCCAAAGAAAAGAACCTTGAATGGAAATCTGAAACCACTCACCTCAAATGGTCGGTGATCGGATATCAGAGATTGGAGATCGGAAGAACGTCTCGGGCGAAGGCATCGTCGATTTCCGGGTTCGGCGTTCTTCGCTTTCTTCGCGTTCTTCGCGTTCTTCGCGAGGGAGAAGAAGTTACGAGGGTTCTCTCAAATCTTCTCAAGCGCAAATAACCAGAGGTTAAGCGTTTGCCTTATTTTATTATTACGCCAACGAATTTGAAAAACTGGTTAAGAAACGATCCATCAATTCGTTGAATTAATTCAACGAAAGAAACGACTCATTTAATTCACGAAAGAAACAGCCCATTTAATTCACGAAATAAACCGCCCAATTAAATGGTCTGTTAAGAATTTAGAAAACGCGTCAGTTGACTTTCATTAAGACGGGTTTTCACGGGTGCGTTTCTTAGCGGAAAGAAACGGCGGAGCTCGTGCGGGCCCCACCTCACAAATATCCTACCAAGGGGGTAGGATATTTCTGGGTAGCATCCTATCTAGTTCAACTCAGTTCAAGCCGCCTTTAAGTGGCTTCAAGTGGCTTCCAAGTGGCTTAAGTGAAATAAAATAAAGTTGTCGCAAAATTATTTTATTTCTTAACTTTAAGCCCGAAAATTAAAAACCACACCCGAGCAAACGCAACTCCGGAAGAGGCGTTTCTAAGCGAATACCGGCGCTGCGATTTCATCGGTGCCCTCAGAATTTGATTCCGGGAACCGGTTCAATAGTTAGAAAAACCTGCTCGTCCGTTCACTAAACGTACCCGAGCCAAACTTCGGAAAATGATTTCGGGCACACCGGGCCTCAGAATCAGGCACCGTCAGAAACTGCGTTCTTGTAAAATTCCATGGAAAATTAAGAAAAAAATTTCCTTGAAATTTACGGGTCTTTACATTACTCCCACATCACGACTTTACGTCCCCGTAAAGATACATCAAAAACTAGGGAAACAAATGTGGGTACTGAGCACGCATCTGAGCCTCCCGCTCCCAAGTGCTCTCCTGGAGGTTCCCGTGCTGCCATCTGATGCGGACAAGAGGAATCGATCGCCCACGCAGGACCCGCTCCTGTCGATCCTCTATCTCCACTGGGACCTCCGCAAAAGTCGCCCCATCATCCACGTCTAGCTCCCCATAGTCAATGATGTGCGTCGGGTCGTGCACGTATCTCCTCAGCTGGGATACGTGGAAGACGTCGTGCACCCGGTGCAACTGAGGTGGCAGAGCCAGGCGATAAGCCACCTCGCCAACCCTGCTGAGGACCTGGAAGGGTCCGATGAAGCGTGGAGACAACTTGCCGCCTCGGCCAAATCTCCTCAAACCACGTCGAGGTGAGACCCGCAAGAAGACGTGGTCGCCATCCTCGAACTCTAGTGGCCTCCGCCTCCTGTCAGCATATGACTTCTGCCGGCTCTGTGCTGTCCTCATCCGCTCCTGGATGACCTGGACCTTCTCTGTCGTGGCCCGGACCATCTCTGGTCCCACAAGTGCTGACTCTCCAGGGTCTGTCCAGCACAAAGGAGATCTGCAAGGCCTGCCGTACAATGCCTCGTAGGGTGCCATCCCGATGGTGGAGTGGTAGTTGTTGTTGTACGCAAACTCTACCAAGGGTAGGTGGTCCTCCCAGCTGCGACCAAAGTCGAGGACATATGCACGGAGCATGTCCTCGAGAGTCTGAATGGTCCTCTCCGTCTGACCATCCGTCTGAGGGTGAAAGGCGGTGCTCAGACGTAGTCGCGTCCCGAACGCCTCCTGCAACCCCTTCCAAAGCCGGGAAGTAAAACGAGCGTCCCGATCGGAGACGATAGTCGATGGCACACCGTGAAGTCGTACAATCTCCTGAACGTAGAGACGCCCCAAGCTCTCCACTGTGCCCTGCTCTCGGATGGGTAAGAAGTGTGCCGACTTGGTGAGTCGGTCAACAATCACCCAAATGGAATCGTGACCTCTGGAAGTGCGTGGAAGTCCCGTCACGAAGTCCATAGATATCCCGTCCCACTTCCACTCCGGGACCTCCAAGGGCTGTACCAAGCCTGCTGGTACCTGATGCTCTGCCTTCACCTGCTGGCAGGTGAGGCACCGTGAAACGAACTCTGCCACAGCCTTCTTCATGCCCGGTCACCAGTGCTGTCGCCTGAGATCCTGGTACATCTTCGCCACTCCAGGATGTACCGCCAAAGGAGAAGTGTGAAACTCTCTCAGCACCTCCTCTCGTAAGGCGACTGGTACCAAGGTACGTCCTCTGAAAAGGACATCGTGCTCTACTCCAAGGGAGAAACCATCAGGTGCCTGTCCCGAGGATATCTGTGCACGCCGCGTCTCACAGTCAACGTCCCCATGCTGTGCCTCTCTGACCCGCTGAAGAAGTGGAGGAGAGACTGTGAGAGACTGAAGGAAGGCTGCTCCATCTCTATCCATGAAGGATATCTGCAAAGCGGCTAGCTGCTCTGTCGCCTCCTCAAGTAGTTGGATGCCCGTCCTCCTGCTGAGGGCATCAGCCACCACGTTCCCCTTCCCAGGAGTATAGACTATCTCAAAGTCATAGTCCTGGAGGAACTCGAGCCATCGCCGCTGTCTCAGGTTCAGGTCCTTCTGAGAGAAGATGTACCTGAGACTCTGGTGGTCAGAAAAGACTGTGAAGCGCTCGCCCATCAGATAGTGTCGCCATGTCTTCAGGGCGAAGACCACTGCTGCCAACTCCAAGTCATGGGTAGCGTAGTTCTGCTCATGCGGCCTCAACTGACATGATCCGTAGGCAATCACGGCCCGCTCCTGCATCAGGACACACCCGAGTCTGGTCCCTGATGCATCGCAGTAGACTACGTATCCAACTCCCTCCTCAGGAAACCTCAAGATAGGTGTGCTGGTCAACCTCCGCCTCAGCTCCTGGAAGCTCTGCTGACATCTGTCTGACCACACGAAGGGTTTCCCCTTCTTCGTCAACGCTGAGAGTGGGGCCGCAACTCTGGAGAAGTCTGGGACAAATCTCCGATAGTATCCGGCTAGGCCCAAGAGACTCCGCACCTCTGTCACACTCTTGGGTGGCTCCCAAGCTAGCACTGCCTCGATCTTCGCGGGATCCACTGCAACTCCCGCCTCAGAAATGATGTGCCCCAAGAAGTGGACCTCACGTAACCAGAACTGACACTTCGAGAGCTTGCCATAAAGCTGGTGCTCTCGGAGTGTGTCTAGTACAACACGCAGGTGGTAGGCGTGCTCCTCCTCCGTCGTCGAGTACACCAAAATGTCGTCGATGAAGACCACGACAAATCGATCGAGGTATGGCTGGAAGATCATGTTCATGAGGATCATGAACACTGCTGGAGCGTTGGTCACGCCGAAAGGCATAACCAAGAACTCGAAGTGGCTCTACCGACACCTGAAGGTCGTCTTCTGCACATCCTCGTCTCGAACTCTAAGCTGATGATAGCCTGACCTGAGGTCTATCTTCGAGAACCACCATGCTCCCTTGAGCTGGTCGAAGAGGTCATCAATCCTGGGTAGCGGATACTTGTTCCTCACTGTCACCTGATTCAGGCGACGATAATCGACACACAGTCGCAAGCTTCCGTCCGCCTTCTTGGCGAACAAAATCGGGGAAGCCCAGGGCGAAACACTGGGTCGGATGAACCCCTTGCCCTGCAAGTCCTCCAACTGTACCCGCAGCTCTCGAAGCTCAGCGGGGGCCATTCGATATGCTGGAGTAGATATCGGGGCTGTCCCGGGGTACAGGTCAATATAAAAGTCTACCTCTCTGCGAGGAGGTAGTCCTGGAACGTCGTCGGGAAATACGTCCGCAAACTGATCCACCACTGCAGGAAAACTGGGACTCCGCACGTCAACTGCTCCCAGGATGAGGCTAGCCAACTGATGAGTGATGGGCTGACCTCTCCTCTGCATGAGTCCGTCCTGTGCTGCTAAGGCTCCCTTCTCTCCGGTGAAGGTGAACCTGCTCCCGTCGGTGCGCACACATCGCACCTTGCACCTAAAGCAGTCAATCTGAGCATGGACCGTAGATAACCAATCCATGCCCAAGATGACGTCGTAAGGCCTCGACGCTGCTACAAGAATATCCCAGCCGAAGCTCTCGCCTCCTAGAGTAAGCTCACACTGCCGGCACTAGTGCGTAATCGTCGAGTCTGCTCCCGTAGGGGTCTCTAGCCGTAAGGATCGAGCCAACGGCTCTGTCGGAATCTCCGAGCTCCGAACAAGGGCAGTGGCTATGAAAGAGTGACTCGCTCCTGTGTCTATCAGAACTGCAGCAACGGTGGAATAGACAGAGATCGTACCTCGAATCATCTCTGGCGCGCCGTGGTCGTAGGCCTCCGCTGCCTGGAGCTGAGCCTGTCTCTGCCCGCCAGCTCCCTGTGGTCGAGGCGGGCCTCCTGGTGGTGGTGGTGGCAGAGCCTCAAAGCGTCGCCCACCACCTGCTGCTCGACCAGCTGCCGAAAACTCCACTATCTGCCGCCCTGCGGTAGGTCTCGCTGTGGACTCAGCCAGGAAGCTCTCGATCAGGAGGGCTCGCTCCAGTACTCCTGCCTGGGTCGGGATGCTGAGGGAGATCAGCGATGCCCTGATCTCGTGTCTGAAACCCTTCTCGAAGGTCCGGGCTCGGAAGAAGGGGTACCGTACCATGTCTGTCGAGTACTGAGAAAGGTTGGTGAACCTCGCCGCGTACTGAGCGACCGTCAAGCTGCCCTGCTGCAGCTGAAGAAGCTCCTGGATGCACACCGCACGGAGGGTGGCCGGGACGAACTCTGAGCGGAAGAGGCTCTCGAAGTCCGTCCAGATGAGGGTGGCCTCATCGTGTACCTGGAGCATCAGGCTCCACCAGCGCCCGGCTGCTGCGTGCAGTAGGCTCGCCGCGAGGATCACCATGAGGTCTGCTGGCGGCCTCACTAGCCTGAAAACTCGGACGACTGCCTCCAGCCAGTCCTCGGCTGCCTGGGGGTCCGACTCCCCACGGAACCTGGGTGGTCGCTGGCGCTGGAACTCGTGCAGAGCTCCGAGGCATCGTGCGTCGTCAGCTGCCAGTGCTGGAAGCATCGGGGGCTCGACGGGTAAATGTACCGCCGGTGCCTCTACTGTCAACGGGCCCTGTACCGAGGCCTTGTCACTCGGCGGGCTGTCGTCGCACACTACTCTAGGAACCCTAGCTGGCTGCTGTCGTCGTGCCATCCTGAAAAGGAAACAAGTATGCCACGGTCAGAACAGTATACCCGGTGAGCTGACACAAGTAATCACAAAGAAAACTTGAAACACACATGCAATCAATGTTTTCGTGCATTAAGTCGGGAATCAGAAGTCAGGGTCCTGGTGTATGGATACGTCGGCCGCCGCACCAACACTGGACTCCCTGGACTGATAACCACACCCAATACGCTAAACACTATTGCTTCACATAGAAGAAAGATCAGAGTCTACGGTAGAACCAACTCCTCTGATACCAATTTGTCACGACCCGACCTCGGGGCCCATGCCGTGACTACCCCAAGCCCGCCTTCCATAGGCCAGGGGCTGGCGACTAGCACCAAGGCGTAAATACCAACAAAAAGGGAAGGCATTGCCTTTGAAAAGTAAACAAGCATCACAGAGTAAGCAAGCGAAAAAGTAAACACTAAGTAAAAACTATACAAGCTGTGCTGAAAGAAAAAGGGGCCGGAAATACAAGCCCAACTGTAAAGTACAACTGAAAGGAAAAACAGCAACTAAAAAGGGAAAACTGCAGCGTCGAGCCGTCCTCCGGAAGTCCCACCTGAAGCATGGGTACAGATAGCCTCCACTGCTCCTCGGGTCCACCTAACCGCTCCGAGTACGTCCCGCCCAGTGGTCCTCCTCCAGGTACTGTCCTGCTCCGCACGCCTCCTCCACGATCAGCGCTGTCCGTCGTCTGCAACCAACACCACGATGTGCGGCCATAGCCCGTGCAGGGGTGAGTATAAGCTACTCAGTAGGGACCCCGAGACCCCCGAAGGTCTCCCGAAATCCACAAAGGATAGATCACGAAGAAGAGGTACAATCACGAAGTAACATCTGACACAGCTTAGGTATATGCCCATACATATACCTAAGTCGTCAATTCCCCGATCGGATCCAACGTCCGAGCCCAAGCACAACCCAGTCCACACAGGAAAGCAAAACACATACCCACGCAGGATAGAACAACACAATCCACAAGGAGAGTAACCAGTAAATCCACACAGGATAGCTTAACACAATCCACAAAGGAGAGTAACACAAGATTCAGCTCACACAGGTATACTTCTTCAGATGACGATGAAGATGATCAATGAACCATCTATGTCGTCGGACCCACGAAGGATCGATAGGTACTAACCTTGCAGTGACCCACACAGGATCGGGCCCACGCAGGACCTATAGGAGTTGGCTCACACAGAACCGCTGAGAGATGACCCACACAGGATCGGGCCCACATAGGACCGGGCCCACGCAGGACCTGTAGGCGCTGGCTCACACAGAACCGCTGAGCGCTGACCCACGCAGGATCGGACCCACACAGGATCGGGCCCACACAGGACCGGGCCCACGCAGGACCTGAAGCACTGATCCACGTAGGATCGCTGAGTGCAGTAGTCGTCGCAGTCCGCTGAGAATCTCTTCACGGTCGTCGTCGGAATCCACGAAGGATCTCTGCACAGTCGTCGCCGCAGTCCACTGAGGATCTCTGCATGGTCGTCGTCGGAGTCCACGGAGGATCTCTGCACAGTCGTCGCCGCAGTCCACTGGGGATCTCTGCACGGTCGTCGCTGTCGAAGTAGCAGTCGAAGCCAGCCTAGGGTTCCCGCACACAGCAAGCTCGTTCGGGAGGGTCCGCTCCACGAGCCGAGAGGCTGTTACATCAACTGACACGAAGTCCGAAGTTGATGTATCCAAAAGTTCCGTATCGTCAACAGGGACTCAATGTCGCAGACGGCGCGTCAATCGGATGCCCGGTCTGAGAGATATTGGCATTTTCGTCCCAGGGGCCCGGTTGGTTTTTAAGGCAAAACCAACCCGACCGCACTCCGCCTGCATCCAAACTTCAGGCGGAGTATGCCAAAAGATCCGTCTCACTTAGAGGAATTCAACAGAGCTGACGGCTCGTCAATCGGACGTCCGTAGCTCAAGATACGAGCGTTTCCGCTCCGAGGGCCCGGTTGGTCTCGTGTACGAACCAACCCGGCCGAACTCAAAGTATTCCGAAACCTTGAGTGCGATATACTTAAACGACCGTCTCGATCCAAGGATTGCGTTTCCGCTGACGGCGAGTCATTTGGAGGCACGAAGCTCAAGTTACGAGCGTTTGAACGAAAACGTCCGAAGAAGGGGGGTTATGGGCCCGGGCCGACCCGGCCCAACCCCCCCTGGGTCGGCCCGAACCGGGTCCGACCCGGTTGGCCCGGCCCAGCCCGGCCAAGGCCGGTCCGCATCGGCCGGCTTGGCTCGGCCGGCTCGGCCGGCTCGGCTCGGCCGAGCGATGCGGGTGGAAGTCGCGGGCGCTGACCCGCGACCTGAGGGAGAACCGCGGCCCGCTTGCGGGCCGCGCTGGCGAACCGCGGACGCGGCTGAGCCGCGTCCCGCCTGGACGAACCGGACCCGCGCGGCGCGGGTCCGTTGGCTGCCGCCGCCGCGGCGGACTCGTCCGGCGGCGCGCCGGGGCGCCGCCGCCTCCGGCCGCCGGCGTCGCTCCGGTGGCCCGTTTGCTTTCCCGTCTGCGCCGTTGCTCCTCCCGGGATCCGTTCTTTACTGCGGAATCGACAAACCTCCGCTGCGGCACATTCCGTCGTCGTCCGCCAAATCCGCACAAAACAAAGAACGGCGGAGGGTCGTCGGGCCGTGTTTGTTTGGCCCGCGCCCTCCGCGTTAGAGATAAAAAACCGGGAGAAATTGTTCAACAAATGAACCAACAATTTTAATTAAAATAAAATTGTTCATTTGAAACCGGCTTTTTAATTTTCAAAGAATGTTCACGGGAAAATTAAAAAGGGGTAATTTTCCAAAATAAATCCCTACCTTGATGATCGTCGAGCGCGGGCGTTCTTCGCGGAAGAGATCGTCGCGGAAGAGATCGATCGTCGCATCGTCGCGGGGAGGCGTCGCGTCGTCGTGGAAACCGGCGTTGAGTCGGTGAACTCAACGAACCAAGAACAACAGATTTAATTTATAATTAATTAAATCTGTGTTTAAACCCAAAGAAAAGAACCTTGAACAGAAATCCGAAACCACTCACCTCAAATGGTCGGTGATCGGAGATCAGAGATCGGAGATCGGAAGAACGTCTCGGGCAAAGGCGTCGTCGATTTCCGGGTTCGGCGTTCTTCGCGTTCTTCGCGTTCTTCGCGAGGGAGAAGAAGTTACGAGGGTTCTCTCAAATCTTCTCAAGCGCACATAAACAGAGGTTAAGCATTGGCCTTATTTTATTATTACGCCAACGAATTTGAAAAACTGCTTAAGAAACGATCCATCAATTCGTTGAATTAATTCAACGAAAGAAATGACTCATCTAATTCACGAAAGGAACATCCCATTTAATTCACGAAATAAACCGCCCAATTAAATGGTCTATTAAGAATTTAGAAAACGCGTCAGTTGACTTTCATTAAGACGCGTTTTCACGGGTGCGTTTCTTAGCGGAAATAAACGGCAGAGCTCGTGCGGGCCCCACCTCACAAATATCCTACCAAGGGGGTAGGATATTTCTGGATAGCATCCTATCCAGTTAAACTCAGTTCAAGCCGCCTTTATGTGGCTTCAAGTGGCTTCCAAGTGGCTTAAGTGAAATAAAATAAAGTTGTCGCAAAATTATTTTATTTCTTAACTTTAAGCCCGAAAATTAAAAACCACACCCGAGCAAACGCAACTCCGGAAGAGGCGTTTCTAAGCAAATATCGGCGCTGCGATTTCATCGGTGCCCTCAGAATTCGATTCCGGGCACCGGTTCAAAAGTTAGAAAAACCCGCTCGTCCGTTCACTGAACGTACCCGAGCCAAACTTCGGAAAAAGATTCCGGGCACACCGGGCCTCGGAATCAGGCGCCGTCAGAAACTGCGTTCTTGTAAAATTCCAAAGAAAATTAAGAAAAAAAATTCCTTGAAATTTACGGGTCTTTAAATTCTCCACATAGCGAAGAAGTTTTTCATAACTATTGTACTCACGAGATTCTAAGTCTCTTCGATACTTTAGCTTTAATACTGAGTAAAAATGGTTGATTTTACTATCAAGATCTCGTATGAAATTGGGAGCATACCTTGCCAGTCGAGTGAATTTTTCTTCATAAGCATCAACTGAGTAATCCTACTACCTCAATTCCTAGAATTTGTTTCCATCTTAAGACAAACAACCTTAGGAAAATATTTCTCAAGAAACATACCTTTGAATTCATCTCAATACAAAGAATTAATCTGCTCATTATCCCTCATATTTTTCACCATCAACCACCACTGATTAACTTCACCATCAAAACAGTAAATAGTGAGACTAACCTTTTGATGTTCTGAACAACCCATGACATCGAAAATCTTCTCTAGTGCCTTAATCCACCCTTTAGCTAGCACAAGTCCAGATGATCCCATTAATGATGGTGGATGTTGCCTCATGAAATGCTCCACTACTGTCATGTTCCTCTATGGTTGATCTGGCTGATCTCGTGCCTAGATACCACCACCATTTATAGCCTATGTCAACTGTGCCATCACTACAACAAACTGTTCAGTTCCGATTCCGACCGTCTAAGGTTGTCGATTTGGAATGTTGTCTTCCTCCTGATGTCTTCCCAACATAGCTGCCCTCTTTCCTCTGCAGAAAACCATTCTGAACACAAAAACATATTAGGTGAAGCAACATGGTAATATGTAAATTCTATATGATTTCAATATTAACATAAATTACTTTATGGATATTAACTTAAAAATACCCTAACTCCTAAAGTTGTCTAAACCGACCTCTGATACCAACTATAAAGACCCGACCTTAAACATTTAGATAATATTGAATTAAATGAATAATTCACATTGAGGATCTTTTCAGGGTTAGTGTATTAGAGAATTAGGACGTAACTATTACATCTCAAAAGATTACAAGGTAGACACTTCTACGCATCTTCCATTTTTTTATAAAATATAAAATCTTGAAAAAAATAGTCATGTCTTGTTCCAAGTTTTAGACTTCATGACTTTTCCTTGATCCCATCCTTTATCCTATTCATCTATATGTCCTGTGAAAACATTTCAAAACATGGGATGAGCATAAAAGGCTCAGTAAGGGTTATAAAACAGATAATGAAAACATTTTTTCATAAATACATACAAAACATGAACTATTTTACTTACCTCATAATAACATAATATTTATGAATAACACATAAGCATCTTAAATCATAAAGTTAACTTGTGGCATCCATAGAATACTTACATTGTAGCTATAATAGCTACATAGGGAGTTACTTTGGAATACCCATCACAATATATTCACTAAATATTTTAGGAGAAACATTAACTTTTACCTCTGTCGTGTTACCCAATGCATTGGAGAGCTATCTTGGGCTCATCCACCCTAGGTTTATCACGGAACAACCTGTATAAATAAATAATTTCCAAGAACCATAACATTATCATAACACATAACATAAGTATAAAGGAAAGATGTCATTTTCACATTGCAATAAAAAAATATCATTTAAAGATATTGAAATAATAAATCCATTCTCAAAATCATTTTCAATAACAAAATATGTAAAAGATTATATGGTATTTATTTTCCTTTTGAAAACATTACGGCTTGATCAGGAAGCCATATATCAAATAATACTCATGGTAGAGAAAAATGTCATTGTCACAGCTTACATAAAAAGAAACATTCTATTTTTTTGTTTAGTAAAACACATCATGTAAAATGATTCCCTTGTAATTAATTGAAAAGTCAAAGGGGTTTATAAAGCGTATAAAAGAAAATCATGTATTAATACAAAACATGCCTCCATGAAAGGAGATTGCGACAAATTCCCTTACACAGATCATTTTGTAAATAAAATAGACCTATTATGTTTATTCACTATAACTACACATAAAAAAATTATAAATACAAGATATGACATAATCATATCATGACATAATTTTAAAGTAGGAGATTAACCCAGAGAACGGAAATTGGGTTAAGAAGTTCCCTTACCTCTTGTCCAACTTTACCCGTTCGTTTATTAATATCTTGAATTATAAACTAAAGATAATTTATACTTGCTTAAAAACATTTTTCCGGTTTATTATTCCTTTTATATCACTTATTACTATGTTATTAACACTATGTAATCATTTATGTTAATAATGTTCGTTTTGTCGATATTTGGTACTTGAGTCAAAAATGAACACCTTATATTACAAGTTGTCCATGTGGTCAATAATACATTATATCCAGAATGATATTCATTATTTAGATATCATAAATATCAGATATATCGATTATATACATGTATTTATATTATTACATAACATATGGAGGTAAGAAATGAAATTCACCATTCATGGAGACGGTAAGTCGTACGTACGCATGAACGCTACTTTCATTTATATTTCTTATTGAAATGGAATTTAAACATAATTATACATATTTATATTATAATTACAGTATAATATCATATATAATATCATTAACTCAATCCTTTATACATCCCACATAAGTCATTAATGAGTACCATCACTTTGAGGGGGTGGTAGTCTGCACTTCCTCAAATGAGATTATCATATTTACCCACTATGGAAACCATTAAGGCTTGATATAATTAGGAAGTACAGAAGCATAAGGAAATATTAAACATAATATATATCATATATAAATATAGTTCCATCATAATGTCCACCATGATAGGAGGTAAGATGTAATTGAGAAATCATCATTTCGTGAGGTGTTAGATTTCCATCCACATAAACATTATGTTCTTCATCCTTTAGATGGAGGTGTGTGTATGTGTAGTTATAATTAATCTCATAAAAACAGCCTAGTATATTTATAATACTGTTTTTGTTACAAAAGAAAGTAATAAAAAGAGTTTAGGGGTTGCAGAAGAAAAATAAATAAAACAGATTAAGATAAAAGGTTACCCTTAATTTGGGTAACTTCCTTCGGTTAGAACCAAAAGGACTTCTTGAAGTGCCTTCTGCATAAGGTAAGACTTCTATAGGGAGGAGAGAGATGTAGGAAGATTAATTGGGTAGATGTTTGATGATCCAAATTACTGGAGAGGTGTGAGGAATTGGATAGAAATGGTCTTCTTAGGGAGAGGAGGGGCTATTTTGGAAAGTGAAAATATTATTTTATTATATAATAATATTCGGTTTTATAATGGTCCAAAAATCATCAAAGTTGAATATAATATGACTAATGGTCAAAATAAAATCATCTAATTATAATTGGAAAGGTTTTGTATAATATTTTAATCATTATATTCTTATTTATTTAAATCATTTATTAATGAGGAAAATAATGCATCATTATTGTGTCACAAATAATTTAATTTATTCAATGTCTAAAATTAAAAAAAAATACTATCATGTAGGAAATATTTTTATATTTTTAACTAATATTTATAGTCGAAAATAAGACTTATATAACACCATATAAAAATTAATTACTAAAATATTTTTGTTAATGTCACTTTTGTCATTACATTAAATTAATTAATCTAAACTATTATGATCACTCTCATGTGGCTCAATGGGGTCCCCAAATCGACCCAAATATGCCCATGGTCGGTCTTGACTCATCCAATAAGGTTTTAACAAGTGTTAAGGTAATTTGGAATTATTATAATATTCTTTTAACCTTGAATTACCTTATTTACCTTTAACCGCTGTAAATAAAAGTCAAAAGTTACGATTCACCAAAAATTATTTTCATCTTACTTAACCACATTTTAATTTATGATAACATCCATGTATGTTTGATTTTGGAAATTAAATTCACAGAAGTGGTAAAATTTCATTTAAATCAAAAATTCAGTTTTTAACTACTACAAAGTGGTTTCACTATTCATCAAAAATTGAAGTTTTTCAGAAAAATACCAAAAATTCAGCCTAAGAATTATTTGATATTCTGAATTTAAAATTGATGTCTATTTTTCCAAATTAAAAAAATAGAATTGGAATTAATTAATTTAAAAATTAATTCCCATTGTTAAAACAAATAGCATGTTTTTAAGAAAGAATAACTATCAAAAGATTGATACAGGTTTATGTCCAATTTCAAAGTGAAATTAATTCCAATGACCAAAATTGGATTAAATGGTAAAAATATATTTTTATTTCACTTTAAAACCAACTAAAAATATAATATTACTATATAAATAAATAATATTAAAAGGCACTTTTGAATTAAAATGCAATATTTTTCACTATTCATTATAAAATGAACTTTATCAGAAAAATACCAAAAAATTACCCAATGTAAAATTTGATGTCCCCATTCTAAAGAAGGATTTTATTTGGTCAATTAAAATTTATTAAAGTAACCAAAACTATATTTAAATAGGGTTCACCATTAAAAGGCGATAAATCGGCCTTTTAATGTAAATTATGCTTAAAATTAGATTCATTCACATTTTAAGCCTCTAATTTTTTATTGGATAATGTATATACATTCAAAAAACATGTACAATCATATTGTAGTTAGTTTCATTAATTCCCTCCAATACAATGGCTAGGAGTTAAATACCATTTAAAATAATAATATTATATTATTAGTGTGCAACATAAGATTCCAATGAAACCTGCTATTGCGTATTGGGTATGCTATCGAACATAGCAACCCATTTAAAGTAAAATTAATATTTAATTCACAAATTTTAATAAATATGAAATATGTCTTATTCATCATTTACCTGGGATGTTATAGGAATTGACATTGGAGTTATAGTTTCATCAACATCCAAATTTTATAGGAGAGGTTGGACTTGAGGTAGCTAGGCTCTGAATTGATTTTATCCAGAAAATACTTGACCACTTAGAGACTCATGTTGATAAAATATTTAAATTGACAGATAATATGTATTGAGCATCAGTGAAGCACTAGTGGGATATTCACACTAAGATTGTGAAGCTAGAAAACATGTTATTGAAGTACTTATAAGATAAGTTCCTCAAGTACTTTTATCTAGATACATTGAGACATGAGAGTATATTTAATTTCATGAATTTCACCCAGTGGAGTATTTCTATGATGGACTATGTTATCCACATCAATGACTTTGTGTTCTTTTCTATAGTACTTTTATGGGATTATGAAACTACTTTTATACATTTTTAATATGGTCTTAAATATTATATTAATTCATAGGTTAACATAGTTTAGTCCAAAACGTTTTCTAATATAGTTGATTGGGAAATCATATCTAATAACATCCTGAATCCAGCTTCAAGTTTAGGATAGGTGGTTTCAATTCAATGATCAGTAGGTACGTATTCTATGATTTAGAAGAATCCCTATGAGAATGTCAATGAACGTAGTTGGAAATATAGTGTATAAAGGGAATGATAAGTTACTCTAAATATTACCAATGTGGTCTTCCACCAATTCAGTAAGACAGGATACTTTAGTAGACATTATCCCAGACCCCCGTTTGGCTGCTGATCATGAGGTGGGTTAGGATATCTACAATATTTTTATATTAACCCATGATAGAAGGGAAATTATGGGGTAGATAGGCATAACTATAGTAGGGGAAGGGGGTATTCTTCATTGTATTAGTCTTATAGTTGGATTTCTATTGGACTGGGTCTTCAAGGTAGTACATATGGTTTTTTGGGAAAGAGATCACATATCAGCAATGTGGTACATCATAGGGGGATCTGAATGCTTAAAATAGAATTAATTTAGGACTATTTCATGTATTTTATTCAATACTTATAGATAGCAAGGATAAACCATCGAAAGTTAGAGGATATTTTCTTGAATATTATTTGCATTCTAGTTCTTTATTTGATACTATTTCCTTTCATTTAATTATATCTGCATATCCTTTTAATGGGTTGAAACTAACCCTAGAGTTTTTTAGTGAGGTTATGATGATTGGTACACTATTGTTAGTATGGTTGAGGTACATCTGTTTATGCAATGTGTGTTCTCATGAGGTTGGGTAGTATTGTTTTCTATGGTATATTTACCTCCTTGATATGCCAAGTTTTGACATGATTTTGGTTATGGAATATATAATATAATAATGATCCCACATATATTGATACTAAGATATAGTGACTTCTATTTATCATGAGGGAAAAAAATATGTTCTTCAAAGAGAGTGGGATATCCAGGCAGGTCGTGTCAGGCCAATTCTTGAGAAACTAGTGGAGATTACTTCCCAGCTTCCATGATTTTTACTATATAATGGAGGTGTAAATCATGATTTATTTCTTCCTATTGTGGTTAGGTTCTAGGACATTTTTTCTAGAAAAATATCAACAAATCTATATAGATAGATTTGGAATTTACAGTTGATCTCACGATGGGGGATAATCCAGTTTCCATTCCTCCCAATAGAATAGAACCAGAAGAACTTCATGATCTTAATACACTACCTTAAATAATTGGTATCCTATTCTATATATCAATGATATTTTTATCCAGTTGGGGTGATCTTTTCTATTCACCATGATTTACTTAACATTATGATATCATAATTTGACATTTCGACTTTCTGATATACTGGGACTTTTTTCAGAAGTTGGTATAGCCTATATGAGTTCATTGTAATATCGTTATTTCTATCAAACGCACCAAAACTATTTATGGACTTGATGAAACTAATATTAAATTTCTACTAGGATTTTTTTGTGGTATTATATGTGGATAAAATCATGGTGTACTCTAAGACTCATGAAGATCATGACCAAAGTCTTGACATTATCCAAAGATCATTGATAGTTCCTTAGTTATACACCAAGCTATCTTTGTGTAAATTATGGATTGATTAGGTGAATGTCATGGGTCACATAATCTTATAGTATGGTGTGTTAGTGGACCCAGAGAAGGTTTTAGTAGTGGTTTCTTGTGAGTAGCTTAATAATGTTTTCAATATATAATGTTTTCTAGGGTTGAAGAGTTGTTATTGGAGGTTTATCCTAGACTATTCCTAATTCGAAGAACCTATTTATAGCATGAACAATAACGGATTTATGTTTTAATGGCTTGGAGCATGTGATATTTCATTCTAGGAGTTAAAGGAAAACTTGACAATGGAACCAATTTTAATCCTACCTAAGACAAGGGAAGAGTATACAGTTTTTTGTGATGCATATGGCATTTGGATTGGAGTAGTGTTGATGTAGGGAGATCGTGTTGTGGAACATGATTCCAGATAGTTGAGTCCACATGAACAGAACTACCATATGAATTATATCATACTAGATGTATTTGTTTATTCCGTGAATATTTTAATCTATATGTTTGAGGAAAATATTAGTATTTTTACTGATCAAAATAGATTGATGTATATAATCTCATAAAGGCATTTGAATCTATGGTACTAGAGATGGGCTGAGTATTTGAGGAAATTATAATTTGATCTAGCATGAATTTTCAAGAAATGAAAAAATGTTGTTAATAGCATTGAGTAGGATAACTCAGACTCAGGTAGTTCGGGATTGTAGTTTTGAGTAGAAGACCATGAATTTATAAGCTGAGATGAATGTTGTGGTTAATGAGGGTCAGGCGAAGATGACTCTCATTTCAGTTTTAGTGGATTATACACTTTTTATATGGATCAGGGAGAGAAGGTATGAGGTTAAAAAATTCATGGCCTTGAGGGAAAGCCTTAATGGTGGGGATTCACCTTCATTTTGGACCGTAGATAAAGATGAGATCATCTATGTCAGGAATTGGGTTGTTGTTCATATGAGTCTATGGGAGGAACATATGCATGCTTTTAATGCCTCAAAGTCTTCAGTGTAGTCAAGTTTGACAAAAATGTAACATGACCAAAATCGACAGTATTGTTGTCCCGGCATGAAATGGGGATTGTTGGGTTTGTGACACAATGCTACACATATCAACTGGTGAATTTTGGGTATCGAAAAGCTAGTAGTTTACTATAGACATTTAAAATTCTATAATGGAAATGAGATGATGTTACTATGGATTTTTTAGTGTCACTCTTGAGGATTCATTTGATGAATGATTCTATTTGGGTGGTTCTGAATCAACTGATGAAAGTAACACATTTCCTTCCAGTACGGGAGTCATTATTAGTGTGTCAGTTAAGAGGTTTGTATGTTCATGAGGTTTTCCATCTGTATGGGTGACCACATAGTATTGTTTCAAACCATGACACATGTTTTACTTTTCAATTCTATTAATTCCTATAGAAGGTTCTTTGTACAAAGGTTCTACTGAGTATGTCATTCCACCCATAGATTGATGGGAAATCAGAATGTACTATACCAATGCTAGAGGATATGCTTCATGTATGTGTCGAAGACTTTGTTGGGTCTTTGGAGAAGGTCCTAGAATTTATGGAGTTCTATTATAAAAATATTAATCAATTTCTATTTAGATGGGATTATTTTAGGCTCTTTATGGAAGCCCATTGTGATCACTTATATTTTGAATGGAGGCAGATGTGTCAAAGATATTGGGACTGAGTCTCATATATGAGATTTCAAAGTAGGCTTATTTTACTATGAATCACGTGGTTATGGCTCCAAGTATGCATTAATTTTATGATTATAGACACTAATGACTCAAGTAGTTTGGAGAGGGTGATCATGTATTCCTTTAGGTGTCACATAGATTAGGTCACTGTAGGACATGGAGGTAGAGCATGTTGGAACCAAAGTTTTTTATACCATTTGGGGTTGTGGATAGAATCGGTAAAGTGGCATAATAATGAGATCTTACACGAAGTTATAGTATTGTGAATATGTTTTTAAACTATTAAAATCTTAGTGGTATAACCCTAGTCCTTCTAATGTGATCAATGTTGGTGATGTTGAGCGTGAGGTTAATGCAGTCCTTTATGAGAATCTAATACATGTGTTGGATCTTAGTGATAAATTATGAAGTGAATAACTATGCTAGTAGTTCATGTATTATGGATACATGGGCATGTTCAAGAGGAAACATGGGTTAGGTAAGTGGATATGTAGTCTTCGTGGCCCAATCTCTTGACGTTGGAATCTTAGAGGAGCTTCGGAATATAGCTCAAAGATTAATTGTTATATGGTGGGGTGATTATAAGATTCCATCAATTTCTAGAGAATCCTCATGCTCAATTATATATTCTATTTTATCCTTTTTTTAGTTCATCTTGGTTTTTTTTAATTTGGGGTGTTATGGGGTGAAATTGGATAATTTGGGAAGGAAGAGTGGAAGTCCATGGTTTGAACACATTTTCCTCAAACTGTGTGTCTAGGTTAGAAAACCATAAAAACCAAAAAAGATAGTATTTTCATGGTTTCCACTCAGTTTTTATAACTTTTTCCATCTAATTATTAATCAAGCAACCACTAAGATGATTTTTATAGTTAGTCACACGAATAAGGGAAATGGTGTGCCCCTACCTAGGAAATTGTGCATGTTGGTTTAATTATTCCAAAAAATGTATTAAAATTCATAAACCCCTATCTCTCACACTCATTCCCCCAAATTCTCCATAAGAATATTTCTTATGATTTTGGATCCTGCCTTATAGATTCCAAGGTATTAAAAACTCTTATCTAGATGATTTAATGACCGCATTAAACTATTTGTGCCTCATGAGTAGTAGATTCTCATCCCAATTGGTTTCTATATAGTATCTGATATTTCTCTCCAATTTTGAAGGGTTGATATAATCAATTGGTGATCGTTAACATCTTGGTTTTAATTCATATAACATATTTTATTGTGGATCTAGGTTTTGGATCTAGATTTCATTCTTCATTGTGCAATTTAACAATCAGCTTATATTTGGGGATTTCAGTTGGTGAGAATAAATCAATGATATTGAGGTCTATGGTCTAAATTATGATTCTTGTAGTCCTGGTTTGTTTCATTTCTGTAATTGTGAAATTAAAATTTCGATGAATTGTAAATTTCATCCAAATTTGTGTTGATTAAATTTAATTTTGATGTGATAATGATTTGGGTTGAATTTAGAAAATTGAAATTTTTTGATTTGTGATTATGAAATTGATGGGATAATGGGGTTATTGAATTATTCAATTGATGGGATTATAGAATGTATTGATTATTTGAATGTTAAATTGGTTGATTAGTGGGAATAAAGGTATTTATGGATTAACCAAGAAATGTTAATAAACTATATGGTTAAATTTTGATAAATGGATCAATAGTGAATTGTTTATATTCTTTGCATGTAAATTAAAGTGATGAGCCTCAATTTCTTTGATAATTGATATGGTAAACCATGATGAGAAATCTTGATGAGAGGGTTAGAGATGAATAACCATTGTAGGTGGGATATTTTTTGATATATGTGATTGATTGAGAAGTGTGGTGGGGGCATGAAAAGACTCTATAAATTCCCATAGGGTGTTAGCCAAGACATTCTAGTCCCAAATGCATGCATGTGATTATTATTGTTTGGGATAAGGATTGATTCTCCAAATATGCATGGGTTTCTATACATGATGTTCTACACCCATGAAATTGGCATTGGACTTTGTTTCCATATGGTCATGATACGAATTGAAATTATATGAATATTGAAATACCATGTGATAATGAAGTGTGATAATCTATGTGATATGTGGTACCACATAGGGATAAATCATACTTTAGCAGGGGCCGAAGAAGGTATTGATGTGTTGGGTGTCATCATAAACCTAATAAATTATGTGGTTAATTAAAAAATATCTAAATGTGATACATGTTTACTTTATGCATTGTACTTTATTCTTTATAAAACTATATACACTGTTATTGAAAGTATATTTTTTAGACACCATTAGCGGTAGCCTACGGAGTTGTACTCACACCCTACTCAAGATTCTTAATCAGTACATAAATATACTTAGTTTTTTAAGATATGATAAGGGAAATATCTCTATGTTTAATGGATGAGTTGGGACTATGCATGGATGAGGGAACCTGACTTGGATTTGGGAACCACTTCCTAGTGTCAGTGTGGATTTCTTTGTGATTATCATTTAACACTTAACAAGTATTTGGCATGAAATATCTACTATTCAATTTTGGGTATTGTATTCCTATTTAGGTCATCATGTGGAACTGGGTTTATCTATTTATTTGAATTATCATTTGTTTATTATTATTTAATTTCATTGTTTTTATCCTTTGATAAAGAGGTAATATTCACCCCATTATGTTTATTTGAACCCCAATACTAGTAGGAAGCATCTAGCTCAGGGCACCAATGTTTGGTACCTGTGTCAGGATGTTACAATGGTTTTTCTAAGGATTTTTCTTTTCATTTATTTTGTATTATTATTTTTCAAATATAGAATGGATAATATGATGAGTTTTTACTTGGTAAAGATCTCATACTTGGGATTTTATAGAACATTTACAAGGGATAAACCAAGTACCAAGGGTGAGATTTTTGTTATTGTTGTTTGTTGTAATATATAGATGATATTTCACCTTGTGTAATTAACTTGTTTTCTGTTGTGATTATTGTTTCAATGATTTTTTTATATTTGACTCATGGCCCGGTATGGCAAGAGAGTTTAGTAAGAATGCATAATTATAGGAACTCAGGATTGATTGTGACATGAATCATTTTAGGCATACATAGGAAAAATAAGTTTTTGGGTAAGTTGTTTGAATTGAAATTCTTTTTTTTACATGTGTAATTTGACTGAAACATAAACCAGAAATGAAAATATTATAATTTTAAATGAACAAAATTAGGGAAAATTGAAATGGATAAATAGGTGTCCAATGAAAACATGGAGATTTGAATGTGTTTACACTTTTTCAACAATGACCTAGATGTAGGATGGTTAAGGGTAGTGATGGTGTCTCGGTTTTGACTGTGTATCACGGTTTGGGGGATAACACGATATTTATTAATTTGAATCCTCGTAAATGCGATAATAATGTTGCGTTCGGTTTCCAAAGATGTGTTTTCCTTATATTTAGTGGTATTTTACCATGATGTTTTTTAGGGGACAAGAGGAGGTTATAGATGGAGAGGACCCTCCAGTATTTGAACTAAAGGTACCAATAGTGCTGGGTGAGGATGTCTCAAAGTTGTCCATGATAACTATTTCACTTTTATATTATTTATGGAAAGACACTCGGGGTAGGTTTTGAATATAAAATGGTCACGAGAATGTGAATATTTCAAGGGAAATATAATGACTACCAAAAAGAATCAAGGAATTGAATGTCAATACTTTCCTTCATCAAAATGATCATAAAAAAATACATATAAATAATAAGGATGATAAAAATAAAATATATCACCAATGGTGAAAGAATAATTTTTTTGACACTGATGAATAGAAATTATTTAGAAATATCTTTAAAAACATTCTCTATATAAATACCTTTTAAATATTAAAAAATCACTATTTTAAACTAAAGGATAAAAATCATTTTAAAAACTTCTATTTGAAAATAATATTTGAAACAAAAAAATTAATTTATATAAAATCAGATGTTCTTGAAAATTGGAAATTTCATACATGTAGAGTATGTTAAAACATATATTATATTAGCGTTTTATGAAAAATCAAAACATGCCTTCTTTTGAAAAAAATTTGAAAATAGCATTGACCTTATTTTGTAAAAATTAAAAAATGAAAATAAAATTATATAATAAATAATTTTAAAAGGGTTAAAATAATGTAGAAAAAAATTATAAAATAGGTTTTTGGTAGAAAATTGATTTATGGCCAAAGAGAAAAATTTACTTTTTCTTTAAATTTCCAAATAATTTTAAATACTAAAGAGAGGGAAAATATTAATATTTTCCAAAAATATCAGGAATAAAAAATTGAAAATAATTTTAAATATTATTACTATAATATGATCAAATAATTTCTTTCAACTGAAATTCAATGATAAATAATCCCAATTATAATGAGATTGTGGAATAAAACCCATACAATGATCATAACAATGAAGATATAATTAACCAATGAATCGATTATGTGAAAAAAATGTAAATCCACATAATAAATTATAAATACAAAAATATACATCCAAAAATCATTATACAAACAACATTATAATATCAAATACATCGAATGAGTAATATAACCCAATGAGATGATATTTATTTAGGACATTCTTTAACACTGGGTAACATATAATCCAAAACCCCCCATAGATGAAATATTTAAAATTCAAAAATAGAATATAATTAATTATTAATTAATCATTATATTACATGTCAAGGGATATTATATTTACCATATAAAATAAATTATCTTGATAACATTACAAAATACCTCAATAAAGGAAAATTGAGATGAACTCACTTACGACTTGGTAATTTTCAATCCAAAACCTCTTGGAAGAAGTAATTAAAATAATTACATAAAATAACATGAATTGTAAATTATTCATGATATTAAATGTGAAATTATGAATGTATAAACCATATAAATTAAATTGGATCAAAACATACAAATCAGCCTGAATAAAACATAATTGAGACAGAAACCCTTACCTCATCCTTCCTTCTGGGTAAATGTTATTTACCCTCATATAGAGTGTTTTGGAAAATATTAAGTCATAATGAATTTTTTTTAATATTTATATTACCATATATTATCATTTAATAACATATCCCATCCCTTTTGTTAATAATATTTCATTATTTTCATTATTTCGAGGGTTAATTTCCATATTTTCTCAGAAATTCTTTTTTATGAAAGATCATATTCTTGTGTATACTATATAGTTAAATCTTATAAAAATAATAATCAAGAAATAATTATCATATTTTTAAATAAATTATATATTTAAACCAATCAAGAGATGTGGTTATGAAAAATGAACTATTCTATAATCATGGAGGCACCAAGTCGTACAGACAGATAAGAAACGTTTCTATTTTATAATGATCAATATGGAAGGAAAGTAAGTAAAATTTTACAATTAAATAATTATAATAATATCATATTTACCATATTATTTCTTTAAATATTCATACATATATATATCTATGTCATCCATGTGGTTTCGTGTTGAAAATAAAGTCACATTGCTTCATGAAGGTTGTAGTCTACACGTACACGAACAATACTATCACTTTTCTGTGTAAAACATAGACTGAAATATTATATTTTAGGAATTATAATAATTTAATTAATATAATTTTTTTCATGTATATCACATATATTCCTTAAAATTATCTATTTTACCTTCTTTATAAAGTGTTTGTGAAAAAATGAATCACGTCACTTCGTGAGGTGGTAATCAAATGTACAAATGGGTGATGTTATCGTATCTACTATGGAATGGAAAGTAAAAGTTGTATATATTATATAATTACAAAAATGGTATAATTATTTCATAAATATCATATATACACTTTAGATACATTTTTATACCAAACCATGAGAGGTGGTAAAGGAAATAACGAATGACATTAGTTTTTATGGAGGTAGTTCACTATACACATGAAAGATGATTTTAGAAACCATTTGATGGAAGTAGTTATAGTTTTAGTTCCTGAAATAAAATTAAAATATTATAATTTTATTTAATATGTTATTTTTAATATACAATAAATATTTAATAAAAAATTACGTGGGTGGAAGGAGAAATAAAATAAAGACACTCATTGAAAGATGTTACATCTTATTTGAATAACCTCATTTGGTTTTCACCCAAATACTTCATATGAATGATTTATTAAAATAATTAGGCATCTGGGAGGATATTAGTGAAATTTTAAAGTTATCATTCAAGTAATTTTTCAAAAAATGGTTCTTAATGTTTGAATAAGAGAGGATTGTGGGCCTTTTATAAGATATGTGAGTGGCACACTTTTATATTTTTAAAATAAAAATGTGTTCCCATTTTTTCCACATTACAAAAGGGTAAAAATAATATTATTCTCAATATTTTTTATATAATATGTTCTAAATATTCCTATAAAATATAATTTAGGTAATTTTATTGGTTATTTTAGGCCATATTTTTTTGTTTAACCCCTATTGAATCAGTTTTTACCCTTACCATGGTAATTAATTTTTACTATTTTCACTACTCATCCGGGTAAAAAAATTAATTTTTACTTATTATAAAATATAAATTATTGTAATTCCAAATATAAAGTCCATTTTTCAATATTTTATTTACATAAGTGGTATAATCTAATTTAAAATTAATCCTCCATACGAGATTAGAAAGTAGGATTTCAAAGAGAAAATTCTTTAATGTTTACAATGTTTTTATATCAAAATTCCATATGAAATTTATTAAAATGAAATAATTGAATTTAGAAATATATAATTGATATAATTTCACTTTAAAAAATTATATAATAAAACATTATAAATAATTTAAATTAAAAGGTTTTTTTTAATCTGAAATATGTATTTTTCACTATTAATCGAAAAATGAAACATTTCTGAAAAATTCCAAAAAATCACATAATGTAAAATATTATAATATGATCTAAAAATGAATATAATTCTATGAAAAAACATTTATAAATTTTTTAAGATTAATATTATATTATATTTTGACAGAATGACAAAATTGTCTTGATGAAAAAATAATTGTTTCCAAAAAAACAACTCATTTTATTTAAAATGATTTTTTATTTATTTAATAAAAATAAATATACATTAAGTTTTATTTATTCATGGGTAAACCATATAACCTTTATAATTAATTTACATTATTCATACATTCCAATTTAACAATAAGATTATAATAGTATCCTATATTAAATATCATTTAGACTTAGGGTTGTCTGTTCCCCAAGCTATAAAAGGGATTTGAAGAAATATATTTTTTGTGTTTCTTACGATCTGTGGTTTGTGTTACATAATTAATGAAATAAAGTTTTATTCAATCCTAATTTCATGGTGTTATAGGATAATTAAATCTATAAAGAGTTTCCATGGCTATGAAATAGTGGATAATTCCCTAGTTTACATCGTTTAGGTGTGTTAATTTATGCTAGTAAATGAGAAAAAATATTTTATTAATTTTGAATTTTCTATGGGATCTATAAAGTACCCATTAAAAATCCATTGGGTACCATGTGGACCAACCTGAACCCCTAAATCCACTAACCAGCCTACTAGATACCAAGTACCAAGCTAGTGGGTACCTAGTGCCTTCTACACCTCTTCCTCATCTGCGTTTTAGTCCAATTATATTATGAATGCTTAAATTTTAAATTTACAAATTAAAATCACATAAATAATGAAATTAGAATACTATAATTAATGAAGATTACCGACCCAGGGAGGTATAGGTCCTTACAACCTCCCTACCATTATAATTTTATACCCCATGAAGCTTTATTCCACATCATAAGAGAACGAAACTAGCCAATTGATTATAAATTCAACTGTAGATACCATGATTAATATTGGATCTTTCTATCCTATATAATGACCTAAACATATGGAATAACTTTTCCAAATTAAACATTATCAATTGGGTCAATTAGGTTGATATGATACTCCTTATAAAAATTATCAACTTTTGGTTTGACAACATCATTTTAAATCATTTTTGAGGGGTAAGGTACATAATTTCTCAACATAGAAATTTTTATGGTGTTTTTAATGGTAATTAACTCCAGTGATCATGATATCTAATAGTAAATATCATAAAAAATAACTAATAATGAAAAAATCCGGACATATAATGGGTCAATTACACCTTATTTCCCATTTATGAGTAACCTAATCTATGTGAAACTCAATGATTTATATTATCTCCCATTTAGAATTTTAAGGGTCAAATTTTATAATTGTTATTGGATTTTAATCGACATTCAGGGTTATAATATATGAGACACAATTATAGTGGGAAAACACTTCCTCCTAAGCATATAAATAATAGACAATATGAAAAACCCTTATTTGTGACTTTATGTAGGAGATAAATCTTAATTTCAATTTGACTAAATTATAATTATTTTTGGAATTAGAATTTCAATATAACCATAAAAAGATTTTTTTTTATTTTTCTAAAATTGTTGGTTTTAAGTGAATTGTAAAAAAATACCGATGTTGTCAAACAATCCAATTTTTGAAGTTATCATAATCAAATATTGAATTAAAAGTGTTTTAACCCTTTAATATAAAATTTCAAAATTTATATGTTAAATAAATCATTTTTAATTTCTATTTTGTATTTATAAACCACAGTATTATCATATTGGGAAAATAAGTAATACATTACTCTAAAAATTTATTTTTCATTACATATTGTAGATAAATACAAAAAATAGATTTTATATATTTCTAAAAAATGATCATATTATTTTTAAGGTTAATTTATTTTTTGGGCATAAAAATTTGATTATTAAGATTAATGTTCGTAACCACAACAAAAGTAAAAATATTATTCTAAAAGAATCAATTTATTAATATTTTCTAATTTATAGCTAAAAAAATAATGTATGTTTTATAAAAATATAATTTAATAAAATTTATAAGACTATATTTGAATCAATTTTTACTCATTCAGTTTTTATTAAATAAAATATAATATAAAAAACACTTAATATTGAAATATATATTTTTCTAGGAAATAGTTTTTCAATTAACAAAATATATTAACCTAAACTTCAATTTTCTTTTAATAATAATTTGAATTAAATTTAATGAATATTAAATTTATATTTATCACCCCCAAATGTGGTATGTTTTTTAATTTTATATTTGTATTAAAATAGAATTTTCTTGGTTAAAAAATAGTTAACCATGTAAAAATTAAAAAAAATATAAATGTAAAACTATTGGAAAATATGACTTTAACCATGTTTAAAAAATACGTCAAAACTAGGTTGAGGATTTATTAAACAAAAATCAACCCAACATATGTTGTTTTGATATTTTTTAACAATAGACCCTTGAATAGTTTCATTCAATTATAAAAAAATAATGGGTCATCACAAAAGTTTTTTTTTCTTCACATATAAAAGGGGTTAACTCCCACCCATTAAATGCTATATAGAACCTATGAATTATCAATTAAAACCATCCCAGTATTAGTTTCCGAAAACTCCCTTTCAATTATCTAATCCCTTTTACATAATAAGTTATTATATCTCCTTCAATTATATGAATTTAATCAATAAGAAGTTGAAGGTCTCTATTTTTGTATTACCTAATCCTTAACTTTTGCTGATAATATTTATTTTACGAACCTATCCCACTTAAAGTAATATTAAATATTTAATTTAATTATTATGAATAGTGTTATTATATTAATTGTAAAAACTTTATTTATTACTTTTAACTGAAATAGAATAAAACTAAATAACCTCGATCATCTTTTGTACGGACTACCGTCCTCCAGAAATGAAAAATTATTTTTTTCACTACCACCTCTCTTAAATGGTTATAAGGATATAATTGAATAATAAATATAAATTATATAATATATCATTTAATATTATGGTACACATTAATAACCATATTCATTTCCATTAATTATTTAGGAAATGAAAATGCTAACACTGATTGGTGTAAACTAGCCCGGCCATGAAATAACAATTTTCATTTTTCATCATGGATTTTTTATTTATGAAAAAATAAATCTTATTAAAATCATAAAACATATATTTAATATCAATATGATTATATTATAGTTATTTTATTTGAAAAAATAGATCAATTTTTAAACCGTACACACCCGTCGAATTATGGTATATTCAAGTTTGGGACCGTTTAACAACCAACATAAACAATTATATAAAACTCCATCATGAATGAATATAAAAGATTAATCAGCAATATTTTTATCTTTAAATAATAAAATTAATATTATTTGTGTTTATGCAAATTTTGTTTTAATAATTTCACTTATTATTGAGATATCATATCTACTTGATAAAGTTATAGAAGCAAGTCAACATCAATTCAAATTTCATGAAATATAACTAAAACACTTATGGTTTCAGATAATATATTTATAATTAAACATAATTAATCTATTCCAGTACCTCAAATTTTCATGGAATGATGAAATATTAGAGAATAAGAGAAAATAAATAGTTATTACTAAACTTGTCCAAAATGATTAATATTGCTGACACGTGATATCAAAAATAGACAATAACTAATATATATAGAGAGAATAATTAAAAATTATTATTATAAAAGGATAGAGTGATAAATAATTTTTTTAAATATAAATCTATGATAGTTACTTTTTTATATAGTATTTTTAATATCATTATTGGAAAACAGAAAATAAGGTTATTGTCTTTCATCTCAAATTCCATTTCTTAAGACATGTTTTGTATTGTGAACCTAATTTTGATTATATGGTGTATATATTTACTATTTTATCTATTATATATGAATTTAATTTTATTCATTTTTTAAGTTCAATTACATGATCATTATTTCAATTGATTTTTATTGAAATGTAAACTATGCTTTCATAAAGTAAAATAATTATAAATTTTTGAACGTAAAATGTTTCGGTTTTCCTAGAAATCTCAACCATGTACTGTTAATGCAAAGTGGATGTGGTTATGGTGTAGAGTTACCTTGGGGTTATCATCAATAGAAATGATTTCTGAGTATCAACTCATTCTTTTCTCTGTATGTGATTATTGGGCATAAGATTTCACACATGGCTAGACACTCATGAGGGATTTGCGATGGATAATTCGCAGTATATTTTCAAATGATAATGAATGTTATTTATACCATTTCTTTGGTCCCCTACCATTGAAATATACCAATATAAATTAGTATATATTATATATAACCCAATATTTTTATGGAACCCTCTACACAACCTTATCTCAATATCATTTAAAAGTTATCTTCTTATTACGTTTAGAATACCACATAATCTCTAAATTGATTTTCACGATATTACCAAAGATATTAACATTTTTCAATTGAATAGATAAATATATGTTTTCCATATTTCCATCAAATGGAAATCCATTATTCTATCTTTCCATTATTATGTTATGAGTTCTATAGGGAATATTATGAATTTTCTTAGTAACTCACATGACGGAGTCATTGGACCTAATTAAAGAAGATTGTGGCATGATGTAGATTGATCCATAATGCATTGGTAGGTCTCATGAGACAAACTAAATGTGGAATTTAAATATTCATTATTAATTTATTTATGATGTATTGTGAAAAGGAATTCATGATATGTTTATGATGTCCGAAAATATACATTATATTTGTTTGAGGTGACTAATTATTGTCCATGTTTTTAATTATTTTCACGTATATATTATGAATTTAATTTCTCTTAATTACGATATTATTTTGATCATTTATATATTTTTTTGAACAATTTATTCCATGATTATGTTATGATAGATCTCCTTGTATGCCACTCTATAAGAATCAATGGATCCAACCATTATTTTTTCTCTTTCCCCAAGGAACCTATATTAAATCTATTTGTAATTTTCAAGTGTCTTCTAGAAGATATGATAATGTTTTTATGGATTTCTTACTATATATTCTATGTTTTGTTGAAAAATGTAAAAAATATGTATGCATAGAGTCTTTAATGACTAGAAAGATGTTATATCCTTTGAGTACTCTTGTATAATCTACAAATAATTTCATATAACTACTATATCAATGTTTTTGGTGAATGAGTTGTTAGAGTTGGTATGAAACAAATTTTAGTTGAAACCTTTTTGACTGGATTTATAGAAACCTAGTCAAATATCCCATATATGTTAAAAAACTGATGATTTTAAGTAATTTTTCTTAAAGAACTAACAGTTAATTTTATTTTACAATTCAATATCTTATAATATTTATGTGTATAAAATTATTTGGAGATAGAGTCTAACATAATTAATAGGAACCATATCAACTCTCATCCTCAATATATGTATATTCCTCCAAAAAATAAATAAAATTGGATTTAGAACTAATAATATCATAAATTTGTCAGGGTAGTTAACCCAGGTTATGTAAAATTTCTTGACCTAATTAGAGAAACATGTTGATCCACCACATTGTGTGACTATGTTAGACTGCAACATATGATAGAAACCTACACCATTAAATAGAAATACTAATCTAATGGTAGAAAAAATATCAAGTTCCTAGAAAAGATATTTTTCAATTTTAGAAAAAAGTGAAAGAGAAATTTTTTTCATTGCGGTATATAACCTGATGGGAAATGCATATAAATGGTGCTAACTAATTCAAATCACTAATGAGGATGCAAAAATATACTGATTTGACTAGATAAATTTTAGTGAGATATTGTATAAATAAATACATCCAGATGAGAAAATGGATTAAATGTACATTCAATTCATCAATATTAGATATAATTTGGTGGAAAATGTTATCAATTATGAAGAAAAAATTTCAAGGTTATCTAAACATGTGACAGACTAGTTGGTAAACTGAGAATCAGGATGTACAATTTCATTGTTGGTACATAGTGGAGACATCAAAGTTCATTAGTATCATCAACATCTTCACCATATAACTACAGAGTATGAAGTGACATTAATATAGAAAAGTAATTCACATAGAATTATGTATTCATGGGTATTCATGTTACAAAGTGGTTTATTGACCACTACAGAGATAAAATTATGTTAACATGAAAAAACGAAGGGTGAAATTTCTCACATATAGTTACTATGGAAAAAACACTTGAGGAATTGTTTTAAGGGATTAAATGCCTCTCTATTATGTATAGTAAATTTTATTAAGATATTGAATGTAAAGGTATGTAATTTTTTTTAATTTTAATTATATATGTATAGTGATATTGGGAAATATACAAACTTGTTCCCCAAACATCAATGTAATTTACATTAGAAAAGTTCAAGGGAGGAAGTATTCTCTTAAGAAATCTCTACATATTAGTTTTATGTTTAAATTGTGTGATAGAATGTATATTGATCCTAAACATGATGTTAGTTAATGAATTATATGATTCTTGATCAAAATACTCCTTTATATCATGCATGTTTAGTATGAAATCTTATTTAACCCTAAAAAACCTGATATAACTGTTTTCAGTTAAAACACCTAATGGGAATCTTATTGTAACAAATATTTACTATGTGGTATATACTATGATGCATAGATGTTCCCTAGTGGAAAAAAGAATTTTTATAACTATGGATGATAAGTACATATGCCTTAGTATAGACTGGCTATTAATGTATATAAATTAATTTAATTTAAATGGAATTATATTACTATTTTTGAAAGAATCATAGAATCATTTTTTCAAGGGAGAGACTTCCCCTTTTGATTCATTTCTATACCCTAATAAAAAATATCACCATAATAAAATTATGGATAAGATGAAGAGAAAACACTATCTAGGTATGGGAAGTAAATTCTAATTGTTTAAGATGTACCAATTTTGAAAAAATTCATTGATGTGTTTCTAGAGGAATTTTATGGTCATCCACCTAACCCTGTAATTTGGTTTCCCATTGAAATCAGTATTGACATAAGAACCACATATTAAATGACCTATTAAATGGTTCCAGTAAGGTATTTAGAATTTAAGAAACAACTATAGGATTTTAGTGATAAGTTATTTATATTCCCTAATGTTTCACCATAAGGATCCCCAATTTTATTTCTAAAATTTAATGATGGTTCTATGAGATTTTGAATTGATTAAAATGAGAACACTTAAATTACTAGAGAGAATAAATATCATTTAACTCACAATGATAAATTATTTTATTCAAGGATCACCATATTTTTCAAAGATTTATTATCGCCCTGGTTATCATCAGTTAAGGGATAAGAAGGAGGATATTCTGAAGAGGGAGTTTTATAATATATATAGACATTATGAGTTTACATTAACTCCCTTTAGATTAACAAATGAACATTCTAATCTTGTGGGTATGATGAAAATAATATTCATGTGTTATCTTAATTATTTTATGGGGGTTTATATTTATGATATATTTATATAATCATAATCCATGAAGTGCCTAAGAATCATTTTTGTATGACTCTTGAGTCCATTAGGCAAAAAAAAATTATATAAGAAATTAATTAAATGTTAATTTTTACTCTATAATGATCCTTTTATTATCCATGTTGTCTCTAATTATGGAATATATATTGATCCTTCAATGGAAATTTTTTATAAACAATATCCTATACGGGTGAATATAATTGAGGTATATTGTTTCCCTGATTTATCATGTCACTATGAGATGTTTTCTCTAAAAACAATTCATTGGCCAACCTAATAAACAAGATGAAACAGAAAGGGGATAAATTTACATGATCCATAGAGTGTTAATAAAGACTCAAAGGCCTAAAGAGAAGATTTTTTAATGCATCGATGTTGAATTTTCCATTGATGAAGTAAGAATTTTTAATATATTATAATGCAGTGATGAAAGGACTAGATTGTGTCATTATGTAGAATGATAAAGTGGTTTTTTAAGAATCAATGTAATTAAAAATTAATAAATAGAATTTTCCAACTAATAAACTTCAGTTAAAAGATATAATCAGTTCCCTAATGATATGGAATCCCTATCCCTATCGAGAAATATTTTAGATGCATATATCCCACAATAGTTTGAAGTATATTACATATCAGAAAGAGCTCAACATGAGACAAAGGAGATAGTTTGAACAACTCAAGGGTAATGATTTCTCAATACACTACCACCTAGAGAAGGATAATGATTAAGATAATTAATTGAGCATAAGGTACCAAATAGTTACATAAATTATGATGACTAATAAGGGCCCTATATGTAATATCCAGAGTTTTTAAAAGAACACTAAGCTTAATATCATTTTCAAAATGAAACAAAAATTTTATACTAACCACTAAATATTAATGTTTAAATATTATAATTATAATATTTCTATTTATTTATTAGGGTTGAATTTTACCAACTGTAATAAGAAATATACATAAATATCAAAATGAATACAAAATTATTTATTTATGCTATGAAAATAAGCACTCAGTTACTGTTAAATTCATTTTACTCTTCAAAAATATTTTTTCTCCAAAAATGGTTTCATTTTTATTTTTTTGTGGGAATATAATAATTAAATTATGCAACATTAAAAAATTTTATATTATAAATATATTATCATTTCATGAAATTATCATATTAGAATAATCTTAGAGATAAATGTTGGGATATTTCTAAAAAGACTAATTTTTCAGTGAATGGTGAAATATACAAATGTTTTTAGAACTGTATTTTATTTTTATTGTGTAAAGTTATTTAAACGTATCATCTAAGTATAAAATAAGATAACCCTAATTTAATTATAAATAATCTTATAAATTACATATTTGTCATCATTATACCTGATTCTATTATAAGTTCATTTTTAGTCTTAATGGAATTTTTCAAAAAAATAATTTAAATTTTCCATTTTGTCATAAATTAATTTCTAGAAAATATACGAATATAAAATGAAAAACTATTTCCCATATTTTGAATTAAAAGGATCAGAGTGTGTAAGTAATTAAATTTTATGTTCGGCCATTCTGAATAGTAATTACAATAAATTTCGATTTCCAAAGTAAAGGCATATATTGTAATTAAGGTTTAAAATAATCTGATAAGGTCTTAAAATTATCATAAATTTCAGTGTATGAGTATATTTAGTTCATAATAATGTAAAATTATAAAATTGTTTGATCTAGTTACAATTTTCATTGATAATATCATTTATATCATTTTATGTAATTATAAATTCCAAAATCCTACTCTATTGAGTTTAATATATATATATGTATATATAATATTTTGTGACTGAGATAAAAAATTATCTTCTATTATAAACTTTTATTTGAAATATATATTATTTTTTTCATGGTAATTTATTTTTAATTTTTAGTGAGAATATAATTACGTTGAATGTTTACGCAACACTAAGGTACTGTTTGGTCAAGCAGTTGAAAAATCATGTAAATTATTTAAAATTATTAAAACTGAAAAATGATGGTTCATAATGTCTTATGAATTTTATATCTCAATATTTCCTATTATGTGTTTTTTTAATGTTTTATATTTAAATTACCTTACTATATTATTATCATTAATGTCAAATTTAATGAATAGTTTACAAAATGATATTCATGATATTTTATGTAATATAAAAGTTTATTAAATTATTAAAATTCCAAAAAATATTGAAATAGGAAAATTAGGATGATACATTATTCAAGTATCCAATCCTTATTAATTTATTATCAAAATGTATCCATATATTTAAAATTATAACCCATTAATTTTGAATTTATCATTACCATGATGAAGTTTACAATTGTTCAAAATATCTATTAAATAAAAATTTAAGGTTTAAAATAATACCAAAAACTATATATATTATATTGGATGGTTAAATTAATACCGATTCTGGATTATCTTATAATACATGTAATTTTGGAAGAATTTGAAAAGAGTTAGACAAATATTATATTATAATATTTCATGTATTTTCAAAAATGACATTAATGATATTTTATAATTAAAATTATTTTGATAGAAAAATTAAAATTAAATAAAATATTATATTTAGAGAATTGATTTATATATAGTATAAAATATAATTTATGGTCCATTTATGGGTCATTTTTCTTTTTAAAGTAACTTTATAAAACCATAATGAGTAAAAAATAGATATCATCAAAATTATTAAAAGGGTTAAAAAAGGGTTAACACAAAGATATAAGGTTAAAAACATAATATAAACTTGTAAAAATTATAATATTATTTTTTAAAAATATAAAATTATTATAATTATAGAAATTTGGATCTATTTTTCCATGAAAATTAAATTAAAATATTTTAATAATTTCTGAAATTTTAAAAATGCCCCTCCCCGCACATATGTAATTCCACCTATCTCTCTTCTATTCATATTTCATGATCCATTTGGTTCAAATTATCCCTTAATAAAACTACTCAATACATTATAGAGGTATTTTTTTGGAAAACATACCAGCCATGGAGGGATTAAGGAGTAAATAAATGGTGGATGTCCGAAAAATATGTATAGTAATTAACCAAATGTTATAATTTTATTTATTATTCTAGGTACATAAAATATTATTCAAAAATACTAAAGTAAAAACACTAGAATATTCCATATATTGATATAATTTTTTAATGGAATAACCTATACCAATCTCTTTCTTCTAACCAATTGGAAATTAATCAATCATATGTCTGTACAGAGGACTATCACCTCCCAAACTAAGGTAATATGTTTTCAATCAACACCTCCTGTAGTTAGTTATAATAATTTATTTATTGTATATATATTATATTAATCGCATTATATTCTTTTTGAAAGACAATATATCATCTATTGTAATGGTTCTGATGTTCTATTCCATTACATTGGGAGAAATATTAGATTTGAGGTCTCAATGCAAAAATGCAGTGATTTGGGATAGGCGAGGTGTCCCAACGGTGTCTGATCCTGGTGTTGTCTCATCCATATAGTGACTCGCACTAGTAGTGGCTCCATTGAGTTGTCTCATACCGTTGTTGGCTATCTAGCGGTACCTTATCATGGCGGTGGCTCACTCGTGGTGTCTAATTCTAATGGTAGCTCATCCGAGCAGTGGCACATAGGAGGTTTCTTGACTAAAGGTATCTCTCAAGTGGTTCCTTGTATAGTGGTGCCTCATATAGCGGTGGATTATGGTTGGTTCCTCATCTGTTGATGCCTCGACAATGGTTCCACCCCTGGTGGTGCCTCGTCTAGCGGTGCCTTGCTGGTGGTGTATCGTCTAGTGGTGCCTTGTCTAGTGGTGGATCGCACGTAGTGCCTCGTCTGGAGGTGCCTCACTAGTGGTTCCTCATATAGTCATTCCTTGTCTTTTGATGTCTCTTCGAGAGGTGGCTCATCTGGAGGAGCCTCATTAATGGTGCCTTGTTTGGTGGTGCCTTGTGAATAGTGTTTTAGTTCTTCCTTTTTTCCATTTTGACATATTTATATTACATAAAATGTGTTTAATTAATTATTTAAAAGTCTCTGAGACTGATTCAAAATCCATAAATAATATCTCTAATTAACTAATACTATGGGGGCTTTTAGATGGTCAAAACACATGGTCTCGGAAAGATCCCCCATTAATAGAAATCAAAACTATATATAATCTTGTGACATGAATCCAATATTCCTAAAGATAAGATATCTTTCCCCTAGTTCATTCCTTGTTTTATTATCATGATATGAGACATTATGAATCTATCTTCCCATAGTATTTTTGTCTATAGGTTGTGTTATTTGGTTCTTGATTCCCTGAAGTCCCTATTTCGGTGCAATAAGGAATTGTGGATTGTTTTTTCTTCCAGGTAGTATTTCCTTTGTCTTTCGTAATTTTTCATCATGTGGGATAGGTATATAGATGTTACCCTTATGAATATAGTTGATTCAAGGTTAATAAAGGTAATCTAATTGGTTTATGACTCAATATATAGGGGGATGAAAAATGTGAAACATGATCTTTCTATGTGATTGATTTTTTTAATATTTTGATTCGTATTAGCTATCCACCCACTAAAAATAATGGTTGTTGGGGGGTCCATGTTTTTGATTTGGATTGTTTTCAGAATCCATGTTGTTTGGTTTTTGTTAAACTTTTATATATAATCATTGGTTAACTATTAACATTTCGCTAATAAATGGATTCCCCATGGTCAAATAGTTTCTAAAATAACACCCTGAACTAACATATGGAATTAAATAAGGGAAACCTTTTTAAATATGGAAATATATTTTTCCTTGGTACGTGTAGTGATGTGGTTGTGGGAATGGTTGTGCACATTGGGTTGGTTCTATTTATATGGTAATTTGGGAATATTTCTTTGAATATTTATATTACTGATTGGTTTGGGTAATTGCCCAGAGACTTCCCCATTGATAACATGAAGAAATATTCACCCCAAATCTATAAGTTATCGTTTTATGTACCTTGAATGGGTTTTATAAATAGAGGGAATGTGATTTCATGTTAATTAATTAGTACTATTCATATCTTGAATAACTATTAGTGTGCTACCTGATATTTGTAGTACCTCATGGGTTCCTGATTCATAGTGATGGAATAAATGAAAATTGAATAAAGTTTAAAATAGAATGGGTTGGGTTAGTAATGGGATGGAAACTATTAATGGAAAATTAATTGATGGGTTGTGTGATTAAACATAGTGTTCGAAGAAAAATGAAAATTTTGGGATGATTAATTTAATTGGATGTAATTGTGAAATAGGTTTTTTGGGTTGTGGTTTGGTGTTATAAATTTTGAGGTGGAAGAAAAGATGACTGATATATGAATTGGTAATTTTATTTGAGAACTAATAGGTTTGTCCTAAGTGATTGATGATATATATATATATATATTTGTATTTTCACTTGTGATTTTTATATGCACCACAACCATGTTGAGAACTATGTGCTGAACACCTATATATTCATGTGGGGGTGTCTTTCCTAACATCCTGGTTGAAGGATTTAGGGCTGCCTACCTTCTCTTCATTGAACCCTCTTCTATGAAAATTAGGTATTTCATAGGTTGTGATGACATGTTGTCTGTTAATTCATTATATTCAGTTGTGATGTGGTGTCCCTTGTGTCTTTGGGGTGATATGTTATGTGGCGTCTCGTGTGTCTTCAAGATGAGATGTAATGATTTGTGATGCCTATGTTTGTGCGGGAATGATTTTTTATGAATCCTTGGTGTGGGTGGATGCGATGTGTTGTGAGTCCCATGTTTGTGTTGGTGTAATGTGTTGTTAAGCCCAAGTGTGTACTGGCAATGTGTATTGGGGGGCTCAACTTTATGTAGGAAGGATTTGATGTGTTATATTCGGAAGAGGTGGGAGCACAAGGATGTTTGTCGTTGGGGAGAGAGAAGATAATCAGTGGTAAGGTCGATTATTCTACCCTATCATCAATTTTCTTTACATTATATTACATTACATGATGCACGTTATTTAGTGATCATTTCTTGGTGAGTTTGGGGTGGTTAGTATACCTGCTTAGGTGAGGTTTGGTTCTACTTTTTTCTCATGGGTGCATTATTGTGCCTCTTTCACATGTGCATGAGAGACTTTGGTTTCCCTACTGATTATAATTGTATGCTCACCCTACATATATTAATCCATTTTCATGTTTCCATAGGGAATACATAGACCATTATAGTCATTAGTATCTCAAACATTGGGATAGTTGTTTTTTTGTTTCTCTAGATTAGTTTTTCGGTACAAAATATGAGACTTCTATTTGTGATAGTTCTATTTTAAAAATGCATGTGGGATTGTTGTTTATTTATTTTATATTATGTCATTGATTTTAATAGTGGATGATTAATCTTATATATCAGTCATGTTCTTTATAAATGGTAATACCTCTCATATTGTCAAATTTGTACACCCTTTATGCTAGTTCCTATCCCTGAGGCTATTTGATATGGAAATAGGGTCCATTATCTCCCTTTATTCATTTCCATCCCATGAGGGGTATCTCTGATTAGAGGGGGTCATGAGATAGTGGTATCATAGGTGATGGTTGAGACATAGGGGAGTTTAGAGTTAGGAATAGTGAGGGTTGTATGGGATGGTATGGAAATAGTTTCATTTTACCATTGTGCATGGCATTGTCCAGAGAGACTGGCTTGGACACGGGATATTAGGGCCCCCCATCATCCATTGACCGGACTCTGTTCATAATAAATGACCATGTGAGATGATACTACTTGGAGTGTAAAGACCCAAGAAAGGTACATGCATCATAATGACTTTTTTTATCAATTGAATTGGGTTCTGTTAGGAAGGAAAAATTGATGAAATAAATTAAAGGAGAAATAGTGAATCTTAACAACATTACATATAACTTAGAATTAGTAAATCCTTGTTTTCCATTATGTTATGAATCCTAGTCATTGGGCGTCTGTGGCTCTAGTAGTTCAAGTTCGGTAGGCTAATCTGTTTGATCGTAGTATGGTTAATTTGGATGAGGAGGAGGATTATTGGTAAAGGAAGTATCATTCCTTTTAGTGGCATGCTATGGGAATTTACGAGGTAAGTGTTTCATATATGGATACATAGAGCTGGTCGGAGAAGCGTGATATTGGTTTTAGATTTATCTAGTCCTCGATAGAGTATTGGGTTCCTTTGAAAGTCATTCAGATGAGAGGAGCTTTGCATTAGAGGTGGATGCTGAATCTAGGGGAGATGAAGGAAACATATTCTGGGTAGACTTCCATAAGTAGTTCAAGGTAGAGTTTCATTCATTGACTGTGAAGGAAGTGAAGAGGCAAGATATTCTTTCTCCTTAGCTGGGGATCATATCAGTATGGGTGCCGGGAATCATGTTCATGGAACATATTTTTTTCATCATATCATTTCCCATATATGGAGTCTTGTGAAAGACATCTTATCGAGGCACTCTGTCCTTCTATCCATTATGTTTTCTCCTCTAACGTTATTGATGTATCTATATGGTCAAAAGAAAGAGGTGGTTATCGAGAGAATACACTCAAGAGGAGTTTTTTCATGAAAGAGTAACCATCAGGGTTCATTGACTGGGATAGTTTTCATTAGCAGGTCCCAGGAACCAAGACCTTGGAGGTTTTGACCAGTACGGCTTTAACCTAAGCATCTTCTTTTCTAGCCTCCTCATTCTAGTAGTCTTCCTACTTTTACTGGGGAATTTTTTAAGATTTTTTGGGTTGTTGAATTTGTGGACATAACCAAAACAGGTACCTAGTGGTTAACTGATTTGAATTTTAGAGAGGTTTATAGTTTCAGTGCCAGCCTCTAAAATAGATGTTAGTGAGACAATTTCAGAAGCAGTGGAACTGGTTTTTCTCAAAACCGAGGGGAGATTGAGCTGGTATAGTCCAACCGTAGGATGTTCCTTATGTTTAGGGATTGTGACCTAAGAGTGGAAATATAGGTTTTCATCTGCAAATATGTAGGGGAGCTGGGCAAGGCCATTTTCACGTAGTGTGGGAGTAGATCCAGTGGGGTGAGAGATCATCAGTGGTATGTTCTATTTGTTTTGTACTCATGGTTGTGACTTGATTGATTCTAAAGCATCAAAATATTTTTTTATCATTCTATCTAAACCATTCGTTGGGAATAAAAATTGAGAGGCTTCTCATTCCCCTTGTGTTGATTACACTAGTGTAAGGTCACACCATCTTGTTTGATGTGTGCCAAGGTTGTTTACTAATGATGGGACCACATCAGTATCATGGGGAACTCTTCTTATGAAAGTTGAAACTATATGATTTCATCCTTGGCATCGACTTTTTTTTTTCCATATGTTCTATTATCGACTATTTCTAGTGGATAGTCATGTTTTTGAATGTGGATGGCTAATGTGTTGTTTTCATTGGTGAGAAAGATTATCAGGTGGTTAGCCAATGTGTTGATCCCACTGTTTTTTTGGATCAGTTATCACTTGAGTCAATGTATTCATAGATATCATAGGATTCTGTGGTCAGTTATGATTTCATGGATGTATTCCTTGAGGAGGTTGTAACATGACCTCCTTGACATGAAGTTGAGTTCATGATAGACATGCAGCTTGGTGCTTATATGATTTTGATAGATCATTTTCATATTTCACCTTATGAGTTGTGAGATATGAGTTTTCAGATATATAATATGAAGAATATGGGTTTTATCTAGCCTATTATTTTATTGTCGGGTGATACAATATTCTTCAAAAAGAATGTGGATGGTAGTATATGTTTTTATATAGAATACCAGAGGTCTAATCATTTGATGGTCAAGAACCATTACCCACTTTAAAGGATAGATGATCTCTTCAAAAAATTTATAGGTGTGAGTTAGTTTTAGAAGATTGGCATGCAGTCGAGATATCACTAGTTGAGGGTGAAGGGGAGAGATATCCCAAAGATTTCATTTAGATGCAGTTATGTGAACATTATGTTTCCAATAATTCTATTTGGTGTTATGAAATCACCAGTTTTTTTCATGGGACTTATGAAATCCATCTTCAATGAGTTCCTGGACTTGTTTATTTGCATATTCATTGAAGAAATATTGATCTTCTCGATGTCATATGAGGCTCATGCTGACCATCTCAGAGCTATCTTTCTAGTTCTACAAAACCACCAACACTTTTTAAATTTGTCCATGTGTAATTTCTGGACATAATAGGTGAATATCATTGGACATTTTTTGTCACAAAAGGTTATGTAAGTAGACCCAGTGAAGGTTTAAGAAAAATTATCTCGTAGAACACCTAAGAACGTGATAGAGTTTCACAGTTTCCTTGGTCTCACTGTCTATTAACGGAGGTTGTTTTTTGAATTTTGTTGAGTTTTGTCCCTTTTTATATCCTTTAATAGGAGGTACCATGTTTTTGTGTGTAATAACCATTTCTATGTAGTGTTAGGTTATCTTAAGTTTTAGTCAGTTAGTACACCAGTTTTCGGGTTTCCCGGCGATGGGGTGATGTTTTAGGTGATTTTTATGCTTTCTATTTGGGGTTGGGATTAATACTGATACAGTAACATGTAGTGATCTCCTATGGGTCTAGGAATTTTTCTCCCCATGACCATAACTATTCCACCCCTGATATAGTGTAATCAGTCATACTATTTGTGCTAAATATGTAGTAGCATTACCTCATAGGGGAGCACGTTGTGGTCTACACGAATCACAAGATCTTGTGGTACATATTTTCGTAACATGACCTTAATCTATGATAGTGGCGGTGGATGGAGTTTATTAAGGAATATTATTTTTAGATCATAAATACGTAGGGAAAGAGAAATTTCATGGCTGATTCTTTGATAAAAATTCATAGATGGATTTTTTTTGGTAATTTGCGGATACTTGGATAGTAATGGGGGAGTTGGAAGTCCTACACAAAGATACAAGGGTGGATGGTGGTATAGGATATTTTTTTCTGAGGATGATGCATACGTAATTGATTCATGAGGTAAAGAAGTCTCAAGGGGGATGGTTAGAGTCAAAGGTGATTCATAATCATGTTGTCCATGGTGACGCTCTAGATGGATAGATAGAGGATGGTCAGAAGCATATTTTGTTTCAAGGAATGATTTTTTTTCAGGTAGAGATTCATCGGGGAGTCCATCATGAGTTTCATAACATACATTTGGAGGTATAACTTGGAGTCTCCAAGGATTATTTTGGATTTAGGTTGTAGTTTTTGTGGTCTGGGATGAAATGGGAAGTGGTAGAGTTTGTGTCAAGATCCATGGTTTTCCAAAAATTAAAGGTTGATCATCGTGTTTCCAGTGGTTGATTGAAACCCTTGGATATTCTCAAGTGTAAATGGTATAATATCTCAGTGGATCTCATCACATGTTTTCCCAGAGATTAGGGAGGTTTTGATGTTATCTGGGTGATGGTGGATCAATTTAAGAAATTGTCTCACTTCTTAGCGATTAAGGAGTCCGGCGTAGTAGATGTCTTAGTTAAGAAGTATGTGGACTAGGTGGTGAAATTCGATGGATTTATGAGTACCATTGTTCTAGATAAAGACACATGGTTTACATTATGATTCTGTATGGGATTACATCAATCTTTTAGCACCCAGTTACATATCAACACTTCGTTCCACCCCCATATAGATGGGTAGATGGATCAGACTATCCAGACATTGGAGGATGTGCTGTGCAGTTTCATCGTGAATTTTGGTGGATCTTGAGTACAAAAACATCCCCTGGAGGAGTTTTCATATAATAATATCTAGAACTCTTCCATTGAGGTGGATCCATTTGAATCATTTTACATGAGAACATGTTGTTCTATATTGTGCTGGATAAAGGATGGGAGAAACTGTTCTTCATCCTGATGTCATGCAAGGTATGACTATAAAGGTTCATCTTGTTCATCATAGGATAAAAGAAATGTAGTACCGATAAAATTATTATTTCTATCAAATAAGGATCCTTTTAGAGTTCATGGTTGGGGACCACAGGTTTTTGAAGGGTTGCCCTCGATGTGGGTATTGATGGAAAGTCAGAGGGAGTAAGATTTTTCCAAGGTTTTTTGGGGCTACTGAGATGTTGGGGATAGATGGCGAGGTGGAATACCACTTTTAGTTTCCACCAGGGTTGGATAGGATCCATAATTCCCTCCATGTCTCTCATCTTTGTCGGTATCTTCACGATGACACTCATTTCATTGATTGGGGAGTGTTGGATATCGAAGCTCAGTTGAAATTTGTGGAGTGGACTACAGAGATATAATATCATCAGAAGAAGGCACTATAAGGGTGGAATATTCCTTTGATTCTTATTTTTTAGAGGCAAGCTGGCCAAGAGAATAGTACTTGGGAGGGAGAGATGAAAATGTGTTCTGAGTACCTAGAGTTTTATTGAGTTTTTTCATGCAATATTTTTCTCTACAATGTGATTTCCGGATCCATTTTTTTATGAGACGAGCTATTTTCCTTGGTTTATGATGAGTGCATTGTGATTTTTGATAAGATCCTAACATATGAATAGGGGAAGACCCATTCCTAATTGAGACACATTAGCTTTTGATGCAATTAAACACATGTAGGTGAGTCAGTGCCACCTAGAGAAGATATTATCTGAACATGGGGGATAGAATTCTCTGATTCTTATATTCTAGATGATGATGTTGTTGTTATAGTCTAGTGTTTTATGTGGTCATTTGGAATGATGTGTAAAAACCCTAATGATAAGGCCTAGTTTACATATGTAAGAGAATGTTTTCTTAGATGCAGATTTTTCCACTCCATCATTTGAAAAAAAAGGTGGTTTGTCATTTAATGTTGATGTGTTTAGTTAGAAGAGGTGTTTCATGTGTGATGAAGTTGTTGAGAGGTATCTTGGGGGATGTTTTTTTTGAACCCTTCCTCTCATTCCTTCCAGGTTGGTTTTGAATTATCTAGGGTGAGAATAGTTTGAGAGGTATTTTATTTAATGGATCAAACAATTCAACCCATTACATTATGTTAAATCTAGTGGTGGATCACTTGTGGTGTCTCGCTGATGGTGTCTCATCCCAATGGTAACTCATCCTAGCTATAGCTCACTGGTGTTCACTTTTCTGGGAGTGGTTCGTTGGCGGTGACTCATCTAGAAGTGCCTCATCTGGTGGTGGCTCACGAGAAGTCCCTCATCTGGTGGTGCCTCACTGGTTTTTCCTCATCTGTTGTGGCCTCGTCTGGTAGTGGCCCATGTGTGCTGCCTCATCTGGTGGTGGCTTTCAAATGTTCCTCATCTTAAGGTGCCTCACTAATGGGACCTCATCTGGTGGTGCATCGTGAATAATACTTCCAATTCTTCATGTTTTTCCCTTTTGATGACTTTTTTTGAATTAAAATGGTTTTAATTCCAAATTTAAAAGGATTTGAGACTAATTCAATGGCAAAAAATCATATTTTTTATCTCCCTAAGAATCTAGGGGATTTCGAATGGCCAAAACATGTGCTCTTGTCTAGATCCACCATTAATGGAAAATCAAAACAGTATCTAATCTGGTGACTCAAGTCTGAAATTACTAAACTGAGATATCTTTCCCCCGGTTCATTCCTTCTATTATTCTCTTGATACATGATGTGTTCAATCCCTCTTCCTATTGTATTTTTTTGGAAAGTCTACGAATGATGGTTCTTGATTCCCTAAAAAATTACATGTTGTATGAATTCCCATGTGTTGGTCGAACAAGGATGTGTTGATTTTTTCTTCCAGGTCATATTTCCTTCATATTTCTTATTTTTTCATCATGTGGTATGGCTATATAGATGTTACCCTAATGAAGTTAGTTTGTTTTGGATTAATAAATATAACTAAATGTATTGAAGAAAAAAATATTAATGGGGATGGTAAAAGTAACGTATGATCTTTTTCTGTTATTGGTGTTGTTAATATAGTGACTTCTATGGGACAAATACCCACTAACAATCATACTCATTTGGGGTACTTGTTTTTGAACTAGATGGTTTGTAGAAATCATTTTGTTTGGTTTCTTTGGAATTATTATATATAAAAATGTGTTAACAACATATATTTTGATAATAAATAGATTCCCTTAAATCAAATATTTTTTGTGATACCACCCTCAACTAAAAATTGGAATGAAATAAGGGATTACATATTAAAACTAAAAGTTTAGTTTTACTCATTACATTCAAAGATGTGGTTGTGGGAATGGTTGGTCCCAAGAGAATTCGGTTCTATCTATATGGTAATCTTGGTTGATGTGTTTGAAGAAGGATAGTAGTGATTTATATGGGTAATTAACCTGAGTCTTCTTCACCGATAACACGAAGAAAGTTTCCAACTGTATCCAGATGTTATTGTTTGATGTACCTTGAATAGGTGTTAGGCATGGATGGAATTCATGATAATTTATCCAGACTCATCATCTACTGAATCAGTGTTACTATGCTGCATGAAATTTTTAGTGCATCAATGTTTCGAGGTTAGTAGTGATGGAATAAATGAAACTTTAATAAGCATTGAGATTTAATGGGTTGGTTTAGTTTATGGGATGTAAAATTTTAATGGAAAATTATTTTATTGGTTTTGTTATCAAATATGTATGATTTTGAAAAATGAAAAAATTTAGATGATTAAGTGATTTAGTTAGAAATGTGAATTGGGGTTTGTGGCTTGTGGTATTGTATAATGCCATTAGAGGTGGCATCATGGTTGACAATGTTGTGAGTTGGGAAGTTTATTTTACAACCCTATAAGTTGGGATTAGTGGTTAATTATATATATAAATATATTGGTTTTTCCATTGTGGTTTCTAGGAAACTTTATACATGTTTCAAACTATGTGTTCGATACCCACATAGTCTCTTGGGGGTGTCTTTCCCAACATCCTGGTGGGATGATAGATCGATGGACACCCACTCTTACATGTCCCGCATTCCATGAGTGGTCTATTTTTCAAAATTTATAATGGAATGATGTATGTTAGTGCATTAAATGGAGATGTGGTGTGGTGTCCCAGGTTTCTTGGGGATGAGATGTGATGTGATGCCCCATATTTCTTCGAAATGAGATGTACCGTGTTCTGAGACCCAAGTGATATCGAGTGGAATGTGTTTTAAATCCAAGGTGTGTCTGTGTGTGGGGAATGTTTTGAGGACCATGTGGGTGCTAGATAGATGTGTTGTGAATCCTAGGTGTGTGCGGGTGGTATGTGTTGTGAGGCCCAGGTTTGTGTGGGCTAAATGTGATGCGGTATATTTGGAAGAGGTGGGAGCACCCTGATGTTTTCCTTTTGGGTGAGAGAAGATAATCAGTGACCAAGTGGTGTCGGTTACCCTATCATAGATGTGAATTGTGTTATATTATATTACTTGAATTGGTGAGAATGAAATGGAGAGGTTTGAGTGGTAACATCATGGTACTTTTTTTATAATTTTTAGACATCAAATAAATAAAATTATTTATGTCAAAAAAATATGCAGTGTTTACCTCATAAATAAATTATTTTAAAAAATATGATCATAACTATTAAAATATCATCCAAAACCTGTCCAATTATTATTGGATGAATTTATTTCAACCATTATTCATCTTATCTTCAACATTAATGAGTTTAGGACCTTTAGATACAGAAAATCATTATATAATAAAATAATATTTTCACACTTTCCTAAAGAACCCCTCCACCCCATTATAAAAATACATCACCTCTAACCCATCCCTCACACCTCTCAAGCCATTTCTCTCGACCAAACCCTTCAAAAATAACATCTCTGGATACCTCTCCTGGTCCTAGAAGCCTTAACTTAGGTAGAAGGCACTTCAATAAGTCATTTTGGTTCAAACCAAAGAGAGTTACCCAAATTTAAGGTAATTGTTTCCCTTAACATCTTTTCTTTTATTTTACTTCTACAACCCCTAAAATATTTTTATTACATTAATTTATAACAACACCTGTATCCTCAGTATACTATAATGTTTTTATTATAATTATTAAAACTACAATTACACACACCTCCATATAATAGGTAAAGAACATATTGTTTTTGTGGATTGAAAACAAATGCCTCATGAAACGATGATCATTCATGTATCTCCTACCACATCATATGGTGACCATTATGATGACACTATTTTTATATATGATATATATTATGTTTTTGTTTTCTTTATGCTTTTTTATTTATAATTTATAGCATACCTCTATGTTTTCCATTATAAGTAAATACGGTAATTTCATTTGAGGAAGTGCGGACTACCGATCCTTCAAAGTGATATGACGTGTTCATACCATACGTGGGACATATAAAGGATAGAGTTATTAAAATTATTTATGCTATTATATTGTAATTATATTGTAACTATGTATCATTAAGTTTTCATTCAATTAAAATACGAATTAGAAATTTAAGTTGCATTCATGTGTAGGTACGACTTACCGTATCAATGAATGGTGGATTTCATTTTATATATCCAAATGTTACATAATGTTATAAATACATATATATATATAATGGATATATATTTAACATATATGATATATAAATCATTAATATCATTCTTGAGATAATGGAATCTTGACCACATGGACAACTTGTAATTATAAGGTGTTCATTTTTTACTCAAATACCAAATATCGAAAAAATGACCATATCGAACATAAATGATTACATGATGATTATAATATAACAATAAGGGAAATAAAAGGAATAATAAACATGTAAAAGGGTTCTTATCCAAGTTTAAATTCACTTAAATTTACTATTAAGGAAGAATAAGGAACAAACAAGTCAAGCCGGACACGTGGTTAGGGATTTCTTATCTCACTTTTAATTCCATGAGATTTCCATTGTTCACCACTTATTTATTGCATGCGGTGTATTTTGTACTACCATTTGATATATATTATCATGTTTCTCTTTATATTCATGGTATTCTATGATTCATTTTGTGGTTATTAACTTTTGTTCATACGACTCGATTGATTACATTGTGGTAAGGGGTTTCCATTTCACTTTTTATTCCCATGAGATTCATGCTATATTGCATTATTTTCATTTTGTGTGGTTTATCTACTACCCATTATTGTATTAATTGTGTAATATAATTAAATTTATTGGTATTTAAATCTTCATTGTATGATCCATCTTTCATGGGGTGTATGTTTCATAAGTTACCAAATCGGTACGGGCACATTTCACCCTCCTCTTTTTAAAAGTCTTCTTTTTTGTTATCTCTTTTAATTTACATCTTCTTATGTTGGGAAATGTTATTATATATCATTATTTCTGTAAAATTTTTGTACATGTGATTAGATTACCTTTTTCCTCTCATCAATTCATTTTCTTAATTTTAATGTGACTCTGTTAGGCAATCAAATTTTTATAAGGGAACTTCTTCACCCAATCTCAATTCATTGGGTAATACTTCTACTTCTTGATTATGTCGTGCTATGAATATGTTTGAATAACCTATTATTGTTTCAAAATTAATATCCACTTATATTGAGTGTATTATTATTTTTCACACATTATTATGTAATTTATTTATTTTTAATCTAACGATACAGTTTTATAAGGGATTTCGTCTCAATTTACATTCCATTGAGGCTTTATTGTTGTTATGTTCCCTTTCACTCTTTTTTGTTGTTTATACTATCCTTTGTAATATTATATCATGAATACATTTATTCTCATGATATTATAATGTTCTGATTAAATTTTATTCCTTAATTATTTGTATTCAAGCTTCTCTCATTTTGTTAAAAAATCTTTTACTAAAATATTGTTTTAAATGTTTTAAATATTTATTATTATAAATTTTTCTCATAAATTTCCATGTTTTCAAAATGGTTTTTAGGATTTATTTATATGGACATTAATGTTTTCAAATGATAATTCATTTAGAATCATCAAAGTGGTATGGGACACTTTGATTCAAAATTATCTTTATTAAATGTTTTAAATGGTTTTATAAAGCATTGTTTATTTCAATATCATGATTTGATATATTGTGATTTGAATGGGGAATGTAATCTTTCCTTTTTTGCTTCTATTATCTGTTATGAATATTTTATGGTTACTGGGAATTTTTTATGTATATGGGTGGATCTGTCATAAACATATGGTGGGTGAGCCCGAGATAGCTCTCCAATGCATTGGGTAACATGATAGAGGTAAACGTTAATGATTCTCCTAAGAGATTTAGGGAATATAATGTGATGGGTATTCCAAATGTTACTCCCTATATATCAATGATAGCTGCACTGTAAATATGTTATGAATGCCATAATTTATCTTTATGATTTATGTTTTTTATGTGTTATTCATAAATATTATGATTTCATAAGGTATGTTATGATTGAAAATAATGGTTTCAATTTTTTTGTATTTATTGATGGGATAATGTTTTAGTTCATTATTTTATAACCATTACTGAGATTTTTATGCTCATCCCAAGATTTTGAAATGTTTTCCATACGACTTAAAGATGAATAGGGTCGTGGATGGTATCATGTAAAAGCCATGCTATCTAAAACATGGAACTAGACATGTTCCTTTTTAGGAGTTTTTATTTTATGAAAAAATTGATATTGGGTAGTTGTGTCTATATGTAATTATCAAGTCTTTATGTAATATTTATGTCCTAATTCACTAAAACTCTAAGCCTTAAAAGATCCTCAATGTGAATTCTTGACATAAATCAAGATTTTGTAATATTTAAGGTCGGGTCCTTACAGTTGGTATTAGAGGCCGGTTTAGATAACATTAGAGGTTAGGTTGTTATTTTAGTATTAGTGACATAACCATAATGGTTGTCATATTATAAAGAGTCATAGTAATTTTATATAAATTTAATGAGTTTAAGATAACATGTATAAGTATATCTTTGTATTTACCCACTTTATAAAATATTATATTATGATTTTACTAATATGCTCACACTGACTATTTTGTATTTAGTAGATGGCTGGATCTAGTAGACACCAAAGTAACAGTGGATGTGAAGAAAATTGTGACAGTTTTCTGAATGGGAAACTGAATGAAATAAGAGATTCAATGAAAACTCTTCTGGTTATTCTCAACAAACTATTTGGAGTCACGATTGACCACATAATCCTTGGTTATTTTTATAAGGCATAATATATGTGAGAAACAAATCCCTATGGAAGTTCATGTAATGGTCATAAAGGTAAGTATGTTCAAAAACCTATGTGTCAAGGATGTGGAAAGAAACACATAGGAAAATTGTTCAATGGGATGAGAAGATTCTATAGATGTGGAAGTGAAGGTCATAAATCAAGAACCTACCATGAAAAAGGGAAGCATGCAGTTGACTCTAGGAAATGGAAAGAAGTTCTTTATGATAAATCAATTGAATTTTTTAAATGTGGTGTGCATTTTCATTCTACAAATGGATGTCCTATAAAGAATTTTCGGGAATGGGATCACTTGGATCGTACAAATATATGTTTACCAATACTTAATGCCATTCTGATTGAGGATAAAGAAACTGACAAGGACCATTGAAAGGTATAGATTATTTCATTACATATGTTTTGATTTTATTGAATCTTAGGAAATGATTCATAATTTTGTTTTTAGCAAACATGTACTGTAGAATAAGATGGAAGGGAATGGTTAATGGATCATGAAGAACATTGAATGAGTATGAAGTCAACAAATAAGGGATTTAAGAGTTATGGTAGATTTTAGTATGGTGAAATTCTTAAAAGTGTTAAGGCTCTTTTGATGATGGGATTACATTAGAAGTATTTTTATAGTATGTGTAACCCTGAATTTTGATATAGGAAAATTTTATTCAAGGAATAATTACCTTTTCTTTTGTGGATATAGTTATAAAGAACCATTTGGGTCTATATGATCCTTGAATTTGAGGCAATAACAGGTTAATATATTTTGGGATGCAAAATGAAAGTTATTAGATAAATGTTGTGGTTAAAATATGTTTTGGTTATTGTTGATGAATTTATCTCTTTTTTTGAATGTTATAATATTATATAGTTTTTGAAAAAAGACAACACACAGACCGCATGACAACCCATCACATCGGACAAATCTGTGGGAATCGAACCCACAACCAAAGTACGATTGGAATTTATCACCTACCACTGGACTACATGAAGTCCCTTGTTAGTATGACTAATTATTTATAGTTATATGATTTTATGAATCAATAATAAGTTGATTTTTGGTTATCTATGGGAATGATTAACCTATCATGGAGAATATGTTATTAGGTTAATTAATTTTTAATATGATACTTTAAGAGTAACTGATGTTATTGGGAGATAAATGTTAAGATTTATCTTGGAAGACTGTGATTAAATCCTTCTGATATTTGGGTTTCAATACTAGTTTGGATCACTTTGAAGAATTTTATGGACATTTGTTTATTTAATGTTCTTGGCTAAACATTGGGTATTGTTTGACAAATTTAAGAGATTAAGAGTTGTTTTTCTTTTTTTAAAAGACTGCCTTTTTTATAGATTACCTGATATTCTACTAATAAATTTTGGTTTTGGTTGATTTATAAAGATAGGGGAAATATATAGTTTATATTTTTTAGATTATGTGATACTCTAGAATTTGATTCTATCACATTAGGTGTGACCAAGTCATCTTGAATAATTACTGCTTTGTGAAAAGATGAGTTTGTGGTAGAATTTTGTTAAAGGATGACACTCTATATGAAAAGTATGTATATTTTCTTATGATATTAGTCTAGATATTAATAATATTCATCAACTCTATGAAAAGGATCTTGATGTAAAAATTAATAACCTCTCTTTTATAATCAGACTTTTACCTAACCACAAATTTATGGTATTGTGGTGGTTTACCTTCCGTGATCAAGTTCTCTATCACTCTCTATTACTCTATGAGAGTTATTTTCTCTTCTATATCCATGTTCTCATGGAATCCTAGTATCTATTGTCTCATGATACCTTTTTATATATCTTAATTTATTTTAATGTGAAATTTTTATTGAATCCTTTTCCGATGTGGGACATTCAATGATGTTTCTGAGCCCAATTTTAAAATTGCGAGGATGCAATTCCCAAAAGGGGGGAAGGATGTAACATCTCATGTAAATAAAGAATATGAAATTTTCATATTTATTAATATTTTAAAATTAATAATTAATTTTACTTTAAAGGGTATGATATGTTCGATGGCGTAACCGATACACAACAACAGGTTTCTTTTAAATCGTATGTCGCACACAATGTGGAGTTATACTGGAAAATAATAATATAATATTATTTTAAATTGTAGTTAATTCCTAGCCGTTGTATGGGAAGGAATGGAAAGAACTAACTACAATATAAATATACATGTTTTTTGAATGTTTGAAATTTATTTTATAAATTTTAGAGTCTTAAAATAAGAAATAATCTGATTTTAAGCATAAATACTATAATATTCATTAAAGGATCAATTTACCGCCTTTTGATGGGGAACCCTCCTTAAATATAGTTTTGGTCACATGTATATGTTTTAGTGAAAAAAAAATTCTTTTTTATAATTGGGACATAAAAAATTTACTTTGGTTAATTTTTTGGTATTTTCTTGCTAAAATTCATTTTTTGATGAATAATGAAAAATACTGTATTTTAATTCAAAACTGTCTATTAATCTAATTGATTTATGTGTTTATATTATCATTTTAATTGGTTTTAAAGTTTAATTTTATTATAGTTTTACCATTTAATCTAATATTGGTCATTGGAATTAATTTCACTTCGAAATTTGGCATAATCAAGTGTCAATGTTTTGATAGATATTGATTCTTAAAAACACGATATTTGTTTTGAAAACAGAAATTAATTTTCAATTAATTAATGAAACTTCTATGTTTCTAATTTTGTAAAATAGGCATCATTTTTGAATTCAGAATATCAAATATAGATTAGGCTGAATTTTTGATATTTCTCTGATTAACAGAATTTTTTATAAATACTGAAAGCACTAAGTAGTAGTTAAAAGACTGAATTTTTCATTTAAATGAATTTTTACTACTTCTGTGAAGTGAATTTTGAAAATTCAACATACATTGTTGTTAATAGTAAGTAAAATTTATTTCAATAAGATGAAAATAATTTTTGGTAAATAGTAACTTTTGACTTTTATTTACTGCGGTTGAAGGTAAATCGAATAATTCAAGGTAAGAATAATATTATAATAATAAAACATTACCTTAACACTTGTCCTAACCTTATTGGATGAGTCATGTCCGACCATGGGCACCCTTGGGTCGATTTTGTAACCCCATGGAACCACTTAGGAGTGATAATGACAATTTATATTAGTTAACATAATGTAAAGGAAAAATGACATAAACCAATATCTTTTAGTAAATTAAATTTTACATGGGGTTATATAAGTTATATTTTAATCTATAAATATTAATTGAAAATCTAAAAATATTTCCTAAATCATTTAACTTTTTTTTTTAATTTTTAGGTATCAAATAAATACAATTATTTATGACACAAAAATGATGGAGTGTTTACCTCATTAATAAATCAGTTAAACAAATAAGATTATAAATATTAAAATAACATCCCAAACCAGTACAATTATTATTTTTTGAATTTTTTTCGACTATGATTCATCTTATTTTTGACCTTAATGAGTTTTGGACCTTTAGAAACCAAAAATCATTATATAATAAAACAATATTTTCACACTTTCTTAAAGAACACCTCCTCCCCCTTATAAAAAGCCCTCTCCTCTAACCCATTACTCAAATCTCTCAAACCCCGTGGCTCATCCAAACCCTACCCAAATAATCTCTCATGATCCCTATCCTTATCTTATATGCCTTACCATATGTAGACGGAACTTCAAGTAGTCTGTTTGGTTCAAACCAAATGAAGTTACCCAAATTAAAGGTAACGTTTTCTCTTACCTTGTTTTCTTTTATTTTACTTATAAAACCGATAAACTCTTTTTATTACATTATTTTATAACAACACCAATATCCTTAATATACTAGTATTTTGTTAGGATAATTATTATAACTACACTTACACACTCCTCCATCTAATGTGTAACGAACATACTGTTTATGTGGATGGAAAAATAACGCCTCATGAAACGATGATTATTCAATTATCTCCTACCACCTCATATGTTGGAAATTATGATGACAATGTATTTATATAAGATATATATTATTTTTATGTTTACCTTATGATTCTGTATTTTTAATTTATAACATAACTTTATGGTTTCCATTATGTGTAAATGCGATAATTTCAATTGAGGAAGTGTGCACTACTGCTCCCTCAAAGTGATATGACTCATTCATACCATAGGTGGGACATGTAAAGGATGGAGTTATTGAAATTATATATTGTATTATAAAGGAATTATAATATAACTATGTATTATTATTTTTTATTTAATTAAAATATGAAATAGAAATGAAAGTAGCGTTCATGCGTACGTATGGATTACCGTCTCCATGAACAGTGCATTTTTTTCTTATCTCCAATAGATATTTACTATTATAAATACATATATATACTGGATATATATGATATATATGATATCTAAATCATGAATATAATTATGGATATAATGGAATCCTGACCACATGAACAACTTGTAATTATAAGGTGTTCATTTTTTACTCAAGTACCAAATATCGAAAAAATGACCATTATTAACTTAAATGATGACATGATGTTTATAACATGGTAATAAGTGATATAAAAGGATTAATAAACTTCAAAAATGGTTATTAATCAGGTATAAATTATCTTATGTTTATTATTCTGGATGAACAAGGAACAGACAAGTCAATTCCGACATGAGGTAAGGGATTTCTTATCTCACTTTTAATTTCATGACATTTCCATTGTTCACAGCTTATTAATTGCATGTGGTTTATTGTGCACTACCATTTGATACATATTATCATGATTCTATTTATATTCATGGTATTTTGTGATTCATTTTGTAGTTATTAACTTTTGGCCATACGACTCGATTGATTACAGTATGGTAAGGGGTTTTCATTCCACTTTTTATTCCCGTGTGATTCATGCTATATTGCCAATATTTTCTTTTTTTGTTGTTTATGTACTTCCCATGATTTTATTAATTGTGTAATATATTTAAATTTATGGGTAATTACATCTTCTTTTTATGATCCGTCTTTCATGGTGTGTATGTTTCGTAAGTTACCAAATCGGTAAGGGAACATTTCACCCTCCTCTTTTTAAAAGACTTTTTTTTGTTATGTATTTTAATTTAAAACTTTTTATGTTGGTATATTCTCTTATATATCCTTTTTGTAGTAAATGTTTTTCCATGAGATGACTTACACTTTTTTTCTCTCATCAATTTATTTTCATAATTTTAATGTGACATAGTTAGGCTATCAAATTTCTGTAAGGTAACTTATTCATGCAATTTAAATTATTTGGGTTAAACTTCTACTTCTTGATTATGTCGTTCTATGAATATGTGTGAATAACCTATGACTTTTTTACACTTAATTTCCACTTATATTGAGTGTATTATTATTTTTCACACATTATTGCATAATTGATTTATCCTTAATCTAAGGATACAGTTTTCATAAGGGATTTCATATCAATTTATATTCCATTGAGACTTCATTGTTGTTATGCACCAATTCACTCTTATGTGGTGTATATAGTGTCATTTGGAATATTATATCATGAATCCCTTTACATTCATGATATTATAAAGTTATAATTAAAATTTTTCCTCAATTATTTGTAATCAAGCGTCTCTCATTTTATTAAAAACTATTTGACTAAAATATCATTTTAAATGTTTTAGAGATTTATTATTCTAAATATTTCTCATTAATTTACATGTTTTCAAAATGGTCTTTAGGATTTATTTATATAGACATTAATGTTTTCAAATGATTATTCATTTAAAATCTTCAAATAGGTATGGTACACTTTGATTCAAAATATCTTTATTAAATGTTTTAAATGGGTTTATAAAGCATTGTATATTTCAATATCTTGATTTGATATGTTGTGATTGGTGTGTGGAAATGTTATCTTTACTTTATGTTTGTGTTATGTGTTATGAATATGTTAAGGTTTTTGTGCATTGTTTATGTATACAGGTGATTCTGTGATAAACCAAGGGTGGGTGAGCCCGAGATATCTCTCTAATGTGTTGTGTAACGTGACAGAGGTAAACATTAAGGTTTCTCTTAAGAGATTTTCTGAATATTCTATGATGGGTATTCCAAATGTGACTCTCTGTGTAGCTATGATAGCTACAGTGTAAGTATGTTATGAATTCAATAAGTTAACTTTATAACTTTTTATTTTTATGTGTTATTCTTAAATATTATGATTTTAGAAGTTATGTTATGATTGAAAATTATGGTTTCATTGATTTTTATTTATTTATGGGCTAATGTTTTCCTTCCTTATTCTATAACCCTTACTGAGCTTTTTATGCTCCTCCCATGTTTTTGAAAGGTTTTCCACAGGACATAAAGCTGAATAGGGTCAAGGATGGGATCAAGGAAAAGTCACGCTATCTAAAACATCGAACTAGACATTTTTCTTTTTAATAGATTTTATTTTATGAAAAAATGGATACTAAGTAGTAGTTTCAATATGTAATTTTCATGTTGTCCTGTAATAGTTATGTCCTAATTCTCTAAAAATATAAACCTAAAAAGATCCTCAATGTGAATTATTGACATAATTCATGATTATGTAATGTTTATGGTCGGGTCCTTACAATATATGTTCATTGTTTTTTCTATGAAAAAAACTTTTCTCAATATTTTATAAAAATTTAAAAAAATATTACAAAAAATGGTATTTTCCATTTCTTTAAAAAAAATTGAAATATTCTTTTAGTGGTATTTTTTACTACATACTCATCCTTTAATGATTCATATTATTCACTTTGATTATAATATTTTTTTCATCATACATATTCTTTATCTGGTTGTCTTATGATTACTATTTAAAGATAATTTCTTAAAACCCATTTCTGGTCAATCGCGTAACTCATCTACAATGAAGTGATGGTTATTTTAATGGCTATTATATTGGAAATTGAAATATTATAATTTTTTATTCACAGAAAATGTATATAATTTTTTAAATATTATGGGTTTTTCGAAGATTGATTATATGAATAGTTGTTCTAGATACAACTTATATGAAATGGTGATACCGATATATTTGTCCAATGAATTGTGTAGTAATAGAGAAGTTGATATAATTTAAATAACTCCTACGAGGGAAGGAAGTTAATAAAATAGAATATTACCCATAATATATTATGGGTATTAAACACAAAAGTTTATTTTATATTTGCAGGATATTGAATGTATTCGGTGAAGATAATTTTCCATGATACCAATTCATTTTGTTTATGATTGCAATGGGTTTTTAATGTTTACATCTATAAAGATTGACCTCACAAGGCTCATGATTATTGATTTTTATAACACTATCTTTTTTAAAATATTTATAATATGTTTCATTATTTACTATCTCCATATAAAAGTATAGTAATTCTATTATTTCATGCTCATTAACATTTGTTAGGTCATCATACTCATATACTCATCTTATGATCACTAATGATATTCAATTTTAAATGACTGGGATTACCCTTACTATTAATTTGATCTCAACCTTCTTATAGTTCATTTTCCCCTGGTTGTGAGTAAATATTTTAAGTATATTATGTCCTATAAATTTACTAGATGTGAATAAATTAGTGGGAGATGATTTATATATATGCAAACTAATTTTTTTTGTATCCAAGTTTTCATGTAATCATTAGTCCTAATTATATAAAACATCAAAAATAAATAGGACTTCAGTATAAAATTCATCCCATATTTCATTTTTTTTGTGGTACGTCTTTATGGTTAAAATTAGGTCATGTTTATCAGTATCACATGAGATATATATGAGTAGTTTAGTATTGGATTCAGGCATGTGGATTTTGGGTCATCATATTATACTAACAGATCAATTAAATATGGGTATTGTAATTTTAATTCATGAGGATCCATCATTCCTTTTCTTGTAAATTGATTACTACATTTATTGGAAAATATAAAGAAGTCCAAGAGGGATGAAAAGGATAAAAAAATAAGGATTAATGTAGTGAATGGTGGGAAATAGGGAAAATTGATCTATAAAGATGATGTGCTGATTTTTGGAATGTGGTTATATATTTAATCCATACATAAATTGAAGAGGTAGATTCTAGATTGAGGACATAGATAAAATAAATCTACACACCCTAGTACTAAAACTATATTTAGGTTTCTATGATACAATTTTAGGTAGAGTGACATAAATTCAGATATTCTATATTATGTGTCAGGATACATACTATTACAGTAAGTAACAGATGAAATACCACAACCCTATGGTGTTAAAAATCCTTTACTATACCTATAAAGAATTGTGAGAATATTACAATGGAATTTGAACTGAACCTAAAAAACTATAAGTGAGATTGATGATATATGGGTTATAATTGATCTCTTTACCATGTATGAACATCTCATAGGCTTAAGAGAAGAACCAACCCTTCAGAATGTTGACTAAATCAATTTTAATGAAATCATGAGACTTCATTGGGAACCTCTATTAATCGTATCTAATTGTGACACTTGGTTCACATCAGAATTTGTGTAGAGTTTTCAAAATTCTATTTAAATAGAGTAACATTTATTCACCACATATATTCATGAAACTGATGGGATATCTGAAATGAATATTCAAACACTAGAATACATGATCATATATTATTTTATAGTCTTTTAAGAAGTGTGAGATCAATATCTACCTCTGGTGGAATTTCTATAAAATAAAAAAAAATTATCTACATTCTAAATGGAACAGTATGAGGCATTATATAAGAAGATATTTTGTACTCAATCTTCTTGGGAATAAGTTGGAGAATGTAATCTAGTACAAAAGGTACATATAGAAAAGAAATCTAACACATTAATTACTATTCATAATCATATGAAATCATCTCAATGTAGATAAAAGAGTTATACTAAAAATATAATGAATGATGTTGAATTTAAGGTGGGGGTAATATATTATTAGATGTGTCTCCTTGTAAGGGAGTTTTATGATTCCGTAAAAATGATTTTTTAGTCACTAGGAACATTTAGACCTTTTAGATTATAGATAGAATTATAGATATAGATTTTAGTTAAGTTATGCCACAAAATCTTTCTAAAGTATAAGATTCTTCCTTATTTATTATTGAGGGAATAAATTTAGGATATAATTTATAAATTCACATTTGATTGAATAGAACTAAAACCAAAGTTATCATGCAATGAAGTGCATGTATATATTCTTAACACTATAGATAATCTGTTGTAAAATTGGATAGACTAGCTGTTGGAATCCCTCTAGAGATATAAAAATAGATGTAGAAACATGGGATCTTGAAAAATATTTGATGAAATAATATCAATAGTTTTTTAATTTAAATTTATCAAATTTTAAGGATGAAATTACTCGAGGGGTAGAGAATGTAATACCTAAGACCCTTCTATAGAGTGTAAATACTACATCCCAAAATTACAACATAAATAGTAATCTAAATAGTATTTTGTTATAAATTTTTTAAAATGAAAATGAAAATTTTAATTTTACACAATTAACCTCATTTCTGGATTTATAAATTCAATATTAGATTAATATGAATTTTTTATATTTTTCAAGAATATATTATTTTTAGGTGAATAGTAAAAAAATATTGATATCGCTAAAACCATCACATTTATGAAATTATAAAAATAAAAAATGAATTAAATATAGAATACATTTAATAAAAAGTATTTATATTTATAATTAAAATATATCATATAAAATAACTATGTTGTATTTATAAAACCCATGTTAATTGTTTTTTAACTAAAATACAATTTTACTTGAAACACTAAATTATTCTCTTATATAAAAAAATATATTTCATCACTTTTAGAAATTAATTGCAAAAAAAATATTTTATATATTAGGTCAATATGATAATATTTTTTTATAGGGTTTGTTTAATTTTTGATCATCGACTTACGATTAGTAATCTTAATGTTAAAGATCAAGTAATGATAAAAAATTATTTTCAACGAATTGTTTTATCCATATTGTGTAATTTTC